>JAHTLZ010000379.1:16162007-16185201 GCA_023846285.1 Phrynocephalus versicolor | reverse complement strand
ACAACTTACCTTTGTTTAAGAACTGCAGTACCAAGTTCTTCCACTAGATGCCCTCCTTGTCCAGCACTTGCTTGAACACATGACTGGATGACAAGAATCGGGTGGCATCCCAGGCTGTGAGTCCTGTAGATTAAAGAGTCACTGCCCCAGTCTTCCTGCACCCTGTGTTTTAAGTTACAATCCACAGAAAGCTTAGCTCAGCTAAACTTTCTTCCCTTACTTACTCTTTCAGTACAAGGCACATTTTATTTGGATTAAAATGCTACAAGCACTGAAAGTACTGTACTGCAAATTTTCTTTAAAGCAGTTTAAGCCTGGATTTGCAAGGATAAAAAGTGCATTGGCTGGTTTGTGAAGTTCTCCTTGTCGAATAATGAAGGCCGCTTGTAAGGAGATCATCGCTTTCTCCTGCCACCCTTCTTCCTGCAAAGGGTGTTGGTGAACACCAAAATGAGCAGCATGACTCAGGTGGAAGATTGCAACATCTGGAACAACTGCTGTGTTGTGATTCTTTACAGTTCACTCACACATACCCTTCACATGTAGAGTAGCCTTGGAGCAGGGGTAGTCACAGTGGCCTCCTTCCTGCTGCCTTTGGCCTACAGTTCCCATCAGCCTTTGCCGGCAGAACCAGAGGGATTATGTGATGTGTATTATAATACCATCTGTAGCAGCCCAGTAGTCTTATCTCCTCCACCCTCTACTGTGAGAACATGTGCATGTATGCATACTCCTGTGTATCTAGCATAGTGTGTATGTTCTGTTGTACTGCATACCAGTGCATATCCCATCTATTTAAATTTATCTGCTTATGCACCTATACGAGGTATAGGAGACATCAGAAGATGTACATATCTGATGCTCCATTGTATGTACAGTTTATGTGTTGTGGGTTTGGAACGGCCTTAAAATGCATTTGGTGAATTCATATTATGCATACATACACACTGAAATACAATCATTCTTTGGGTGGTACTTTAAAAGAAGGCCACCTTTACATTTTGTATTAGCTTGCTATGTTAGATATTAAGAAACTTATAAGTGTTAAGCCCTGACCTTTTTACTAACACAAGGATTGTGTAGAATGAAAAGAAAATGTTAATGTGTACAATGTTAAAACAAAAAAAGGAAAATGAGAACAGGGTGACACAGGAAGGTTATAGATGAGACAGCAGAAAGAGAGAAAGCACACACACACACACAGAGAGAGAGAGAGAGAGAGAGAGAGAAGGCTAAACAGATTTCTGAAGGGAGCAGACGTCAGCTAGGATAGAAGTAAGTGCTACCAGAATTCAGCTATACTACCCAGATGCAGATAAGGTCAATGATACATGACTAGTAGAGCATATAAATGCTAGTCCTTATCTATAAACTCAGAGATACATTGTTTGAATATTAACTTGTGTACTTCTTTATTCTGTAGGATAAATGTAATTGAAAAGTCCTTATGTAGTGGGTATTCTGTCCCCCCCCCCCCCGTCCATGCAATTTGAATTAGGTGTTCAAATTGTTCATTTTGCAGCTATAAGTCCATTCATCATCATCATCATCATCTTAGAACTGCAGAGCTGGAAGGGAGGGTTGATTGAGTCCAGCCCTGTCATAGAGGTAGAGTGGGAAATCAGAATCCTAAGTTCTGACTCTTCAATCAGATACTCAAACCACTGAGTTATTCCAGAGCTCATAGGATATTTTGGACATTCATTCATTCATTCATAATATTGCCATGAGTTGCAGGCAACTGGACAGCATGTAATAGGAATAGCCACTTTTAAAAGGACCCTGTTAAACTAGCCTTCATGGGTTCATCCATACAATGATGCAAGCATTTCATGCTTAGGAACAGGCCCACAACTAGAGTTTGTGTCACCCAGGGAAAACAT
Organism: Phrynocephalus versicolor; assembly: GCA_023846285.1. Classification (NCBI taxonomy): domain Eukaryota; kingdom Metazoa; phylum Chordata; class Lepidosauria; order Squamata; family Agamidae; genus Phrynocephalus; species Phrynocephalus versicolor. The sequence continues at coordinate 16,183,318 of JAHTLZ010000379.1, read as the reverse complement.
GGACTCTGCCCCCCACCTCCTCCAGCAGGGGTGTGTGTGTGTGGAATAGTACCAAGTACAATATCTTTGTTGTTGTTGTATGTTGTTTTGGCACACACACTCTGGGGCACATCTTGTCCCTGATAGCTAGTTGTGGCCCTGTTTGGGAATGCAAGGAACTGGGGCAATGGGAAAAATGGTAATGCTTATCTTATCAGATGGCCAGAGACTACAGAGGACTGGATCTTTGCAATAAGAACTGCTGCATGGAGAGTTTTTAAGTAGGCAGAGCCCTGGAGACAAAAGCAGTTTCACCTTGAGTTCATTCCAGCCCAACTGTGAGTATGATGAGAAAGTCTAGAAAAGTGTGGCTCATAAGAAAAGAAAAATGTCCTGCATACCTAATACATAGACAGAAGAGAATGTTTATCAAAGGTAGCTTGTCAAGCGAATTACACCTTCTAAAACTCCCTCTTTGAAGTAAATACTGAAGGTTAGTTGCCCTGTCCTTTTTTATATGTGACCACTGGCGTCTTGAATTGGCAACCGAAGGGAACACCAAATACAAAAGTGGAACAGGTAATACTTTTAGTCTACTATAAAATATCTGGGTTGTCTCAACCAGTTCCGCGACCAGTGCTCATGTTATCTGAGGGATTCTGGGATTTGTACATGAAACTGTACCTTTCCCATCTCTTTTATGAATCACGAAACAGTCTCCTCTTCAATGGCGCTTTATTGTCAGAGGCCATTTGCAAGCTTGGGTCAAGTATAGAAGGCACAGTTCTCTGGGTGTGGCCAGCTCGTGAGCCCTGCCACCCCTGGTGGGAAAGTGAAATAACCTTGCCTTTGTTTATTTGCATCCGTCTCATAGAAAAACACAGGTGGCATCCACAGCTGCTTCCTTTATCTCCACCCAACGCTGTTTCCCCTTGCCTCTCCTGGGTACGCGATCCTGATAGTTTGAGGAATTGTGTTGCAGGTGCTTTTGTGTTGCTCAGAGGGACAGTGGCAGAGCAGAGCGTGTGCATCCGTCATGCCTGTCCTCCTGTGCTTTGCCTGGGCTTCAGAAAGAGTGTCCTTGTGCAGCCTCTGGAAGAGGAGTGAGGAGGCAGCCGCGCCCGATTGGTCAGCAGGACCTGTAGAGTCAGACCATCACCATGCCAACCCAGCACTGCCTCTGGTTTCCTGCGAGGCCCCTGCTGTGGAGTGCTGGGTGTGGCAGAGAGAAAGATGCCAGCGGAAGCCAGGAAGGAGCAAAGATGAAGCCCTGCCTGTGAAGGGTAGCCTTCCGGAGCCAAGGATTCCTGGCGGCTGCCCTCTGAGGAATTCCGGGACTGGCTGGGAGGAAGTGGAGCAGCGCTGCTCCTTTGTGCTTCCCTCCTGCATCGCTGAACAACCTGACTTGCTTCTTGCAGCAACTTTCCTGCCTGGAAGAGGAGTGACCGAGGAAGCAGCAGTCACTGTGTTTCAGCTGAGCAACTCAGAGCCCAGATAGTGTAGTATGTGTGTGCTCAGTCTTGACTTGGCTGCAATGCTCCCAAGTTTCCAGAAACCCTGTGAAATGCTGAGACTTTCTGGGTTTGTTGGGAGGGGAGCAGAACGCTGGGTGTGTCTTCCTCACTGGCAATCACAGTGCTCTTTGCGTGTAGCCCAGGAGCACCTCCGCTCACATATTGCCTCTGCCACCACCAATCCCAGCTTGCTCATCTCAGCACAAACCTCCTCCTCCTCCTCCTCCCTCCTCCTCCCTCCTCCTCCCCCCCCCCACTCCCACCTAGTCTGTCGAGGGAGAGCAAGGGTTCATCTGGCTTGCTGGGGTTTGCTCTGGCATGGATATCTGGACACGGCCAGAGACGGGAACAGAAAGCACTCTTTTTTGACATCCCTCCAAGCCCTATTAGCTTCTTCCCTGCCCCAAGGGCTTAGCTATTTAACAGCTGGGAAAGGTGGCCCTGCCAGGTGCCACCCTGCCACGGTGTGGTTGGCACCATGACTCACTGCCAGCGACGATGCAAGAAGCAACTAGGGCGGGCGATTCGCTTCTTCTACCAGTTTATCACTGGGACCTTTCCTCAAGGTAGGAGTTACCTGGGCTCTGGAGGAAGGGAGGGGTGTATTGGGAACCAGTAAGGGTGGTGCGGCAGATAAAAAGGGACTGAGGGAGTAGGATGATGTGTTTTTAAAGTCATATGCTATGTGTGCTCAGATCAAGATCAAGGGGAAACACTCTGCCTTCTCCCTCTTTAGTTGTAGGTCATCCTAGCTCTTCATAGTAGTAGAGGAGAAGGAAAACAATGTGTTTGACCAGTTGACTATAACGAAAGTCTCATCCATAGGGCTTTGTGCAGTGGCCTGCTCACCTTGGGAAAGCTGGAAGCCTTGAAGAAGATGCTGTTTGTGCATCACAACATACATGCACATATACCCACAACCTTTTCAGGCTTCCTTGCTTTCAGCGTAATGGATGAGAGGAAATGCTCTCATGCCTCGTCTCCACCCCACTAGCTAAAAGGCTGCTAGCCAAGCCTCTTAATGGAAACTCGGCTGTACTAAGAGAATTACATCTTACAGGTACCTAACAAAAGTGCAGTTTGAGACTGTTACTTTGTACTGGAGTTTTTATTTATGCATCCTATCATTGTGCTACTCTTCACCTGGAAAAGGTTAAGCTCAGATGGTTGAGATACGACAGGCTACTGATTCTGGACATTTCAAGACCTTGAAGTGTTCTAAGCCCCTTCTGCAATCTTTTAGTTTCCTTTGTTCTCCATGGCTCTATACAATTGTATGGATTTACAAACTGTGGTTAGAGACAATGGGCGTTTTCTAATCTTACACATGGTCCATTCCATCACAGTGGAATCTCTAATGCCAAGGTTTGGTTCTCCAACACAATTTCTTTTTGTAGAAGTTCACTGATCTAATGAAAGATCCCATGCCCACCTCCATCTGCCCCAGTTTCTCTGTGTATAGTCAATGAACTGTTGAATCAGGTTTCTCCAGCTGCTTAGAGGACAGACCTCTTTTCATCACACTGAACTCCTATCATGTGTCCATTTTCTGTCCTCACCAGTTTTCTGGACCTGTGGAAAGTTGTCCTGTAGCGTGACTATGCCTCTTCCTTATCAACATAGCCTGGTATAATTATAATTGTGGTATGGTACTTTTTCATAGAAGGGTGAGGCTGCTGAGAAGCAACATTTTGCAGATTTCTTGTATTTGAAGTAGGTATTTCCTAGCCACTATTTTTTATGTTTCTAAAACTGTACCCTTTGGGGTGTAATTATTGGTCCCATATTTGGGTTTTTGTTTTGTATATTCCACTGTGATACAGCATCTTTTTGAGCAAATAATGGTAAGAGTTTAGTTTGTGCTGAATTCAAATGAAGTATATTTGCCCTTTCTGGTGGGAAACAATGATGATATCAAAAGTGATGCCATATCTCTTGCTAAAAGCATGCTTGCTGTGGCACTGATATTCATCCTAATAACCCTCCACATTTTTAATCAAGATCAAATTAAAATTCACTATTTGAGTGCCTAATATAGCAGGGAATCTTTCCTGAAAACACAGCTCTATTTGTATCTTGCTGTTCTAAGACCCCTACCCTGTGAGTCATATTACCTAGTTCCTTTGATCTTCAACTACAACAACAGCAGTAGAAGCAGCAAGAAAGATATGATTTTCCCTTTAGTCTTACTTTGTCAGCCCTCACCCACCCAGTTTCTGAACAAAGCTCATGTCACTCTCAGTTGGGAAGGTTCAGGTGCCAATATTATCCAATTAAACTGTGTGTTTGATCTGTTTCATTGCCTCTCAGCTCTCTGAAACTGACATGTTTTAATTACATTTGTGTTTCTCCAAAAATAAGCACTACTTATAAAAATAGTCAATTCCTTATGGCAGTCGTGGCAAACCTTCAGCACTCCAGATGTTCTGGACCACAACTCCCAGAATTCTGAGCCTAGATTGCCAATGACAGAGGACTGTGGGAGGTGTGGTCCAAAAGATCTGGAGTGCCAAAGGTTCGCCACCACTGCCTTATGGGCAAAGAAATGTCAACAGAAATAATTTGAGGGGAAAGGGACAGCAGCAAAGTGTAATAATGATACCTACGGATTGTTTACCTGACTATAGCTTTTACTTATTCACATTTAAAGAAATACCAAGTTCAGGATTCACGGTGGGAGGCAGGATGCAACAGGTTTCAGTTTGCAAGAGCTGAGCAGGACAGTTAATAATATATCATTTTGGAGGTCACTCATTCATAGGGTCACCGTCAATCAGAGATGAAATGAAGGGATATAACAACATCAGACAAATATCCATCTAATCATGATAAAGCCTGGTCCTTTTTCAAGGGCATTTGTTGCTTTTTGTTCAGCTGGCAGGGGTGCTATTTTTGTAGCAACTCTACATATACCACATCTAGCTGTTATTGGCATGTGTGATTGTCAGGGTGACAGATGAGTCTTAGGGTGGTGCTGGTGGTGTGACATCTTTTGTTTGGGGGGGGAGCAAATGCCATAATGTTGACTTTATATAACAGCTTGTGAAACTGTGTTGCTTATCTGATAGCATTCAGTCTGACAATTTTTTTAAAAAAAGTTGTTTGGAAGTGGAATATTCGTGGTGTACTTGCCTAGCTTACCACAGTGAAAAGTAGGACAATACAGCACCACCACCACCCTCAAGTGAATGTTTCTTGGAAGTGTGAATTCTTGCCTCCAAGATTGTCCAGGATAATTAAACATTTCATGTGAATGGTAACAGTGATTTAATTGCCCTGAGAAACTTTGAATCAGCCCAGGACATGTTCCCTGGGTAGTTATACCATGATGGAGAAACCAGAGTACTTCAAGGGCCAGATGCAGGGGAGTGGTATCAGGAGACAGATTATCTAGTCTCATGCGCTCCCAAACGCATCTGGTGGGGCCGCTGTGAGATACAGGAAGCTGGACTAGATGGGCCTTTGGCCTGATCCAGCATGGCTCTTCTTATGTTCTTATGCTCTTATGTTCTAAGATCGTTCATCTGATCATTCCTTGCTGGTTTAGGTGAAGAAATACAGCCTTGGGTGTTCCATCTACGCCCCCCACGCGAAACATTTTCCAAGGTTGAACTATAACACCTACCCACTCCATCTCCTTTCCTCCACATACATGCAGATCAAGTGAATCCGCTAGGCGTTAGCCAGAGGCCATGGCAAGGCACCTGAAACAGAGAAATGCTCTCTGTGTAAAGGGTGAAGATAAAAGGGTGGAGATGCCAAGTACTTGAACGAAAACCAGCATATTCAGTATGAGGGATGAATTGGTACTACTCAGGATTGGGCCAAAGAGGTTTAGTTGCTTAACACCAAAGATTTCCTTCCCTAAGGTAGAGAGCATGAAGAAAGGAATATTTTAATAGTCATTTTGTTTGCCGTGGCCTGCAATGCTTTCTTTTAGTAACTTAGAGCCTTTTCACACGACCCCTAAGATCCGCTGGCCACTTACATTTGGACCAGAGATCTTAGGGGTTTGTCGCTGTTCCTGCGTTCCCACCCCCTCCGCACTCCTGGCTGCTGGCTGCGTGAGGGGAGGGAGAAAAAAAGGAAGAAAATAATGCTGCTCACCTCCGTTCTGCCATCCCAGCACTGCATTCAGATCACTTAAAGGGGCGGGGGGGGGCAAAAAAAGAACAAACAGAAGCAAGGAGAGCCCGGCAGTCACTACGTTATATCCGCATCAGCAATTTTCACCTCCGGAGAGCAGGTACATGAAAAGTGCACTGGGACGCGCTTAGGTGGGCGTGGTTGCACTTAATTATCTGTAAACTCCGGAGCTGGTGGGGAAACAATTTTAAGCATAAATGAAGTTTACTAGTGGGCAAGACATTTACCCAGATTCCTCTGGTTCCACCTTTGGAAAGAGACCTGATTTGAACCCCTGTCTCTTTCTCTAAGAGAGAGAAAAAGACCCTCATGCTTGACCATGACAGTGCAACCTTTTTCAATACAGCCAGTCCAAGACAAGTGGCAGCTTGAGGTGAAGAACAAGATAACTCCGCCTCCCTGTTCCAGTCTGCCAAGTCAGCACTCATTATACTATTGCCACTTCCACCATACCTGAAGCAGCAGTGGGTAGTGAAGACTAGAGTAACAACAGGCTACATGGTAGTTACAGCACTGTTTCAAGCAGAAGGGAACGGATGAAGAATCCAGGACCAACAGCCAAAACACTGTCACCATACATTCTGCTGCCCCCACCATTCTCCCACCACATCTGTAGCTTGAGGTGATTGTCATTTCTCCCCCTAAGAGTAGGACCAGTTTGGCTCACATAACCAATGGGGATCTTCTGATATGACTAGCCCATGGGAAACTCCTGGTTTTCAGAGAGGTTTCTGAAGAAGTCACTTTTCCTACTAAAAGAGCCCTGGTAGGCTGTAATCTCTCTGGATGGTGAGATAACAGAGCAAAAAAATTCATTCTTGGTCGCTTAACCAGACTGCAAAAATTGCATAAGTGGCCCCAAACAACCTTTTGCCAATGTTTGGTTTTGCTTTATTAATAATCAGCTTCCAGTCTGATTAGTAGGTCTATAATAAGATTTAGCTGTGCCCTAGTTTTAACTCTCCTAATGGACAGATAAAAAGGGTTTGAAAAGAATGTAGCATCCATAATTATTTCAACCTAACCACGTCATCCAGGTAGGAGATACTGGGAATCATGCTTGTGGTAGCAGTGAAGAATATTGCCCTTGTCTGAGCACTGCCATAATTCCAGGTAGGCAACCTATGCCTTCAATATTTTATTGTATAATGGATATCATTGATGACCACACTGGTAGGGATGATGAACATAAGAACATAAGAACATAAGAAGAGCCATGCTGGATCAGGCCAAAGGCCCATCTAGTCCAGCTTCCTCTATCTCACAGTGGCCCCACCAGATGTGTCTGGGAGCGCACGAGACTAGATATCTGTCTCCTGATACCACTCCCCTGCAACTGGCCCTTGAAGTACCCCAGTTTTAAGCCTGGGGATTACACATCTTCATCATGGTTTGTAACCTGTGATGGATTTTTCCTCCAAGAATCTGTCCAATCCCCTTTTGAAGGTATCCAGGCCAGATGCCATCATCACATCCTGTGGCAGGGAGTTCCACAGACTAACAACGATGAAAGATATAGTCCAAAAATATCTATTTCTGGCATAGCTGTGGAAAACATTCATGTGGACACAGAGTGGTTGGTTCTGTAGGCCCATGTGTTGATGGCCCCTGAGCTACTTTCAAAGGAATCCACAACTCTGTATAACAATCAACTCAGCCATATGTTCTAGCTTCCTATTTCAGATACTCTTACATTCTGAAGTTAACAAAAGGGTATCACTTGGAAATCTCATTATTTATCTAGATTGCAGCTCTGTAGATTATTTCTTTGAAGAGAAGAGTGGCAGGGGATGAGGATGCTGGATGTTGGGAGGCATGAACCAAACCTGTGATTTTGTGTGCCTTGAAGCTCTTTTCTGACTTCCCTTGCTTTCCTTTATATTTAATATGAATGGTTTGACACATCTGTGCAGTTTAGGGTACTGCTAACATGCTGTACCCCAGAGATGGACAAAATACACCCTTCAGGGTCCCACCATGATCTTCAAGCCTCTCCCAGTGTTTCACCATATGAAGAGACTAAAATCAGAACCATTTGTTTTGCTCCATGAATACAACATGTGCTACAGAAGGGTATGATTTGCATTCTATAACAAATAATGTTCAACCTTCAGAGACCTTTTTCAGAAGTGAGGAGCAGGAACTCTTTCTTTGTCTAAAAACCATCCCTTAAAGCAGGGTGGGGGGACCTAGAGGGGGCGGGATTAACAGTACAGTACAAATTTCAATTTCCCAACTCTTCTCAGGGTTGTGATTTGCATTTTGGGAGGGTGGGGCTTTGAGTGAGTGTAGGGATCTACAAGGTCTAGGGAAGGGAAAAAAGGGCCCCCAACCCTTGTAAACTGCACATCCCTGTAGCAGGTGCAACGACATAGAAGATTGTCTTTGAGCCGGAAGCCCTGCCTATGTGCAGCTCAGCCTACTATTTATACCCAGGCAGGTAGGTGACTGGTTAATTTTAGCTCAGTGCCACTGCTGTCTTCCTAAAGAACTGGTGGGTGGTTGTGTGTCTGCGTGTGTGGCTGTCTTTTACAGATGGAATGAGAAATGTGGAACAGCTGCACTGGATTCATGACTCCTGTTTGGGTGCAAAGGTGTCACAGCACAGGTGATGACACAGGTTTGGAGGGAGAGAGCTTGTAAACATTATCTTTTTTTGGACTGCAATGCCCAGAAATCCTTCAGCCAGTAGATTATGCACGGTGGCATCCTAGCTGTGAGGAATGTTGGGAATTGTAGTTCAAAATTCACCATGGCAAGCTCTGCCCATGGGAATAAGGGATGGGCAGGAACCAAGCAGGTAAAGTTGCTCCTGAGAAGGGGCTGAGCTCTAGTTCAACATCTCCCGGGTTCACATTTTGCCTCTGCTGTGAACTCATGTAGGCAAACCTCAGTCTTGCCATCTGCAGTACAGAAGGTAATAGTGCTGATTTAATATTTCTCAAAGGAGTATTTTATAGCCACTGGGCTACTGTGAACTGAAAAGGGTGTAAGAAGGACCAGGTACAGAATGTAGTGGTTGAAACTCCCATTATCCTCACAGAGCATGGCCCCCATGCTGGCTGGGGAGATGGGAGTTGTAAGCCAGTATATCTGGAAGGTAGCTGGTCAAAAACACGACTGCAAAGTGTTGCAATGATGACATATGAACCACACTGAGCACTTGAAAGCCCAGCACAAATGTTTACTGTTATTATCACTGTTCAGTTTCAAAGACCAGTTCAGCCAAGCACAGAATCTTCAGCTATCAGTCCTTATCTATTTCACATAGGGATCCCAAAAGAGTTATCACAAAGTACAAGGGGATCCCATTATGTTTATGCAAGTTGCATTTCAGGGCATTCCCCCCACCCCCCCACACACACCGGCAATTGCTACATATCTGTATTGGGAAGCCAAAAGTAGACTATATAAAGCAAGCATGCCAGTAACCCTGTTCACCTTTTAGAGAAAGGGCTGGCAGCTTTGAGGGTCCAGGAATCAGTTTCCTGATCCAGGTTCCCCTGTGGAATCCATGAGCTGCTCTTTATACTTTAATGGATTCCAGGACACTGAACCCAAGCCCTCCAAACAGTAGGCTGGAAAGGGTAAAGAAAGGCAAAATGTGTGAGCAGGATTTAAATGTGAAAATCTAATGGGGAAATTGAGGAGATATCAGTGAGGTTGACTGGATCTGACCTCTGTCATTTACCTCTTAAATGGCTTTGAACTGTGGAGGGAATATACTGTATCCTCTGTTGGAGAAGGCAAAAAAGAGCTAGTTCTCATTCGGATCCATTTAAAATGCAGCTCAATTAATTTTAATTTAATATCTTTCCATTCTCAGATGGAAGCTCGGGGAGAAGGTAAAAACCCTGTCCAGGTGAAACATTTGCCAAGGGCCAGATAAAGGTTTTCACCGGAAGGGTATGGGAATGGTAGCCAGTGCCCCGCAAAGGTTCCCGTAAAACTGGGCCTGATCCTGGCTCTGTAGCTTCTCTTCTCCCTCCTTGATGCTGCATCTCCTGTGCTCCCCCCCCCCGCCCCATTGGGCTCCCCTCTGGGCCAGCCAGTTATTTTTAGACAGGTGCCATGTGTTGGAAGAGAACAATTAAATGTAATTGGTTTGGGGAGCCTCATTTGCACACGTGGCCGAAAGCTCAAAAATTCCTCTTCAAGAAGCTAACAACACCAGTTTAAAATAAGACCAGGGGAGCCCAAATAGAAGTGGTGGAGCACGGCTGGCATGGAGACATGGAGAGGGAAACACCACACAGTGACAGCCTCCTATACGCCTCCCTTATTGTCATCCTCCTTGTCATGTCTTACTGGTTTACTACTAAGTGCTTCAAGATCCTCAGTGGAATTGAAGGTAGGTGAGGGCAGGGAGGGGTGGCGGTAATGGTGGGGAAGGAATAGAAAAGAGAGCTAAAGGCCTACTCCAGGCACAGTCCCTACCATCCACCAGAAGGACATTTCTTCCTGCAGAGTAGGCAGGAACAAATAGAGGGGGAGAATGCCCCCCTTACCTTATCTTTGTAAAGACAAAGATATTGCAAATGGACTGGAGTGGTGGGACCTTTTCCCTCTCTTTGGATTGCTTAGAAGAAAATATTTTTGCTTTCACAAAGATTTTTGTCTTCTTTCAACCCTTTATTATACTCTGAATAATTAGGTTCTTTCTTCTCCATTGCCCCATTTTGTAACAGCTTTTCTCCCATTTGTATTTGGGTTCTTTCCCCTTCTTTACGCATTTGGCCACCCCTGTCCCTGATTCTTACTTACTTTGAAGCTGTAGGTTATAATGACTATATATAGGAAGATATCAATGGCATCAGAGGCAGCATAACTCCCAATACTGGCTGCCATGGAACACAAGCAGGATGAAGGTGTTGTGCACTTTGCAGGCATCCTGATGGGAACAAACAGACCTTTGGATTAGCTAGGCCTTTGATCTGATTAAGCCTGACTCTTCTTATGGTTTTAACATACCCACTAGTCAATGTCGAAAATCTCTGCATGATGTGTATCATCTGTGCTTAAGTTTGCCATATAAAACCACATACTGAAAGTATTTTTTAATCTAATCTCAGTTGATATTTAGACTAGCTATAGTTTCTGAGTAGTAGGGAAAAATACTCTGCACATGCTCTTAATTATTGTTCACATCTGTGTTCTTTAGGTTGTTGAACTTAGCTGGTGAATCTTTTGTTCTAAGTGTTCAGCTGAAGTTAACCTCTAAAATTGTTCACATTGGGTGGGGTGATTGATGTTGAGGTGCTTTCTATTTCTGATCTATCAGCAATTTTTGCATCAGACAAAAGCAAGGGAATAGAGAGGAGCATGGGCATGCTTTCTTCACTTTTTAATATACAAAATGAGATTTGTAGGTGTTGCCTCCCATAAGCTGCATGAGACCCAGGGGGGTTCTGTATGTTGGGGACAAACATGGATTTCATTGTTTCAGCTTTACTGGATTACTTGAGCAGACATTTTATGGTCAGCTAGCACAAGGCTTGGAATCAGGGGAGAAGAGTGTTGTTCTCCAGTGTGTTGTTTAGAATAGTTGTTATCAGTTCTGTCAACCTAGCAATGCTTTTGCATGCATCTTTTGCCTTTTACTTAGTACTATAATGCACATGTGCACATACAGGAGCATACTTGCAGAAGAAGTGGCAGAAAGCTGGGTGTGAAAAGTCAAGCATTAAAGATAGATTTGTGGTTATTGAAAGTAGAAGTCTTTGCTGAGAGATTCTGGGAAATGCAGTCCAAAGAAATAACTTTACCAAGCTTTAGTTCAAAAGCAGAGTGTGGAATGGGCTGTAGCCATGAAGAAGCCCTTTCTGTGGGTACCTGACATCACCCTTTCACAGCCACCTGTATTCAGGTTAAATTGCTGTATTGGCACTTTGCAAAAAATTAGTGGGTTTTGAATTGCAGTTTGGGTACTCGGTCTCTAAAAGGTTTGCCATCGCGGGGATATAGCAAGGGTGAGGAATGTTTGGTCCTTCATATGTTTTGAGCTATACTTCCCACCTGTCTCATCCAAGGGTAGGGTAGTTAGAGAACTGTAAAGTCCAAAACATCTGGCAGTTCTAAAGGGTTTTCAAGGGATATGAAACATTCATGGAGTGGCTCAATATTGCTACCGGTTTGTGTGGTCAAGTAGGGATTTGAATTGGTGGCTTCTGAGCCCTAATCCATCACTCAGCCCACCAAACCATAATCTGGATCCACAACACATCTGGAGGGCTAAAGATTGCTCAGTTTCGGCTATAATGTACTGTGTGGGATGGCAAAGTGTTCTGCCTGGAAAGGTCTAAAGAGAAAGCAGGGGATTGTGACAATAAAGGTATTAAGTGGACACAGCCAAAAGAGAGAGAACAGGCCAGAGCCTTGATGACCCTGAAGCCTATAGTACAACAAAAAGCAGAACTGGGAATATTTTCAGAGTTTCCTGCCCACCCTGAATGTGGGGACCTTATATTCTAGGTTTAATAGATGCATTTGTTGATAATTTGTTTGTGAATTTGCTCTTTGGTATTAATGAATTCAAAGTGATGTCACTTATTTCTTATAAATAATTTCTGTAGCACCTTTAATGTGCCAGGCACTTTACTCTTTTTTTCATCTCAGTGCTCTCGATACTCCTGTGAAGTAGGTCATTATCATTTCTATTATAATAATAGGAAACAGAGAGTGAAGACCTCTCCACCTGATCAAGCTCCAGATGTTTTTTTTCCCTTTCTGGTGTGAGATTTCTACATGTAACTCGATACTGAGCCAACAGCGCACTCTCCAATCTCTGTGTAATGGATCTGGGGGTAGACTTTTTGTTCTATCTTCCTTCCGTACTTTGTGGTTATGGTGATAATTGTGCAGTTGTACGTAGAAGAAGAGAGCAGAGCTGTAAAATAATGGAAATAGAAAGGAAAGCAGCAATGGGACTAACCCTCACCAGGCAGGTTTTTGAAAAGCATCCATTAAGGAAGTTGTGAGATATTTTCTGTCCCAAATTCATTCTGGTCCCATGAATTGAAGGATGACAATAGAACTTGGACACTGGTTAGGTGTACACATATTGGCTGAAATCCTGTTGCTTGGCATAATAAGGTAAAGGCCCATTTAGTGAATCAGCTCTTGTGTCAGGTCACTTATGTCACCTCCTGTATAAGTTGTTGTTATGAGCCATCAAGTCACATCCAAGTCATGGCAGCCTTATGAACGAGCAGTCTTCACAATGTCCTGTCCTCAACAGCTGTGGTCTTGTAAATGCAAGGCTTTAGGGTATCAACCCATCTCTTTTTTTGGTCTTCCTCTTTTCCTGTTGCATTCAACTTTTCCCAGCATTATTTTTCCCCCCAGAGAACTGTGCAAGTTTCATTGATTCAAACAGTCCTACTTTTGTTGTGACTTACTTTAGCATAGTGAATTACAGAGTCGGTCCAACAGAAAAATTGACCAAATACCCTCTGATTCAATTGGTCTAGTCTAGTGTAACAATAATCAACAGGATTTCAGCCACTGTGTGTTTTCCAAAGCTACTGAGAATTCCACCCCCCCATGGGCTCAGCATATTCACAACCCAGGCATCTCCCCCCACCATAAAACAAAATGGCTGAAATCGTCATACAGTACTTAGTACAACAACAAGAAAAAGTGTGGCCAAAATAGTCAGGTCAATTTTTGTCTCACTCATTTTTTCCTTTAAAAAACAATAACAGTATATGGCAAGTTTCTAAAAATTGCTAAAAATTGAAGACGTTGGGGATTTTTTTTGTCTTAGGCAAAACTTGTCCTTGGGATATTCAAGTATCCCATTTGAATAGATAGGGTTGAAGTGGGCAGGTGGAATCCTGATGCTTGTGGATTTGTTTCAGCTTTCTGCAGGGTGACAGTGTTATGTTTGTTTGGATGCCTGGGCCAGTGTCAGAGCTGTGCCTGATATATTTCACTGCCTCGGCTGAATATGTAGATGCTACCCCCATCTTCCAGGACATGGTGTATGGTACCCAAAGCTATGCATGTTGTTTTGGAACCAGACACAGTCCATTCTCCCCCAACTGCTAGTATTAAAAATACAAAGATAGTCAATTAAATAAATAAATACTTTCTTTGCCTTCATGAGACTGAATGGCCTAAGGAAATTGCCTTTCTTGGGCTAATGGTAGGGTCAGATTTGTTTGGATTTCAATCCTACCAGCACAAGAATTGCCAGACATGAAGGCATGGACTCTTGAATAAGAGTAGAGCAGTGAAAGTGCAAGAAGGGAAAGAAAGGTTTCTAAGACATAGTTGTTAAACTCCAATTGAAGGGTAACTACTATAATATAGTAGTTCTGAACAAGCATCTTGTGGTATAGCACAAAGGCTGTGATCCTGGAAACACAACAGAGAATTTGGGAAAGGGCCCCCAATGGTGGCAAGGGGTTCACCACATGTAGAAAAGGCCAGGGCTCTATATAGTCCATAACTGCATAGAAGGAGGAATTTCATCTGAAGATGAATATTTTTGAGGCATATCTGAAGACGGAAAACAATGGAAAGCGTCTCATTTTAACCGTTACAATATATGTAATGTTGGAGAAAAGTGTCATTCCCACAGCTAAAGGGTGCTTGTCATGAAAAAGAGAGACATGAAATGAACTCAGTAAATACAGAAAATAAGCCTGGACAATTTGGAAATAGGTATATCCTGTTGTTTCATTCTGGATATTTCCTTTGTCCAAACTGTAGCCACCCTGAAGGCATCAAGTCACTGAAAAATTATGGAAGTTCAGTGTTTAACATGTCAGTAGAGATGGGCACAAATAAAAAAAAATGGCATTCCGTTTGTCGTTTGTCGTTTGGAGGGTCCGTTTCGGTTCGTTTCTGTTTTTCGTGAATTTTTGCAAAAAAAAACTTGTTTTCGTTTTCGTTCGTTTCGTTACCATTTCGTTACCATTTATTTCAAATTTTTGTTATTTTTTTTTTAGGATTTTAAGCAATTCACTCATATTGCAGTAACGGAAATGAAACGCATGACAAAACTTCCGGTGTTTCTGTTCGTTTCGTTTCATTTTAGAGACAAAATTCGTTTGTCGTTTCATTACGTAACGAAATAAAAACGAAAACGGAAACGAAAAATTGTTCATTTCGTGCCCATCTCTACTTGTCAGATATGTTTTGTTTTACAATACAGTATTGTTCCCATTTACATTGCTGTAAATTTCACACAAAGTCTACTGCTAAGACTGACCCAGTATGTAGTTAGATAGGTCTTTGTGAGTTCTGATCAGTTTGTCTTCTTCCCTGCCGAGTGATGAAAATATGACGTTTTTTTCCTCTGATTTTATCAGGATGCATTGTATGGTTTCCCAAAGCTCTTGGCTCATGAGATGACGAACTGTACATGGAAATAGGAGCAGTAAATTTAACCCACAAGTGTTACTCTCACTCTGGCTGATGTACTATATGATTTAAATAATAGTCTTTAGAAGAGTAGTGTGGAAAGAAATAGATATGAAAACCTTTTATTAAATAAAAGTGGGGTCTTGGGTATGTTATCAGCTTGAGGCAATTTGGTATGTGTATAGCTGGAGAGATTTATTTGCCTAGCATAAATATGTGGTGAGATGATAGCAGCAAACTAGAATGGGGTGCAATTGTGAAAACAGTTTGACGTTTGCTGTTGCAGTGAATTTCTTCCTGAACATTAGGTTTTGGTATGAAAAGTGAGTCACTCCTTTGTGTATGTTCTTGGTGGCTTTTTGGAGTTTTTCATGCTGCTGAGGTGAAGCTGTGTCACACATTAACTTTTCCCTACATTATCTCAGTCAGGGACCATGTAATGAACACCGTGTCATTGCAGCCTACTGTATAACCTGTGCAATGTGCGCATATCACATTACATTAAAGAGACATCATTGAGTGCTCTCATTCTAAAGCAGCGGTTCCCAACCTTAGGTACTCTTTGACTGCATCTGCTTAGAAATCCTGACCAGCAGAGCTGGGGGTAAAGGCTTCTAGGAAATGAAGTTGAAGAACACCTGGATTACCCAAGACTGGGAACCACTGTTCTATAGGAAAGAAAGAGTGTGTTCCTGTTGCCATATCAACCATTGCTCTCAGGTTTGCTCCTGAACTGGTGTCTATTGCTATGCTCACCAGTGCTCAAGAATAAAACATTTGCCCTGATCCAGCTCTGATCAAGCATATGTTGGGTCTAGTGTCTAGATGAAAATGTTTGAAATGTCTGCCTTATGTTTTCCTTGGCTTTATAAAACTGTTCCAGTGTTCTCCTGGTGCAAAGACAGATCAAAGGATGGCAAAGCTAGGTTACTTGGCAAGCAAGTAGACAGCAGATGTGCTGATCAAATACCATGGATGAACTTGTGTGCACTTTGCATAGTCTTACCTTAGCTTATCATGGTGGGGCATGGGTTGGGGGAATATTTCACATGCCTGTCCTGCTCATTAGAGGAAAATGATATATTGTCCATCTGTAGCTGAAAGTTGTAGAGCTGGAAGGACCCCCATGGACCACCGAGTCTAGCCCCTGTTAAGAAGGAACAGTCAGGAATCAAACTCCTACACTCTGCTTCCACAACCAGATACTTAAACTACCGAGCTATATGTGTGTGTATAGAGGCTACTTGATCAGCCCAGTGGTTGTTTAGGCTTTGAAGAGTGACTTGCTATCTGCTCTAGATTATTGGGTACAATGATCTGTTACTCAATAAGCTGTTCATGCCAGCAAATCTAAACATGACTTCTTGTTTCCTGAGGATTCTCACTAATTCCTGCTTTACCCAGGGCTGGAGGATGCAGCATACTTGTGCCTGAATAGTTTTGGATAGTGTGTGGATGAAAATGTATATCTAAAAGCAGAGAAAAGGGCATTAGCCTGATGGCTTGGAAGTAAAGACACATCTTCCTTCAGTTGCTGACCCTGTCCCAAAGTAGATATTTTGCAAAGGATATATAGTTATTTTACAGGGAGCAGATACATTCATGGAATGCATAGGCTTTGCACTTCATACAGTTCTAAATTCAAGTAAGTGAATTTCCCTAATATTTGTCTTAATGCAAATAACATAGCTCTCCAATGTATCAGCTTGTGCTTTCAGCACCATGGACAGTTCCTTCACTTTTTATGTTGGCTAGACGCTTTGCCTGTTGAGTAGAGCAACACACAAGATGTTGGGTCAATTTCTATGATTCTAATTAAGAGTTTTCTTTTTGAAATTTCATTTAGTTCTATGTTTTTGTAGAATTAGGGAATGCGAAGAATGATCCAATTTACATTTTGAGACAAGAATTGGCTTATCTGAAAATCCATGTCAAAAGTTTTGTTCTGTTTTGGTTCACATGCAGTACAAGATGGATTTCTTAATCAAAGACAAATTTACAGTAGCTATATATTCAGTTGAGAAATGGGAGAAACTTTCATTTTCTAGATGACATCCATATGAGAGAAATCCAGATCAGCATCATTTGATATAGATTACATCTCCCTTAGCATAAATCCAAAGGATTAGAATTTTAGATGTAGCAAGACTGTGGGTGTATTTTAACCATTGCACAATGACTTTCAACAGTAGCAAAAGAGTACATGTCCAACTGATACTTGAGGGTGAGTTTGCACTTAAATGTATTTTACTAATTGCTATAGAAACATAGAGTATGGCAATTAAATTAATAGGGGCTATAAGTCTGTGATCTGTGAAGTGTGCATGTGAGTGCATTCATGTATATGTGCATTTTATCAGAAACCATTATTAGTTTGCATCTAGGATTATAGTATTCTAGTATTCTAAATCGTGTAAGCAGGCTGGCTCATGTGATGTCTGGAGAAACTGTTTATGTTATGGTGGCTCATTTAATATGATGATGTCACAGAGCGAGGTGGTATTTTCCTACCTAGAATAGCCAGGGGATTGCATTCAGAACTTTTCAAAGATATTTTCTTTGAAAAGCTCATAAGGTTTTATCTACCAAAAGTGTATCACAGCCCTATTTCATAATAATGTTGTTTTTGGTTCTGGCTACTCTTAAGAAACCTGTTCTTAACATAAGAAGAGCCCTGCTGGATCAGGCAAAAGGCCCATCTAGTCCAGCTTCCTGTATCTCATAGTGGCCCCACCAGATGTGTCTGGGAGTGCACAAGACTAGATATCTCTCTTCTGATACCACTCCTCTGCATGTGGCCCTTGAAGTACCCTGCATTTAAGCCTGGAGATTACACATTTCCATCATGGTTTGTAACCTGTGACTGACTTTTCCTGCAGGAAACTGTCCAATCCCCTTTTGAAGGCATCCAGGCCAGATGCCATCACCCACATCTTGTGGCAGGGATTTCCATAGACTAACAATGTGCTGGTTAAAAATATTTTCTTTTGTCTGTTATCACTCTCCCAACTCTCAATTTGAGTGGATGTTCCCTAGTTCTGATATTTTGTGAGAGTGTCCCTCTAACCACTTTACTGATGCCCTGAGTAAGGAGTGCCCCTCTATCCACTTTACTCATGCCTGCATAATTTTGTACGTCTCAGTCATATCCCCCCTCAGGCACCTTTTTCCAGACTAAAGAGCCCCAAATGCTGTAGCCTTTCCTCATAAGGGAGGTCCCTCAGCCCAGTAATTATTTTAGTCACCCTCTTCTGCACCTTTTCCAGTTCCACTATATCTTTTTTGAGATGTGGTGACTAGAATTGTACACAATAGTCAGGTGTGGCCTTACTATCATTTTGTACATGGAATTGGCCTTCTTCACTGCTGCCACACGTTGGGTAGACGCCTTCAGTGAGCTGTCCACCAACACATCAAGATCTCTTTCCTGATCCGTCACGGATAGCTCAAAGCCCATGAATTGATAAAGTTTTGATTCCACCCCCCCATATGCATTACTTTACATTTTCCTACATTGAAATGCATTTGCCATTTTGCAGTGCATTCTCCCAGTTTGGAGAGATCCTTCTGGAGCTCTTCACAATCTTCTCTGGTTTTTACCACCCAGAAAAGTTTCCTGTCATCTGCAAACTTGGCCACCTCACTGCTTATCCCGGTCTCCAGGTCATTTATGAACAGATAGAAAAGCACCGGTCCCAGGACAGTAGTTTTTTACATTAGCTAGAAGAGAAAGAGAAGGTTCTTTTTCTTTTTCTTATTATTGTTTAGTAAGGAAAGAATCTAGTCAACATCCAGCAATTAGCCAGATACAGTTCTGGCTAATGCTGAACATTGAACTTTATATGGCACCTTACGTATATGCTCTGTTAGTACTGTACTGTGATTTTCAAAACAGAATTTAGCCACTAGAGGGTGTAGGAAAGCTTTTGACTGTTCTTACTCATATAGTTCATAGTTCTTCAAGGAACACAGTGATGGTGAATTTAGTAAAAAGGGTAATTTTGTGTATGTAATAGTGTTTTTTTTTTCCTTTTTGTTATTGTGTCAACCTATACATTGATGGCCGTGGTAAGCTCTTGCATCTCAAAATTCACTATACGACAGTTTACAGTTGTGACCTTTGATGTGATGCTTCTACAATCAGGGGACTCACTGTAGGATTTAAAGCCCTTGGAAAATTAAGGTTCTAGGCCACACATGAAACACAGGTAGTTACAGCAGATTCCCAAGGCAGATTCTCTAGATTCCCAACTGCTACACTTTTTATTGTTAAAATGGGCAGACCAGCACCTCTGTGTCTTAGGCCTGGAATGTGAACTACACATAGCAACTAGCTGAAGCTAAGCTAATGAAGAACACCATCATGTACATGTCCAGCTGGAAGAAAATCCAATTGCATTCAATATAATGCACTCCCAATCAAGGTTGCAGCTACTGTAGTTAGTTAGTCCATCAAGTCAGAACCAATTTATAGTGACCGTAACGGAGCTTGCATGGGAAGTAAAATATCAAATACAAAAGTAGAACAGGTGATACCTTTGAGCTACTAGAAAAATAACCAAAAAAGTTGCTAATATTTCGAGGGCAAAAACCCTCTTCTTTAGAGCTGTACCAACAGTGCAAATACATGGTAAAAGATGGAGTTGCCAGGAGTTATTTCTTAGATGCAAAGTCCTTGGCAAGATGGAAAATATGCCAGGTAGTTTTTTAGTTGAGGCGTGGAGCTTAGATGTTCTGAACCTGCATCTGAAGTAAAGGGTGGTGTTTTTATTGTCCCAGTCCGTCAAACAACATGTCAGTGCTCACGTACACACTTTCGCACCCCCTCTCCATCTGCCTTTTCGAAGCTAATGGCCCCTTCTTGGCCATTTTTAATTGCTTCAGTTAAAATATTTATGGAATGGTTTTGCTAGTTTCACTTCCTGAGCAAGTTTCCATGGCCAAGTGGGGAGTCAAACTCTGGTCTCCAGAGTCCTAGTCTTTCATTCTGTCCATGGCCCCACATTGTGTGCCAAGGATGTGACTTCACTGAGATTTATCCCCCATTTTGGACCACTATTGGCATAGTTAAGTTTGATATATTTTCCAATGGCTACATAACATGAAACTAAATGCAAACCAGCCTGGCCATGCCGAATTAGACCTTTTTGCTCTACCCACAGGCACTACTCTGTATGTTTGTTTTGTGTTTGTTTGTTTGAGCAATTAGGGTCACATTACTACTTTTTTTTCCAGTTTCTGACACCTGTGATTGCCTGTGCTGCTGTGGAGCAGTTGATGGTGCCTCTTAAGTGGGTCACGATATGGCAATGACCAATGGGAACACTCCCTGTTTTTCTGTTGTTGCTGCTTCCACTAATTATAATTTTTCAATTTCTTTATCATGCTCAGCACTATGTTAGATAGGCACTGCACTCACTGTTTGTAGAGCCCACTCTGTCCCAATCCTCCTGAAACCCTTCAGCAATGTAACAGTGCTCCACCAGGTTCAGCAGACTCAACATTAGGATGCACATTTCTTCTATGTGATTGCTAAATGAAGGGGCAACAGGGCAGAGGTGACTTGGGTATCCAGGTGTCTCTCACCTAGGAGTCCTGCTGGAACTGGGAGGCAAGGGGAACAAGGGGCATTCCTCTTCTTTTTTAACCCTCTGTGTCCCAGCTGTTCAGGCTAAACAGAGAGGTGGGTGCCACCTCTCCGTTTGTCACTTCTTGGATAGTGCAGCCTAGCTCTCTTGCTGAGTGATCTTTCTCCCTCCCTGCCCAACTGCTGAAAGGCTGTTCTGGAAAAAAATAGCCAGAAAATTGGTGGCACAATTCAGTGGAAATGAAACTGGTGAGGAAATGTCTTAAAGGAAAGATGTATCTTGTTTGATCCACTTTTTCTCTCACTTCCTTTCCATATACAGGCTGTTACATCACTTCAGTGCTATGTTACTTGCAAATAAATGCCAAAGGGGTAAAAGAAAAGGTGGTGAAGAGAGGGAGAAGAGGTGATGGAAGGCAAGAACTGTAGTGATCTGAGATGCTTGCGGACTCTTGCCATGAAACTACCCAGGATAACATGAGAAGCATCAATGTAACTGCTATTCAAATAACATTGTCACCCCAATTGAGCACAATCCAACCTGAGACACCCTCTCTTAGTGCAATCCTGAGCATTAGGATTATAGTTGCATCACTAGCCTATAATCCTGTGCATAGGCTAGGAATGTGAGTGTCATGGACCCTTACTCTTTGGAAGAAAACGAGGCAAGAAACCACTCTTCTCTTTGTGAAGAAATTTCTGCATATGAGATTGCT
>JAHTLZ010000379.1:16088468-16161997 GCA_023846285.1 Phrynocephalus versicolor | reverse complement strand
AAATATCCTGGGAAAACGTGAGAGACTTTTTGAAGCATTATTAAACTACTTTTCTGTACTGGATGCAGTATTAAACTGCATGGAGTATGGCAGTTTTGTGCACAGAACAATGGGCAGAGAAAAATAACAGGTTGAAATGAAATTAGGGTCTCTTTTACAAAGGAAGCAAGGAAATCCAGCTAATGCAATGGGAGGTCTTGACAGGAAGTCTTGGCATGATGCAACTTTGGAAAATTGCCCAGGACAAGAAGTTTTTTAAGTATGCACCAAATCCTTCTTGTATAGTGACAGTGCAAGCCAGATAGTGAGCTTAACTAGGATTAAAATACTATACAGTACCTAATTACTTGCACCTAGGTATACATTCAGGTTATATAGTGGTGGTGAACCTTAGGCACTCCAGATGTTTTGGACCACAACTCGCAGAATTCCAAGACTAGCTTGCCAATGACAAAGGACTGTTGGAGTTGTGGTCCCAATCATCTGGAATGGCGAAGGTTCACCATCACTGTTATATACCAATGTGGGGTCTTTTAGGTATTGTTGGCCAGTGAACAAGGGTTATGGGAACTGACATCCATAATATATGTAGGACACCATGTTTCCTACAACTTCAGTGAATGCTTATATGGGAGAAAATTTCATCAAATGCAGTGGGGCTGACTTCTGAATAGCTCGGGATAGCATTGCACCGTGAATCTGAGGTAAATTTACATTATGTCTTTATTCTACACCATTTTAGATTATTGTAATACAGGAATTCGAACACCTCGAGCCTGTAGAGCATTTATCCTTGCAAGATTTAATGTTCTACCCTCAGCTTTACTTCAGGACAGGTTCCAGGAAAGATTATATCCTTGTGGAGCTGGGGTCCCTGAATTTCTATCACACAGCCTTCTACATTGTATTTTCTACAAACAAACCGGGAGGGATCTGATCCATCCTCTGATCCACAGATTCCAAGGTTGTTCAGATACGTGGTTGGTCTCATACTGCCTTTCAGACCAGAATTCCTATATAACAACTCAGGTTGCTAACTTTTTTTAGCTGCAAGGCCGTACAGTACTATTAGCAGATGGTTGATCGATGTATATATTCTCTGTGACTCCAGTCTATGCCCCCCTCTCTTCTTTATTGTACTGCTTTGTTGTTGTGGTTTCTTTTTTTCTCCTCTGAACGGGTCATATGACTGCAATGATTTTGATTGATAATACAGAATTTGATCTAATAATAAACTTTAATATGATCAACAGATCAAAAACAAACAACATAGAAAATAAGAGAATAAATATACCTTTGGATTCCTGATTGAATTAAATATTGTGTTGTCTTGAAACACAACACCTATTTATGGAAATTTGACAATATTAAAAATGGTTTCCTTCATTTGTTTTTCAGAAATAAGAGCAGACCCATCACTGATGTCAGAGTTTACACATCTGGTTGAATTTTTTTTAAGAGATTGCTTCTATCCCTTTAACAATTTTAATTCACACCACAAAAAACTATCCACTTCTAATTTCAGTAGATGGATTATCTTGAAAATCATGTTAACTTGGAGAGCTGTGTTTGGGAATAAAAAACAGAGTGTCTATCCTCTGTCTATCCAGAGAACCTACACAATTACAGTTTGTTCTAGTCACATTATATGATTAATTGGGACTAATACAGTTTCATTTTGTCTCTTCTACAGTTGATCTGTGGGGAGAAATTTTACAGGCTTACTTGTTGATAGCTGGTTCGCACTAGCCTGATCTTGTTTTATGTCTGCCATACTGGATAATGATAGAAGAAATATGGTGTCTGTAGGGCAGAGTATGAAGGAGAAGCTTGTTGATGTTTAGTTCTTGGTCCCTGTGCACAGCAATCAATTTATATTAATTGACTTATCAAGGCAGTGACTGTTGACAGATTATATGAGAAGGAAGGTCACTAAGGTTTCTGCCTAGTATTGCTAAAGGGATTTCTTCAGCTAAAATATTGCTTCAGTATTTAATCTTACAACCCAAATTCAAAAGTCATTGTGCCTTTGGCTCATGATCTTAGTTGGTTTCCAGATAACGTTCTTTCACAGTTTTTTCTGTCCCCCTCACTAGATTCCCCCTTTCTTCTTATATTTACAAATGGACTTTAGTCTTCTTTGGATGTCCTTCATTTCATCATCTGGGTTTCAGATGCATTGATACTGGGCAAGTGTGGGACTGATGCAATCATCTGTGCAATTTATAGTCATGGAGACCAAATAAGGTATAGCTTGGAACTGAAGAATATTGTCCCTAAAAACCCCAGTGGGAACAACTGATTTGCTTTTAACTGCTTACTGTCAGATGACTATTCCAAGAGTCCACAGGCAGTAGAAAATAACCAAATCTTAGTAAGGACATGAGACAGATGGGTGAATGGTCCTAACAGAAGGCCTCAATAGCTTTTTAAATATACTCTGACTTATGGATTGAATAGAGTTGGTAAATCTTAAATAGAGTAGACCCATGAAAAATAAAAAGAGATTTGCATATGTGATTACTCATTCATTCAACAGTTGATCCAGTGGGTCTACTCTAGTGTGGAATACTGGTAAGTTTTAGTCCCATGGGTTTGTCTTTTACATAATGGAGCTGCCACCTAGCATGATGGAACAGTCTCTCATCCCCTTTGAATGCAGACTTCAAAGAGTATAAGCTGCTGCAACCACTGTGGCTTCCATTACGAGAAACTTTTTGCAATATGACAAAGCTTTACTTCCTGTGGCTGAAGAGCTCTCCTCTCTTACTCCTGAAACAGTTTATTCATCAATAAAATATGTAATTAGCTGGAGGGAGAGGAAGCCACATTGTTATTGCTAGCCAGATAACAAGGACCAAGTCTTAATATCACAATTTACAAAATATTTGTAATCTAGAGTCCCAGCCCTACCCAGCCATATGGGATTATGTGGAAAATAAGAAATTCACCCATCTATTTCCATACAGTACACTTACAGTATCTGGCGGAGCGTATCTCTCAGATATCAACTGGGACCAGACCCACGAGATTGGCGCAGGCGCGCTCACTGAGGGTGGCCACACTGTGTCTGTTCTGTTTTATTTGGTTTTTATTGTAAGCCACCCAGAGTTCCCTCCTGGGAAGATGGGCGGGATATAAGCTTAACAAATAAATAATAAATAAATAATAAATTAATTTTTTAGAAGAAGCTAGAAACTATTCATGTCATGAGGGTGGATTGTGGGGATCTTTGCCATCTGTGTATGGATGTGTGTACAGTTCAGAACTCTATGAGTCCTTCTGCCAGTTAACTAGAAAAGATTGTAGATATCACATATTTCTTCTAGTGGAGAATCAGGTGGGGAAGCATGGAAGCCTATGAAATTATTTCATAGGGACTATTCCTCAGCTAACAAAGATGTCAAATGTGAATGGACTATTCCACAGTATATTGAAAGGGAGGAGGATGGGGGAAAAATTGGTTATCCAGCCCTACCAATTGCAACGTGTGTCAACCACCTACCAGTGGCTGGGAGTGCTCTTTCTCCCTGTCCCATCCTCCTTCTTCAGAGAGTGGGTTTTCAGTGGAAGCACTAAGAAATGTCAGCAGAGGTCCACAGAAGTACTCTTGAAATGATAGGAGAATTCTATCATTTTTATGGAAGTTTTATCAGTTTATTTTTCCAAAAACTGAAGTGAGATCCAGCGGCTCCCAGTTCAGTTTCTGAACCAAAAAGAAAAAGAAAAGGGGTGTGTGTGTTTCATTTTGGTTTGAAATGGTTTCTTTCATTTCATTGCATTACAAAACAACGAAACAGTGTGTCATTTTTCATTTTGTGCCCATCCCTAGTGGCTACTATAGACCTGCAAACAGGGACTCATTGCTGATTTCCTCCTTACTCACTTTTTCCCTTTGTTCTTCAGCTAGTCTAGCTCACTAGAAGTGACACCACCTCTTGAAATAAAATAAAGTATTTGGAGGAAAAAATGAGTGCTCAGTTGAACAGTTTCTTGTATGATAACTTCACTATCTTGAGCACATCCCTTGGATTTTTTTTTACTTACCTACTAAGAGGGCATGTTCCACAGTTTTTGGAACCATTCTGTAACCTTGTGGCTTACCTTTTTCTCTCTCTAGAGTCAACTACATGAAAGCTTATGCCAGAAGGAGTGGGTTAGTTTTCAACACAACACATTTTGCTGCCTGAAGAAAAGGAGAAAGTGACGACTTCTCCCGTTCCAAGTGCAAAGGCCAACCAGACTGGCAGTAGTCATTCTTCAACTCCCATGCTGAAAGAGCCTTTTCCACCACACTTGGTGATGGCAGGACAGCTTAAGGGCCAGAGGGCAAGACTTGTGGCGAGCAGCTTTCTCTTCCAACACTTGCTGTTCTCTCACAGCACCTTCTGCCTGGGATGGCTTCCTTGCTTTGTTTAATGACAGAACCGGCTCTGATGTGACAAGATACAGAACTTTCGTTGTTTTGAATGGCAGAGGGAATTATCATACAGTACGAAGGAATTACCCAGATCTAGAGAATCAGATACTGTTTGATCTAAGCGGGCTGAGGAAGGGGTAAAAACTCCCCAGGGTTGTGGGTTATGGGATCCCTCAGGGCAGAGCCTGCCCAAGGCTTTTTGCTGCCTTGAGAGGAGAACAAGAAGGTGCCTCTTGACTCTTCATACAGAAGTTGAATGGGCTGAAAGGCGTACCTTATGTTAACACCAAGGGTAAGAAATATCCTGTGCTGCACCTGCCTGGCTAATAGCAGGGATGGGTTCCAAAGAAATTGTTGGATTAAAATTGCTCCTATGTTTTCCTATCAGCTGGGCTGGCTATGGATATTCTTCTGGTGGGCTGCACATCCCTCACTCCTGGCTTAGAAGAAGAAGGGCTGTTCCATAGGTAATAGGACAAAAAGGATGGGAGGGCTAATCCTGCTTGGAGAGCTGCATCTAGTTTCTCTTATTCCTCTGGATAAGCATTTGGAAAAAGAAACAAAATGTTTCAGTTTAGTTTGTATATATATGTCCTCATTAGTGCAAGCACTATAGTAGGTAGCTTACGTGAGATTAAAACTAACAAACTTTCAATACACCACAATAACAAAGGATGTATTTAAAAAAAAATCAGCACCACAAGAGAACTCTAATGAGCACCCTTTACTCCCCTTTCCATTGTTCTACAATGTTATGGCTCTCTTCTCTCTGTTCGGGGATGTGTTGGTTGCTGGTTGTGAGCTCTGTCAGAGGCAATAACCAAAAGTTTGGCAAGACTTAAGTGACTGACTCTAGTGATGCAGGAGCAATGGCCCAGGTACCCCTTGTCCTTTTCCCCAGGAGCTCCCCCCCCCCATTGGAGCTCTTGTCTTCAGTTTCCTATATCTGAAGAGCAGGCGCCAGTGCCAGGCTGACAGCCTCCCTTGGGTTCTGCTTGGCAGAGTAATGCGCAAAGCCTGGGCAAGGCCTCCTCCCCTCTCCTGATTGCTGGCATTAGGCCCTGGCATATTTTCATGACTCTGGTGAAGACAGTGTCTAATGCAAAAGAATGAAGGGTTTGCTGATGCAGCTTCTTAGAAAGATATAAAGACATGGGCAGCCCTGGGTGGGATTCAATAGACCATTTGGATGACAATGGCGCAAGAGGAATAAAAACAGGACAGTCGGGACAATTAGTAGCAGAGACTGAAGGAGTTCATGGCATTGCCCGGAAGACAGTATGCAAGCAGTTTACAACTCTGATAACCACCAACCACCCTAGTACCTTCTTCAATTTCTGGAAAGCACCTAGAGATTATATAAGTATTCACAGGATTCTGCAGCCTTACATTTCCCTGGTTCTCTCACATCTCACAGATTCTGTAATACACAGGGTTCTACAGGGCCTCTGTTGCCAGTACAATGCTTCAGGTGCAGTAAAGCAGCACCAAATTTTACTTTAGATGAGCTTTCCAATATGCTATTTTAGGGGTAGGGTTCAGTACCTTGGAAAGCCTCTTAAAGTAACTTCAAGCAGATTCACTGCTCCCACAACACAGGAATCTGAACCTCCAACAACAATCTGGAATAAATTTCCTCCAGGCAGAGTGGGGTAGCTATATTCGGGAGCAGATGTGGGAGGGGGGGCTTGCAAGTCACCCAATTTAAAGTTAGCTAATTTACTGCTATTGCATTTCTTCTGTTTGTAAGAGGTGAAGTGAATATATATCCCCCCTTTCATTTGTGAATGAATGAATGAATGAGGATATAATACACCTGGGGAGGCATCAGCTGTTGCTGTGCATCCTGAAACTAGATGTCTTGGTCCTGCCCTGAGATTGTAAGTGAATTTAAATGATAACTAGAACTTTTAAACATCAATTAGGCTAGAACCGCAAAACCTTGGAAATGACTACATTTAGTAGAATCCTCAATAGCACCAACCATTTTTGCTCACAATGGATTTTCTGTTAAGCAATAGAAGGCTTAGATACCCATAGCTGTGATGTAAACAAGGAGATGTGCTGGTACAATGGCTTCATGTGCATTTTGTACCCATGCTGATGAATACTTTAAGAATTCTTGTGCTAATCCCCATGCTGAAAAAAGGCAACTACCAAAGTTAGCAACATGTTTTGTAGACCCTTAAAGACAAATAGGTTTTATTTGGCATAGGCTTTTGTGGACTGCAGCTGATGACAGCTGAAGAACTTGGTTGCAAGCTACAAACGTGTTTCTAATAAAATTTGTCTGTCTTTATAGTACTCGAGACTCTTGGTCAGGTTTTATGGAATTGATTAGAGATTAGTATGACTATTCCTCTGGAACTTCGTTGCACACCAGTTTGAAGGTGACAGCCAAGCAATATCATTTAATGCACTTGGTTGTTGTTAATGGTAGAGTAAATTGCTTCTCCCTTTAGCAATATAATTCCCTCCTGCTGGCAACTTTCCTTGGTAGTGGCTATGTGGAATTCTGGAGCGGGAGATTTTCAATATTATGGTGCTTCAGAGATGGCAGCCCAGATCCATGCTGATCTAACCAAGGAAAATATGGGACTGGGACTTCGGGAGATGCAGGTTCTTGTTTCTACTGTGCTGCAATACCAACCGGGCAACCTTTGGCTAGTTGCTGTCTGTCAGCTTATCCTACCACACACGTTTGTTGTGAAACTAAAGTGTTGAGGAGGAGGACTGTGCATGGCAACACGAGTTGTTTGCAGGTAAAAAAATGTACTATAACAAAGAAAGAAAAATCATCAACACAGAGAGACACACACACACACAGAGAGAGAGAGAAACTGCTGCACAGACTCTTTAAGCAGAGCAGTAAGGATGCTAGTAATGGTGGGGAAACTTTAAGAAAACCACAAGGGGGTGAGGAGAAGAGTTGGGCTATGGACAAGGAATTGGAAGTGAATGTGGGGAGATCAGTGGGGAGAGGAAGGAGAGGAAGGGGACTGGCCTTGTTCAGCTGGGGGTTCTGGCGATAGGCAGAGGAGTGCTGAGCATGGGCTGAAGGTTGCTTCAGCTGTTTCTGCTCCCAAGTGTCTTTCGCCTTCCAGACTTTCCCCCTCAGTTGCTTCCTCTACCCTGAGAAATATGCAAGGGCAGTAATAGTGATACAAGTGTCTACTCATTGCTATTCTGGAAGGACCTGATGCACTGAGGTGACCCTTCCTGGTGTCTCCCTATAGTTTCCACCACCACCACCTACCACCACCCCTCATATCCACACCAAACCTTCCTTCTTTGAGCAAGAGCCAAGATCCTTTTAACTCTCCCATCTCCGTAGCAACTGCATTAAGCAAATCAATAGTGTTGGTGTCACTGGGATGGGATGGGAGGGCAGGGCTCCTCCTGAACAACACATCTCCTCTCCCCATCCAGCTCGCCTTCCTCCCTTGGTGCTGCCACCGCTCCTTCTCCCTCCCTCTCACTTTCATCTCTGCAAGCTAAGCAAGCACAGCCGCTCTCGGACTCCACTGCCTCAGACCCAAGCCACAACAAACTCCTCTTGCCCTGCTCCGTGACCTTTTAGGAGGCAGGGGTTTGGTGTCCCTCCATAACTACTTTGGGGGAGGCCAGGACTGATTCTGATGGAGGGTGATATTCAAGAACACCAGAGCTGAAGGCAGCAGCCCAGTTCCAAAGGGATGCAAAGACTCCCCCACGGGCATGTGGGTGACCCTGGCTGAACTGGGGTGAGTGAGGTGTTGGGAGAGCAAGCTGGGGTGGTTTGTGGGCTTTTGATGCCATGAGTCTCCCTCACCATGAACCTGGAAGGCCTGGAGATGATCGCCGTCTTGGTGGTTCTGGTCCTCTTCATCAAGGTGCTGGAGCAGTTTGGGCTCTTTGAACCCGTCTCCTTGGAAGGTAATGCACGAGGCAAGTGCGTGCGTGGGTGGGTGGGTGCTTGAAGGGAAGGCATGCTGATTAATTGAGAATTCTACAGCTTAGTTGGTAGCTGCTCTTTGATTAGTCAAAAGCACCAATCTGAAAAAGAATTATTATATTAAAAGCAGAGACACTTGCATATTCTCTTCCACAATTCCATTGGCTCCAGTATCCCTTATAAGGTATCAGTACTTGCAGAGAGTCTGACAAGCAAGGAGCTGTGTGTATGTGTGTAAGAGAGAAGCACTGTCCATTCAAGGTGATTGCAGTGAAAGAGTCCTGCTCTTTAATCTAAATCAGTAGGGATCTTTCTTGGGGAAAGGAAAAGTAAATTGCAAAGTGCAAAAGAAGAGAAGGAGGTGTGCAGCTTTGCATTAAATTACTGTATTAGGCACAGGGAGTGTGGGGGGGGGAATTAGTTTGAGGCCTTTATTATGGCAACTTGAAGATCATGAAATACTGAGCTGTCAAGATTTTCCAAACTTGTTGTGAGGCTAGAGTAGCAAGTGAGAGGCTTGGACCATTGACATTGATGCCCAGAGTGACACCTGTCAGGAAAAGGGCTTCTTAAAGTGGCAGGAAACCACTGGACTCACCTATGTCTACACCTAGAGCTGTTGCAGAATTGTTGCAATTAGTTTATGTGTTCCCCTCAAAATGTGATTTCTCCCCCCCACGCCCGAGGAGTATGCTTGATGTAAGGGTGGGTGGTAAGCTGGACTGGCAGTCCATCATGATGTGTACAAAGAAGAGGAATGCATACTGAAGGTAGTGGTGAATATATGGTGTTTGAGGTGATAGTTTCCATGTTGTTGACTACAAGCAAAAGTGAAACAACAGTGCTGAATGACTGGATGTCACAATGGAGAAGAAGCAGGTGACTACTACAGTGCTCTGTATAGGTTCCTCACCAGGGGTATCTGCTTGCATTCTCCCTTTATGAGAGGAGAAAAATGAACAGGTTTTTTTGTTGTTGTTGTTGTTTTTGCTGTACTGACAGCAACAACAAAGCTGTAGAGAGAAATTAATCTCAAAAGTGCGTGTATTCTATCAATAAAGTCTAAAATTTTTCCAGAAAGAAAATATCTCCCCTCGGGGACAGACTGCCGGCCACTGCAAAAACCATTAGAAGGATGAATGTTTTGTTCGTCTCTGTATGCGTGTCCTTCTGAAACATGCTGGACCTTATTTACTGAACACAGACACATTTTTAAAGATTGATTCCTCTTCCCCTTCTTCCTTGCTTTCAGCCAGAACCTATCAGCCTGCGGCCATGTTGACAGGGGGTTCTGAGGGCTGTGGTCCAAAAATGATTTTTCAAATTCAGGGATAGATCATGTGCTTTGCTAGAATGCCGATTTGCCTTTGCACCTCCTTGTTTCCCCACTTGCATTTAAGCCGCTCTCTGAGCTTTGCTAATGGTAATCAGTCTGTAGCATCAGCCCGGAAGAAGCAGTGCAGTCCCACAAAACTGAGGCAGATAAGCCAGGACAGCAGACTCAGTGAGGTATATACAGATGCAGCTTTGCCTGGTGCTAACACCATTTGGGTTTCCCATGGGGTGGTGGTGGTGGGTGGCTGTAAATACAATTTGAAAATAGAGTTCAAGCTTAATGTCACTGCTGGAATAATACATGTTTGTGTTACTTTATTGGACTTTAATAATATTATACAGTTGAGGGCCTTAGCATATTTTAATCCTTTATTTTTGCGGTGGCAAAGTTGCTCCCAGGATTCTCAGAGAAGTTTTTTGTTGAATCACTTTCAAACCCCCTGTTCGAGGAGATTTTGTTTCCTGGCCTTGAGAGCTCATGAATGATTTCCCTGCATCTTTTTTCCTCTCTCTGTACCTGGGATGCTGCCTTTCAACTTGGTCTCTTTTACCTTGAGCCCTATGGTTGCTTCTTCAAGATTGTGAATAAAATCTTCTGCTTTACAGCCCCTGGTATTGGCTTAGAATGACTGTCCATTTTCAATTCTTTGGAAGCCATGAAAGTGGATTACATGCTTGGTTTGGCCTGTGACATTCTATTGCCTTTCATGCCTCTTCTGGTGTTGTCTGCTCTCTCTCCGCTGAGAGTCAGGCTTAGTTTTGGCCCCTGCATTGTGCAATATTATCACCATTTGCAGACACTCTGGAAAAAGATCTGTAGGAATTCTTCTTGCAAAGCTCAAGATTGTAGGGGCATCTTGGAGGTTAGTATGTTGGAAAACAGCAGCCAATGTCTTTGCAGGTGACTTTGTCTGGGGAAAAGATATCACTGGGGAATTCACTGTGACAGTGTTTGGTTTGCGGTGTTTTTCTCTTTTAAGATTGAATTTGCCATCTGAAAGGATGCATGTGGACATCTGGGGTAGTGGGGAAGGAGAACGGAAGGCGCTCCTCCCAATTCCAGAATCCTAAGTTTGTTTTTTCTTTAAATGTACAGGTACAAAGTAGTCTAGATAGAGTGATCACTGAGACCAGTGAGGGAATGTCTGACTAGTTGCAAGACCAATATTCCCTTGGGGGTTCTAACTAGCTGACTAGCAGGCAGTTCAGTTCTCCTTTAGTTACACTGCACTTTCTACAAGTATTTTTTTTTATTAAAAATTCTAAAACTACAATACAAAACATAGAACAACAATATACAATGAACAAACAAAGCTCATACAAATATAATATATTTTTTCACTCAGCATGTTGTTAGTCTGTGGAACTCCCTGCCACAGGATGTGGTGATGGCATCTGGCCTGGATGCCTTCAAAAGTGGATTGGACAGATTCCTGGAATTAAAATCCATCACAGGTTACAAACCATGATGGAGATGTGTAATATCCAGTCTTAAAGGGCCAGATGCCGGGGAGTGATATCACAAAACAGATATCTAGTCTCGTGCACTCCCAGACGCATCTGGTGGGGCCACTGTGAGATACAGGAAGCTGGACTAGATGGGCCGTTGGCCTGATCCAGCATGGCTCTTCTTATGTTCTTATAACAAAAACTGACCCCGTGCGACCCCTCCCCCCTCCCTTGGGACTTAACAGAGTTACAACTCTTAAGGTATTGATAAGCCCATTTCCCTCCAGAAATACATTGAGTCATCTCTGGGTGTATACTCGTTACCTTTTTGAAAAACATATACCAATAGTTTCTCCCATATTCCATTAAAATCATTGAACTTTCTCAAACCTTTCCTAATTTTAATTTCACAAGTCAATTTATCGGTAATGGCCATATTCCATAAGTCTCTATACCATCCCTCCAATGTCATTAGGTTATTGGATTTCCACTTCTTGGCATAAAACAACCTGGCTGTCGTTATCATTATAATTACCAATTCCACCTCTTCTTTCTTCAATTGTGTATCTGTAACCAGATTCAGAAATGCCGCTTGTGGAAACATTTGAATCCAAACTACGGGTATTTTATAAGACATATTTTAGTTCCTGTGCATACAATGATAATATAGTTTTATAAAAGGAGCAATGAACAGACATTGTTCCCCCACAGAATTATGAGTTTGGATATCATTGGGTGTGGATGTCAATTTGGTAGGTGCAGACGGTCCATACTAAAGGTGGACCTTGCTTTTCAGATGGATACAGGTCTGAAGAATGCAGCAGCTATGCTGGTAAATCCTTATTTCATATCCTGGGATAAGTACAATTTTACAGAGATCCTTTTTCTTCTACACCCCTTTCCCAAACATAGACTGTTCACTTCCTTACCATGTCTAGCTAAATACCTATTGCTGTTAACAGTTTATATAACTTGGTGGTGAGCCTGTGCCCTCCCCACATGGTTTTGGCTACAGCTGATGCTAACCCTAGCAAGCATAGTCATCAATGAAGGACTATGGGAATTGTAAGCCAGTAACATCTGGATGGCCACAGTTGCTTGTTGCTGGCCTAAAGGAATATAACTATTTCACAAATACTTTAGAGGAAACAGGTCATGAAAAGAGAGTAAAGAGTGAAAGACCACAGATGACTCCAGCACAGGAGACCCTCTAATGCTTGAATTACAAAGAAATATTGAATCCTCCATTTAGGAATCACTAAATGCAAATATTATGTTAGTACACATAACATGTGAAATGTGCAGCTCTTTTAAGTCTTGCTTTGATAGTGATAATCAAAAGGCTGCCAGCTTTCTAAAAACAAAAATGATAGGAACGTCCCTTTTTGCTGTTGAATATAATTAGTTAATATTTAAAGATGCAGCAAATTTATTAAGTCTTTCCATTTCTATGCCAAGGGCATCAATATCTTCACAGACATTTAGCAAGCTAGGATCTATATAGGTACTGGAGATTTCTGGATAATTTGCAGTACAAGAGCACAAGTTTTCGTTCTGATTGTTTAACAATAAAGAACAAGTATAAGTAAGGTGCACCCAACCCCAGTGAGACTGTTCTAACAAGGAAACCATGCCAGGGTGAGGGAGAATTCTCAAAATGCCCATGTGTCTTAACTAGTGGGGCCATGTGTAAATCCTTAATTGGTCTTCAATCTGAGAATTGCTCACAGTAGAAATCCCAAAGGGCTGAAATCCACAGAGAAAATCTTAGCTGCCAGTTTTTTCTTCCATTTTAACTTCTACCACGCTTGCCTTGTTTAGAGGACAGGCTCTGCCCTATGGATTAATTGAAAGGTACAGTATTGGAAAATTAATTCATTTAAATTGTCTTTAGTGAATCTAAATCTGGCAGAGAAAAGGTGGAAGACTAAGGCTGAAAGAAGCATGGCATAAAAAATGCATAAATAGGTTCCTTGTATTAGGTTAAGGCTTAGATTTCTCTCTCCCCCCCCCCCAAACTAATGAGCCAGATGCTTCTGGAACCTCATGAACTGGGCATGAAGTCAATGGCCATTCCTTCTTGTCACTTCCCAGCATCTGGT
The DNA here is from genome assembly GCA_023846285.1 of Phrynocephalus versicolor. Classification (NCBI taxonomy): domain Eukaryota; kingdom Metazoa; phylum Chordata; class Lepidosauria; order Squamata; family Agamidae; genus Phrynocephalus; species Phrynocephalus versicolor. Next base: position 16,148,757 of record JAHTLZ010000379.1, on the reverse strand, counting down.
GACCAGAAATAAATTTATCTAATGGCTGCATCTGATAGCTGCCATGTGTCTAATATTATGATAAATCTGTATTATCAGAAACTTGGGTTTTATTATATATTTTTTCAGTTACTCTCCCTTCCTTTTTAATTTCCCTCAGTGAATTGTATCCATAAACAGTTTGCTGGTTCTATCTCCTGCATAAAGGAAAGAACAGAGCACATCAGTTTATGGGCCCTGGGTAAAATCAGGCAAAGTTGTTATTTAATTCATCTTTCTGTTCAATCTGTGGTCAACCAGATGCCTACAAACAGGACATGAGAACATAAATATTCTCTCACTCTTGTTTCTAAGAACCTGAAATGCAGGAGTATGTTGCTTCTTTCTCGACACAATATATAGGCCAATGTGGTGTAGCAGATAAAGTGTTGGACTCAGGTACATAGTAGTAAAAATACTGAACCAGTACTTTTTCTTCAGCCTGACCTACTTCATAGGGATATTGTGAGGATAGGAGAGGTGGAAACTCATATACTCTCTTAAACTTGGAGGAAGAGCTGCATACAAATGTAACCAACAACTGAAAACATGTGATTAGAAACTATTGGTAGCTGTAGCTGATAACTGAGAGAATATATCTGTTCTCTTTGACTCACATCTCAGGTAGGTAGCTGTGGACCTCCAGAGGTTTTAGCCTGCAACTTCCACCAGATTTGTAACTGATGCGTTTATGGAAGTTTGTGGAAACAACTGGAGGGCCACCCTTGCTTTTCCCTGACCTATTGCATACTCTTCCCTGAGCAAGCATAATGTAGGGAACTACTTAGAGAACACAGGCAAGGGTGAACATTCCCTAGTTCCATGGCAATACCCAAAATTATTATCCTCTCCCTATCCCTCAGAGCCTCCTCCACCTCCCTCCATGTGTTATTTCTGACCACAAGAGTTCTTCCAGCCACTGCTGCATCATGCCAGCTGGTGTAACAAAATCCCCTAATGGCTTTGAGACATTAATGGATACAGCCCTGCCATCAACATCCACCACAATCAATCCTTTTCATCATTGTGGCTATGCCAAGGAGTAGGCTGGCTGTTTCTGGCTCTTGCTCAGCACAAGAAAAGGGCAAGGCAAGGTAGGTGGGAGATGCTGAATCACGAGGCAATGCTGCAGACTGAGAAAGTTCCTTGCGAAGTGCTTGTCTTACTACAGGCCCCCTTGGAAACCCAAAATTAAGTACATTTATACATAAGTTTCAAATGAGGACTACAAATCTTCCAACCCTAGGTTTGTATCAATTTGTGAGCACAGCTTATCCTTTTATTTTTTTAAGTTATGTTGAGTTTTTAAAAAGCCAATGGTAAATGTTAGCAAGTATCCTTCCTCTTCACTAGAATAATGTCCACCATGATGTTGTTGTTACATGCCATCAAGTCACCTCCAAGTTATGGACACCCTAAGAATGAGCTCTCTCTGGAATGTCCTGTCCTCCCTGCTCAGCTCTTGCACACTCAAACCCATGGTGTCTTTTAGGGAGTCAGTCCATCACATATGGACTATATGAGGCAACCCCATTTCTTTCAGAACAACCCATAGTTTCTCATGATCCACACAGTCAAAGGCTTTGCCGTAGACTGTAAAGAAAAGACTGATCTTCTTCTGAAATTCTTTAATGTACCCCAGTTGTGTTGTTGTGTCATACAGTTGTGACTACTCTTCGTGATCTCATGTCCATGGAGTTTTCTTGGCATGAATACTGGAGTGGTTTGCCAGTTCATACCCTAGGCAACTACAGCACCTGGTATTCCCTGGTGGTCTCCCATCCAAGTACTACCCAGGGCCGACCCTGCTTAGCTTCTGAGATCAGTTGAGATTGGATGTGCTCAGGGCATCTAGGCAGGTAGTGCACCCCAGTAACCAGCAGATATTTGCAATGTGATCTCAAGTGCCTCTTCCTTTTCAAAATCCATCTTGAACAGCAGGTAGTTCTTTGTCATAGAAGGTAAAAGCCTTTGTTGCAAAACCTTGAGCATCACTTTGCTTGCATGAGGATTAAAGCAGTTACAACAGTCCTTGACATCTCCTTTCTAATGGAAATGAATACATTCCATACATTCCTATATATTCTGCAATGTTTCACTTTACTTTTGCTCTTTGGGACAGTATGTGTTTCACCAGCAGCAACAGATAGATCTTAGTTACTGTTAGGGTATACTACCCTCTGGCTTGCGGACAGGGCCAGGAATCTAGGAGTGGTCTTGGATCCGGCTTTATCCATGGAAGCTCAGATGATGGCCGTTCCCAAGACCGCCTTTTTCCATCTACTTCAGATCGCCCAGATCCGCATGTACCTGGATGAGGCCTCCCTGAGAACAGTTGTGCAGGCTCTTGTGATCTTGAGGATTGATTACTGCAACACTCTCTACGTGGGGTTGCCCTTGACCCTTGTCCGGAGACTTCAACGGGTACAGAATGCAGTGGCCAGACTAGTGGTGGGTACGTGTAGATATGATCGTATCACCCCAGTTCTGGCTCACCTGCACTGGTTGCCTGTTGTGCTCCAGATAAGGTTCAAGATCCTGGTTTTGGTTTACAAAACCCTCCGCAGCCTGGGACCTGAATACCTGTCAGAGCATATCTTCCAAAGATCAACTGAGGCCCAGCCCACTAGAATGTTGCAGGCGCTGTCACTCCGAGCAACCACACCCAGGGAGGCATGGAAATCGGCAACCCGAAACCGCACCTTCTCAGTGGCTGGCCCCTCACTTTGGAACCACCTTCTGAGTGAGTTGCGCCTTGCACAGTCCCTGCCCACCTTTAAAAAAGCACTCAAAACCTTGCTTTTTAGTGAGGCATTTGGCGACCTTTAACCGTTTTTTCCCCCTCTCCAGAGTTGCCGTTCTGCCGATGATTCTCTCAACAATCTTGTTGTTTTCTTCTTCTTTTTTACTATTTCTTCTTGTGTTGATTGTTGTACTGGATTTTATATTGTTTTGTGTTACTTTTTTTTGTTAACCACCCGGAGTTCCTCTGGGAAGACGGGTGGTATAAAAATCAATCAATCAATCAAACAAACAAACAATCAGACTTTCAAGGTGGGGTGGAAATGTTCCTTCCTTGTGCCAGAATACTAGATGTGAATACCTGTGCTAGCTACTAGCAGCTAAGTGTGTAAATGCTATTTGGGGGTTCAATATAACTGGAGGCTTCATGGCCACAACATACGTTCTAATGTTGGACTGGGCTAGGTACAGAGATCACATTACACCCTTATTAAAATAGCTCCGCAGGCTGCCAATCAGCTATCGAGCACAATTCAAGGTGCTGACCTTGACCTACAAAGCACTGTATGACCTGGGTCCTAGCTACCTTAAAGATCGAATCTCACAGTATGAACAGACTCGGGTGTTAAGGTCATCAGGAGAGGCCCTTCTCTCCATCCCGCCACCCTTACAGGTACGTCTTGTGGGAACCCATGAAAGGCCCTTGTCGACTGCTGCGCCCAGACTCTGGAACTCCCTCCCACTAGAGGCCAGAACTGTCTCATTTCTGTTGTCCTTCCGCAAACAGGCAAAGACCTTTCTCTTCAGGCAAGCTTTCCCTTAATGATGGACTACCATGTGTGTTTTATATGAATCTATAGGTTCACATAGACCTTGCATCTATAACTACTTGTAACCTTATACAGTAGCTTTAATGTAATGTTATCTATTAATTTTGTAAGATGCCCCTCAATTCCTTGTTCTCAAATACTTGAACATGTCTTAATTATACTGGACTGTATATTATCCCTCATTATTATAAGCTGCCTTGGGTCCTTTTCCAAGGAGAAAGGCTGGGTAAAAATATTCTTTAAAAATAAATAAATAAATAATTCTTTTTCTATTCTGGGCTCTTTGATGTGGAGTTCTAGAGAATCTGAAAGCTTGGACAGAATTCTGTAGCATTTTATTTTGTTGGTTCAAATCAACTCATTGTCCTATGACAGATGTTGCCTCTTCCTACTGCTTTGATCTTCAGACGGTATAAGGGTGGATTTCTGTTTGAGCATTTGTACCTATAGTTATTCTTATAAGAAAGTTTTCAAAATAGTTTGACTTGTAACTTTTTGAAGTATTGTAATGTATAAGGAACATAGAAGCAATGTAGATAAATATGCAAAGCATGAAAAAATAGACATACTGAGGTTGCCTGGAATTATTGCAACAGTGAAAGACTTATACCTTGATGCCCAAGATGGATTTTGATATGATTGCAAATGGTTGCCTTGATTTCATTCTGGGTAAATGGCAGATGTGGTGAACACGGGCTTCCATTTTTCCCCCTGAGAGGTCTATGAAATTCTTATGGCTGTTAGGGGAAGTTCAGGTGTCAGACTTCCTGATCTGACACTGTGACATTTCTAGGTTGTGCAGTTGGCATTTGACGAAGATGTGTTCTTCTGTCTCACTGATTACCCACAATTAGCTATTGCAAGTTACACAAACTTTAAGCAAATACCAATATGATTATGGCCAGTGTTTTTTTTATTTCAGATATTTACAAAGCATTTTAAGATTTGTAAAAACCATGTTATCACCAGGGTGATAAGGCTGAAACACTCTAAAAATATCCACATAACACCAAATCTAAAGATTAAGAAGTGCAAGAAAGAACCATACAACTTTAAATTGTAATCTATGAAAACAACAAATTTAAAATGAAGAAGAACGTGCAATACAAATTTAACGTGAATCAGCCTTCAGGGAGATTATCCAAATAATGAGTGCATATGGACTCATGGTGGAAGATGGTTTTTTAAAATGAAAGTGTTCTGCATCAGATACATCCTAGCCTTTGCCTTCCAACAGTAGGGTAGCCTTCTCTAAGCCCTCCACATTTATTGCCATAGAAGTACCTTCCTCTCCCACCTTCATGCAATTGACCAGGAATGATGGGAGTTTACAGAACCAGAGAACTGTAGAGCTGGAAAGCACTCAAAGGGCCCTTTGGTCCAACCCCCTGCCAATGCAAGAATCCCAGCTACAGGATTGCTGACAGATGGCCATCACACCTCTGTTTAAATCCCCACCTTCTGAGGTAGGTCATGCCATTCTCAAACAGCTCTTACCAATAAAAAGTCTTCCCAGTTTTTAGTCAGAGTCAGCAGTAGCCCAACCTCTCTTGCTGCTTTGATGTGGCAGAATTGCTACCTCTGCCTCCTCGCTTTCAAGCCCCCATGGCCTCCTTCTGAAGTGCTGCCACCTCAACTTTTGTTCATTTCTCTGTCAGCAGTCCCAGCTGCTGGTCGTCATTGATGTTGTCCTCCTCATTGGCAGCCACTCGACCTCTCTGCAAAAACAAAAAACATCTCAAACAAACAAAAGCACCAGCCCGTTCAAAATGATGGGGTGTGTATGTTGCATTGTTAGTCATGACAGACTTTTCGTGACCCCATGTCCATGGAGTTTTCTTGGCAGGAATTCTGGAGTGGTTTGCCAGTTCCTACTCCAGGCGCCTACAGCACCTGGTATTTCCTGGTGGTCTCCCATCCAAGTACTGGCCAGGGTTGACCCTGCTTAGCTTCCAAGATCGGATGTGCTTAGGGTATCTAGGCCTTCAAAATGATGGACATGTTGTCAAACAGAGAAGTAGCCTGACTTAAAAACACGCCAGTTGCATTGAGCAGCTGGCTACTTTGCAAAAAGAGCTGCCAACAGTGACAGCAGAAATACTGAGGAGGAAGAGGAGGAGGAGGAGGAGGAGGAGGAGGAGGAGTTGCCAGAGCAATCAAACCAGTGAGTGCACCAAAGAAGGAAGGCAATTAAGATGGCAACATGAGTGAATCATAAAGGTAGACAGGGAGAGAAGAGTCCATAGGAATGTAGAAGGAGGGGGATATTGATGGAGATTTTAAAAATTAGGTTAATGTTCTCAGTGCTTTTTTACTTCAGCACTGGTTTCTACTTGTTTTATTTAAAAATATTAATATAAAACTACAATACAAAATATAATACATTTATTAAAAATGGGGGAAAAGTTAATCAAAACACTACCAAACAAGACAAGACAAGCCCTGTGCAAACCACCTCCCACTTGGGACTTAAAACAAGCTCACAAATCTTAAGACATTGACCATCCCATTTCTCACCAAAAATACATTGAGTCTTCTCCCGGTGTATACCCTTTACCTTTTTGAAATACATATGCCAACTGGCTTCTAACTGCTGGATAGGAGGGCCAATCTTGGTTGTGATCTCCTTTCTTTTAAGTTTAATCTTTTACATAACATAAGAACATAAGAAGAGCCATGCTGGATCAGGCCAAAGGCCCATCTAGTCCAACTTCCTGTATCTCACAGTAGCCCCACCAAATGTGTCTGGAAGCACTCGAGACTAGATATCTGTCTCTTCATATCATTCCCCAGCATCTGGCCCTTGAAGCACCCTGGTTTTAATCCTACAGATTACACATCTCCATCATGGTTTGTAACCTGGGATGGACTCTCCCCCCAGGAATCTGTCCCATCCCCTTTTGAAGGCATCCAGGCCAGAAGCCATCACCACCATTGCATCATGTCCTGTCCTCTTGAGTAGTAGAAAATGAGCATGCACCGTCTTCTATATCACAGCCCTTGATGCATTTGGAAATGGCTAATATATCACCTTATAATCTTCTCCTCTCCATGCTAAATGTGCCCAAGTCCCCCAACTGTTCGCACTGTATGGTCTCTATGTCATTTTCCATCCTGTTTGCTCCACTCTGGTTCTGGTTTGTTGATAAACATCGTAAACTGGGATGTCTCTCCAGAAGTAGGCACCATATTCCAATTAAGGTCTGACCAAAGTAGAGGAGAGTGGTACTGTTCCATTCCCTTGATGTGGCCACTGCATTTCTTTTGGACTGTTCTTCAGCACATCTTGGGGATGCCAATTTGCAGAAGGTGGTGGGAGGAGATGTAACTGGTGCCACACAGAACTTCACCTTAACAGAATCTGTACAAATGAGAAATCATAGGAAAGTTGTGAGTCTCATAGCAGAACGATTGTTTCAGCTTAGGCTTACCCCTCCATAAATATATTGTATGCAAAGAGAAATACAGCACTATTCAGCCATTGCAGGGGGAATACTGTGCAAAAGATATTTTGAGGTCATTCTTTCACATTGAGTGGGGATAGGAGCAGGGTGAAGGTGTCCAAGCCGAGTTTGTCTCCTTATGGGGAGAAAGTTGAAAAGCTGTCTGAGCTGTCCGTTGCATGGTTGTGAGTGGAGCCCAATCACACAGAAACATTTATTCAGATCCCAGTGACATATTTGTTAATCGATACAGGGATTTCTGCTTCCTGGGTTCAAACATATCCACTATCCTTGCATCTTGACATAGTGGAAGAGTACAAATAAAAGGTTCCTGGGGATTTCCCCCATTTCAAAACCCAAGATCTCTTGTGTAGGGTTGTTCCAGTGGGACTGAAATATTGAATGGCCCTGACTTTGATCCTTCTAGGAACTTCTGCTAAAAAAAGATGGTTGTACAGTGAATGAAACAGGGAACTGCATCTCATATTTCTGTGCCCATCATATGCCATGCTCATGTAAACAGAGGGTTGTGTCCTTTTCTATTTTATTGCCCAGCATTGCCTTCTAAAGGTGGGGATGTAGGCGGGAGATTCAGGGGAGAGACTAGTGCTCTCCTAAACACTTTCACTGTTTAATCAAGCAGTAACATCCACTGCTTAATTTAGGAGCAGTGTAATTCAGTGATCATATCCAGCTATAGAAGCTGCATGTGATAAGACAGTGATGGTGAACCTTTTAGAGATCGAGTGCCCAAACTGCAATTCAAAACCCACTAATTTTTTTGCAAAGTGCCAGTACAGTAATTTAACCTGTATACAGGTGGCTATGAAGGGGTGATGTTGGGTGCAAACAGAAAGGGTTCCGAGTGCCACATTTGGCACCCGTGCCATAGGTTCGCCATCACTGTGATAAGTGTGTGTGTGTGTGTGTGTGTGTTGTGTCGTTACAGTCATGACCGACTCTTCATGACTCCATATCCATGGAGTTTTCTTGGCAGGAATATTGGAATGGTTTGCCAGTTCCTACTCCAAGCGCCTACAGCACCTGGTATTCCTTGGAGGGCCAACCCTGCTTAGCTTCCGAAATCAGGCGAGATCGGATGTGCTTAGGGCATCTAGGCAGCTGTGATAAGAGTACCTGCCCTCAAATTTATTTATTTATTTATTTGATTTTTGGTATCGCCAATCTGGCAGCAAGGCCACTCTGGGTGGTTAACAATTACTGAGTACAATACAGTTTAAAATAAACACAAATAATTCATATAATAAAGTAAACATAAAATACAGTAAATTAAAAAAAATTAAAATTAAAGTGACCTAATGCATGCTCTTAAGAATAAGCATATGATAACTGTACCTACTTTTATTATAAAGGCAAGTTTCTGACCCTTATGGCTACAACAATAATCTCAGGAAAATAAATTCAGGTATCACCAAGACTTGTGTTCTTGCCACCAGTTAGAAGAGAATGTCCAGCTAGGCACCCCCAACTGTAATGGAAACACTAATTTCCTCCCCCTCCCTCGATTCACGATACCAAATTCTCAGTAAGAGAGTTCCATTATCAGATATTATAAAGCAACACTAATTTCAGTTGTCTGACTGTATGTCCTTATGTTGTCATAATATTTTTATTCATGGAATGGAGGGGGAAGCAGAAGGTTCAGGGGATCCCAGTCTGGTCAGGGGTTTTATTTTAGTTCATACGATAGTATGCAGGTACCTTAAACTTTAGCCTAATAGCTTTTGTGGGGAACTTTGTGCATGATTTGTGGACATCCTTGGCTCATCAATTCTCTAATAACCACAGTGCAGGCTCAGTCAATGCTAGCTCCTCTTTTTATCTGGAAGTTGAGTCATGGCAACTGGACACACTAAGGCAGAGACTTGTCCACCCAAAGGACACAATACCAAAACAAAAAAGGAGCAATATAGTATATGTGGTCCAATGCAGTGAAGAGTGTGCAGACCTCTACATTGGAGAAACTAAACAGCCATTAAACAGAAGGACAGCTCAATATGGGGGGGGGACTCTGGACCAGAATCAGCAGTACACCTCCACTTGAAGGACAAAGGGCACTCATTCAAAGATGAAGATGTACACATAACAGACAGAGAAGATAGGTGGTTTGAGAGAGGAGTCAGGGAAGCCATTCATGTGAGCATTGAAAACCCCTCTCAACAGAGATGGGGGCCTCAGGCACAGTCTATCTGCTTACGTATCAGGCTGTGCTTTCAACAATACCCAGACAAACCAAAAAGCCTTCACTACCAAGGCCATAGCTAACGACCCATACTTTATGGGTTTCAGCACCTTAGGCCACTGTTCACCTTAAGGATATTGATACTATTTTCTACCTAATGAGCCTATTCAGGCCATTGTTCATCTTATGAGCCTATTTCAGACTAGGGTGACAAGAGGTCAAAGCGGACTATAAGATGGAGGAGTCACAACTAACTTTCTTTTGACTGATGAAGCTGTTTGGATAAGCAGCGAAACATTTCTATCTCTCAAGAAAAAGAAGTCTAGTTGCTATGACTTAACTTCCAGATAAACTCATCTGGATGACTGAGAATCTTCACAGACATGCATCCTCTTTTTATGCTTGCATATCCCTTTAATGTGGGATGAATGACATAAATAGTGCAAAGTATTGTGGTGAAGCTAGGGGCTCAGCCACAAATCTGAATGACTGCAGTGCTTCTTGACATTGCAGAGGGGAAAATAAATGAGACTGTTTTATGTAGCTCAGCTTTCTGCAATCTGGTATACCCAGATATGTTGGATTACAGTTCCCATGATACCATGGCCAATGCATTTGCTAACTAAGGATTATGGGAGTTGGTGCCAAATACAACACTGGACTATCAAGTTGGAAAAGGCTGATGAAAAAAAGTGTTGGCAGAAAGGAATATCCAAAATGGAGGCACATAGAAGTCTGGGGCATGGCAAGTTAGCATGTTTTATAACCTTCCTTTATATAATAATGCTACTCATGTTTTTTATACCCCAGATGATTTGACACTGAGCCTGGAGCCTACAGTTGTCCTCTTATGTGACAAGGGAGTGTGGCATCGTGTTTACACAGTGGGGATGAAAATCCAGATACCTGTGTTCAGATCTCTACTAGGTAATTGATGTCACTGGGTCACCCTGAGGCAGTCACTTTTTTCTCAGTGTGACACACTTCAGAAACTTATTGTTGAGGATAAAATGGGGAAGAAGAGAGCCAGAGTTGAGATCAGAGAAGGAAAAGAGGGCCATAAATGTAACAAATAAAATAAATAAATAAATGGACTTGCTTTCTGCTGGTGTTATTTATATCCTATTGTGCCAGTAACTCACTTTCTGAGCAACCTTGGCGTATTTGTGCCCTGGGTATTGTGGTGTCCCCTAGCAGTTTGTGAGGCAGTTCCATCCGCTTTGATGTGTCATTGTATCACTGCAAGCATGCCATGCCAGAGCTTCCTGGGACTGGAGAGTCATCTTTGAAATCCATGGTTCTTCAAAGCATCATTTTTCCTACCGTCCGCAAAAGTACAAACATGCTGACTCATTTGGTAGCCAGGAGACCTCTCTTCTTTAGAACCATTTTAACTGGGCGGGGGCTAGTATGGGGAAGATGAAAAGACTGGGTTTATTGATTATGGCTCTGAAATGCTGGCATCAATAATTCAAGAGAACAGTTGGCAGGAAATGGAGACTCTGTGTGTGTGTGTGTGTGTGTGTGTGTGTGTGTTGGATGTGACAGCTTGAGGTGTTGTGAGGGGGCAGGGTAGGAAGAGATGAAATAAAAGCAGGGCCAGGGATATTTACACACAGTCAAGTCTGAAACAAATACTTGGCAAGAGCAGTGATTGAAATCGACAAGATGATTATCCATTAGGGGATGAATAGGCTCAGCCCTGCATTCTGAATGCTAGTTATAGTGCACAGATGAACTAGAGTAGTAAGGTATAACCCCTAATCAAAGATTGTGGACCCAGAGATATAAATCATCTATTTGCTGGACTGAGTGAACAAGCAACAAGGCAATTATCTGTCTCTCTTTAGCTCTTGTGGCATGCACACTCATAATATCCTTACCCACCATCCATCAAGATGGTAGGAACACCATAATCTGCCCACAGAATATCTTCATGTTTATACCAGTGAATACCTGTATGTTTCCTTTCTTTACCTTTCTTTACCGTCTCTACCTTTCACATCTGTACATTAGTATTTGGGAATACCAGATTATGAATAAACATTACCTTGTGACACATCTTTCTTAAGAACCTTTCAACTTCGTATTTTTCTGGGACTGAAACCTAGTTGAATTATCAAGTGCTATACCAATACAAAGTGTGTTTCCTTTTTTAAGTTCTGCCCCAATTCTGAAATTACTTCTTGGACTCTCAGATGGAGATAACTCTCCCAGATGTTTTGATTTTTTACCTTAAGCTAATAAGGCTCAGCTGTGCTGATCTAGACATTAGTGTGATGAATCAAGTTTCTTGAAGCAATGTATATGACTGAAATCCTGTGATATAATGTGCTTAAGTGCATATAAGATTTACCTCTGCCTATTTCCCACTTTGGAGCCAGTCTTCAGTATCTGTTTAGAAAGGGTTTTTGGAAGACACTGGTATGATAGAAATAAGCAACAGACAGACAAAAATAACTTCAAACTGTCCTAATATGAGTAAACCGAAATCCCAACTTCAGACTGAGTGGATTCAGATAAGCAACATTAAATAATAATAACATATAAAACTTCTCAATTGCTTCTTAGGCACAGGGAGAGTGAAGAGTTAACAGTTCAAGAAAGTCCTAATGGGAATCTGGCATGGGATAGCAAGTGTAAATATCAAGGCAAGGTCTCTGGGCTTGCCTTGTTGCCAGAGCACCTCTGGCAACAAGGCAAACCAAGGTTAGCTATCCAAGCTTTGCCCTCTGGAATCTGGGAAAGTGTGAGATATGCATATTTTGCCTCCTCCCTTTTAATGGCACAGCCAATTTCACAGAAAGGTTTTCACAGACAATAGTACATCATGGTAGTCAGGAGCACGAACTATACTCAAAGTCAGATGTCCATTATAAACTTATGCAGACAGAATTTGTTAATCTTTAAGGTGCCACACACCTTCTTACTGAAGATAATTGTGTCCTTATTTGGAGGGGATAGTTCCTTTGGAAATCTGTGTCCTAGAGATCCACAGGATGGAGCCATATCTCATTCCTAGCACCTTCATAAAATGTCTCAGCCCTGCTTGCCAGTTCCCTTTTAATGGATAACTTTAAGGAAAGGGAATCCTTGAGTCTGAGAAATTAGAGATCAAGTATGGACAATAAGTTTATCTTTCTCATTTACTTTGCTTTCATCCTTTATTTACTTCTCATATTTTGAGGATCTTGTTGCAGGTTATGATAAATATTTTTAAGTAGTGAAAAAAAGTTTACAATAGTTCAATATGAACAACATATTAAATATCAAGAGCAGTAACCACAAAAGCAGCAACAAAACCAGTTAGACTATGCATCCTTCAAAACCATGAGACAACAAATAAAGTCATAATACCAGGTGAATGCCAGTCTGAAGGAAGTGAAACTTCCTTGTGCATGACACATAACTGTAGGTTAATGTTTTAAATGAGAAAATTAAATTACAGTAATTGTCAGTACCGAGGACAGCTCCTCCTACATTTGTTCCATGTGGTCCCCCTCCAGCCAAAATGTCCATAAATCTGAATAATTTTTCTCGAGCAGACAGATCTGCACCATCATTCAGAGCACTGTAGCACTTCTGCTTACGCTCTTCAACAAGGGTCTGTCAAGTGAACCATCCTTCTTCAGTAGTTTATTTCAACTGGCCATGATACAGTATATCACCTGTCTAGTTTTTCGTTGGTTCTTCTTTTTAATCACTCTTTCAGGGCATGATTAAGAAAATGATGTAAATAAGACTTTAAAGCATGCTCTGACCTTTCCCATTAATAGTACCATTCCTTCATGTTAATGTCTCCTTAATAAAGCTCCTTTTCACAAGACCTAGCTTAGGCACAGGTACTTGCACCAGTGCTCATCTGGGCCTTGTGGAGTGAATTTTGCCATTTGCTTGCACACCAGCTTCCATTAGGCTCGCTAAGAAAGCTGTGGTTATTTTTGTTCAGGATTCAGTAGACAGCATTTGTTATATGATTAGTTTTGTACTCTCTGAGAAAGAGTGGGGTTTGCATCAGGTTCAAACTTCACCATGTGAAAAAAGAGTTTTACCTAGAAATAGCAGTATGTACTAGAAAACAGAGAGAGAGAGAGAGAGAGAGAGAGAGAGAGAGAGTTGGGGGAATAAACTGAACAGTTACACATCCTCACAATCCATAAGGAGGAAATGAAAAAGAGTGAAGAGGAGCTGAAGCCACAGAGAAAAACAGAGTTTGCAGGAGAAAAGCAGCAGCATGTGCTGCAGAGGTTAAACCTCCAGGTTCAAACTGAAGAGTCATGCGGAAGCATCTTAGACCAATGACAAATGCCAAAAAGTAGGGAAGATGTGGAAGGAGTGGAAAAGACCTCCATTCAAAATAGGTAAAGCAGACTAGACCTCTTCTGACTCTTAATTTTAAGAAGATTCTGGGTTGGAAAGAAAGAAGGCTACCAAGTCTAAGACTGGAGGTTCTTAAATGACATGAGAGATGTGCAAATTCTTGCTCTTAGATTTTAACTCCCAGAATTCTGCCTGGGAAATTCTTGGAACTGTAGTCCAAAACCACAAAACTGCACATTATTATATTAAGAGTTCCAGTGCTGGGGTAAACGATGCGTTCTTGGACTGCAATTCCCAGTAGCTTCCACCAGCAGCTCTGATGCCTGGAATTTCTGGCAGTTGTAGTCCAAGAACTCCTGGGTTACCCAAGGTTGGGAACCACTGCTCTAGATCAGCCATCCTTATCTAGGGTTATATTGTCCCCAAAGTAAAGTGTTGCACACTTAAAGGGCAACTACACTTGAAACAATTATTCACACACCACCTTATGGGGTTTCTTATGCAATTTATACTCCTGATTCAGTCATATTTCTTTCATATTTTTATGGGAAAAATGCTCTAGATGAGACATGTTCCCATGTTTCTGTTAAGAAATGCTGTCCAAGTGGTGAACGATGTCTACCTGTTGTAGCACATGCTTTTCTGCAATTAGGTGCTATCCATTCAGCACACTTTACTTTGTGATAGGTCACAGGAAGGTAAACACAGGCTTAATTTCTAAGTCTGATTGCTAAAATGTGAGGTCTACTGGGAAAGAAGCATTAGAAAATATGCACTTCTCCGCACTACTGTGTCATGAAATTAACAGGTCTTGTCATCCATGGACAGTGGTGTTGCAGGGAAATGGATTTGGCTTTTTTCTTCTGTAGTGCATTTGACCTGGAGCAATCTGTTCAGGGTGATATTATAGTTGTTCTCTGGGCTGTTTTTTATTGTGCATATAGAAATTATTTTCTTGTAATATAACCATAAATTTGTGGAGTGGGTGACCAGTGAGAAGAAGTGCTGACCAGCCCCTCCCTCCACCCATATATGTTTGTGAAATGCTTTGGGATTGGCGGTATACTTTTCATTTTATGAAGAAATTATCTATTCTTTTGTAGTTACTATGTTATTACAAGCTGTCTGGGTTGGTATGTTCAGTGGATCACACCAAAGACAAAACAAATGTATTTGTGAAGATGTGAGAGTGGTTTTGAAAGCCATTACTTCAAAGTTACAATCTTTGACACCATTTAAAGCCAGGACAGCAAAAAGAAAATTTCCCCAGAGATCCCACTATCTTTTCAATGTTCCCCTGTTGTATTCTCATGCTTTTGCTATCAGCTTGTTTTCTGTTAAAAAGAGACCCCTTGGGTAGTCCAATTCCCTTGCTTCCAGGAAATGTTTTTGTCTGTTCTTGTATGTGTCCTGTCCAGCTTTGAGTCATGTGGTTCCTCAACATTCCCATATTATTTTTCTCTGCAGTTATTCCTCTTTTTCTACTCCTGTCAGTCTTTCCAACATTGCCCTGCTTTGTTTGAACCTTTTGTTTCAATTGAAACATGCATATGCACAGAGACATGTGTGCGTGCATGCACCAGCTTAATGACAGCAGCACCACAACTGACAAGAAGGATATGAACCAGATTCTGCTGCAAATATCAGTAGATATGGGAAGAAAATATGTACATGCTTCATAATGTCATCTCTGGATCTCAGCAGCTATCTAATAAAATGTGGGTAGCAAGTGATACACCTTCAAATTCTAGTCCCAATACCCCCAAATGCATAAGTATGTTTTCCCCAAGCTTCCTTTGATATAACAATATTCTCACACTAACATACAAGAATCATAAAGTTGGAAGAGAGCTCAAGGGCCATCCAGTCCAATCTCAAACTTAGGTGAATCCTATAGGTATTCATTTCAATTCATTTGAAAGATGTTTAGCCTGTTTTTTGGCTAAGCACTGAATTGAAAATGATTAAATTAAAATAAGACATATAAATAACAGCAAATATATGCAACAATAAATTGAGCCATACCCAAGAAAGAAAGAAAGAAAGAAAGAAAGAAAGAAAGAAAGAAAGAAAGAAAGAAAGAAAGAAAGAAAGAAAGAAAGAAAGAAAAATGGTATCCATTAATACCCAGCAGAACAGGAATGCATTCACCTGGAATCAAAATGGAAACAGTAGCTCAATCCCTGTTGCTTGGTGTCATAAGCCACATTAGAGAGAGCCTATTGATTAATCAACCCATTTGCAAGTTCCATGGATGCAATTGGGCCTACTCTAGTTGTGACTTACTATGCTAAAGTAAGAAGAGTAGGCCTATTTGCATCTACAGAATATATACAGATCAGACAAAAAACACACACCCAAAAATAACAAAGTGCTACCTTAAAGACTAACTGCTATATTTTAATGTAAGCTTTCCCCAGAAATAAGAGGTGGACTGAATTGTCTTTTTGCCTTAAAATATCCTCAAGATTAATTCACAATTACAACCATACCAGTTTAAATCCCATATTGCATAATCTTCTGTGTACCCTTAGTATGGTTATTGTAGAATCTGTTCACAATTTAAAAGGCATTAGGTCACTGTTGGATATGCTGTCATTGTGCTGGATCTTATTTTCCTGTTGCAGTGGCTGAGTCTATGAAGACTTGTCCCCTTGGATAAGTAGCATGGCTGATGGGTCTTCCACTGATAGAGTGGGTGGGTGGGTGGGATGAGAAATGCCATGATATGTTAACGCTTCTCCTGGTTGGCGATTGTCATTTCTTTGCAGGCAACCCACCTGGGCATGCTAAAAAAGCCCTGAAGCAGCGGTTCCTCAAGCTGCTGTCCTGCTGCCGCCAGCCCAAATCCATCCCTTCAATCAGCGAAAGCAAGTGACACTTTGTGCCTCTTTGTGTTTCTTCTCTGTGCTGGGATATCATAACACACAGG
The DNA here is from genome assembly GCA_023846285.1 of Phrynocephalus versicolor. Lineage (NCBI taxonomy): Eukaryota > Metazoa > Chordata > Lepidosauria > Squamata > Agamidae > Phrynocephalus > Phrynocephalus versicolor. Next base: position 16,132,269 of record JAHTLZ010000379.1, on the reverse strand, counting down.
AGCAGGAGAAATAGGAGACAGGTTTCCCTCTGTAAAAATTATGTCAAGCTTGACGTGCCATTTATCTCAAAGCCAAGCTTCATCTGGGAAGTATAAACAAATTGGGACTTTATTGACTTGGAGGAGGCCTCTGCTTAAACCCATTCATTTTACACATTATCCTACTTTGGGGATGAATTTGAATCCAAGGCTTGTATTTTCTGCAGCCTTTAACTCCAACTAGCACTGTTCAGAATCAATAAGACGAGAAAGGTTGAGTCCTTGAGAAGCACTGCCCAATCAATGCTTCAGGTGTGGATGCTCCAGTTCTTTATTTTTACTTTTATTTTTTCATCCTTAAGCAAAAATTTGTGCAGAGGCCTGTTGTATTGTTACACTATGTAAGATACAAACTGAAGATTTTCTTAAGGCCCACTGCCACCTATAAGTGCTCACCTCATGTTTGAGATTAATGGTTGCTTTGGCTTTGTCAAAGGCCAAGCTGCCCTACAGGTGTCCCTCTAGATTGGGATATGTTTCACATCACCTATTCTCTCACATTAGTTTTTGGAAGAGTTGGATCTGTTGACCACTTCCTGATGGAAAGCCTGTGGGTGCATGGCAGTTTTATGGAAGCATAGAATGTTACCTCAGGCGTAGAATTCAGCTTGCTGAGGCACTTCACTTTCATTTCACTCACATCCATTCACCTATTGTGGCTACTACAGAACTTGTGTGGTGGTGTTTAGTGTCACATTACACTCAGTTTACAAAGGGGCAGCTCTGAATGTCTCACTCGGTGAATTTAGGCCTATTATTCCCTCTTAGCCTAAACTACCTCACAGCCACAGATAGAATGACAGGTAACAAGAATAATGTTTACTCCTTTCATTGGAAAGATGGCTTAAGGTAGAGAAGTAATCCAGATATTCAAGTTGAGACTTTCCATGTTCTATAAATCCTGCCCACTCACCATCCCACAATTAGGAAAAGTGAAATAGACTATGCAGAACAGTAAACACTGTCAAATAGACAGTGCTGAGTAACAGGAACAAGGCACAGAAGCCACTACCAAATCATTAACATAGAATTTTGAATTTGGTCTTCACAAAGAATATACATAAGCATTTCTTCCTGTTTTTTCTACTGATTTTAAACATGGAAAGGAAATGGGGAGTGAGGTGGGGTCAGATCAGGCACTTATCACTAGTGACTATATTTGAGAAATTTTGCCTCATGACAACAGATTTTATGGTTTATACCTCTTTCTTCACTGCAATGCTCTGGATTTAGCCCCTATGAAAACATTTGTAATGAAGAATATGTACTAGAGATGGGCACAAAACAATTTTTCATTTGTTTTGTTATTCGTTATTCATTTCATTAGGGAACGAAATGAATAATGAAGGGACCCATCAAGGAAAAATGAAACAAAATGAAATGGAAATTTCCGTTTCCTTCACTTTGTTTTTTGTTTTCCCATAGAAATGCATTGAAGCAGTGCATTCCTATGGGGAAAAGCTGATGGATTTCCCCCCACCCCAATGCACCCCATCGGCGCCAGGAAAGGGTGGCCTTTTTTTTCTGCCGAAGCCCCCACCGATCAGCTGGAGCACGGGCTTTGGCAGGGGGAGGAATTTAAAAAGCCTGTGGTTTCCCAGTGCCCACCTGTCATCGGCTGGACCCCTTTTAAAAATGGCCCAGTTGGCACTGGGGGGATCCCCTGATGGTGACTGGACCATTTTTAAAGGGGTCCAGGCGATGACAGGTCAGCAGGACCGCTCTGAAAATGGCCTGGTTGCCAATGTGGGAGCTCCGTGCTGGGGACCTGACCATTTTCATATGAATGCTGCTGACCTTTCATCGGCTGGACCCCTTTAAAATGGCCCATTTGGCACTGGGGGGAAGGATACTTTAAAACATGTGATCTGGAAGTGTGAGAAAGTGAAGAAATTTTGGACTAATGTAGAAAATTGTTTAACAGAAATGACAAAAAAGGGATCCAATTTAAAATAGATCATATATTTTTAGGATTGGTGTAGAGAGGAGACAAGAGGAGAGAAATTAAAAAGATTATGTGTTATGGAATAGCAGCAGCTATAATGGTTTTAATAAGTGGGTGGAAGGATGAAGAGAAATGGAAATATAACAAATGGAAAGAGTACGTACATCAATTTTCCCAAAATGAATAGATACAAAGAATGTAGGAAGTAAAAACAGAAGGGAAAAATAAGATGTTGAAAGAGTGGGAAAAGTATATAGAATGGTTAAAAGGAAAGCCTGAGAATGATAAATGGGCTAATCTTTTTCATCATGCTTTGATATTGCATAATATAAGGGAGAATTGAAAGTATTGCTTGCTGGGGGGCGGGGGATGATAAAGAGGAAGGGCAATAAAGTTTGTAGAATATGATGGAAATAGTTGTTTGAAAAGTACAGTAAGTGTTTTTGCCTGGAAAAAAACAAAAATTAAATTAAATTAAATTAAAAAACAAAACAAAAGGCAACAGCAGTCTTCAGCGTCTTAAAAAAAGAGAGCTTATAGGTCTGCAGTTTGAAAAAAAGAAGCAAACCATCCTTCTGCTACCAATTTGTTGGGATAAAAACTGGAGACTGAAGACTCTGAGACGAAAGTGAAGTATAAAACATAAACTTTATCTAAATCTCTTAGGGAAAAGGTAAACGGGATATTCCTAATAAAACAACAAAGCACTAACAATACATGACAAACATACCAGATGAAATAAAACTAAGGGCGCTTTTACACGACCCCTAAGATCACTTAAATTCGGACCAGAGACCTTGGGGGCTTGTCGCTCTTCTGTGTTCCCACCCCCTCCGCACTTCCTGGCTGCTGGTTGCGTGAGGGGAGGGAGAAAACAACCGTGGCTCACCTTGGTTCTGCCTCCTTCTGCCTCTTGCTCTTGCCGGGGCAACATTTCAGTAGCTCTTAAGTAGCTCTTAAAGGGGCAGGAGCCAAAAAACAGCAAACAGAAGCGAGGAGAGCCCCGCACGCACTATCGTTGCACCGCATCAAAGAATTTTCACCTCCAGAGAGAAGGTACTTGAAAGGTGCGCTGGGACACGCTAAAGTGGGCGTGGTCGCACTTAATTGCCTGTAAACTCCGGAGCTGGTGGGGAAATATTTTTAAGCTCCGGAGCTTGCAGCCATTTGCTGCAGAGTTTAGGGGTCGTGTATAAACACCCTAAGTAAGGCGATGGCAGCTCAGGCAATGCCCATGAAGGTCAGGCAAAGATCCATAGTCTGACTCACTCAGATGATCGGCATGAGTGCAAGTCAGCAATGTGGTGAAAGGTTGAAAGGGATAGTCGAGCAGGCAAGAAGGATTCCTTTTGTAGGGTCATACTTATTAAAGAGATAGGACTCACTGCTTCACAGTTCCAGATGAGGTTCAGCTGAAATTAACCCTATAATGTCCGAATATAGATCTTGCCATATTCCAACATTAAGAGATATGGGGTGGCACATAAGCAGCACATGCTGCTTTGCCTTATTAGGTACTGATAGTTTACCCTTCATGATTTTGTTTAATCTTCTTTTAAAACTATCTATTCTAATGGCTGCCCACTACCATACCTTTTAGCAGTGAATTTGTACTCTCAGCGAATAATGGATAACATACAAAAGCATTCTGGAAAAAGGGTTTGCATGCTACAGATACCGACGCTTCATATTTGTATATTGTGTGGTTGTTTCCCCACTTAAAACTGCCTCTCTTTTTAACATTATGATTGTACTAAATCCAATGCAGCTAAAACTCTGTTCACAATCCTAAATAGCAGGCTTGAGGTTCACTCAGCCTTCCATTCTTCTGAAGTTGGTAATGTGTAGCCTGCATAAATAAATTGTAAATGCCTCAGAGCACTTTAAGCACATGTATAAGCAGCATGCTTTTCTACTTCGTACCGAACTTGGATTCTGCCCTGTTATTTATTCTTTTATAGCATTAGAAGCTTGACTTTCTTTATTGTTGCAAATAGCCCTGTTGTTATAGTTTTGCTTACCTAGAAACTAACAAATGATCCAGGTCTTACTGAATGGCCTGAATATTCTTTGATGCCTAGAACTCTTGGTAGCGGTTTGAATCTGATCACGAAAATGGAGCGGAAAGTTCAGTTTTGCGAGGAGTGGGTAAAAACTGAAGCATTCTTGGGGTATAACAGGTCTTTAGGAATCTGAGGCAGTTTTAATGGTTAAGCTGTCCGTTCTAACAGTATCTTTTCCTTTGGTCTGCCCAAACATTCAGAATTCTAGAGATATATAGCACAAAAGCAGGTTTTTGTATATTTTATATATAGCACAAAAGCAGGTTTTCGTATATTTTATATATAGCACAAAAAAGGTTTTCGTATATTTTGTCCTCCAAAGGCATCCAAACTCTTCAGTACTGCCTCTGAGCATTTTATCTGCCAGAGAAGTGGAGACACTATAACATTATTCACTCATTCTGGTTATGAAGAACAGATGAGCTAGTTCTAGTTTCCAACTGGTTCTAGTTTCTAGTAAATATATATCAATTCCAGGGCCATGTCCTGAAAGGAACATGACCAGAATGACTTCACTTGATTTCTGGCTGCACTGTGTTGTTCTACCTGTAGAAAAAGCAGGAATGAGAGCTATTCCAAGCTTCCCGCCATGTGTGATAGCTCTATTCCTATCGCTACAGGAAAGAAATTTCTTTGCAAGGAAATTGGAATGGAGGGATCTATGTCAAAAATGGCTGTAGAATAGGGAAAGAAACCACCTTGCTACAGTTCTTCTGAGGCTTTTCATTTCCTTGCAGACAGTGTAGAAGATGAGTTTGAGCTCTCTACAGTATGTCATCGGCCTGAGGGCCTGGACCAGCTACAGGAGCAAAGCAAGTTCACCCGCAAGGAGCTACAGGTCTTGTACCGAGGCTTCAAGAATGTGAGTTGTGGAGGTGGAGAGGAATCCTTTTCTTGTTCACGATATATCTCCATGATATCCTGATTAGCAAGCTGACTAGATGTGGACTGGATAAATCAAGTGGAAGGTGGATACACAATGGGCTACAGAATTGAACTCAGAGAGTGATTATTAAAGGTTCCTTCTCCAAGGCTCAGTTCTGGGTCTGGTGCTCTTCTCCATTTTTATTAATGACTTGTATAAGAACATGCAGGGTATGTTTACCAATTTTGGAAATGACATAAAATTGGATGAAATAATTAATACCCTGGAAGACAGAAACAAAATTTAGAATGATCTTGATAGGCTGGAGCACTGGGATGAACCCAACAGAATGAAATTTAACAGGGATAAAGGTCAAGTACTGCATCTAGGAAGATGAAACCTAATGCACTGTTACAAGATCGGGGACACCTGGCTCAGCAATATTACATGTAAGAAGGATCTTGGAATTGTGGTAGATCGTAAGCTGAATATGAGCCAACAGTGTGACGCAGTCACAAAAAAGGCAAATGCTATTTTAGGCTGCATTAACAGAAGTATAATTTCCAAATCCAGTGAGGTGCTTGTCCCCCCTCTATTTGGCACTGGTTAGGCCTCAACCTGAGTATTGTGTCCAGTTCTAGACAGCACACTTCAAGAAAGATGCTGACAAAAAGAATGATCAAGGGGCTGGAAATCAAGCTGTATGAGGAAAGACTGAAAGAACTGGGGATGTTTAGCCTAGAGAAGAGGTGATATGCCTGCACTTTTCAAATATTTGAAAGGCTCTCATACAGAAAAGGGTCAGAATCTGTTCTTTATCATCCCAGAGTGTAAGACATGTGACAATGGGCTCAACTCAAGAGAACTCAGTTTTTGGCTAAATATCAGAAAAAACTTCCTGGTTAGAGCAGTAGTTGCCTCAAGAGGTGGTGAGTGTTCCAACACTAAAGGCATTCAAGAGAAATCTGGACAGTCACCTGACAGATGTCCTTTTATTTGTATTCCTGCACGGAGCAGGAGGTTGGACTTGATAGCCTTGTAGTCCCCTTCGAACTTCACTATTATGTGATTCTACTGCTGTTGCATGGTCTCAGTTTTCATTTCCTGGTGGCTTAAAAACTGATTTACAGGTACACTGTTTGAGCAAGCAAGAAAGGAGGAAGGACAAATTATCCTTTCCATATGTTGGAGATTTCACATTTACCACATCCATCCAGCAGACATCAATTTTAAAGCTTTTTCTATAACATAGTCACTGTCCTGGAAATGGTAACCATTGTGCCTCTTTAATCACTCTGGAAAGCATTGCCAAATGGTAATATTTAATCCAAGGCCAAATTCTCAAAGCTCATTCCTTTTCTCAGAATGAAACATCCCGCAAGCCCCACATTCTAAACACTGCATTTTTGGTAGGTCTGTGTTCTGAGCATAGATGGATTCTGGTTCTTGATACAAAAACCTAGACCCTCAATTTCTAGGAAGAGATTCCACCTAGACCTATGTGGAACACTCATAATACTGCCTGCCTTTAAACTACTCAGCTCTCTGTAAACCAGATATCTCCCTTAAGTCTCCCCACAGCAGACAGGTGTATCTTCTTTCTATAGTTTATATATGGAAGGATTTTTTAAAGGAGGTCCCTTCTTCATTATGCTGGGTATATTCTGTGCCTTTGTTTATCTAGATTATCTATTGGTAGTTACAAGGACAAGGCAAAGTAGTGGTGCATTCTGTGCCACCACGAGTATTTACTGTACACACATAGATCTATACTAGAGTCTCACACCAGTTAACTGGGGAAACAGCAAACTGTTCCCTGAAATCTTCCCTCACATGAGTCAAAGATGAGAGCATTGTCTTGATTAGCTCTGCCAAGGTGAATGTGTCTGCACTTTCCTTTTTGACAGGAGTGCCCTAGTGGCATTGTTAATGAAGAGAGCTTCAAGCAAATCTACTCACAGTTCTTCCCACAGGGAGGTAAGTGCCACTCTTAGTTGGTTTGAGCAGAGAGGGAGGCAAGACGAAAACAGTAGTTTGTTGCTAGAAATAATGGGGGATATACAGTATATTATTGAGGGATTTGGTGCAGCCATTTTCAGCTGTCTGTAGTTCTCTTGTCCACTGTGCAAAGCATATTTCCCTAACCAAATATATGTCTGTGCTGCATCATTATAGTTAAACATGACCCCTATCTTTATGCCTGATTTCAGACAGATTGTAAAGGTCATTTTGTTTTGGTAGGAGCTAGTGCCACAGGATCCCACTCCCTTCCAAATAGTCTCCTCTTCTCAAATACTCATTTACAATTAGGGAGGCAGTATGATCTTGTGGCACTAGCTCCACTCCAATTAAAATCCTGCTGGGTTAAAAAAAAAAAATCAAAAGCCTGCTCTTCAATTCTCACTTTCCTGAAGGGTGCTACCCTTTGGGAAAGTGAGGATCGATGAGCAGGCATGCTACCTTCGGGAAACCGAGGATCAAAGAGCAGGCGTGCTACCCTTCAGGAAAGTGAGGATCAAAGAGCAGGTTTTTTAATTTCCCGCAGCCACAGCGAGGGTGCTGTGACTGCAGGAAATTCAAAAGCCTGTTATTTGATCCTCACTTTCCTGAAGTGTTGCACCCCATGCTACCCTTTGGGAAAGCAAGGACTGAAGAGCAGGTTTTAGAATTTTCTGCGGCCACAGTGAGGGTGCTGCGGCTGTGGGAAATTCAAATGTCTGCTCTTTGATTCTCGCTTTCCTGAAGGATGCTACCCTTCAGGAAAGCAAGGTAAGAGCAGGGATGCTACCCTTTGGTAATGTGAGGGTTGAAGAGTAGGTTTTTGAATTTTCTGCAGTCACAGCGCCCTCGTTGTGGCCATGGGAAATTCAAAAGTCTGCATTGCTTTCCCGAAGGGTAGCATCCATGGTCTTCAATCCTTGCTTTCCCGAAGGGTAGCACCCAAAGCATTTGTAAACCGGGGTGCCACTGTATTCAGGCTAAATTGCCGTATTGGCACTTTGCAAAAAATAAATGGGTTTTGAATCACAGTTTGGGCACTTGGTCTCTAAAAAATTCGCCATCACTGCTCTTGACTAATCATGTTACTTGAAGAATTTGACATTTTCCCTTGTTGCTCCCTGCCTGTCCCCCAATTAATCTGTCCATATCTTGTAAAAAGTTGTCAAGTTGATGCCTTTTAAACACTTGGTGTAATGCTGCTGTCCTTTTCAGATTCCAGTACATATGCAACTTTCCTTTTCAACGCATTTGACACCGATCATGATGGCTCAGTCAGTTTTGAGGTAAGCCTCCATGTGCACTTACTTATACACTGCCCAATCACCAAGAGCCCTCTGAGAAACTCTCAAGAATGAAAAATACAAATAGAGTATATGTGTTTATTTAAACGATTGTATCTACCTTTCTCCTTAAATAGGACCCAAGGTGGTTTGCATTATTAGAAAAAAGCAATATTTAAAAGCTTATAAAGTATACATATATTTTAAAAGAAACCGATATTATATTAATGATAAATAATATCAATACCAAAACATATTTAAAAGCAACAAAGCAGAACAAACGGTTTAAACAAACTCTCTCAGACAGCCAGTCACTCAGGGAAAGCCTACGTGAACATTTTGTTTAATTTAAATGCTTTTTAAGGCCTAGGGTTGTAGAACCAGAATTAGTGTGGATAACCTTTCTCTGTACATAGATCCAGGGTGTTTACCGAAAACTGTTTCAGGTGCCAGATTCACACACAGAATTAGCAGTTCATTCTAGCTACCCCCCAAATTTTATGAAATCAGACTGCAGCACGATTATACATCCGGGCTACTGACAAAATCAGCTCTGACATACTAGTACTATGGCATGCATGTAGTGGTGCAGAGTGTGCAAACAGTGTGTCCTACATTGTCTCTAAATCAGGCACACTCCCTTCTACTCTTGCCTTTTCAATCTTGGCACCTATGCCTTGCCACTTAACTGGTCAGTGGAGCCACCTAGTGGAAATACTTGGCTCTACTAGTCTAGCTGTCACAAATTTGTAAGTACAGTAAAGACCCATTTATTTTAGAGCAAGTCTTGCATGCACGCACAAATACCAGGTGGTTTGGGGACAAGAAACCACACCTGAGTGACCTTATTTAGCTAATTCCTTCCTCTCCACCTCCATGTCCTGTCTCCCCTCCCGGGCCCAGTGGGGGAAAGCTATGATATTTAGAAAATATCAGTAGTTGGCATAGCTGTGAAGTGGCTTGCAATTCAAAAGAAAGAGAACTTATCCTTGAAAACTCTCTCCTTTCTCCTCCTCCATAGGGAAGCAGGGGAAAGCTGATTTTTTTTCAAAAAAGGTTGATAAGTTGTATACTGCTGAAATGTGAAAAACAGCCAACAGCACTGCCTTAGTTTGATGCCAGTGATCACACATGTCAGAAACATGTGACAATCAGAATGATCCTACTCATGCTAAAAAAAAAAAGGTGGCCCTGCCAAAAGGTGTGAAAAATTATGGGAAAGCATCAGCTGGTTTGTAATTGCCTATGCATTGTGTAGTTACCAGTAATTAAATCAAACCATCATGGTGACAAAATGCACAATAACTTGTAATATAGCCACCCGTTAAGTCTGGCTCTTTTCTGTGTATAGAAATAGTACTTTTCAACAAAAACTACAAGTGTCCCAGTCCTTTAATGCAGTGGTTCTAAAACTTTTTTTTGCTGTGGCACTCTTGTTGGGCTAAAATAATTTCACGGCACAGCTACCCTTAAAGCGGTTTGAATACTTAGGAAAAGAAGAAAAAACAGTGCAAATTTAATGCTCAGTTGTCTTTAATGTGATGAATGAAACTGAGTGGATGAATTTTTCATTATTTCCTTTATGGGAAGTTTAGTTACTGTATTTTTCGCTCTATAATACACACCTGACCATAAGACGTACCTAGTTTTGAGAAGAGAAAAACAAAACAAAAAATGTTTAGCCTAAGTGGGGGAAACATTGCTGCAAAAGGGGAGGGCAGAGGCTCCCTGGAGGAGATCTCCTTGCAAGCGAGATGATTTTTGACTGGGGAATTCAGGCTGCAAAAGGGAAGGCTTGCAAATGAGGTGATTGGAATTGTGCAGTCCAAGTTGCAAAAGAGGAGGCTTGCAAATGAGGTGATTAGAACTGTGGAATCCAACCTGTAAAAAGGGAGGGTTGCAAACAAGGTGATCAAGACTGTGGAATCTGGGCTGCAAAGGGGCATGAGGTAATTGGGACTGTGGAATCCAAGCTGCAAAAGGAGAGGCTTGCAAATGAGATGATTGGGACTGTGAAATCCAAGCTGCAAAAGGAGAAGCTTGCAAACGAGGTGATTGGGACTGTGGAATCCAGCTGCAAAAGGGGAGGGTTGCAAACGAGGTGATTGGGAATGGGGGATCCAGGCTTCAGAAAGGGAGGGCAGAGGCTCCCTGGAGACCTCTTTACAAACGAGGTGATTTTTAACTGGGAAATCTTGGTGCAGCAGGGGACGGGAGAGGCTCCTTGCAGGTAACTTTTCGCTAAATGAAAATCTGTAATATATATGTAGCGAGGACTACTGTATTAGCTCTATAAGACATACATTTTCCCTTACTTTTGAGGTGTGTGTGTTATAGAGCAAAAAATACGGTAAATTAATAAATCTTAGTGAAAATTAAATATTATTGCTGTGGCACCCTGTACACTCACGGCACCCATTGAGAACCGCTACTTTAATGTCTGCTTCTTCACTGAACAAACAAGACATGGCAGCACTTTCTCTTTTGTCCCTTGATCTTTACAGATTACTTTCTTAGACTTTGTTTATAATGTGCTCCATGTCTCTCAATTAGACAACATTCTTTATTTTACTTCGGAGTTCATATATTCAAGAGTGGGTGTCAATAGTTTATCAAACTGAATTATTTACACACTATATATTTTAACATATATTCCCACCCACTTAAGGCTGGGCTCCACATGACTACTCCAGTGGAAAAATGTTAAACTGAGTCCAAAATATGGCTCCAGTGAAACCCAGAAGGGAGTTTCACAAGGATGAAACAGAGCTTGAGGATTATTTTGTTGTTTGCTGTTGATGTTTCAACTTCATAGAATGTTGTTAAACAAGATGCATAAAGGGACAAATGCAACAATGGACAGAAAGAAGTTTCAAAATGCATTCAGTTTTGCAGTAATGCAGATTTCTCTTCCTAGAATTGGTTTCTGTTGTGGTAGCTATGAATGTGACCCATCAATTTAAGCCAGATTTTTAAACTTGCAGTACTTATGTCACAGGTTGGATGATATTTCTTTATCCCATCTTTCACCTTTGTTCTCCTGCAGGATTTTGTGGCCGGCTTGTCCATTATTCTGCGTGGCACTATAGATGATCGGCTCAATTGGGCCTTTAATCTCTATGACCTGAATAAAGATGGCTGTATTACCAGAGAGGTACACGTTCGGGGAAAATCAGTGATACCAGAAAATGATCTACACTAATACCTTGTAGGACGAATTTAATTCATTCTACGAGGTCATTCGTCTTATGACTCATTCGTCTTACGAAGTACGGTTTCCCATAGGAATGCATTGAAAACCTATTAATCCATTCTGGAGGGAACAGTTTAATAAGTTTTCAATGCATTCCTATGGGAAGGCTGTCTAAACCCCCCTCAATCAAGGGACAGCAGAAGGCTGTTTCCAGCTGCCGTGAGTGTGGAGTGTACTAGGGTGCATGGGGGCCTTGACATGTCTGGGCACACAGGAGGGCTGGATGGGCATGCAGCACCAATCAGCTATGCAGTGGGTGGGGGAGAAATGGGAGATCACACAGCAGCCCTACCGTTTGCCGCTGTCTTACCTGACCGCCCCCCCCCAAGATTATCCTCAGCCTTGCCCCCCTTTTAGCTTACCATGCCTCCCTTTCAGCCTTGTCCCTCTTGCAGCCTGCCGCGGCCTCTGGTAGGGTGGGCGGGGAAGCAGCGCTCAGCGACAATCAGCTGGGCAGCGGGGCAAGAGGGATCATGACCGCCACAGCAAGATCCTCACCCAGCCTGGTCTGTTCCCTTGCTAACACACCAGACTCGGTGAGGATCAATGGTACCTTGTAAGACGAATGCAAACGGAACCCCGGAAATTGCATTCCTCTTACGAAGTTTTTGTCCTAAGGGGCAATTGTCTTACAAGGTTTTACTGTACTTTCTTAGCATTACTCACTTTTATATATCTTCTGTGACTCATTCTTTCTTCATTTTGACTTAACAGGAAATGTTGGACATAATGAAATCCATCTATGACATGATGGGCAAGTACACTTATCCAGCCATGCGTGAAGAGGCACCTCGGGAACATGTAGAAAACTTCTTCCAGGTGAGCAGAAAGCTGTGGAATTTTTACACTTGGGAGTTAAGGTATTTGGTATTTTGGCTGATATTAGGGTACATCATCATCTAGATCAGGAGTCCCCAATCCGCTGGCCATGGTCTGTTCCTGATTTGCAGCTTATTAGGAACTAGTCTGTACACCCAGCAAGGTTCTGTGTATGCAAGTGGATGTGCACACTTCTCACCCTCAGTGTGGGTCTTTTCCTACTCCGCACACCCATCATGCCTGCTGTTGTTGTAATTGAACCAGCATGGGTGAGAGTAGTGCTTGCATGTGCCTCATACACGTATGTGCCCGAGAAGAAACCCCACACAGTACCAAAAACAGTCTGTGGTGCTAAAAGGTTGGGGATGGCTGATATAGATGCTTCAACACACTGGTTCTTTCATCTGATTTTTAATATTACTGACATTCAGTTAGCTTCTTTCCCTTTGCTGCTCACCTAAGTTTTCTAAAATACATTTAGATTGAATAAATGGTGGCAATTCTGAAACTTTTTATTCTTGCTTATTTGTTTTATTCAATATTTTTGGCTTGGATGTTTTCAAGACAATATTAGGGAAGTACAGAAAACAGCTATTTTCTGCCATCAGTATCTTTTAAAATTCCCCAGTCTCCAGAGAGATTGTTTAAACGAGCTTTGTCTTGAGGCTGGTGCATAAGGACCTGTGAGTGCTGTAGTAAAAAATTTGTATCCAGTGCTTCTCCTTAAAAAAACCAACTTTCTTCATTCCTTTTCCTTCATTTTCCTTTGCTTACATTGAAGAAAATGGATCGAAACAAGGATGGTGTGGTGACTATTGAAGAATTCATTGAGTCCTGCCAAAAGGTAACAGAATAGTTCTTTCGGTTGCTCCACTTGCTTATTATGGCCTTTTATAGCAGAAGATATCATAAAGGACTTAATACTTTGACCTAGAATTATGGGATAAGCAACTTCCTGAGCTTGAGCACCACATAGCACACTGCTTCCTACCACCAAAAGCTACATCTTGCAGTCACCATTGCTGCTGCTTTTTTGTTGAGAATGGCTGCTACATTAGCAACATTCTTTGATACAGATATCTTGTGGGAGCTAAAAAAGAGCATGGGGCTTACTCTACCCCTATCAGGATTGTTGGGCTGGACTGAGAAATGAAGCATAAACTTTCCAGTAAATCACTAAATTTTACTTTCAAAAGAAACCCAGTAGAGCATTACTGGCACTAGATCCAGATAACCTTTGTATACCTTTTTGTCTTCAAAATCCTCCATGCAACATAGCCATGGAGAATTCTAGCAGTTATTGATATTTATTGTTTGCTTGTTTTTTTAATACCACCCATCTAGCCAAAGGACTACTCTAGGTGGTTTACAATATTAGAAATTATAAACGAATACAATAACCAAATACAGAAAGAAAGAAAGAAAGAAAGAAAGAAAGAAAGAAAGAAAGAAAGAAAGAAAGAAAGGAAAGAAAGAAAGAAAGAAAGAAAGAAAGAAAGAAAGAAAGAAGAGGGGGTTCCATGTTATAGATCAAGATTGTTGTTTCTGTGCTACTCAGCAAAACATAGGGGTTGTGTTGAAAGTTATCCAGTTCGTGAAAAGAAACATAAAGCTGAAGTATCCTCTTTAATCGTATTTCCTTTCATATCCAAGACCTTCTACCTTCTTTTCTCCAACAGGATGAAAACATCATGAGTTCCATGAAGCTCTTTGACAATGTGATCTAGCTAACCACTCTTGGACCCAGATCTTCACATGCCCTCCCAGGGCTTCTCTCCTTGGCATATTCCTCTGAGGCACTCTTCTCTTGACTGCATGGACAAAACTGCCCCATGTCCTCGCTGGACTAGGCAATTTCTCTGGAGGCCATCTTCTTTTATTCAAGCTGCACCTTGGGGGAGATCCTTGTAAAGGGGACAATGTAGGAGATTTCATCTGGGTTAGACCAAGGCCCAGCAAGGGGAGGGGCCTGGCATTTGCAAGCTCTTTTTCTGGGCCTTCAAGAAAAAACAGATCAACATGCCGCCTCCATCCTTAGAAAAAACTGTACTTGTCCTGTTCTGTCAGATGGCAGAGTGACCACTCTTTAGGGCCCTTGAAACCATAGTCAACTGCTCCCCTTCCCCCAGGCTCCAAGAGAGTTTCACAATACCAAATGGAAATGGAAGCACTGATTGCCAAGGACTCACAAAACATTTGGTGTATGTGCAATCTTTCCCTCTCCTGTACAGGCGAGAATTTTGTTCCACACCAAAAGTCACACCGTATGTGCACTAACACCCTTATACTTCTAACAGGGAGGTTATTCTGCAGTGTCAAGGCCCCTGGCACTAAATTCAGTTAAAATTCTTAGTAACTTTGCAAAGGAGCTTCAGCTTGGGAGGAGACAGATGGATAGGACTCAGCCGTCCTGTGTATTCCCTCTGCACTCACAATAGCGTGTTGAAACTTGGTGCCACTCAAGAAAGGCAGGTACAGGAGAACCTTGAGCTTTCATAGAAAAATCAGGAATTAACTGTATTATCATTCCTGCAGAGAGGGGGAAAAGCACAGTCCAATATTTGAGTTTCAGCTTTTCCATGCTACTTTTCCCCATTTGCAAGCAATGGTAAAAGTAGGGGTACAAATGCAGAGGACTTATCACTGGAACCATTTAGGTTAGGGCAGAATCTAAATATGTTTCTACATGGCCTTGCTGGATAGGGTCCCCATGTGGTCCAAGATAACATTTCTTAAGCACCTACAGAAACTAGGTCTCCACAGAAGATATGGTTAGCATTGCCACAACCTTCAGCGAGAAACTCAGGGATCAGCTAAAACTTGCAGGTTACAATGCACTAGAAGGCACGAGACTATCAAGGCATGATGACTACAGATTATGGGTAGCATTAGTCAATTACGGGGATCAACCATTTTCTTTGAGTTTGGCTGTACTGACAGACAAAAACAGACAAAAACTTCTTGATGCACTGTGATTATGATGCAGGTCAGAAGTTTAAGAGGCTATGAAAGGAGTAGATCAAGAAAAGCCTATGAAGACCATATGGTATGGAGAGCAAAGGAGACTTGGCTGCTCCCTTGCTGTGCTAATGATCTCTCTTTTCTGCACATAAGCCCACTGGCTTTCAATTAGCAGCCACCTATCTCTGCTACATCTTCTATTATTAGCCTGATGGTAAGAAGCCCTTAGAACCCTAAGGATTCTCCAGCTATTATACCATCCTTATGTAGAAGGTGTGTAGCCCACAGTAACTGTTTGTTACTTTGTTAAGTACAGAAAGAAAAGGATAATGTGGCAAGATGACAACTCCAATGCTAGCAAAGCAATGGGAAGGCAAAGAAAATGCAAAAGGGTTTGTTGTTTGTTTTTTGTCAATAAGGTTCATGTGTCCTTAAGCTTAGAATGATTGCAGCTGTAGCCCAACATATCTGGAGGACTTCAGAGTGGGAAGGGCTGCTATCGTCCAAAAAGGAGAAAATAAAGGTGTGTACAGCACGTACATTGGTGCCCAGCATATAGGTTAGCTAGAAGCCAATGGACTAGACAACAACAAATACCTAGATCGCAGATAGTTATAGTCTCCCAACACTGTCTGGCTTCTCTGGCAGTTGCTCCAAAATCCTACATAAAACCTTTATTTTTAAAATTATGCACTGAGTTGTTCTCAGCTCTCATTTCCTCTTCATCCTAACAAAATAATCCAAGCAACATTTGATCCCTTAGTGGCAGTCTCAGGCTAGTTTCAGCTCTGAGTAAGCATTAAAGGTTTTGCTGTTTGGATGGGGTTCAGGGCCTTGATGTGAGAGACTATTTTCTGGGGATTACTAGAAACTCCTTTGGGGTGGGGGATGTATGTGTGTGAAGGATTGGACTGAAGCTGGAATTGGAATTGGCTAGCTCAGAACTTCTTAGCTATGCAAACAAATTTCTATGTGCACTGGAGCTCAGATGTGGCTCTTCTCCTCCCTCTATCATTTCACCTCTTCCCAATCCACCATGTCACCAATTGAGGGTCCTTTCTTGTGTAGTTTAGGTGTGGCATATTAAGCATCACAATTGTAGTCAGGTCCTGGGGTTGTTTATGTATATACTTGCTGGTTGTTCTTAGATTTCTTACACACACTGCCCATCATCTGAAGTCCCTTCACACCATCTTAAGATGTTCTTTTATCTTGCTTAGTAGCTCCTCCCAGTTATGCCTCCAAATGATCCCGTCATTATTTTTCCCAAAATGTTTCCAAACATATCCCTTCCAAGCACCTTTTTAAAAATCAATTTTAATCAGACCTATCATTTTACACTCCTGTGTCTTCCATCCAAGAAAACCAGTTTTCTGTGCATAGCCTATTCCTCAGCCCTTACCATGCCCTTCTCATGTCCAAACAATAACAGACAAAAGGCTTTTTCCTAGAAAATACTTACTAGTTGAACACTGCAAGAGAAGCATAATGGAGGTGGTAAGAAAGAAGCATACTTCATTTTCAAAATATATCTGGTGGACCCTCAAGACAACTCAAGAGTAGTGCAACATTGCCCAACTAGTATGTAGCTGCTCCAATGTAACAGTTGCTGAATGAGGTATACACGTGTCTGGGATTAGTGCTAGTGACAATTACCATGTTGGAGGTATCTGAAATAACGGCCACTAACTAGCGGTTACATTATGTAGAGATGATATGCATGAAATGTAAAGGTGGCCATTGCTGTAATGCCACTTTGTGATGATATGGAAATTTGCTACACAGTGAAATATATTAAATATGCAAATTGACCATGTTAGTTGTAGATGGACCAGAGTCCATCCCTGCCTGCTGCCACAAAACAGCCTCTGGTGGGTCACCTGATCCTTTAAGAACATAAGAAGAGCCATGCTGGATCAGGCCAAAGGCCCATCAAGTCCAGCTTCCTGTATCTCACACTGCCCCCACCAGATGCCTCTGGGAGCGCATGAGACTAGATATCTGTCTCCTGATACCACTCCCCTGCATCTGGCCCTTGAAGTACCCCGATTTTAAGCCTGGAGATTACACATCTCTATTATGGTTTGTAATCTGTGATGGACTTTTCCTCCAGGAATCTATCCAATCCCCTTTTGAAGGTATCCAGGCCAAATGCCATAATCACATCCTGTGGCAGGAAGTTCTACAGACTAACAACACACTGGGTAAAAAAAAAATTCTTTTGTCTGTTCTCACTCTCCCAACCCTCAGTTCGAGTGGATGTCCCCTAGTTCTGGTATTTTGTGAGAGGGAGAAGAGCTTCCCTCTATCCACTTTACTTATGCCCTGCATGTTCTTTAGGAGGGTGTGATGGGGTACAAGTAGATCTGGTGATCAACCATGATGGACAGCTATCTTAGCATTCCTCTTATAGTACACCACCTCAAGATGAATACAAAATAGCACACAATTTGGTAGAATAGCTTGGCTGGAGTTGGTTTCTCCATTCCTTCCTGCCCTTTTTACCAAGGACCCAGTACTGTATTATTCATCAGGTATGGAAGAGCGGAATTCACAAGTATTCCTAACTACAGGGGGCAAGGGGGCTTCAGGATTCAGTGGATCAAACTGTAATCAGACTTCAGAATTATAATGACTTTAAGCAGGGTTTTTTTTCACCTCAATAATAGGCTGACCATAGCTCAGATTGAAGGAAGGGCCATATATTCATATACAGTATTTAACACCTATATAATTGAGTGGGACTGTTAAGTCCAAACTAAGAATTCTGAAGATTTCTTTGTACAGTATTGTACTCAGCCAATCATCTATCTAGCCCAATATTCTGCCTTCTCTACAGTCACAAGCAGAATTGCACCCTTCCCCATCTCCAATGTTATTATCAGAGACCATTTAATTCATATGGCACTTGGGCATTTAAAATACCTAGTCCATTCTCCTGAAATGCCAATAGTCTGTCTGTGGGGAGAGGCAGGCTTAGGTCTATTGGAATGAAAGCTGGCATGCAGACACACAGAAAGACACACAGTTCTCCTTACCGTTATGTACATTCCCTACCAGGGCAGTCCAACATTAAAACAAAGGCTTGTATCATTTTCCTGCATAGGTCACTCTCCACATAGGGAATTTTTCATTTAAGAAAGATATTGTAGGCTACACACTCAATATTTTCTCTAATCGATTGTCCTGATACTCTTTAATTAGGCTGTCATATCTGTCGTCTGAGTAGTCCAAGTGATCAAACCATGAATTTGCTCACCACCATCATTTTCATGCATATTTATGGGATTCCAGTTTATGTAAGATATGAGCAAAGTTTAGTTGTTCTATGGATATAAACTAGGAAGCATTATGCTATGTTTTTTGTCCCCCATCATGTTGAATTTAGAATATTCCCTAACTTGAATATCTAACCACATTGCAAAATTGCTGTTATATTTTACTATGTCTTCATCCTGTCTGTGAAGATTCTCAGTCATCCAGGTGAGTTTATCTGGAAGTTGAGTCATGTCAACTGGAATCAAGAAAAAGAAGCCCAGCTGCCATGACTCAACTTCCAGATGTCTTCATCCTGTTTACTGATACCCCTAAAAAGACGGGTATCCCAATGTGGTTGGGCTGCCTTCTCCTTGGTGAGTTGAAGATTCATGAAGCAGTCTCCTGTTCCCTTTCCCACCCTCATGTCAGCTGCATCAGCTTTCTACCTGTGCTTTCACTACAGTCAATCAGTAGGGGCCAAACAGTTCAATCCTATTGCATCAGCAGGGCAATCCAAGTGCTGTTATCAGCTTTGCATTTTCAAATCTGTATATTTTGTATAATAATCAAGTATTACAATAAAATGCAATCACACTGGCTATGCACAGACCACAACCTCTGCTGCTGTTTGCTTTCCCCCCTCTTTTTTCCACTGCTAAGTGCAGAGCACTACATTTAAATAGCTCCATTTGTTTCTATTGTGTTCTTCATGCATATACAGCTATGTGAAAAAAGTACACCCTCTCTGAATTCTGTGGCTTTTTATATCAAGATATGATAAAAATTATTTGGCCCTTAGTAGATATGAAAATCAGATACATACAAACTTAGATGAACAACACAGGACATATACAGTACCGTGTTGTGATTTATTTTACAAAAATAAAGTCAAAATGGAGAAGCCAGGTGTGAAAAACTAAGTACACCTTATGATTCAATAGCTTGTAGAACCATCTTTAGTAGGAATCACTTGAAGTAATCATTTTCTGAATTTATCACTCTCTCACATTGTTGCAGAAGAATTTCAGTCTTCTTTATGACGTTGCTTCAGATAGTTGACCTTACATTTGACACTAGAATACTTTGGAATACCAAATGCATGGTTGACTCAATTACTGCAAGGTGCCCTGGTCCTGTGGCTGCAAAACAAGCCCAAATAATCATCCCTTCACTACTGTACTAGACAGCTGGTATGACGTGTTTGTTATGGCATGCTGTGCTTAGTTTACTCCAAGCATGGCAGTGTGTATTATGGCCAAACAGCTCCACTTTGGTCTGATCTGTCCAAAGGACCTTGTTCCAGAAGTCTTGTGTCTTGTCTGGATGTAGTGACATTTTCTTTTTTATAAAGGAGAGGCTTTGTTCTGGCAACCCTTCCAAACAAACAAATGTACTGTCACGAACATTTAACATGCTGAGGTCCGTCAAGTCTGAAATGTAACTCTTTAATTTTAATTTGATTTTATTTTGATTGCACAGTCTAATCTTGGAGTGAATTTGCTTGGACATTCACTCCTGGGAAGCTTGACCACTATCCTGAACGTTTTCCACTTAAGAATAATTTTTCTCACTACAGAATGTTTGGAAGAGTTTAAATTGTTTGGAAATTGCCTTATAACCCTTCCCAGATTAATGGGAAGCAACTATTACTTTTCTATGATCATTGCTGGTGTGTTTCCTTCTTAGCATTGTGACAGTACACACCTAAATGCTCCAGACCTCCAAACTGCTAAAACATTAGCTTTTTATACAGGTGGTTACACTTGTTAATGATCAAGGATTCCTGATTAGCAGTACAGTCCTAGCTGCTTCTTAGCCTCTTAAATTCCTATGGAAGCAAAAAGCATGGTTAGTTTTTCCACACATGGCTTCTCCATTTTGGCTTTATTTTTGAAAAATAAATCATGACATGGTGTGATATCTCCTGTGTTGCTTTTCATTTGAGGTGTTATGTGCATAATTTTTAGACCTGATAAGTATCAGATGATTTTCATTATGTGCTGATGTATAAAACCATAGAATTCAAAGAGGGGGTTCTTTTTTAAAAAACATAACTGAATATTAACATATGCAACCCCCAGACTCATCTCTGTGTATCAGAAATTCATCTTAAAGGTAACTTAAAAATGCAGAGGACCTGCTTATAGTAAAATGTTGTAAATGCCAATAAAACAAGATCCTTTTTAAAAGTTGCTAGAAATGCCTGACTGTTCAGGAGCAAAATAAAGGATAGCAAGTGATGAGTTAGAACAAATGTGATATTTTTGGTAGGGGGCAGGGCCTGATTTTATAAATCATGAGTCTTTAGGGTCTGCAAATTAAGTGCTGTGTTGCTACCCTCCAAAGCAGAGCATGTCACCTTTCCTACATTGTGATACACACTCCCATGATACCTGTTTTTATAAAGCATAAAATACATGTTGAAAAGCAGCTGTTCTATATCTGCTTAACAATAGTCTAAATGAAGGTAGAATTCCCTACTAAATCTTCCATAACTTAATCTAACAAGGAAAGCAAATCAAAATATCCTAGCAGTATCTCCATTTCCTTCTTCCCAAATGAATATTTTGAATTGGTTTTATATTAAGTAAAATGTATGCTAATGCATCATTAATTATACAATTGTGCAATATCTGATCAGTAATAAATAATTCCATAAATTAGCAGGGGGGAAATGAATGTAAGGTTTCAGAACCTCATACTGTAGTGGTGACTATCTATATAGCTTAGTTTTGTATGTAGTCTGGCTGCAACTACACTCTCGGGGCGGGGGGCGGGGGACAGATCAAATCCTCAGTGACTTCTCTCATAGTAAATGATATCAAGCCCTACTATGGTTTAAAACATCACCCAATTTATTTTTTTCTGTTCCAGATTTTACAGGTACCCTGAAATTTGGGTGATTCAGAGCTACTCCTTCATTCTTGCCAGTCATCTGCCTGCCTCTTCCTCAGCTCCCAAACTCACCCACCACCCCCTCAATCATATTTGCTTTCAGGGCTAGTTTTAACTTTCAACTTAAGTTAAAATAGATGGTTACTTCCCTCAACCACTGACGTATTTTTGGTTTTTCCTCCTATGTGTATGAACACAATTTTTAAAAATAAAAACATAGAAAAAAAGCACTGCAAGACTGGTATGTTTCAACTGTTCTCCCTCTTGTTGACAGCTAACCTACAATAAATATATCCTCATGATTATTGCAAAGCTGTAGTTCCAGCTTACCATAGATTTTCTCTGCATAGCCTGGGATAGATGGTCACATACAGTGACCCCCCCACCTATCGCGAAGGCCAGGGACCTGAGCCAACCCGTGATAATTGAAAATCCATGATATGCGGATGCAGGTCGGGTCAGGCCTGGGGGGTTTAGCTGGGGGCTCTTGTACTTACCCCCAGCCTGATGCTGCCCTGAATGGGCCTGCAACAGCCTTCCTGGGCCTTCTGGAGGCCCCCAAAGGGCCACTCTGAGAACCGGAAGTGACTTCGGAAAACTGGAAGTGACTTCCAGATCACCAAAAATCATTTCTGAGGCCTCCAAGGGACTTTCCTCCCCTTACCCCAGGGGACATTTTTTTCATATACTGTGGTCCCACAATATAGCGAGATCACAGTATATGAACGCGAAAGGGCGGGGGACCACTGTACCTTATTCCCTGGCCTAGTCCTTCACCTGCCTGGCCCTACTAATTTTACTAGACTGCAACCTCATCATTTTCAGCACTGCTGGCTAGGATGTTGGCCTTGGCAGCTGTAGTCCAAGACATCTGGAGGACATAGAAAATCTTCTTGCAAGAGTCAGGCAACAGATAATAAAGAGGCCTTAAAGATCCCCATGCTTGTAGAAAAACAGTGTTTTATGAGTATTTTTTTACCCCACCTTTCTCTTTGGAAAAGGACTCAAGGTGGCTTATAATAGTCATTAATGATGGTTTGCCCGGGGTACTAACCACATAGCAAAGTGCCAACTGGCTTGGCAAAATTCCCGTGGACCTTGAAGCTAGTCCAGGGGAATAACATTAGTAAGATTTAACCTGAAATGCAAGACAAAAGTTTTTACTCCTAGAAATAGAAACCTCACTTTTACAGTAACTTTCTCCCTGGCTGAAAATGTTTTACTGTATATCTATTTGTTGGGATAAGAAATCCTGCAAAATGGTAAGCTGCAATATCGTAGTTGCAGGACATGTGAATGCACCATGGTCCCTGATTGGCAAGGGTCTGTTACATAATGGGTAGCTGGGACCACTCGAGTTTTTCCTTTGTTTGACTCCATGGCAAGAAGCATGCCACAGCTCAGGCTCCGGTAACAAAGGAACAAATCACCTTGATTTCACAAAATGGATGGTTGCTACCTGACAGAAGAATCTCCGCTCAACCCAAATGTGAGTCATAATGAGAATGCCTGATCAATAAAGTGATCTTTTTCACCTTCCGTGTTTGTTTAGCTTGCTGTAACAGTCTCCAAGGCTCTGATAGAACAGGGAGTCTCCAAGGCCAAGGCTGGCTGTTACAAAAAACACATCAAAGCTAATAATGACCCAGACACATCAGCTTAGAGAATAAATGCCAAGGAAGAGACCTCTCCACTTGAAATCTAAAATTACATATATTTTGGAAAAAGTGAACTGAATATAATTTTATTTTTAATAAAATAAAAGCATTATTGCAAACCTTTTGAATCCTACTACTGTATGGTGAAGTTTCATTCTAATAGAAACAATAGAAGGCTACCTAACTTGGAAGAATAAAGGTAAAGCTTCTCAACAATATAATAATTTTTAAAAACTGTTTCCCTTCTGAGTTAAAACTACAAGAAGCTGGAAACCTGGTTTGTGTTATCTCTAACAATCATATTAGGCGTTGCCTTAGCTTCAACACCTAGTGAATCCAATCCTGAATCACCTGATTTGCATCTGGCTTACCTGGCTTCATAGAATCATCGGGTAACCGAGTAGGAAGGGGCCTAATAAGGTCATTGAGTCCACCCCACTGCTCAAGGCAGGGACCCAGTTTGGCTACATTGGCTGCATCCTTGCTAAATGGCCACAGATGCCAGTACTTTTGCAAACAAAATTTAGTCATCTTAATCAGCCAAATAACGTAACACTGGAGATTACGGTTCTGAACAAGCAAGAGAACGAACAACCCAGCCAAATCACAAGGGCGCTGCCTCCCCGACTGACTGCCTCTGTTTAATAACGGGCTTCGGATAATAAATCTCTTCCAGGCCAAGGTGGAGAGGCTGAGGGCAGCCCTGGGGACCTCCTGCCTGAGAAACAGGAGCTCTGGCGCCCTTTCTTCGGAGGCCATTCGCTGGTTGACGCTGGGCCCTCTTTCGAGGAGCTCAAGCGCCCGCCCTCTTTTACCCTCACACGAGCGGCCCACTCTTTCAGGCACACCTCCTCCTCCTCCTCCTCGTGCCCGAAGAAGGGAAAACTTCAACCCTGGCAGTCCGCGCAGCGTATCGGGGCTTGGGCCGAGTAAAGCTCGGTGGCCGCCAAAGCACCGCCTCGATCAACTGGTGGCCCAGTCAGCCCTTCCGGAGGCTCAGCGTTACTCAACCACCTGGGAAAGTAGGTCGAGCTCCCAAATAACTCCTCCCAAGCCAGCCTCCCTTCTTCTCCCTTTGCGCTTCAAGAGAGGGAAAAAAGCCAAATCCTGCCGAGTCCTCTTCTGCGCAGGCACAAAACTTTCCCCCTTACGCAGCGTCGGCTTCCACGAACCCACCTCCCCCACCCACTTGTCCTGCGCTTGCGCTTTAGCGCCTACTACTTTGTTTATTTACTCCCCTCGCGCGCACTGTTCCCGCCTCCGGCAGCTGCGCACCAATCACGCCTGAGCGTTAATGTCAGCATGCGCAGTACTCCGCGGCTCCCTCTTTCACGCACGCGTGGTAACACGGCACCCGGCCTACGACCCTGGTGAGCATGCGCAGTTAATGAGCTACATTCCGGCACGCTTGCGCAGTAGAAGTTCCTTCCTCCCCCCCCCCTTGCTCACGCGCCACCCGCAGTGCCTCTGCGGGTTGCCTTGAAGCGCAGCTGTTTTGTCTGGGGCTTCGCTCGCCTCCCCGCTTGGTATTTGCGGCTGGCGCGCGCGGAGAGGAAGGGAGGTGGAGCTGCACGTGACCACCAGGCCGCGGTCCCGGCGGGCAGTCGAGCGAGGAGAGCGGTTGGTTCCGGCTCGGACCGGTTGGGGCTGGTTTGGCCCGCGCAAGCGCAGCCTGCTTCGCGGTGAAAGAGAGAGAGAGAGTGGGAGGAAGGGAGGAAGGGCGATGGCGGCGGACGGGAGTCCTGGAGCGGGCCTGGCCGGGATGGTCGACGAGGCGCAGGAGGAACCTCAAGGCACCCCTGGCCCGAGCCCGGCCCCTGCCGCCGCCGCCGCCGCCAGCGAACCTTCCCCGACGAGGACCGACGCCGACGCCGCCGCGGGCCCAGAAGCAGAGGCGGAGAGGAGCGCCCGAGCGGCGGGCGGCGGGGGAACGCGGCGGTTCCTCTGCGGCGTCGTCGAAGGTAAAAGGGGGGCAGTGCCGCTGAGGAGGGGAAGAAGGGGAAAGGAGAAAGGCGCCGGCGGCCCGGTCGGGAGCCCCCTGGAGAGCGGCCCGGACCCTCTCTCGCTGGTCGGACCGCGGAGAGGGACCCCCCCCCGTTGGCTTCGTGGCAGGCCGGCCCTAGATCCTGGATCCGCGGGCCTCACTCACAGCTCGGGTCGGGAAGGGCTGCGGGCGAGGCTGCCGCCGGCAGGGACGGAGGGAGGCGGAGGCCGCCCAGGAGCCGAACAAAGGCGTCGCTTCTTTCTCTGCCGGAGGCTGGTGGGTCGGGGCTCCGCCTCGGTAATGAAACCTGGAGCCGGACGGTTAATTCGGTTTATTGCCTCGTTAAAGTGACTGGACCGCTTGTTGAATTTGAGCTCTGCAGGCTTCTGAGCTACACTGCTTGTTCTGCCTCTCTCCCTGTGGAATAGAGCTGGTGTAAAGGAAAAAAATAATAAGCGAGGGTCCTCTGGCACCTTTAAAAGCTGTTGCCCTTACTGTTTTGCCGTATTTGAGGCCTGCTGCCTGGTTTGGTTAAGAATAAAAAGGAATAAGGTTGCCTTTATTCTGTGTATGTTCTGCGTGCAATCGGATGGGTTACTGGACAGGTGATACCTTAGTTCGTTTAATATTGAGCGCCATTTTAATTGGTGGTGTTTTTAGGGGACTGGATTATTGCAGGCTTAAATTAAAAGTGTTGCTTTGAGACAGGCATAGTAAAACCGGGTATGGTTTCAATATATAACATTTTCAGTGCTTATGTTTAATTGGAAGTGTGTCACATATTGAGTATATGTTTTTAAATCTATATTCTAACTGCTACATAGTTATGATTAAGTTCTTTTAAATATAATTCTGTCTGCTTCTGGACAGATCAAGTGGATGATGGCTGAATTTGGAAAAAAAGTCGTATTTCCAGTCTCAATAGAGTGTTTTAAACTTGTGTCCAAGCTAATTATCCCATTGTAGATGTGTGGAGAGAAGTAGTATACAGTATATGTATATACTGTATAACTGGGGTGTGTGTTACAACTTCCCACACTGTAAAATGCTGGCCTGCTGGTATGAAAAAGAGGTTCTTCATCTTTAATTTCGTTTCAGTTACATTTACCTGTTGCTAATTTAATTCGTCATGGTGAGATCAATGCGTTTAAAATATCCCTTATGTACCCATTGTAACCATGGCCAAAACTCTGGCTCGTGGAATCCTGACCCTTTTGTTTTTGATGAATTTTCTTGCCTGCTTGCTTGCAGCTGGGGCTTGTTTGATTCATCACTCACAAGGTACTTTCTCAGTGCAGTGGCTACATGGGGATCACTGGTTAATTGTTTATGCCAACTACTTCTTGCTGCAGTGCCAAGACTGGAGTTTTTCATGTTCATCAGACATAGGAGTGTAGTTGCCCTAAGGAATGTGGTTACTAAGCACAATACTTGTATACATATTGTTTTTAGGTTTGAATATTGTCTTTTAAAGAAGCAAGCCAGCTTGGGTCCTTTTAAGAAACAAGGTGTGTAAAATATTTTGCAGACATACAGTTTTTAAGAAACTGAGATGCAAATTGTCGAGGCAGGCTTAGTAGGAAAACTGTGTTTCTTCAAGAAAACAAAAACTAGAATAATGCGGTATAAGGCTGGCTCTTTATGAAAATTAGCAGAGATGGAGTGTTTGGGCTGGCTTTTATGAAGGGTTTCTCAATCCAACATTTTCTCCTGCTAGTTTACAGAGCCATCTATTATAATCCAGAAGGCTCTGGGGAATTTTTTAATTGGTATAGCTGGCACTCTTGTTTATGCTCTTTTCTCTGTTGAAGGTGAACATAAATTGGCACTCAGCATGATCAAGGCATATAGAGTACTGTTAGTTTTTTGAGAGTTCATGCATTTCCTTTTTATATATCTGACCTGTGGGATAAAAACAAAAGGAAAACCCATGGTGGGTCTTGCTGAATACAGCCCATAATCACATGTTCTAAAGTGGTGTGGGTAGGAAAGGATTTCTTTTCCACCCTCAATATCCCTTGTAATCTGACTTGTAATCTGTTCCAGAGCAAAATTTCTTTGCGCCCTTGGTGATACCATGCAAGAGACTTGAGGTATTAATTGCCTAGTTCTGTTGCTTCTGCTGCTGCTTTAAGATAAATCAGTGGTAATAACTTGTTTAAAAGATGCAGTGGCCCTACCCTACCTACAGAAATGAACTCTAACTGAGGAAATGATGAAAATTATTAAGATGGATGTCAATATCATTTTTTCTAGGTGGGGCGCATAAGAGACTACTGGTCTGCTTAAGCAAACTTGAATGAAACTGATATTTTACCTTCATTTAAATTGGATTGTTACAGCACTGTAGTGTGTGGTTTGGGAACAGAAAGTGCTTTAGTTAGGGGATGAGTTACGCTTGGAGGGAGAACAAGGAATTCCAATCTTGTTTCTTTTGGAGCTCTCTGTGGTTCTTTGTAGCATTTAGAGATGTAAAATTTCCAGAAATTTTGAAGCTGGGGGGGGGACCAATTTTTCTGTTGTTGTTTTTCGGTGAGGGGGGTTTGGAAATTTCCAGGAAAATTGAAAAAAATGCTACATTAGCACTCCCTCCTTTTCCAGCTTGAAAGTCATTCTGTTACTTTAGGAACATAACATCTGACTATGGAAAATTTGACTTGACAATTAGCATATTGAAATATAGTTTATCCGAACAATTATTATAAACAGAATTTGCTTTTTACATACTTACGTAGCTAAATGATTTGATTTACTGGAATCAGATAAATGTAAACCCTTACCTTTTTAAATTAAAAGCAAAGTGGTCTGCCTATATACTGCCCCATATCACTTCAAGTAGTCTCTGGGTGGTTTACAGTTTTTAATTACAGTATGCAGGCTACACATTGCCCCCTCCCCCCAACAAGCTGGGTACTTACTTTACCAACCTCGGAAGGATGGAAGGCTGAGTCAACCATGAGCCTGCTACCTGGGATTGAACCCCAGATCGTGAGCACAGTTTTACCTTCAGTACAGGAATTTAACCACTGTGCCAGGTTCTTTTTTTTGCTCTGTATTTTCTTCCAGTGCTTTGAGGCCTAGTGAAGAGGACAGGACGGAATCAAACATACCCACCCACATGCAAAAAAAAAAACTTTTTTCTTTTTCTTGTGACAATAGCAGCACTATGAAGGAAAAAATCCATCTTGTTCTTGCACTGGAGAGTTCAGTTTGTAATTTAGGACTTGCTTGTCCTCAGTGCACAGAAATTAGAATAATCTGATACTATGCATATTTTTAAGAAATGATTTGGAAAATATTAGAACACCCTGTCTTAAAATATTTTATTCATCATGTTAAAATAAAACATTTTGTAAAAAAAATTTCTTTTTTCAATTTTTCTAATTGTTCAGAAAAAAACCAAAAAGGGTTCAGGGAAAAATTGAAAAAATGTGTTTTTTCTTGAATTTTTCTGGGCCTTCACATCTCTAGTAGCACTGCTCATAATTTTCTGGATATGCTGTCTGAATTAGGAAGTGAAGATGTGCATGGATGAGAGTTCCAAAGGATGCTGCTCAGTGATTATTGCTGTGTAATGTCACAGTTGTACATGAGACTACAGAGAAGGTTTTATAAGACATATGGGCTGAAATGCTACTGATTTGCAGATGCCCAAATCAACCTCATTTTTTCCTTCTAATTCAGATGTGAGTGTTGACATTCTGTAGCACTGTATTAGCAAATTGATGGAAAAGGTGAATAAAAAACTGAAAATTAGAGAAGGCAGTGGTGTTGGTTAGGGTGTTTTGCCAGTCTGTTTAAGCGTGGTGGCTCAGTGGACTTAGGCTTCCGAAAACTGTCGGCTGCAAAGTCAGCAGCTCAGCGGTTCGAATCCCGGGTGCCACGCAGTGGAGCGAGATCTCGCTGATAACTTCAGCTCCTGCCAACCCAGCAGTTCGAAAGCATGTCAATGCAAGTAGATAAATAGGTACCGCCGTAAAAAGCAGGAAGGTAAAACAGTTTTCCTTGCAGCCACGCTGGCAACATGGCCATGGACTTGCACAACACTGGCTTGAATACGGAGATGAGCACCGCCCCTAGAGTCGGACATGACTAGCAGGCATGTGCGGGGGAAAACCTTTACCTTTTACCTTAAGTGATATTGCAGCTGTTCTGGAAAGGGTTTCAGTTCTTCTAGATCAGATTTATAGTTTGGTATTGTTGTGTATAATTGCCAGTTGAAACAGTGCCTTTGGTGAATTGGAGTGCCTTTTACCAGCTTAGATTGATATTGTGATTGTACCTGGTCAGAACCAGCTTTGAAACAGCAGCAATTATGAAACCAAAAGTACAGGAGTATGTTTGTAACTATCAAATTTGTTTTTAGTGTTAGCTTTGTGGTCCACTTATTCAGGCACCTCTTGATTCAGACATAGTATTAAATTAATTCAGAAGCTGTGGACACTTGAACAACTGCCCATTTGGAATGATTCAATATGCTGCACAGACATTGGAAACTATTCAAAACCTTGAGTTGAAAACAGTAAGTTATTACTTGGGGATTGCTCATATAATCTTACTATGACAGTATTTTGACCTACATACTGGGTGCCAGTCTGTTTCCAACCATAAGTCAAACCATTACTTTTGACCCGTAAAAGCCTTATATTATTTAAAACCAGATTATCAGAAGTTCTCTTGTCAGTCCCAGCTGGACCCCAGAGTTATTGTCTGAAGTTCCCCTTGAGTTATCTGACAAAATGAAATGAAGCAGGCAGCTACAATAGAATTGGAATGTCCTATCTTTCACCCAAAGTGGCTTAGATTGGACCAATGTTATGTCTTTGGCAACAGTTGAAATATATTGTAAAAACAGTTTTATTTTGCTACAGTGATTGTTCTGGATTTGTGACTTTTTTCCTGCCACTTGTACAGTGCCCCCCCTGCCATTTTGCGGCTCAGGTATTGCGGTCCCACTACATCGCGGGACCGCAGTACCTGCACCGTGGGGGGGGGGTTGCTCTGCGCCGCACCTCCGAGAAGCCTCCGGGGCGCGTGGGAGGACGACGGGGGGATCGGGTCACTCTGCGCGGCCCTCCCACGCACCCCAGAGAAGCCTCGGGCCGCGCGGGCGGGCGGTGTCGGTGGTAGTGGCAGGAGGTAAGATCCCCCTGCTGCCGCGGCGCACCAGGCAATCGCCCCACCCTACCCGCTTCCGCATATTGCGGATTTTCATGCATCGCGGGTGGGGTGGGTCCCTAACCCCCGCGATCGGCGGGGGGTTACTGTAGTTTTATATTGGTTTCGTGACATACCCTTTTTGCCATATTGTGTGCTTTTAATTTACTGTATATGGTCCTGCACAGAGAATTTTCAATATCTGAAGGGTTTAAAGTTTCATAAATGTTTTAAAAATTCATTTCATTTGACCCTGGAAAGGATTCTTATCCTGTTTGTAGTTGATTGCTTTGATGTATTTGTGCATTAGTGGCTGAAATCCTGTTACATAGTAATACATCAACCATGTAAAGCTATGGAAGCAGTAAAAAAACTGCAGCAGGGCAGAAGTAATATGTAAAGTACTCATGTATGTTGTGCAATGGTTGCAATGTGAACCACATGATTGATTGTGAACTGCAGGTTTCTAAATCTCATAATCAATAATGCAACCACAGCTCAATCAGCACAATTTATAGCACAGGGTTGCCTGCCTGAGCATAACCCCCCACTCCACCCCCATGAAACTTTACATGATGCCAAATTGAATAGGATTTCATCTAGAATTTGGTATTTTTATCTGCTCTGCCTATGACCATGAGCACCACTGAATAAAGGGATAATTCCTAAATATATTTGATATACAGTGGAACCTTGATTTACATGCCACTTGACTTGCAGCATATTTGACTTGCAGCAAGAAGGGGCCGTTTGACTTGTGCCGTAGGCTCTGACTTACAGCTTGGAGTCCCGGCGCAAGGCCCTGGAATCGGGCGGCGGCCATGACCCAGCATCGCAGCAGCCGTCTCCAAACTGCTCCTGCCTTCTTCCGGCAGCGACAGCTTCGGCGAGGCCAGCTGCGAGCACCTGGAGCTGGTCCTCGGCCTTGCCGAAGCTACCACTGCCGCCGGAGGAGAAGAAGGGCCGGGAGCTCGGGGCTGGCCTCGCTGGTTAGACAGTCAGCTCAGTCTTGTAAAAAATCTGGCTGCAGAATTCTTGTCCACAATGGAAGCATTTTAGTTGGGGAGCTGTACAGTTGTGGGACTCTAATGGTAAGTATAGGGTGGTTCAGAACTTGGAACGTCAGGTTAAAAATCAGTAAGCCTCCTCCTCTCGTTGAAGAGACATTTTATTTACATCCCCGGAAGGAATCTCCTATCGCAGTCAAATTTGTGTTAAATTGCTGTTTTGGGGGGGGGTCTTTTTCATCATCTGGAACGGATTAATCGACTTTCCCATTACTTTCTATGGGAAAAGTTCATTTGACTTAAGGCATGTTTGACTTATGTCTAGACCTCCGGAACGGATTAATGACGTAAGTCAAGGTTCCACTGTATAACAATAATACTCCATTGCCCAGTTGAAACATATTTGTGGCAGTTAACAGATATCAATTGTGTTCTGCTGCATGTGTTTCTAATAGTAAAAATATGATTAACATTATAAATTATTATTTGTGGTTTTGAGTTTAATTGAAGCATGATATCTGAAGTTGTTGACCTCTATTCCACACAGGATTTTATGGAAGGCCTTGGGTCATGGAACAGAGGAAGGAGCTGTTTAGAAGGTATGTGACCCAGTTTTTATTCTGTAATATCCTGTTAGGTAATTGTTTTTCTAGAACTTGAGTATAAATGTAGGAAAGACCGATTTAATTGGGCTGTTGTTCATCTGCTGACCAGATGTTACATTAGGGCTATAAGAGCGGCCAAAAAAGCTTATGTTATTTAGATAATTGGAGTGGCCCTGAACCACCAGGTGGAATTGATCCATAATTTCACTAGTGAGTCCTTTGTAGCCCATTTTGGAGCTAAAATAGAGGCCATCCAATCATATCTGGGCTCCATTTGTAGTGGTTTGCTCCTGGGTGTCCCCAGTGCTGCACCCTCTTGGTCTACTTCAGGCATGACCAAACTTCAGCCCTCCTGATGTTTTGGACCACATCTCCCAGAATTCCAATCTTAGACTGTCAGTGACAAAGGACTGTGGGAATTGTGGTCCAAAACATCTGGAGGACTGAAGTTTGGACATGCCTGGTCTACTTGATTTGTTCAGTTAGGGCCTGTATTGTTATCTGATGCCTCCAGGGCACTGGCACATTGTAATCCAGAGGCTTCTCCATTTGACCCCTTCCTTTCCTGGGCTTGTTAAGATGGGGGGGGTTAATGCTAGAATGGGCTTCTTCGATTACTACTGCCTCCTTTAGGGATGGGATTTTCCCTTTCCATCAGAAGGAGACAGTGCTGAAATCAGTTCTTGAAAACCCTAGCTTGGCTGCGGACAATTTGTCTAATTATCATTCAATAGCCATTGTTCCCTTTTTGGGCAAAGTGGTGGAGCGGGTTGCCGCCGAATGGCTCCAAGCATTTTTGGAGGTGGATCATGTCCTGGATCCATTCCAGGCTGGTGTCAGGCCGTGCCACGGGAACTGAGACAGATCTGGTCACACTGCAAGATGACCTCCTGAGGAGGGCTGACAGGGGTTTCTCCACCTTGTTGGGTCTCCTTGATCTTTCTGCGGCTTTTGATACCGTCGACCATGGTGTCCTCCTGGACAGACTCTCCAGGGTGGGGATTGAAAGCTCAACCTTGTGCTGGCTCTGATCTTTCTTATGGGGCAAGTCCAGTAAGTAAGGCTGGGGGTGGAGTTGTCTGCCCCTTGCACCCTCACTTGTGGGGTACCCTAGGGTTTGGATTGCTCCCCCATGCTGTTTAGCATATATGTAAAGCTGGTGGGGGAGGAGTTAGCTGTCATCAGTATGCTGATGGCAGGCAGCTCTCTCTCCCCCTTTCCACCTCTGCAGTGGAGGCCGTCCAGTCCCTGGAGAACTGCCTGACCACAGTCATGGAATGGACCAGGTCTAACAGGCTCAAGCTGAATCCCGAGAAGACTGAGGTTCTGTTCTTTGGGGGGGGGGGAATCCTCCAGTGGTTACAGTGACCATCCCCAGCCTGAGTAGGTCTGCTCCTCCCAGCTGTCTGAGAGAATGAGGAGTCTGTGTGTTGTATTGGATCCATCTTTGTTCCTGGAATCTCAGGTAGCAGCTGTATCCAAACTAGCCTTTTATCAACTTTGGCTGATCGCCCAAATTCGCCCATTTCTTGACCAGGGTTCCCTGAGGGCAGTTGTGCATGCACTGGTAATCTCAAGGATTGACTACGGCAACACACACTATGTGGGGCTTCCCCTGACCCTGATTCGAAGACTGCAGCAGGTGCCGAACGTGGCAGCCAGGATGGTGGTTGGTGCAAGCAGATTTGTGCGCATCACCCCTATCCTGGCTTGCCTGCACTGGTTATCCATTGCCTCCCAGATTGGGTTCAAGATCTTGGTCTTGGTGTACAAAACCTTTCACGGCTTGGGCTCTGAGTATCTGGTGGAGCGTATCTCCCTCAGGTCAGGTGTTGCCCGACCCCCCTCCCCCGAGTGTCACAGGCCCTTGTGCTTTGCGCCGCCACCATTAAAGAGGCCCATAAAGCGGGCCTTTTCTGTGGCGGGCCCATCATACCGAGCGAACTCCGCTTGATGCCTTCCCTACCCACCTTCCGGAAAGCTCTTAGGACCTGGCTCTTTAGGGAGATGTTCAGTGACCGGTAAGGTTTCTAAACCTTATGTTCTATGTATTTTCTTTCTATCTACATTTTGTTCTTGCTGCTAATTATTGGCAGTTGTGATTGTTGTTTTTGTTTTATTATGTACATTGCCTTGAGTTCCCTTTAGGAAGCAGGCAGTATAATAAATTTTAAAAGAAACAATCAAACAATAAAGACCTAACCCAAGGCATATTGTCAGAGGTACAAGTTGCAAAAAGACAAAATTTCATGGTACCTGTCAGTGTCAAGTACTGTGTAATGACTCTGGACTGTAGCTTGTAGTAGTAAAGGCAGTTGGTATCTGCAACAATTCCTAAAACCAACATTTGGTAGATCCTTCACATTTAAGATTTGTAAATAACTGTATTCAAAATATGTGCAATTGCTTTTATGCATTTTCACCATTAATTATAGAGCTAGATTCCAGAAACTTATGCTTAGGGATGTTTGCTTCAGCATTCCAATATTGGGTTCAGTGTTGTCTTCTGTGTTGTTTTAACATCTGCGTAAAAGTAAGCAACTTCCAGGATTGAGGCAGGGTATATGGGATAGGAACAAATAAAAAGGCAGTGTTATAGTTTGTTATAGTTCGTCCTTAAAAATAAGCTGCCTTATTTTTAAGGATGATTACAATCCAGTGAAATTCTACTCTGCCCATCTCTTGGCAAGACACTACTATGAGTGGCTTACAACAGGAAATAAACATAAAATTAAGCAGTGGCCATACATTAAAAACAACTGACAGAAGAGAAACTCCTCCAAATCCAACTATGTATAAAAATCACCAGCTAACTTGCTGGATAATACCAACAGTGGTATTAGTTGACAATAGACACAGGGGTGTTAACTAAATAATTTGAGTAAAAAAGCCATGTTTTAATGTGACTTGTAAAGCCAAGGAGGGTGGGGGTCTGATGCACCTTCATCAGTAGTGAATTCTGTAGTGAGGCAGCCGCAATTGAGAAGTCCCAGTTCCTAGTTGTAGATTTCTGGTCCTCTCTTGGGATGGCCACCCATAGCATCAAGGACTGGGAGATGGGGGGGGGGTTTGATCTGAGAGAGATAGCAAGGTCCCAAACTAACTGTTTAGGGCTTTGTATGTCAGCATTAATGCCTTGCCTCGTGGTGCAGTGGTTAAACTGGTGTACTGCAGCTATAACTGTGCTCACACCTTGGGGTTCAATCCCGGGTAGCTGGCTCAAGTTCACTCAGCCTTCCATCCTTCCACATAAGTACCCAGGTTGATTGGGGGGATGTAGCCTGCATAAGTAAGTTTTAAACCACCCAGAGAGTGCTTTAAGCACTATGGATTGGTATCTAAGCAGAACATTTTGCTTTTAAAAATTGTCCCATATGCATAAGAACATCCAGTGGAAGTGGCCAGGACAAGTGAAATATGAGCATACTTGAGACCAGCTTAGGTGTTGCATTTTGCACTTACTTCAGTTTCTGAACAGCTGTCAAGAGTAGCCCCACACAGAGAGCATTGCAATAGTCAATCTTTGAGATTACCCACACTTAAACTAGTCTTAATAGGGACTTCCTGTTGAGATGGGATGCAGGTATGCAACCTGCCTGAGTTGCAAAAGGACAGACCTGGCCACAGCTGAGTTCTGATTATTTAGAATAGGGCTGGTCCAGGATGACACCTGATCCTTCAGGGGGAATGTGACCAGGGCTGTGGAATCGGAGTCGGAGGAAATTTTGGTTACCTGGAGTCGGAGTTGGCAAACAATGCTCCGACTCCGACTCCTACTAAATTTAGATTGGAATTTTAAAAAGCAAGTTTAAATGTCCCAATTCACAAAAAGTTATAGTTAATGACTTCTCTACTGTAAGAATAGTATTGAGGCCTCCAGGGCCCTGGCTTATTGCAGGCCAGTGGCCTCCCCCTTCGACCCTTACCCTGCATGGCTTATTAAATCTGCGGGAGGGAGTATGACTGAGTGGGCTTCCATTATTTCCATTGCCTCCTACAGGGAGGGGATCTTTCCCTCTCGCCTGAAGGAGACGGTGGTGAAGCCCACCCTAAAGAAATCTGCCCAGGTGTTGGACGAATTGGCCAACTACCGTCAGATTGCCAACGTCCCCTTCCTAGGCAAGGTCATCGAGAAGGTGGCCGCCATCCATATATAGTCGTTCCTGGAGGAAGAACAAGTCCTTGGCCCATTCCAGTCTGGGTTCAGGCCGTATCGGGGGACTGAGAGAGTCTTGGTTGCACTGCAAGATGACCTCCTCCGGGGGGCTGACAGGGGTTGCTCTACCCTGTTGGTCCTCCTGGATTTGTCAGAGGCCTGTGATACTGTCGACCACGGTATCCTGCTGGACCGGCTTTCCGTGGTGGGGATCGGGGGCACAGCATTTAGCTGGACCCGGTCCTTCCCTTGCTAGGGATTATCAAAAAAGGGATTGAAAATAAAACAGCCAACATTATAATGCCATTATACAAAACGATAGTAAGGGCGCACCTGGAGTATTGTGTAGAATTCTGGTCACCGCATCTCAAGAAAGACATAGTGGAACTGGAAAAGGTGCAGAAGAGAGCGACTAAAATGATTACTACACTGGGGCACCTCCCTTTTGAGGAAAGGCTAAAACATTTGGCGCTCTTTAGTCTGGAAAAAAAGGTGCCTGAGGGGGGATATGATTGAGACGTACAAAATAATGCAGGGCATGAGTAAAGTGGATAGAGGGAAGCTCTTCTCCCTCTCACAAAATACCAGAACTAGGGGACATACACTCAAATTGAGGGCTGGGAGAGTAAGAACAGACAAAAGAAAATATCTTTTCACCCAGCGCGTTGTTAGTCTGTGGAACTCCCTGCCACAGGATGCGGTGATGGCATCTGGCCTGGATGCCTTCAAAAGGGGATTGGACAGATTCCTGGAGGAAAAGTCCATCACAGGTTACAAACCATGATGGAGATGTGTAATCCCCAGGCTTAAAACTGGGGTACTTCAAGGGCCAGATACAGGGGAGTGCTATCAGGAGACAGATATCTAGTCTCATGCGCTCCCAAACGCATCTGGTGGGGCCACTGTGAGATACAGGAAGCTGGACTAGATGGGCCTTTGGCCTGATCCAGCATGGCTCTTCTTATGTTCTTATGTTCTAAGACCAGCCCCAGCATGTGCAGCTTGGGAGGGGGGGAGCTGTCGGCTCCCTGGGTGCTCCCTTGTGGGGTCCCACAGGGGTCGGCTCTTTCCCCCAAGGAATGTATAAAATACAGTCGCATATTAATACAGAGGAGTTGGAGTTGGAGTCGGAAGTATAAAAAACTTAGGAGTCAGAGTCGGAACATTTATCTACCGACTCCACAGCCCTGAGTGTGACCCCCCTCCTCAACCATGTAGAAGCTCCCTAACTGACCTTCGTGACTCCATGTCCATGGAGTTTTCTTTACAGGAATACTGGAGTGGTTTGCCAGTTCCTTCTCCATACATCTCCCATATAACCATTATTTGTCTAGATTTGTCCTTCTGACCATTTTAGAAGCTTTGCTGTAAGGGTTGATAATTTATATTCATTCGGATACCGTGGAGATAGGCAGAAAGAGAATCAAATTTGTATACAGGAATACCTTAGGTTTACGAGCATAATTTGTTCCAGAAACATGCTTCTAAACCAAAACACTCTTATATCAAAGCAAACTTCCCCATAAGAAATAATGGAAATGTAGATTATTTGTTCTGGGACTACATACTATATACACACAAAATGCCAACACTCACAAAAGTTGTTGGATAGAAGTGTACACCCACACCGTGGTTTAGGTGCCTGGCTGCAGAATCTGCTCTGCTTGGGACTAACAACTGGATTTTACTCTGTGTTTTTTAATGTGACAATAAAAAATGTAATTTGTATCACTATACATACTTGACGTGCTATAATCTTTTGAAAAATAAAAAAGAATGTTGAAAACAAATACAATAAAAATATAAATGTAAAGAAAAATAAAACCATAACCTGCACTCCCCTTTGAAAACGCTCCTCTCTCCTCCCTTTGCTTTGGAGGCTACCTGAGACAAAACATTCCAGACTGTCACCTACAGTCCAGTGGATGTGGTGATGGAGTGAGCCACTGTTGGCTCACTTGTGAGCATGTGACCTGCTCCAGTGCTTGTATACCAATACATTGTTTGTTGATCAAGGCAAAATTTAGAAGAAATATTTGCTAGTCTTGCAAAATGCTCTTAAACCAAGTTACTCTTAAATCAAGATATTCCTGTAATATTCTTCTAATGCAATTTCTGATTTGTTTTCTACTTTCTAGACTTCAGAAATGGGGGTTAAATACATATCTGTATGCACCAAAAGATGACTACAAGCACAGGATGTTTTGGAGAGAAATGTATTCTGTGGAGGAAGCAGGTAATTAGACTTACTATATTTTCAAGTAATAATTGATTAATGATAAATTAGAATGAAGGAAGAACTGGGTTGTAAAATATTTTTTGCAGTAGGACTCCATATCTGCAGAAGATTGGTTCCAGGTCCCCACCCTCTTGGATTATTCAAACAACTTGGTAAAGGACAAATCCAGGGGAAAAGAGGAATTTTATCATTAAAGATGGGCACGAAATGAACTTTTAATTCATTTCGTTATTCATTTCGTTAGCTAACAAAATGAATAATGAACCAACCCAAATGTACCCCCTCCTACCTTGTCCTCGCCTCAGTCCTCCTGGTCCTGGAACTCGGTGGAGGAAGCAGCGCTGACCTGGCCCCAGGGGCTGTGTCGTCGGCGCTCTACAATCAAGAAAAAATAAAATAAAAGAAGCGCCGACCGGGTCCCAGGAGCCGCGCAGTCGGTGCTTTAAAACAAAACAAAACAAAACAAAAAAGAGTGCCGAACCGGCCCCACGAGCCACGCGACCGGTACTCTAAAATCAAGGAAAAAATATTTAAAAAAATAAAAGAAGTGCCAAACCAGCCCGAGGAGCCATGCGGTTGGCACTTTAAAATAAAACAAATAAATAAAAAATGCGAGCACCAACCCGGCCCCTGGGGCCACGCAGTCGGCACTCAAAAAAACAAACAAAAAACCTGAGGCGCTGGCCCCAAGCCAGTGCCTAAAAAAGTCCATGCCACCGCTACCAGGATTGCCATTGGTGCCCGGTAAGTTGGACCGGAACCAGTTCGGCTCAGTTCGGGTTCATACAATTTTTAAAAAAAAATTGTACGAAAGCGAACCGAACCAAGAGTGGGCCCAAAACAGAAGAACCCGAACCAATGGTTTTCTGTTTCATGCCCACCTCTATTTATCATGTATTATCAGAACTGGCCATTAGAGGAAGCCAGAGATGCTATGCATTTTCCCCCAATAACAAGAATGCATAGCATAGTCTCTGATTCCTTCTACTGGCCATTTCTGGTAAATACATTGTGAAAATATGTATTTCTAGTTTTGTTCGTTTAACGTTTTCAGACTGCTGATAAGTTAAACCACGCATATTGATCCCATAGATTGGGGTGGGTGCGTTTCCTACTGTACTTAAATACATTATTTTTATGTAAATCTATCCCTCATTTCATCACTGAACTCAAGTTGATGCACTTAGAATTTCCAGATGATACCTGGGAACTAACCAGATCAGGATTTTTGCCTCATATACCTTCAAATGGCAGACTTTGATCATATGCTTTGGCTGTAGTCCCAGTAGGCATATGTAGTTATATACAGTGCCCAGTGTTTACAAAGCAGGACTCTGTCAAGAACAGTAAATTATGGTGCCTATGTGCTTTCTGCTAAGACCTGGTGCAGATAAAATATTGTCTAGTTTCTTGACCATGCTCCATAAGTTTTCATACACTACCCTCCCAACTTGCATATACATTTGCCATGTTCATTCATTTTTGAGAAACACTGTAGGCCTGAGCAAATTATAGAACACATTACATCACCTGCCTTTTTAATATTCTAAATAAAAGAGACATTTTAGATCAATGATTGTTTATTTGCTAGTTTATTTTTATTTTAATCTGGAAAATGTTTATTTACTGGTATGCAGATCATACAAAGAGACTAATCTATTCTGTCAGGAGGTATAATTCTTCTTGTTTTTCTTTGTTAGACCCATAAGCATTTGTCTTCAGATATTCTGGATTTTTAAAATGAATTTAAATTGATTAAATTGATTACATTTCTTATTGTTGGTTCTTGCTAAAATAGTTGACTTTGATTTCTAGAACAACTCATGACTCTGATCGCAGCTGCTCGAGAATATGAGATAGAATTTATATATGCCATATCTCCTGGGCTTGATATTACCTTCTCAAACCCTAAAGAAGTATCTACGTTGAAACGCAAGCTGGATCAGGTATCTTTCATTTTTATATATTATATTTTTAAGCTTAAATTAGCCTCAACCAAAGCTGAGTAAAGGAAATTTGCTAATGCAT
Source organism: Phrynocephalus versicolor (assembly GCA_023846285.1). Lineage (NCBI taxonomy): Eukaryota > Metazoa > Chordata > Lepidosauria > Squamata > Agamidae > Phrynocephalus > Phrynocephalus versicolor. The sequence goes on along the minus strand of JAHTLZ010000379.1, from coordinate 16,092,056 downwards.
TGCAATTAAAAATGTATTTCAAGGCAGAATTCTTTCCTTTAGATATTTAAATTATTACATGTTGAAGTTTATGTTAGATTGATAGATTTGCAAGGATGATCTGTGCTGCTTCTTCAACTAATACAAGTTACCTAACAAGCATCCTCACAGGTTCCCACTTACAATATATAGCAGTTAACTCACCTCTTCTCACCCTTTCCTCTAAACGATGTATAACTGAATATACCGTGGTACCTCTTAAGACGACTTTAACTTGTTCTGCGAGTTGCTTTGTTTTATGAAAAATTCATCTTGCAAAACACAGTTTCCCATAGGAATAAATGGGAAACCAATTAATCTTCCAGAGGTCCAAAAAAAGGCAAAAGGAAGTGCCATTTTGTTCAGATCTCTTTATAAAGTGCACTTTAAATGCATGCAGAGCTGGAACACACACATGCCCATTGCAAAAGAAAAGTTCCAAGACGAGCACCAGGTTCTCACCAAAAGTGCAATGGAAAGCAATGCAGAGATGATTAAAAGCAAGCAGCAAGACAAGCCCCCACTCGTTACCACCAAAAGTCCAATTAAAAGCAATGCAAAGATGGACAAAAGAAAGCACTGAGACAAACACCAGGTCGTTCCTGCCAAATCTGCAATGGAAAACAATGCAAAAAACAGAAAAGAAGGCAAGGAAACTTTAGCTCCCTAACTTTCCAAAATCTAAAAGTCCAAAATCTGCTGCAAAACTATATCCAGAATGGCTTCAAAACTTGATGAAAAAATTCCTCCCACTACTCCACAAACTACAAGGGTGCAATGCATCCTGGTTAACTTGTTTCAAAATGCAGAGCCTATTTTTGTCTTGTGAACCTTCCCATAGAGAATTTTCGTCTTGTGAAGCATGCCTATTCCTAGAAATTTCATTTGTCTTACGAGGCATTCATCTTAAGAGGAATAGGGGAAACACCAGAAGTACCATGACTTACTCATTCCAGATGAAACAACTTTACTTAGAGGAAAGCAATCGGAAGCCTTGAGGGTATGCAATTATGTCCTCTGTAACTCTTAGCATTCAAAAATTCAAAAAGTACTGTATGTGTCTTTTGAGTAGGCAGACAAATTATTTTACAAAAGCTATTGAATGAAAGCCATAGAAAATATAGAAGGAATATCAAGGTGATTTGAGGACAAGGAAGCCATGTTGCAATAAAAAGGCAAGGCAAGTAGTCTTACTTGGTATGTATGCTTGCTACACAGAGTACAAGCACCCATATTTTAATAATGCTTCTGAGGATTATAAACTTTCCCCTCAGCCTAATTCCAGATACAGTTTTTATTATTCTGTCCAACATCTGCAGATACTATCTTGTTCACAGTAGTAGTTCTGAATGACAAGATCATTAGTCAGCTCGAATTTGTGAGGTTAGTATTGCTGTTCCAAAAAGCAATGTTATAACCATTCATCATCTATAGGTAGCAAGTAGACTTGCAAATACAGTGGTTTTTCCTCCCAGTAACGATAATTTTCAGCTTCTTGGTACTTTTTCATTTGGTTACACCTGACTGTAGTAATATAGCATTTTTGTGTTGATGGAATCCAGTTGAATTCAATGAGAACAAAGGACTTTGCTTGCAGTCTAAACCTTGATGTACAGCATGGGAATATGATAATACTCCTATGTCCTTGAGAAAAATCATGAGCCATGCAATTGGTTAAAATAATTTTGTCTAATTTTCTTAGGAACAGTTTGAAGTGTAGATAAGATACATAGCAAATACATTGTGACATATTTGTTCATGTCTGTCAAATGAAAAAAAATTGTAGAGTTTTGATTTGATTTTAAGAAAGATAACACTGTATTAGACTTTTCTGCCCGTTCCCAACTATGGCCCCTTATACCTATTAAGAAAAACATTTAGGGACTTCAGGACACCCTCCATAAGAGTGGAATGCTGTGTAAGGACAGGAACCACACACTACCAAAACTTCTGAAAATACAGTGTAATTGACATGCAAAACAGGTTTCATGTCATTATCAGAAATAACTGACCTGACAACTCTTGACTCTCATTTTACACTGTAAAATTAAAACATTTCACATATCTGTTTCTTCACAGGCAAAAACTGCTATCCAATTAGCTATTCTTTGGGGGTTTTATACATAAATAACCATTTGAATAGTGTATTTGTTCAGATGCTTTATAACCTGACAGGACACTTGGTTGGTAATGAGCAACATTGGCACCTAATAATAAGCATTATAATATAAGGGTTATATTATTCTTAGTTCTCAATTTGTTCATGTTTCTTTCCCAGGTGTCTCAATTTGGCTGCAAATCTTTTGCATTACTGTTTGATGATATTGATCACAATATGTGTGCAGCAGACAAAGAAGTATTCAGCTCCTTTGCCCATGCCCAGATTTCAATTACAAATGAAATCTTCCAATATCTAGGAGAGCCAGAAACATTCCTGTTCTGTCCCACAGGTAAGATAACACAGATAATTAGTTTTAATGGAAGCCCAAAGTCGTCTCGTTTCTGTTGAAACATCCCTACTTGCAACCCATTTTATCTCCTGGGAATAGGAATATGTAACCCTACTGTGCAGTTCAGGATGCATGGGGAACATTTTGTGAACCACTGTTACAGCCAGCCAGCCTATTGTATTCTCTCTTTGAAGTGTGTACATCAAAAAGGAGATTAAAACATTTATCAGATCCTTTTCTTCACCGGCAAGCCTTTCTAAAGGAAGTGTTGGTTGGAAAATGGCTGTTGGGTGTCAACTGTCTGAGTATGCCAAAGTTTTCTATTTAGATGATTTATTCCCCGTCTTAGCCTATCTGATCCTCAGGGTGCCTTGCAGTGGTCAAAATCCTGATGCTTAACATAGTAAATTACTTGAGTAGACCCACTGAATCAACAGAGGTTTGTTGAATCAACTGCATAAGTTCCATTCATTCAGTTGGCTTACTGTATTTGCAGCTTCCTATGCTAAGCGTATGAGTAGGCAGTACTTACTTTAGGTGAGATTTGCATTCTTCGTGTGAATGCACTTAAAACTGACTTGACACAGACATCTGCAGTGAACTTTTGGGACTTTTATGAAGAAGTGTTATTTTATCCATGGAAACTTGCTGTTTATTTAGCATAATTAAATGGTAAACTACTTACAGAGTGCTTTAAATACTATGGGGTTATATATATGTGTGTGTGGAGAACATTTTGCTGTTAGGTTCTGTTACATAGAACCAATGAAAGAAGGCACATCAGATCTTGTAAAAGAGCAAGAAAAAGTAAAGTAGATGGATAAAAGAATATTTAACTGACATATACATTTATTTTTCTATCGTGGGAATCGTTTGTATTAACTTATTATTTTTTTCAATTAAAAGTGAAAGGATTCCCAAGTGATTTCTGGTTTGCCTCTCTTCATCTATAATTGATAATGACGTTTCTAGGGAATGAAGTATTTTACCTACAGTCAGGAAAACTACATAACAAAATGGGCAATTCCTGCAATTTTTAGTTTGGAGTGAGTGTATAATGTTTTGTCATAACTTGTGTGTGTGTGTGTGTGTGTGTGTGTGTGTGTGTGTGTGTGTGTGT
>JAHTLZ010000379.1:16055345-16088458 GCA_023846285.1 Phrynocephalus versicolor | reverse complement strand
TGTGTGTGTGTGTGTGTGTGTGTGTGTGTGTGTGTGTGTGTGTGTGTGTGTGTAATGAACATTTTGTTAAATGCCTTTGGCATAAGTTTGGGTTCATCCAGTTTTGCCAAGGCCTGAGGGAGTAAGACTTGAATAACTAAAATGCTAATATGACCACTTTCTAAAAGGATTGAGTTTAACTAACATCCAGTGGCTGTAGCCTGTCTTTCATCTTGCTATGCTGTGTTTAGGTATGAAATGATGTTGCCTATAACATTTGTTTCAAGTTGAAAACTTGCCTGTAGAGAAGTAGAAAAATAATAATAGTTGCAAACTTCCTCCAGCATTTGGGGAGGGGGGGACCGATGGATTCATTTTATTGAGCATGACTGCTTGAAGCAGAGTTCCAGAGTAAAGTTGAGTTAGAATCCTAGAGGGCAAATCTTGCAGAGAACTACAGTAATACCTCAGATAATGATGGCCTCGGATAACAAATAATTCGGATAACGACTTGTAATTTTCACCCCCACCCCACAGCCCCACCCTCCCTCCATATTTCTCTTTAACTGCCCTGAGGGGGGAGGAAACATGCAGAGGTGGGGCGGGGGGGGAGAACCGGCACACGCTGCCTGGCTCTCGCGCCGCCCAAATGCCCGGTGGCGGCGGCGGAGGACGGGGGGGAAGCGCCAGCTGCCGCTTGGCTCTTGTGCCACCTGAACGCCTGGCTGAGGAGGTGGAGGTGGGTGCCGGGGGGGGGGAACCGCCAGGCCATGCGAATGTCCGGCGGATGAGGAGGAGGAGAGGTAGGTGCCGGGGGAGTGGGTGGAGGAAGGGGTGAAGCCGTGCGGCTTTGCCCACTGCCCGGGCGAAGAGCGGCGGCGAGGCTGGGAGGTCAGGGCTGGGAGGGAAGCCCCGCGCGTGCCTGTGGAAGAGCAGCAGTGAGGCTGGGAGGGAAGCGGGGGGGAAGGCTGCGCGAGTGGCGAGGGGCTCCCCCCCAGCTTGCCCACCTCCCGGCTCTTCAACGCCAGTGGTGCTGGCTTCGGAAGAGAGGCGGGGGGTGGGGAGAAAGCTAGCCGCTTCTCCCGGCTCGCCCACCTCCCGAGTGCTTGGCACCGGCAAAGGAAGAGGGGCGGAGGCGGGCAGAGGAAGCACCGGAGGCACGCGGCTTCAGTCAGGTGTGCCCTCTGCTTGGGTGCCCAGCAGCAGCAGTGGCAAAGGAGGAGAGGTGGGGCCCCTGGGGAGGAGGGGGGTGGGGGAGGATTGCACTTTGAAAGAGGTCTCAGGGGGAAAAGGCCTTTTTTTTTTTTTTGGCCTTTTTTCCAGACCTCTGGAACGGATTAAAATGGTTTCCTATTCATTTCAATGGGAAACCATGCTTTGGATAACGATTTCTTCAGATAACGAGTAACCTTGGAGAACGAATTACCGTGATTATCCGAGGTACCACTGTATTACTTTTTGTTTTTCTTGGCCCTATAATGGAAGGGGACTGAATGACATAAGAAGAAGGCAAATGCAGAACAAAACTTAGTTGTTAAACATTATTTAAGAGTGGCTTTAGCATTTAAAAAGAAAACTAGTGCCAATATGCTCATTAGAAGCTTCTTGTTACAGCCTTCATATCCCTGTGTGTTTTGGATGAACTGAATCTATGCAGGTATTGCTTTTCAGAAAAGTTAATGGACTGTTCTGGAAAGCCCCATCCCCTAATATTTTGTTTAGAATTTTGTTCATATTTGCACAATAACTTGTAGCAGAGTGCATCTTGGTTGCATAGTTGGGTACATGACAAGGTGTGCAATTGAGGGACTTCCTGGCAGCTTGTCATTTAGCTCCAGCGAGTTAAGTAAACCATGCATGAATGACAAAAGAGTTCTGACCTTTATTTTCTTGCTTGCTCTTTATTTATTTTCTGGTCTGTATAGTTGCTTTAGTTTTAAGGAAGCAGTAAAAATCATAAATAAATGCAAAATATTTGAAATATAATGGCAACAACAGGGACTAGAGGTAATGTGATCTACTGTTGGAATGAAAATGCTGGTAATGTGATCTACTGTTGCATGAAAATGCTCTGAATAATGTGGAGTTCCAACTTGCAAATATTTTTATCTCTTCCAGAATACTGTGGCACATTTTGCTATCCAAATGTTGCTCAGTCACCTTATTTACGAACAGTAGGCGAAAAGCTCTTACCTGGGATCGATGTGCTATGGACGGGTGAGTATTGTATGTTTTTCTAGGTTGATTCAGTAAATCGTTTTACTTCAGCTTTTGGTAAACTGGTTGTGTTTTATCACACTGATCAAAGAATATCCTGTGTTTATATTCTGGGACGTTCACTATTTAACTATATTTTAGGTCCCAAAGTGGTGTCGAAAGAAATTCCAGTTGAGTCCATTGAAGAGGTTTCAAAGATAATTCGCAGATCTCCAGTAATCTGGGACAACATTCATGCTAATGATTATGATCAGAAGAGGCTGTTTCTTGGGCCATATAAAGGTCGATCAACCGAACTCATCCCACGCTTAAAGGGAGTACTTACAAATCCTAACTGCGAATTTGAAGCCAACTTCGTTGCTATTCATACTCTTGCAACCTGGTACAAATCCAACATGAATGGAGTGAGGAAAGATGTTGTGATGAGTAAGTTAATCATAAAATCAACTGTCTTGTGAAATAATTTTGTAGAAAATCCTATATTTCAAAGAGGATATTTTTAATTTGATTTAAATTGATTATTTTTGGGTAAATTCCCTAGTCTCATAATCAGTTCATTCATGACATGCAGGACCTATGTTGATAAGAGACAATTAACTCTTTTTAAAACCACTGGTAATATCCAAATAGCTACATTGTAGATGTTTGAATTCATCCACCTTCTTGAGGATTGGTACAGTCAAAAAGCTATTTTCCTGAAGACTATATGATTTGTGTTAGTAAAGATACGTATGTATTCAGGAATTTGACAGATTGTTACAAGAAACGGTCATTTTAGAAGACCATTAGCAATGTAATTGTCACCTGTTTTTCCCATCTAACAGGATCCCCATCCTTGTGCTTTAAGCTTGTCCAGACAGGTTTAATTGGAGCAGGTTAAACAGGATTGCTTAAGTTTGTAGAGGCCCAGGATGCCATACAGTGTGGTCCCTGCATCCAGATGGCACATGCACAGACACAACTCTTAAGTGGTCGAACTCTTAAGAAAGCAAAAACAAGGAAATAACTATCTGGCAACCTCCCCTGGGTTTCATCTTGCTTCTGGGTGGCAGATTCCATCTTCTTTTCCTCACTAAGTGTTGGAGTGCATCAGCTTTGCCCTAATGATTTGGGGGTGGGGAAATAGCTTCGTTTTTCTGTTCCATGGAGGAAAAGAAATTATTCTAGAATTTATAAAAGGAAGCTTTCTTTGCTTTAGTCCCATTGATTGTAGATGCTGGAAATGAACCAAAAATAGGGCTATCCTAGGCACACCAGAACAAACAGAAAAACAGTCCTTGACAGGAATCCAAGAATATGTAGATAGAAATGCTGTGGGGATTGCCTGCTTCCCTCCAGCACTTACATTACCTGATTGCTGAAAAAAGGAGTGAAGCATCCATCCATACAGGAAACTAAACAGCAGGACAAATGCTTTTCTGATTGCACACACTCTTTACTGTCTATGTAAGCTTGCAACCTTATTGTTACGTTCCATGTGTCTGTGAAGGAGGATTGTAATCTGCAAAAATTTATGCCGAAATCAATTTGTTTGTCTTTTGAGGTATTTGTTTTAACTGGATGGCATGTGTTGAAACAGAACAACACAACTACCTATTTAAAACTGTAGAATGTTGTTAACTTTTTGTAGTACCTGATTGTATTTACTACTCACTTTCGTAAAGCTGTGCTTGATTTTTTTTTAAATGCAAATACAGTATAGTTTTGAAGTTTATTTCCCATTTAATATATGGCTTTCTTTTATCCTTGGTGCAGCTGATACTGAGGACAGTACAGTTTCAATCCAGATTAAACTAGAGAATGAAGGGAGTGATGAAGATATTGAAACAGATGTTCTCTACAGCCCACAGATGGCCTTGAAGTTGTCACTAACAGAGTGGCTACAGGAATTTGCAGTACCTCATCAATACAGTAGTGAGTAATATCTTGAAGCACTCTCTAGGCAGTTTGCAATTTAATTATGCCACCACCAACACCATCCCGCATGAGGTGGGTACTCATTTTACCAACTTTGGAAGGATAGACGGATGAATCAACCACAAGCCAAACCTCCCCAGGTTGGGAGCACCGTTTTGGGTGCAGTACAGCAGTTTAACCACTGTACCACGAGGCTCCTACCCACCCTGATTTGTAGTATGCTTTTTAGTTGAAAACGGCTGAAATAATTACAGTGGTAATTTGGTTTATGAGTACATTGGGTTGTGAGTTTTTTGCAATCTGAGCAAAATTTTAAATAAAAATTTGCCTTGGCTTGCGAGCGTTGCTCCGGTTTGTGAACAAGGCTCACCTTAGCGCAGGTCCTGTACACTCAGCTTGTACACCACGGGAGCTCATTCCATCCCACACAGTGGGCCTGCACTGGGCCTCCGGGCTGCATGGTGGACCCCTGCTGGGTTTGCTGGGCCTCAGCACAGACCGGAAGTGATGTCTTGCAGTTACGTGCAGACCTGTTCTACCTCCCATATGAACATGGGCCCAAAGGGGCTGCGTGTGGACCTGCACTGGGCCTCCAGAGCATAGCCCGGGCCACGTACCACCCATCAGCTGCCTCCACAATGCACCCCAAGTCCAGCGCTGCCTGGCTGCATCCTTCACAGCATGCCCCAGGCAGCAATGGGCCCAGTGTGAGCTCTGAAGGCCACTGCAGCTGCCAGCCAAAGCAAATTTCTCCACAGGAAATAATGGAAACTAGGACCCCAGAATGGATCAGGTAAGTTTCCATTATTTCCTATGGAGAAGTTTGCTTTGATATATGAGTACTGTATTTTTGCCCTATAAGACACACTTTTCCCACCCTCAAAAGTAAGGGGAAATGCCTATGTGTCTTATAGAGTGAATACAGCAGTCCCCGCTGCATATATATCACAGCTTTTCATTTAGAGATAAGATACCTGCACGGAGCCTTTCCCATCTCCTGCTACAGCCGGGATTCCACAGTTCCAATCACCCAGTTTGCAAAGAGGCTTCCTCCAGGGAGCCTCTCCCCACACCTCCCCTTCTGTAGCCAATTACCTCATTTGCAAGCCTCCCCTTTTGCAGTTGGATCTCACAGCCCCAATTACCTGGTTTGTAAGCCTCCCCTTTTTGCAGCTTGGATGCCACAGCTCCAATTACCTCATTTGCAATCCTCCCTTTTGTAGCTTGGATTCCACAATTCCAATTGCTTTGTTTGCAAGCCTCCCCTTCCCCTGCCATAAAACCTAAGCTTAGGCTAAACATTTTTTCCTTGTTTTTCTCCTCTAAAAAGTAGGTGTGTCTTATAGGGCGAAAAATACAGGTACTTTGGTTTACAGGCATGCTTCCAGAACAGATTATGCTCGTAAACCAAGGTAACACTTTATATTAGAGTTTATACCACATACAAAAATAGAACACATAGAATGGAAGTGTAGGCAGAACTCTTTTATAGTACTTTGTGCTGCTATGCAGATCAATAGAAATCATATCTTGGTACATGGATTCTGCTTTGTCACTCGTATTCATTAATAGTGTGTTGTCAGTATTGCTTATTGCACGATGCAGCTTCATTGGCTATCTGGGTGTAAGTTGTAGTTCTTAAAAGCCCATACGTTACATTTTTCCTATGTAAAGAGAACTTCTGTTTAAGAAGACCTTGCACATTGTTGACAAAATCCCATGTTTCTCAGGCTCCTTTGGAAACTACTAATGACAAAATGATCATATGATTTTACATATGCTCATATTTATTCGTATATAAAGTTTATTCATAGCCAGGGTAAAGGTTTTGTGAAATAGCTGAATAGATGGAACTAAAGCTGCATGCCTTCTTGTGTTTACAGGTAGGCAAGTGGCTCACAGTGGGGCTAAAACAAATGTTGTGGACGTGCCTTTAGTTGCACCATCCTCTTTAAATTCTACTACTGTGGTTACCACCGTTTATCAAGAGCCCATAATGAGTCAAGGGGGAGCAATGAGCAGTGAAACACAAGCTCTGGTCAAAGAGGAGGAGGAGAAAAAGCAGTTGGATGAAGAGCCAATGGACATGGTGGTGGAAAAGCAAGAGGATGCTGACAAGAATATCAGTCAAATACTGACTGACATTGCTGAAGCAAAAATGTCAGAGGAGTTAAAACCAATGGATACTGATAAAGAGAGCATAACTGAATCAAAATCTCCAGAAATGTTAATGCAAGATGATTGTGGTAGTGACATTGCTCCTATGCAGACAGATGAGCAAACTAACAAGGAGCAGTTTGTGCCCGGTCCTCATGAGAAGCCATTATATTCAGTAGAGCCAGTGACTCTAGAAGATCTGCAGTTACTTGCAGACCTGTTCTACCTCCCATATGAACATGGGCCCAAAGGAGCACAGATGTTACGAGAATTCCAGTGGCTCAGAGCAAATAGCAGTGTTGTCAGTGTGAATTGCAAAGGAAAGGATTCTGAAAAGGTAAGTGGCTGTCACTTTAGTGAGCTTTTTAAGTTTAAGATCGACACCTAGCAAGGCAGATGTGTTCTTGAAATGTATCTAGCATGGTGAGAAATAAGCACGACATGCATTGGGCGAGTTGATCTTTGGGTGCTTTGTACTAGACAGTATCTTTGTGCTTGTCAGTGAGAACCTCTATGATCACACTGACTCTTGATGTAGAAGGGGTAGATTCTGAGACAGTGGCAGTCCATTTTTCAGCTCCTGTGTGTATCTTGGAGGAAAATCCAGTATGCAGGATTTAGTGTTCATCTTTAGTCACTTTATGAAGACCTTCATTTTGAAGAGTGAGGTATAATTATGTGAATAAATAAATAAGAATCTCCTTTATTAGATTGAAGAATGGCGTGCTCGAGCTGCCAAGTTTGAAGAAATGTGTAGCATGGTGATGGGAATGTTCACTCGTCTTTCCAACTGTGCCAACCGGACAATCCTCTATGATATGTACTCCTATGTCTGGGACATCAAGAGCATCATGTCAATGGTGAAATCTTTTGTGCAGTGGCTAGGTATGTTTTGTAGGAACCAATTATAGTTGTAATTAGTGTATTTGATTGTTTCTTATTAGCCCACGGGGAAAAAAAGAGAAAACAAGCCAAGTATTTTGACATTATGGTCAGTTTGACCTTATATATTTATTCTACTTCTGTTCTTGCTCACAACTCATTCTTTACTATGAGAACTGCAGTATTGCTGCTAGTTGCTATGTGGTGGATCTGTGATTTTTAATTTTTCTCTTGGGCTAATTACCCTATAACTTGATTGATCTCTGAAACACAAGCGTTGTCTCAGACTGAATGCACACTGGACTAAATCAGGCAGTGCTTTCTGGACTTGCTGCAGAATTGGAAATGACACTCTGAAATGTGACCATACATTAGCTATCTGCTGCTTGCTCTGTCTCAATAACAATATTGCTGTCTTCAACAGAACAATTGCAGATGTGACCTTTCAGTGCTCCTGGCCAAGAGGGAGCCGAGCCACCTAGGCTTTCTTTGCGCATGCGAGCTTTAGCATAAGGCTATTCTGGTGCAAAAGTGATTTGCTTTGGCATTTGCAAGATGCCTGATTTTGGGCAAGGGTAAGAAATTCCAGAACTCTGGAGTCAGCTTTCATGCCAGACTGATGAGCTCTGTTGAGAATTTGAGGGTCAGTCATTTTTTTGTCTGCAGCCTTTTTAAAATTCCATGGGTTTTTTGGAATAGCACCAGCATGGCCTGGGTTCCTCTAGTGACCTCATTTCACTTTCAGGTTTCAATCCAGCTGTAAGGAATACGCTGTTGACTTGCTTGATGGTACACAGCAGGCAGCAAAGCTGATGATTTCCTGTCACAATTTCTGTAGTTGTCACAAACACCATAATAAACCTATTGTACAATAGTGGATCAGCCGGCAGTTTTTGGATCACTTAAAAGTTATGATAGCTTATATGTTACCATATGTTGGAACAGAGCCTTAGTTTACACAAGATTATGCTACTGTTTCAGCAGTAGTGACTAAATGTAAACAGTAAAGTTTCTGGCCAGGCCATCAGGACTTAGTATATACAACTATTTTTGCAATACAGTGGACCCTCGTATAACAAACAGTTTGTATAATGTAAAATCTGTACATTAAAAATCCTGAGATAGGGGAAATTTGATTAACAGAATCATCGATGGGGCGAATCCGTACAACATAAAAATGGTCACGACTAGGGATTACTCTGTTTTCAATGCATTCCTATGGGAAATTTGTATAAAGGAAAATTTGCTTAACATAATTTCATTTGGAACAAATTAATTCCTTTATACAAGGTACCGCTGTATTAAGTATTTTCCCCAGAGAAATAAATGAAGAAATTCAAAATTTGGGGCTGAGAACAAGGTTTATGTCATCTAGCACTGTGATTGGGTAAGACGCAATCCTGCAGTGAGTTCTGTCTTTCTCTGATTTCTTCAAATTGAGTTTAGGGATCAAAGATTATTTACAGGATCAAATAGGAATATAGCCTCAGACAATCTGTACCATAAGTTGGTACCCTATCATAAGGTGACTCAATTATAAGTGATATAATTACCCAGGTTATAGATCTGGATTCTTTTAGTTATCCACTTACCCCTTAGAAATAGACTATCTGGCTGGGAAGGATTAGTGACATTTCAGGGCATGAAGGTTATTCACCTTATTTAGTTTCACTGGACAGAATGCCAGAAATACTTAACAAAATGTATGTATTATTATTATTTATCTGATTACGTATGTGTACAGAATCCAAGGTAGCATTTTCAGAAGTGCTACCTGTTCCTCGTGCAGGACCCGCCAGGCAGGCAGAACTCAGAAGCCTCAATGCGTGGATGAGGCGATGGTGTCGAGAGGAGGGCTTTAGATTTGTCAGGAACTGGAGAACATTTTGGGACAAGCCAAACCTGTTCAGGAGGGATGGGTTGCACTTGAATCATGATGGGACCAGATTGCTGGCACTCAACCTCAAAAAGGCAGCAGAGCAGCTTTTAAACTGATAACTGGGTGAAAGCCGACAGGAGTTGAGTGGCATCCGGTTCGGAACACCTCATCCTCGGGGAACGAGGTTGGAGAAGGTAGAGAATCACATAGAGATGACATAGCAGGTATTAGCACTGGGAGAATAATGGACTGTGACAGTTTGACTACTGAAAATAAAAACTGTGAGGGGAAAAGAACAAGGCAGCAGCTGTTGTTGCGGGACCCACTGTACAGGTGCTTCTACGCCAATGCTCGAAGCCTCCGAGCAAAGATGGGAGAACTTGAACATTTGGCAGCTAGGGATAACATAGATATAATAGCCATAACAGAAACCTGGTGGAATGTGGAGAACCAGTGGGATACAGCAATCCCAGGCTATAAACTCTATAGAAGGGATAGAGAGGGGCGGGTTGGAGGAGGAGTGGCCATCTATGTCAAAGAAGGGGTAAAATCCAGCAGAATGGAGATGGACAGAGGGTCTGACTCCGCCATAGAATCACTCTGGGTTAAACTACCAGGTCCCAGGAGTGATGTGATAGTTGGAGTATTCTATTGTCCACCAGATCAAAAACTTGAGGGGGACCTTGAAATGAGGAGTGAAATCATGGAGGTGGCTAAGAGGGATAGGATAATAATCATGGGGGACTTCATTTTATCCCCACATTGACTGGGCCAATGTGAGCTCCGGGCAAGAAAGAGAAACTGGGTTTCTCGACTTGCTGAATGACTGTGCCTTAGAGCAACTTGTCATGGAGCCCACCCGAGAACAGGCAACTCTGGATCTAATACTGTGTGATACTCAGGACCTGGTCAGGGATGTGAATGTCACTGAGCCTCTGGGGAACAGTGACCATGCTGCAATTTCCTTTGCCATGCATGTCGGAGGAAGAGTGTCAACCAAATCAGACATAAAAACCCTTGATTTTCGAAGGGCAAACTTCCCTCAGATGAGGAAACTAGTTAGAGAGAAATTGAAGGGGAAAGTTAGAAGAATCCAATCTCTTCAGAGTGCATGGAGCCCGTTTAAAACAACAATAATAGAGGCCCAGCACAAGTGAATACAACAAAGAAAGAAGAGCTTATTTAAGTCCAAGAGGACACTGGCATGGTTAACGAGTGGAGTTAGAGAGGCTCTAAAGCACAAGGAGAGGTCTTTCTGTAAATGGAAATCCTCCCCAAATGAGGAAAATAAAAAGGAACACAAACTGGCAGGGTGAAAACATCAAATAGGGAGGACAAGATTGAACCTTGATTTATAAAGATAACAGAAAGATCAAATAAGAAGGTGGAGACATTGCTTCCAATCCCAGACCTCCATCAAGAAATTTTTAAGAACCAATTCTCTATTGAGTTATATACATGGCAGATTGTGATAAATAAATAGGAAACTCTTGAGTTGTGCATTGCCATGGCAGGAGCAGGCCTGTGAATAAGATTGCACTTAAATTTGTGTTGTGAGATTTACCAAATAATGGAAATATCAAGTATTCTGATATTCCAAGATCTCTTCAGAAAGAGGTTCACACTTCTTCCTAAATTTATATTTTACATACAGCAATGTTTCATGGAATTCTGTCCGAATATAATTACACATACAGTAATACCTTCTTTTAAGAGTAACTTGGCTTAAGATGGTTTTGCAAGACAAGAAAACATTTCTTCTAAATTTTGCTTTGATCAACAAGCAGTGTCTTGATATACAAGCATTGGAGCAGGTCATATGATCACAAGTGACCCAATGGTGGCTCCCTCTCCCCCTTCCGGGGTGTGGGTAATTGTCTGGAATGTTCCATCTCAGGCAGCCTCCAGAGAAGAGGGAGGAGAGAGAAATAGAGGTCTCCCTGGCACCAGCCAGGAACATGCAAGTTATGATTTTATTTTTATTTAACATTTTCCCACATTCTTATTTTTTCAAACCATTTCTAGTTATGGGGCAGTTAGTCAAGTGTGTATAGGGCTACAAATTGCACTTTATTATTGTCACATTAAAATACAGCGTAAAATCCAGTTAATCCCAAGCAGAGCAGATTCCACAGCCAAGTGCTAAAACCATGGCGTGGACGTGGACTTCTGGCCAACTTCTTTTGTGAGTTTTGGCATTTTGTGTGTACAGTATGTGGTCTATGGGACCCCACAACGAATCATCAGAATTTCCATTATTTATGGGGGAAATTTGCTGTGATATGTGAGTGTTTTGGTTTACAAGTATGTTTCCGGAATGAATTATGCTCGTAAATCAAAGTATTACTGTAATTTACATAGGGCCGTATGCGGCTACACAACCTAGAGGGAACCTTGACTACCATCATATCAAAACTTTGAGGCAAATGACCAGTGGTGCACCCAGCAGAATGACAGGAGCTCCCTGAGCAAGCACAGGGTTTGCTTACCACATTTTGTAGTAAGAAAGTCTTTACTGTGTAAAGAGGGGGCAAACCCCTACAAGACCAGTAAGTGTTAAATAGTGAAAATGAACTGTACTAATGTAATAAGTATTTCACTTGATGCAAGAATAGCTTTTGAAAAACATTCTAGTTCTATATTGGCCACTGGTAGTCTCCCTTCAAAAGGTCAGACTGTGTCTATGTTGATTTAATTTCAGTAGTGCAAGTGGATCAGATAGTGCCCAGTGCAATCAGTAGGCCTGAGATATAGTAGTACCTCAACTTATGAATTTAATCCGTTCCAAATTCATGTTCTTAAGTCGAACTACTCTCAAGTTGGGGTACCTATCTAAAAAATTGAAAAAATAAGTCAAACCTTTTTTAAAATGAAAAATATTTGTAAGTCGAGCAGACCATATCTAAAATTTGTAAGGTGGCAGTTAAAACACCAACAGTTTTCCGCTCTTAAGTCGAATTGCTCTTGAGTCGAGCTGCTCTTAAGTCAGGGCACCACCGTATTTAGGTTTCTAATCTAAACACTTAGGGGAAATAATAAAAGTCAAATATATAAACAAATACATCATATAATAGAATCCCAACTAACTTATGAGTATTTTAAGTATTAAGATTAAGTAGAGATGCTTAGCCTAGTTACATAATTCAGTAAACAGTGGTCTTTGATCTCCCAAACAACATATATCTCCAAACTCATTTTTAAAACAGAATACTGATTAAGGCTATCAAGGAGTGATTTTTCCTAGCAGGAGTTCTTGTTGCCTCCACACATTATTAATAGGTGATGAATTTGGTGCATTCTGTGTTCTATACATTCAGTCAGATTTTTTATAGATGGTTTGTAGCTGAATTATTTGCACAGCAGTAAAATGATACAATTTGCACAGCAAATGTGCGTGTCATGCTGAATACATACAGAAAATTACATCAGAATCTTTTAACCAGTAAATGCTGGTGAGTAGAGTGTTCCACTGAAGGCTGATCTCCTTACCAATTTTTACAATCCAGCTAGCATTCAGTTTATATAACTGGTGTGGATAATACTACTATGGATTACTAATGCCTTCTACTGTCTTCTTCCCCAATGTGTGCAGATGGGAGAGTCTTCAGCACAAGTATCTACTACTATTGGATGGACCACGCCAGATGCTTTCAGCGTGTCGTCATTAATAAATTTAAGATGGGAAAGTTCTGTCTGTGAGGCAGCGCAGTTTAGGAGCAGTAGGCATGGGCTGAAGTCACATTTGCGCAGCGACTTAGGCATTAACTCTTGATTTTCATTCATACAGCTCTTCATTCATGCAGCTCTAAATTGTATAATAGTGAGAGTGCTGGTAACTGTGTAGTCTCAAAGGAGAAGTACTCCAAGTTAACAGTGAAAGGATCTTGTAATAAAATCTCTCTGCATGAGAGCCTGATATAGAAACAGTTGAAACTCAAATTTCTGTGTTTGGGATAATCTCAAACTTAACTGTATTAAAATCTTATTTTTTAACAATTTGATGCTAAGCATCAATATGCATCTTGGTTCGCTTTGAGACTGCCTGGCTAGCATGACATATATGACTACTGATCTGAGATTGTTACTTGAACAGGAAGTAGATCGCTGTCCACAAGAGGAAACAAACTTGCGCAGCTCATCTTATCAGAAGACTAGATAGGTTACATCAGCTAATTAATCCCCACATCAGTTATTCACCTGCCTGTCCCCTCTCAAAGATGTTAGTTATGCTAATTGGTTATGTAGCAGAACTGTCACCAAAGCCAAGCAGTTGTTAACTCGTAGCCCCATTCTTAATAAATAGTGTAGAGGGCTTTAAGACCCTTGGTAAGGCTGGCTGGCTGGCTGTGTAATTGTGGCATTTCTGACATAGTTGAGTGTGGGGAAATAAAATGTGGCAACAGATGTCATTGTTGCCTTGATGGGTAACAAAGTCTGTGCTGTGTAGCTTGGTTGTATGTCGCACAAGACAGAGGTAATCTCTAATCTTTTAGAAAATAGCCTCTGTTCTGCATTGGGGGGTGTGCTGTTTTATCTCACACCAAACCTAGTTTTCTGACAAGATTCCATATGAAAATGTGACTTCAGACAGGTCCAAGTATTTTCAAGAGGCTGTGATAATGATTCATTTATTCTACATTCCTCATTGAGCAAGTTGGGTGGTGCCTGTTTTTTTCTTGTTCCATAAAACTTCTAAATGTTCATAGTGAGGAAAGAACAGGCCTGGCAAACTTCTCCTCTGTATAGTCTATGTACATATATAGAATGGGTCATATTTGCAGCTTTTAACCATATTGAACTGTCTGCTCTATAAGGCTGTCATTGTAAAACTAGTTTGGTATTATCAATACAAAGCAGAAGCACCTAGTAAATGTTAATATTTACTTACTGTGCATCATTATTACAGCCTTTCAGGTCCTTGGATTATAGATCAGTTAGAGAACGCTTCCCACAAAGTGTGTGTTAGTTTGTTGGACATTTTAGTATCTCAGGACAATCCCCCTTCTCGTAACATTCTCCGCTTGGATCTGATCTCCACAGGGTGTCGTAGTCAATCTTCAGCACAGTTCTTAAGTGGAGACCAAGAACCCTGGGCCTTTAGAGGTGGTCTAGCAGGAGAGTTCCAGGTATCAATATGAATTCACAACTGAATGACATTGTCTTTGTTTGAGAAATCTTTTATTGCACATCAGAGGGCTGGAAGGCTTGGTCTGCCGAAGGCTTTCTGGTCCCAAACCCAAATAGCCTGACAGCTTTCTTTTTAAATAATTTTCCTCCCATTTCTACAGTAATATCCCAAGGAGATGCTGCCATTCCCATGCGCCTGCGAAGCGCAGCGGCTTTAGTTGTACATTTCACATTGTTTCTTTGCAGGTCGCACAGCGTTTTTATCTGCGCCCGCAATTGCACAATGCGCGCATGCTTGTCTGCCGGCGAGAACTCCATGAGCAAAAGGGACCATAATTCTGTGTACTTTAGAATCATAACAAGACAAAATTGTTATCTTGTGTTCTTAATAACCCAATTGGCAAGCCAGTCATAAAGGTCTTTTTGTTTTAAGATTGAATTTGCTCATGGATTTTCAGTGGCTTACTTTCTTCCCCCTCACAGGTGCTCTCTGCGCACAGCCAATTGAGTCAGCACGTTGGTTTGGGGTTAGTGTTTCCTCTGGCCAGTTAACCCTCTTCAGACCAAACCTTTCCTCCTAACTTGGCTATGTTATGCTCAAAGCATAAATGAGATTTGGTGAAATAATGCTAAAGCAGAACTGAGTTTAATGTAAACTCCATTAAGTGCTGTGTAGCAGTTGTGTATCTTTAAAAAAAAGAATTCTATTCAGATAAAATGGCAAAGTGGTCCTTACATTTGTAAAGCCTGCAAAACCCTACATCCCTCTGGGGTACCTTCAGTAGCGAAAGTTAACTTGGGAGTCTGGAATGCACGCCCAAGAATGTATTGCATCTTGCTTCTCAAACACTCATACAAATTCTTTATTTTCACAGCGTTTGCTGCCTATTGAAGGAGCAAATGACCTCTTTTTTCAGCCACCTCCTTTGACTCCTACTTCCAAAGTGTACACCATCAGACCCTATTTCCCTAAAGATGAGGTAACCCAATTTCATGGGCTATTCTTGTTCTGGTCAGCAGAGCTTATCAGTAGAACGGTTTGTTATCTTTACTTTTTCAACGTTCATTAGTCAACGATTCTTCGGAATGCTTGCGTGAGGTGTGGCTCGAATGGGAACATTTGTTTTGTAGTAGAGTTGAGTTGCTGATAATTGGGTTCACTACAAGTCAATGGCAGTTGTGGCAATAATACCATATAAGCTATTTTGAAAATGACTGGTACTAAATATGTCTATGCATGGGAACAATGCAGCATCTCAAAAACATTGGAATTTCTTACGGAGCTCGGTGAGGCCAACAGATTATTTTAATGTTATCCAAAATCCATCCAATGAGTTTCATGATCTAAAGTGGATTTCACTTCAAATTCCCCCAACATATCTAGCATACTGGTCACAATATCACATCATAAGTACACATGTCTGCAATGCCTATCTAGTTTAAGCTGGCATAAAAACATGGGGACTGGTGAAGGATTAGCATAGCCCTATTTGGACATGTAGAATTTGTTTTCCTCAGTACATTTAGAGGGGAGAATCTCACCTCACCACCACTCTGACAGTTCCTTCACACAGTTATCAAGGACTCTGAAGACATTTTTTGCTCATGCAGTTTCTACATGTAAGCAAGAAGCCAGGGGGAAGAGATTTAAGTGAACTTGTTGTAAAAGGAAAATAAGAGTTAACTATTGCTGATATAAACTTATGTTTTAAAACAAAATCTGTTCCTGATGATATGTTAAAGAGGGAAGGTTCGGGAGAGGGAATGGGCTTAGACGAACCTTACTGTCAGTGACAGTGGAATCAAAGCTAAGCACTTCCAACCCATCCCAAGCCTGTTGATGAACAAAACAATATGATAACTGGGTAGGGCTACAGTCTGATTTCTAGTGGGAATGACTTCAAAAAAATGAAATTAAAATTGGGTATGGAAATGGAAACTTAACAGTGTTTTTTTTTTTTTTTTGTATATGTCTTTAGGCATCTGTCTACAAAATCTGCAGAGAAATGTATGATGATGAAACTGACCAGCCTTTTCATAGTCAGCCAGACTTAATTGGAGATAAGTATGTGTACTTTTACATGCTACAGTATGCATTGCATTTGTTTACTAATAGTGTACCACTTTTCAGTAAACAAATAAAAATGAACTGGGGTAAAGTAGGAATCTTCTGGGTCTTGTGGCAAGACTCTTGCCAACCAAATTGGGTACAGATTATTCATTTTGATTTAATGGGCTTGTGGCTGGTACT
This sequence comes from Phrynocephalus versicolor, assembly GCA_023846285.1. NCBI lineage: Eukaryota > Metazoa > Chordata > Lepidosauria > Squamata > Agamidae > Phrynocephalus > Phrynocephalus versicolor. The sequence continues at coordinate 16,072,049 of JAHTLZ010000379.1, read as the reverse complement.
TCTCCCTGTTCAGTGATGAAGCATTTTCTTGAGCAGTTTACAGACCCTCAGCTTTCAGATTTTTTTCCAACATCCTGAAAGTTTGGCAGACAGAATTGCACATATAGAGGGATGTAGAAAACTAAATTCATGTTTTGTGAAAGACTGTAGGTCCGCTTCTGAATCTAGAATGATCCCTTCAAGAGTAGGAAGTGCTTTCATAAGAACCTTGTGGTGCAGTGGTTAAACTGCTGTATTGCAGCTATAACTGTGCTCAGGACCTGGGGTTCAGTTACAGCTAGCCCACTCAAGGTTCACTTAGCCTTACATCCTTCCAAGGTTGGTAAAATGAGTACCCAGCTGCAGGGGTGGTGGTGGAATGTGTAGCCTGCATAATTACTTTTAAACCACCCAGAGAGTGCTTTAAGCGCTATGGGGCAGTATATAAGCAGCATTGCTTTGCTTTCACTTTGCTTTTTCTTCAGATCTTGCCCATGCTATGTGGTCTGTACACTACCCCAACTACTGGCACTTAGTAGTAGATCCTATTGGACTGAAGGCCTTATAGCTTAAGATGATGTGGCCAAACCTCTGCTGAGTTGTTACACTTGTATAATTGTTTTGAGTATAAAGTATCTCATTGGTCATTTGCCACAAATTAAAAAAATCATCATATCATGCATTGGCAAACACCTCTGCTAACTTTTTAGTCTATGGACTCATGGACAGTATATTTTGCACCATCATAAAAGCATAAAAAGCAATTAATTTGTTTTGTTTGACTTTTTGGGCTAATATTACAAAACCTCTTTTCTGTTTAATTTTTCTGTAAATGATTTGTGTATTAAGATTTTGGAAACAACAAGTTACAAATATTGACAGGGTTAAGAGTTACTTTTAAGGATAATGAAATTGTGCTATTATCCTTTTTTCTGAGGTGTATTTGCAGAAGCACATTTGTTGGGAAGAAATTGTTGCTTTTAAAATGTCACATTTTTATTGTTGTGTTAGGGGTTGGCTTTTACATTTTCAATGACTTCTAAAATAGTGAAATAAGAACATACTAGTGACATGTTACGTGCAAAAATACTTAGCTACATGTAATTTTTAAAAAGTAACAACTGTGGCTAACATTTAGGTTTATTTGAATAACATTCCAGGCTCAGAGATTGTGGCATCAATTGTCTAATGTGATATATATGTGATTTTTTGTTCATTTTCTGTCAGGCTGGTTGGTGGGTTGCTTTCCCTCAGCCCAGATTACTGCTTTGTTTTGGAGGATGAAGACGGGATCTGTGGCTATGCTCTGGGCACTGTTGATGTAACTCCTTTCATTAAGAAATGCAAAATTGCATGGATTCCCTTCATGCAAGAGAAATACAGCAAGCCAAGCAGTGACAAAGAGTTATCAGAAGCGGAGGTTAGTCATGCTGTTATGTTTGACTTGTACAGTGAATGTGTGTCTCTAGAACCCTGCTGAGTATGGAGATAACTGGCCTGGGAATGTTTCAATATCACATTTACAATGTGTAATTCATTTATTTTGCAAGCCATGGAGTCTCTAGAAGTAGTTCTGCTTGAGCTTCTATAAGTCCCCGTCTGCTGTTCCTCATAAATGGTAACTTATGAGTTTTATTAAGTTTCATTTTTGTCTTGGCTGGTGAACTGCATCTCGTCATTTTCTTAAGATTATGTCTCAGGATAAAATAAGATTGATGTCCTCAGTATTTTAAAATTGATCACTCATGAGGAGTTCACACTATTACACGGCATGCCAGCTTCCAGGGGGGAGATTGCAACTGTTCCAGCTTGAGCTTCCTGATTAAAAATGCATACATCTAAAGAAATCAGGTGAAGAACGGAATTGATCTACTGCATGTTGCTTCTTTCTTTTGTGAGTTAATGTGGAATTTTATTGATAAGGATGCCTCCAAAACCATGCCTTCTCTTTATTGGCTGCACACTGCAACAAAAGGGACTGATGCTAAAAGGTTGTTTCTGCTTTCTGTGTTGTAGAAAATCATGCTGAGCTTCCATGAGGAACAGGAAGTTCTGCCAGAAACATTCCTTGCCAATTTCCCATCATTGATAAAGATTGACATCCACAAAAAGGTGACTGATCCAAGTGTGGCTAAAAGCATGATGGCCTGCCTACTGTCCTCTCTCAAGGCAAATGGTACGTTTCTGCTGCTGTCTTAACTAGTGTGCAAATGCACAAAGATATTATGCTTAGACAAAATAAACATGCTACGTCTGCAGTGCTGATTTACAACATTTATGTGTACTACAGTACTAGATATTATAATGTGTTGTTTGTTTGTCTGTTTTTCAAGATTTATTTTATATTATTTTGAAGTAGTAACTTATTCATAATTCAGCAGCTAGACTTCATGCACTCTCAGTTTCTCAAGACTCACAACTCTCTATGTGTCATTCTCTTGCCTTAAAGTACACATTTAAAAGGCCCATTTATTATGCCCTCATCTTCAGAAGTAAAAACTTACAGGTAAATGACCATCGTTGTGCCCTTACTGTAGAAGATTATCCTGCCAAGGAACTTTTTGTCCATCTGCTTCTTATCCATCAGAGTTTTTGTCTAGAGCAGTGGTTCTCAACCTTCTTAATGCCGCAACCCTTTAATACAGTTCCTCATGTTGTGGTGACCCCTTGCCCTACTTGGAAGAGGCCCTAAGCCCCCTTTGGCAGGCCACTGCCACAGGTGCCATAGAGAACTTCCCTCTATAGGCACCCTCAGCCAATCTCAGCCTCTGGTGCCATTGACTGACATCCCCGCCAAACTATTAAGCTGTAACTAACTCATTTCCTCCCCTCCTCCCCCCAACCCAAGCCATTTGTGCCTTTTTCTTCACTGGCTCATGGCGCCCCCTGTGGTTGGGAACCACTGGTCTAGAGGAAATTTGGACCCTCAAGTGGCTGTATGTTAGTAACAATGTGTGTGTTACGTACCATCACTCAAACTGAGGGTTGGGAGAGTGAGAACAGACAAAAGAATTTTTTTTACCTAGTGTGTTGTTCATCTGTGGAACTCCCTGCCACAGGATGTGGTGATGGCATCTGGCCTGGATGCCTTCAAAAATGGATTGGATGGATTCCTAGAGGAAATGTCCATCACAGGTTACAAACCATGATGGAGATGTGTAATCTCCAGGCTTAAAGCCAGGGTACTTCAAGGGCCAGATTCAGGGCAGTGGTATCAGGAGACAGATATCTAGTCTCATGTGCCCCCAGAAACATTTTGCGGGGCCACTGTGAGATACAGGAAGCTAGACTAGATGGGCCTTTGGCCTGATCCAGCATAGCTCTTCTTATGTTCTTATGTTCCTAAGCCATAAATTATAGCAATATTAGCAGGGCTTTCCAGGTAAGTGGTACATTTGAGGAGTTTGGTTTAGCAGTCGTCCACCCTCCTTGAGTTTCCAAGGCCAAGTGGGGATTGAAACCCAGGTCTCCTGAGTCCTTCTTCATTAGTCTATCAAGTGTGTCAGTTACACACTGGACATATGGGACAATAAATAGTATGTTAAAATTAAGCATAGAAATGCAGGGATAGCAAGCACATTGGTGTAATGATTTCACTGAGTCAAAGATGAACAATAATGCAGCATGTATTCTTGAAGGCTTTCACGACCGGGATCTGATAGTTGTTGCGGATTTTTCAGGCTGTTTGGCCTGAAACTTCGAGAACATGGCCAAACAGCCTAAAAAACTCAAAGCAACTACAATAATGTAGCACTTTTCGATGTCTACACCGTTCCTGGATATCCTAGACCAAGACTGCATATTGAGCTATTCTTTGTGAATCAAACTTCCTGAAAAGACTAGTGAACACATGGTGCCTGAAATTTAGAAAGTTGTACAACTAGTTCCACAGACAATCAGACTTCAGTTATGCATCCAAGATATGTATGTTTCTAATAACTAGCTTAAATTAAAAATATGGCCAGGCCATTGTGCATACTGAAAATGGCACTTAGGAACTCTTGAATGTCTGAAATGCCCAGCCTTGACAGCATGATGAACTGGAGGTTGGGTATGAGAAATAGAGCCATAGAATAATGGAATGGGAAGAGGTCTATAGGGCTATTGAGTAGGACCCCCTGTTCAAGTCAGGAATCCAAATCAAAGAAGATCTAACAGATGGTTATCCAATTTTCTCTTGAATGTCTCTAGCACTGGAAAGCTCATCACCTTCTGAGATACAGTGGTACCTCGACTTAACGGTTGCTTCAACAACGAAATAACTTGACTTGTGAACGCTGCTCTCAGCTCTGCAGAACAGCTGATTTTGACTGGTCGGACCTGTCTAAGTCTGCTGTCGTGTAGAGCGGAAAGCAGCGTTCACTGCCCATCGTCACCTCCTCCTCCTCCTTAGTTGCTTCAATCTCTGCAAAAGATATCAAAGCACCTAGGAGAAGGAGGTGGTGGCAATCTCTGCCTCCGCCAACCCCCCTCAATCCTTGCTTCCCTTTCAAGGCGCCCAGGCAGAGCATGGACCCATTGATCTTCAGGCAGCCCAGGCGCCTTGCAAGGCAAGCGCTTTCCTCCAAGCTGGCCAAAGATTGATTGGTCCAGCCCGGAGGAAAGTGAAGGTAAGCACTTACCTAGAGGTAAGTGCTTGCCTTGCAAGGTGCACGTTCTGCCTGAAGATCAATGGGTCCATGCTCTACCCAACACATCATTGTGCAGAGCAGGGACAGCTGGATCTTTGCCCAGCCTGGGAGGCTTGCAAAACAAGCGGCAGTGGGGATCCACCACCACCACTTGCCTGGCAATGTGCCTGGGCTGTCCAAAGATCAATGGGTCTGCTCTTCCCACACACATTGCAGAGTCAGGAGGAAGAGGAAGAGAGTGTGTGTGTGTGCTTGGGGGTGGGGGGACTGCTACCTGCCTCTCAGCTGTGTTTTGTTTTGACAGCCCCAACTTCTGAAGAAAACTCCTGAGAGGCATGGAGGCAAGGCAGACCCAAAGCAGCGCTGTTTGAATTTTCCCGCTACTTTCTCAGGTCTGCCTTGTCACCCCTCTCAGGAGTTTTTTTCTTTAGAGGTCAGGCTAACACTGCAATGTCTGTGTGTGTGTGCGTGCATGTGTGGGCGCCCGCTGCCTTTCCCCTCCTCCTCTTTCTCTTGGGTGCTTCCATCTTGCCAGTAAAAACTTCGGGGCCCAGACCATTAAAAAATGTCGGTTTCGACTCAACACTCGTCTGTTAGAAAAAGCTCTCCGTCCCGGGTCGATGGACTTGACCTCTTTTCAGTTTCCGACCTCTGCATCTTCAGCGTCGTCAAAAGCAAAAAATCATCGAAACCAGACTCGACACCGAAAAAGAGCCGAAGAAACGGCTTCCCGTTCTCGACAGACCGCATACATCGATACAGATGTCAGAACATTCGTTGGTACCGAAACGGCCGTCGGCTTCGACATCAACATCTCGTTCTGAGCCTCTTCAGCAAGAAATATCTAAGTCAACAGACTCAGACGTAATTGTTGTCGACACCGACAAACCAGCTATGCCTCCTCGACCCGGTCCTGGGTATGAGCCTTTATTTCCTTCAGATTTATCTTCCTCTTTGTCGTCTGTCTTCCGACATCGATGAACCACCTGATATTTCACTGATGTCTTTGGCAATTCCACAAACTCAATCTGTGCCAGAGTTAATTCATTATGCTCTTTTGGCTTCGACCTCTGTCCTGGGCTACAATGTCAATGTGTGATACCGCTTCTGCTCCTTTGGACATCCTGTCATTATTGGAGGGAGTCGTTTCCCAGCCTACCATGACAGTCCCTTCTCAGCCTATTCTAGAGCCTTTTGCCTGGAAGGCAGAAAAGCACCTCTCACACCATAAAAGGCATTCTAAAGATGCCCATGCTTCTTCAGCTCCATCTTCGGTGCAGATGGACTTACCTTCCCCAGTGTCGACTGTCCGTTCCGAGCCTATATCTTCGGTGTGCACTTTGTCACTGACGCTGAGTTCGGCTCTTGCTGCCTCGGTACCACCATTACCAACAGTTCAATTCCCCAACTTACCTGTAACACCGCTTCCTGCTTTCCATACCGAGACCATTGCAACGACTTCTACTTTTTTGTTGCTGTCAGCTACGGCGTCTTCAGTTTCTATGACTACTTGGATGCAGGCGGCACAATATTACCAAACGGGTTCAGTTGCACTCGGTCACCCTTCGACTCCAAGATTTTCTAGGAACGGGCGAATGTCATCCTGATTGCCCCTGGTGGCCATGTCAACCCTGGTTCACCCCCCTTCTGCGGTTCTCCCACAGTTATCTCCGGCACCCAGCTATTCCTGCTCTCCTATTCAAGGACCACGGCAAGATTCTCCACCCAGATCTTCAGCGCCTCCAAATGACCGTCTGGAGGATCAAAAATTAGTTGATGCTATCCTTACATCTTCCAGGAAACCTTCTACTATTTGATTATAAGTGGAAGTGGTTTGTCTCCTATGCTTCTGAAACACGTTTTTTCCCAATCAATCAGCCACTCCAATGCATCCTCCGATATTTGTTAACTCTAAGCTTGGGCCTTACTGTCTCATCTGTAAAGGTCTCACCAACCAGAGTCTTCAAATTTTTTGGCACCCTCATCTTAAATCTTTCCTCAAAGGACTACGTAATACTTTCCCGGATAGAAAACCCATTCTGCCGCAGTGGTCACTTACCTTAGTTCTCCCAACGACTCATGCACCCTCCATTCAAACCTTTGGCCACTTGTGATCTGTGTCTACTTAACCTCAAGACTGCGTTCTTCCTGGCTATTACTTCGGCCAGATGAGCAGGCAAACTCTGTGCCTTATGATGTGCTCCACCTTACCTTCAGTTCTATAGGGATAAGGTTCTGGCCTACCCAGATATCTCCTTTCTACCCAAGGCAGTCTCTCCGTTCCAGCTTTCCCAACCTATTTCCCTACCTGCTTTCTTTCCAAACCCTACCACTCCTCTTGAAAGGGACTTGCACTCCCTTGATGTTAGGTGTGCTCTGGCCTTTTATGTTTCCAGAACTGCCTTGTTTCGGTCTACTCAACGTTTATTTGTTTGTTATGATCCTGGTTCAAAAGAATCCCCAGTTTCACCACAATGTTTTTCACGTTGGATTACTTCTGCAATTGAGTTAGCTTATCAGCTTGCCAAGATACCTGTTCCAGCACCACTGCAGGCACACTCTACTAGGGCAATGGCTTCTTCAGTAGCCTCGCTCAAGAGCATACCCTTACAAGACATTTGCAGTACGGCGACGTGGTCTACTCCAACCACCTTCATGAAGCACTACAGGATGGACACCCGTATGAGATCATCTACTACTTTCGGGAGTGCTGTCCTTTCCTTTGTGATGGTATGACTCCCTTCCATCCTGTGAGTATGCTTGTAATCACCCATCTGTGTGGCTTCATTATGGCCACGATGAAGAACAAGTTACTTACCTGTGAAAGTGGTTCTTCAAGTGGACCTTCATGAAGCCACACAGCACCCGCCCGCTTCCCCTCAATTCGTCATGCCGTGTCTGGTACTTACCTGTCACACTGGTGGTAACGAGGGAACTGAGGTGTTTAGGCAGGAACCCTCTTGCTCAGTGCGAGTGGAAAGAGACTAATGAACTTTCCTGTTGCTAGGGAAGTCCGGCCTCCGTGCCAGGGCACTTGGGAAACCCATCTGTGTGGCTTCACGAAGGTCCACTCGAAGAACCACCTTTACAGTAAGTAACTGGTTCTTTTATTTAGAAATTATAAGTAAGAATAAGAATGATGATGAAATAAAAGTTGAGTCCCTTATAGGATGCAGTACAGGTAGACATCTATACTGTTAGAGATATTCATGGTCTTGAACCAAAAATAATCAAAAGCAGTTTGAACTCTTCAGTGAAAACTAATCATTTTTGCCAAGTTTCCCCTAAAATAACTTCCACCCTTTCCTTCTCTTCTTCAGGTTCCCGTGGGGCTTTTTGTGAAGTCAGACCAGATGATAAAAGAATCCTGGAGTTTTACAGCAAGTTGGGATGCTTTGAAATTGCTAAAATGGAGGGATTTCCAAAGGATGTTGTTATCCTTGGAAGGAGCCTATAAGGACTCAGTGAACCTTTGATACTGTAATTACCTAATTGTTGGAGAGTGGTGAGCCTGAGGTTTATCTTATTGTCTGTCCATGCAAAGGCAGCAGTCAGCTGGCCTGACAGGAAGTATAAGAAAATCCACCCATTACCCTCTCTGAGATGCTGCTGAAAACACTGTTTAGAACTGGTCATCCCCATTTCCGGGTCCTAGCAAAGTGCCAAGGCATACTGCATATGATGTAGCCTCAATATGAGGTTTCAAATGAATGAATTCCCAAGGATATACTGGTGGCAGTTCCATGCTTCCATATCTGTATGCAACAGAATGTCTGTTTTCTCTACCGCCCTTCCCCACCCCCCATAATGTGGGGTTTCTCCTTTTACAGAGGAAAGCAAGCTGCCTATGTTTGTTCAGTAGAGAAAGGCAAACACACTGGGGTTTATTGGCTGTTATGCTTACTGGTAAGGAGATGAATTGTCATCATGTCTAAAGAATATCGGTTAAGCTGTGTGCTTTGTAGGGATAAATTGTGCATTTGTCTGTGGCAAAGTCACACAGTGACAGAAGTGTAAATTTCAGTGTGTGTATATATATATATATATAAACTCGCTGTATGCTGACCCTTTGTGTTTAATTGTTTTTGTAATTATTTTGCTTTCCAAAGCAAAGTGGTATTGTTCTGAGACAGCACTTTTGAATAATGTCTAACCACAGAGGGACTACAGCCAACTTCACTACTGGCCTTTTCTCCTGTGCCTCATGTATTTCAGTAGAAATGCTGGTTTGGAAGAGAGCTGATCTGGAAGGGTCATTCCTTTACAGGATAAATTCTCAATTGGTGAAGTAGACACTGAATTCTGTTTTCTCCTATTGGGGAAAACTGGTCAGAAGACAATCCAGCGAGAAGGAGGGAACAGGGTGACTTGCAGCTCGTCATTCTCTCCCAACTCAGTCAATTGAATAAAATCAGGGTCTCCAAGTCATGCACGTTTGTGGATAGACTTTTCATGAACAAACTAAGCACATTTTACAAATAGTTTAAGTAGTCACCTAATTTTAGTATTATTATTATTGCCTGTTCCATACATTTACATTTTTCACAGAAGCCTGAAAAATGAAAGCTGTGTGACTAGAAGATGTATTTGGGAGGAAGATGTATTACTTAGTAAGAGCTTTTGCTGTTCTTTTCATGCCTTGTTCTCACAGGGCAATCGGCGAAATTCACACCTCATTTGTTTCACTTTTCTGCAATCTATTGTACTCCCTTCAAAAATTCCTTCTTGTGGGAAAGATGGAAACTGAGTTGATCTTAAGCTTTAATACACTTTTTCAAATGGCAATTTACTATCACTATAATTTGCAGCCTCCGTTGAGAAGCCGACATTTAACCTTGATTATCTTTGCACTCACAGGCATTTGATTTCACTATGTGAACAGTTTTAATAGCAAAGTATTTAAGGTGCAGCAAATACATTTCACTTGGGGAGCAAACATTGAACTCTGATTGTAGGTCCTGCATAATTCCAAGTTGGTTGTCACTAGTTTTCTACAGCTTTGAGTGTAAGGACAATGGCTGGCCATAAGGTTTAGGATTAATGGAATGTCAGAAAAGAAGAAAAACATGATCTGGATTTTATGGCATTATATAATTATGGGGGGTATTGATTTTATACTGTTAAACTCATAGATTTATCATTGTTTTAAGTCTGCTGCATGATACTTTTGAAAATCTGTGTTGGTGCCTTGCTCAGGCTGCAAAGAGAAACATTGACACAGCTTTCAAGGTTATCGGTTTTCATTGCATACTGGTTGGAATGCCACTTTCATTACTGTCTTTAGACCTACTGTATCTATACCAGAACAATGGACTTTGTAAAATTGTATTTGGAGACCATGTGAGAAATAGAATAAATTGCAAAAGTGAATGTAAAAGACATGTCTCTGTATAATGTTGCAGAAAGAGAAGAGTGAGCACAAAAGTATATTGTTCTTCATGCAATGTTTCAGAACCCTCTATTGATTCTGTGACAGAGGCAGATAATTAATAATAACCTCAGCTTGGCCATATGGTATAGCAAATCTGCCTCTGAACTGCCCCCTTTAAATGTGCTGTTCTTTATATATCTTTTTGAAGATTAAGAAACTGAAGAAAGTCCATAAGTCTATTTTCAGCTTTGAGAAATGTCAGTTTATATTTAGAATTTATTAGTAATAATAAGAATGATGATGAAATAAAAGTTTAGTCCAGTAACACTCCTATGAACCTGCAATGGTGGTCTTTTACCACAGCTCTTAAATAAACCTGCAAATAGCTGAACGTTTTGAAGGTTGTAGCAAGAGGATGAGGGAGCTACATAAGGCAGTGTGGCTTATTGAAAGGACTGCTCCAGCCCTTTTGATGTCATGTTAGGTTGACCTTCCAAATTTTCAGACACTCGGAATGCACAGACGTTTGCTTTGCTTTAAAGCAAACGGAAAAACAGTGGTGGTATAAGGTGGTTTAGCTTGCATTTTTCCTCCTTTCATTTATGGAAGCAGTGGGATGGGAAGTGTTCGGGTATGAAAAATCATTGCTGGCAGTTAATGGCATTGCAGCAGCTGTATTTCGTAACTGAAGTCTTTCTCCCATCTTGCATCTTCTGTAGCTTCTTCCACAGCATGAAATAGATCACCAAGAAATGTATGGCACATGTCAAAATAATGAAAGAATTTTGTTCTTCAAGTTGAAGGGCTCTTTTAGATGAAGCTTTTTTGTCTGTGCTTCAAACCAGTAAACAGCATGGTAAACACATTTGCTTCCCTTTTGCATAGTTTACTACAAGTAGTCCATTGTGGTACAGTAAATTATCACAGTGCTGACAAGACTAATTTAGGAGCTTTTTCCATTTCAGAGGTCTTGTTTTGCCTGTTGATAATGGTTTGCTTCCTGTTATAGAGAGACCTAACCCTTAATAGAAAGCATCTGACAGGAAGGTTGCTGTGATCCCATTTTACCTTCTTACCTTTGTAGGTAGTGGCGGTGGTAGTTGTGTCAGTCCACCTCATTTCCCTACCAACCCCATAGGTTTAAATTAGAGACTATTATACACCGAAGAATCTTTTCCTGGATGTCATTAGGAGACCAATGCAAATTGCATGGGCTATGTAAAATCTGAACTGTTTGTGTTGTTCTCCCATTCAACTAATTTTTCTCTTCCTTTTTTATATTTTTCACTCCATGCCTAATCTTAATAAAGTTTTTAATTTGGAACCTGGGGATTGAGTGTATACTTTAAAAAAAAACCCACAAGGAAATATTCTTACATTCCATATCTTCATGTTATGTAACAATTCTAAGAGAAGGATGAATAGAGATAAGAAAACTGTTGGTGATTGTCTTTCCCAGCCTGGAAGTCAGCTCAGTTTTTTCAGTGTGCTTCTTAGTGAAGATCAGGAAAAAAATCATTGTGGCAGGCCTGAGGGACATGTTACAGGTGAACAGCAGTTCTGATCCAGCCTTTCTTCCCCTACTAGAATAGAGTATATATACATGAAGAACTTATTCTGAATGTAATTGCAATTATACCTGCATAAGGTGTGGATATATAAATGTTCAGATTGGTTCTAGAGCAGTATTGTTAGATGTTAGCATGCTTACTGCAGCCAAAGTTATTTTTGAGAGTAACCGCATTTTGAATCTGTTGAAGCCAAAACTAATATTGAAGCAGCCAGTTCTGGAGAATGGAATCTGCTGAAAAAGGAGCTCATTTTTTCTTACCTTGGGGCAAGGTTCCTTCTAAGCTGAATGGCCTTGCATCCTCCTCTCCACTGCAAAGCAGTTTTCGTCCCCTATGCACCAGCCATGAGTTTTTCTTCTGGTTGTAACAGAATCTTCAAGGGGGGGGGGAGTTGTTCATGAGCGCACATGCACGAAAGTGAGTCCCACTCAAAGGGGATGAAAATGAGAGGGGGCACTGCCTTGGGGAATAACTCATTATATTTCAGGTCTCTTACTGGGCAACAAGGTTGATAGTGGCATGCAGTCAGCATTTTAAAAAAGTTTTTTTCCTGAACTCCTGGCATAGTTTATGACCAAAAACCTATATGGTGAAAGGATAGCACCTCCTCCGTCAGGGGAAAAATACAATGAAAGTAATGAGAAGTATTACTGTAAGATTGAATAAAATTATATTGAAATTTGATATAACTTTGTTCTCTGTAGTTATCCTCCCCTCTCTCTTTCAAAGTGAAATGATAGAGCTCAGAAGAAAAATTGGAAGAAGACAATCATTATATGTAACATATCTATTATAAATGACATGGAACAAAGCAGGGAAAGAATGGAAAAGAAACAAACCAAAATAGAAAAGGAGAGGAGCTGGTTGGGGATATGAGTTTCAGCTTAATAGATTTCCATAACTTCCCCTGCTTGTTTTAGTCAAACTACACTATTACCAAACAGTAGGTGGCTTTCTTGAAGGACTTCCACAGTGGTTAATGCTTGGTGTGGAAGGAGTTTTTCATTGCCAGATTGATGGCAAAGAGCAAGCATACTACACAGAATAATTGGAAGTACAAGAAAGAGAGCTTTGTTGTTCAGAATTCACAGGACTTCACAGGGCAGGAAGGAAGTTGCCTTGCTGCCAGCCCAGGAGAGAGATGTCTGCTGCTGTCGGTGTTAGCTTTGGGATTACTCCATCCCCATCACTGGTGAGTTCCCCTTCCATCTCTTGACAGCAGAAAGAAACTATCAGGAAAAGTCATCAGTATCCCACTGAGGTAATAATCCTTTTGTTTTTACTGTGCAGAAATAAAATACTATATTTTTACATTCAGTAAGCCACCTCCTGCTTTGCCCACAGCTGGGAAACTGACAAGACCTCACCAAAACAGCTTTCATGAGACCTGCTGATAATTCATTGAGCCCTAATAAACTGCATCACTGGACTTGAACAGTTGCTTTTGTAAGCAAGAAAACCTAGGCTCATTTTAGCAGCATTTCACTCTATAGAAATGTAAGATTTGTAATGGCTAATGCTGGTTGTCCTCCAACCACTCCAAAACCAGAACAAATGCCCCTTCACATGCCTACTTGAGTCATGACAGGTAAGTGAATGATCATCACCTTAGGATCCTAATTCTAAAAAAGGGAACCTTAATTGCCTAAACAGATGGCTGCAAGTAAGATAGGGTTGCTAACAGCAGAAGGTAAAGCACCATATTGATACTCAGTACATTTCAAACCAGTTTCACCAGCTTAGTCCAGGCATGTCCAAACTTCCTTTGGCCCTCCAGATATTTTGGACCACAACTCCCAGTCCTTTGCCATTGGCAATCTAAGCTTAAATTTCAGGAAGTTGTCCAAAACATCAGGAGGGCCAAAGTTTGGACATGCCTGGTTTAGTGATTTCCAAAAGGTTTGTTCTAGTCAGGCAGGTGGAAATCCAGCCAATAATATATATATTCTTTACAAAGTTTACCTCCAAGGTAGCTCCTAAATATTAAATAATGTTCCACTGTTTAAAGAGATTGTGTGTGCAAACTAAAATCCAGATCTTGTAACCAGGTCATGTACAGTATATCCTAGTTTTAGACTGAGGATATCTTGTAGATAGTATGGAATACCTGCCTTACACTAAGATAGCTAACTTAGATAACTAAGATGCACTAACTGTGAATAGGGAACTTTTTCACATTATTCTAATTTTGAGACTGAATATGGGGTTTTCATAAGCTGTATGCCATAATCATCACAATTATAAGAAAGGCTTGACATCTCGCTTTGCATTGATGAGTCTATCATATATTAGTTTCACCTTTTGACTTATTGAAATAAATGAACATTTTGCACGAGATTCTAATTTTTCGAGTTTCACCTGCAGTAACCCCACTCGACTCATTCAGAAGGCCATGCCCTTCGTACCCTCTGGGAAGCTAGGACAGGTCGACCGATGAGGCCAACTCCCGTCCTCCGCCGGTTCCAATGGAACCGGGTGAGGAAGTTGCCCAAAGCGCTTCACTTCCTTTCGTGTCAAACTTAGCGCTGGGAGATAAGCCGCCTCAGGGAAAGACCACGCTGGGAAACAGCTGAAGGCAGCCGGCCAAGAAAGAGGTCCGAGATGAGATTGTGGGACTCCGTGAGAGAAGCCGCGGCCTTGAGGCTGCAACACCTGAAGCGGGTCTGTCGCCACAAATCGGAAGCAGGCGGAAAGTGCTCTGGGGAAAAGGCCCTGGAGGGCAAGGACGCGCCCTCGCCGCTTCCTTATCGGAGGGAAGGGGCGTCTCCTCCTCCTCGGGCCAGACCCCGGCGCGGATCCCGCCCATTTGGGGGACGGCTCTGCCTGGCCCGCCCAGGTTAGAGGCGGGCTATTGTTTAGCCAAGCCGGGGAGGAGGAGGAGGAGTTGCGGCGGCGGCGGCGGGCCAGGCGCTTCCGGACGGGCATCTCCTGGTCGTTGTGCGTCGGGATGGCCGCCTTCGCCGACCTGGAAAGCCTGGCGGAGAGAATGGGGCCGCCGCCTTGCACCAACCACGTCTTGTTCCGTAGGTCAAGGGGTTGTCGGGAGACCGCGTGTGCCTATTTGGGGTGGGGTGGGGGCGTGGGGCCATTATAGGTGCCTGCGGGAAAGGAGGGTGCCTTTGGGGAGGCGGCCGGCTCTACTTGCCACCACGGGGCCATGTGGGGGGCTCTGGGCGATTGCAAAAGGTAGTGGCTTGCCATTCTTGCCTCTTCTGCCCGAGCCACGCCGGGAAGCACGTGGCAGGCAGGCAGCCCGCGCACCGCCTCCTGGCTGGGCTGGCCGGTGCTGGGAGCCACGCTGGTCTGTCTCCACGTGGCTGGGCCGGCGGCGGCGGGAAGGGGGAGGCCCTTGCCCTGGAGGCGGACGCAAGAAGGCCGGCCTCGCTCCCTGGAGGGACCAGCCGCGCGTGAGGCGTTCCCTGACACTAAATGCGGGAAATCCGAAGCCACCCTCGCCGGGGACCATATGGAAGTCCGCCGGGGAACACGTACCGGGATCCAGGAGAGGTGGTGAAATTGCATTTCTCCGCCAAGGATGGTTGCGTTGCCTCGCCTCACTTATAGGCTGCATTGCTTGTTAGAGAGTAGAACTCATTGAGCGTAGTTTGCTTTGTGCAATTTTCGGCCCAGTTTGCCATATTGAAGCCAACGGGTGTGGGAAATAGGAAGCAGGCACTTTATAGTACAGTGATACATATTCTAAAATGAGAAGGATTTTCCTAGAGACTAGAGTAAAATCCTGTAGAGGAAGAGACGGCCTCACGTTTCTTTTTAACCAGTCATGAGTAGATAAAACATTTGGAATATTCTAAGTATTAGTAACCTCCTAGAGCTGCATGCTTCCTTCCCAGATGCAGAGGTCTTGGTCAAAATGTCACTGGCTTTTGGTATTAGTTCCCTAAGGAGAGCCAGTGAATATACTGCACTGAGATGTGGAAGATCCAGGTTCTAGTTCTCACCCAGCCACAACATTGACTAAGTCCCCTTGGGCAGCCCCTCTTAGCCTGATTTACCTATGGGATTATTGGCTGGATAAAGGAAACACAGTGCAGTCCTCAGATCCTAAGTCCTTTTGGCTGGAGAAGAAGGCATGTCTAGAGAGGGATTCCCATCTTCACAATCGAAGAGGCAGAGACTGACCACACTGGCTGGAAGAATCTGGAACTCATAGAGCCGAGAGGCAACTTTCCAAGCTCTGGAGAGGTGAAAAATCCAGATTTAATTTGGCCGGGAGGCTTCAGCTGCAGCCAGTACTACATTTTTGTCAGGTTCTTATGTGTGTAGCTTTTGCAAAATGAGATCATACTTTTGGGGTTCTTCTTGCAGTAGAGAAGAAAGCCACGCAGCAGTCATTGAAAAAGAAAATGGCATCTTGGCTTCATTCAGTTTACTGATCAGTTACCATGTATGTTTGTTCCAGGATGTGAGCTGAACAGCAGTGCCCCATCCTACACTTTTAAAGTGTGCGAAGAGGATGAGTCTGACCATTTTCTTGCTCTGGATATGGTAAGAGAGAGAGTCTTATCTTGCGGTGGAGGGAGCAGTTTGAGCAGCAACTGGGTCCTTTCACGTGGGCTTCTGTGTGCAACAGCTTTGTGCAGGTGCCGGTGAGTGAAAGAGGCAAGTGAAATTTCTGGTGAAGAGAGGAATTGTGCCTTCCCTCTGATAGCCCCTCCCCCTTTCCTTGGCATAACTGGGGAACTGCAAGAGGAACTACAAGGCTCGTGCCCCAAAAATCCAATCTTTAAGTGACCCTTGAGAGAGGAAGGTAACGCTGGGCAGAAAGAAGCCCTGTTGGGTGGCCAAGACAGGACAGGTGGCTTTTTGTGGATTGTACTACATGGAATTCTCCCAAGGGAGGGAGTGGAGGTGGCTGGAGCTCATGAGAGTAATTCTTCTCTGGTCCTTCATGGGATCCAAAGGTCCAATAGTATTTTCAAAAAAGCTTTACTTCATGGCTGTGGGATTTCTTGTATATCTATATATATAGTGCCCCCCCACCATTTCGCGGTTCAGGTATTGCGGTCCCACTACATCGTGGGACCGCAGTACCTGCACCGTGGGGGGGGGGGTTGCTCCGCGCGGCCCTCCCACACACCCTCGAGAAGCCTCAGGGCTGCGCGGGCGGGTGGCGGCGGCGGGAGGTAAGATC
>JAHTLZ010000379.1:15996699-16054889 GCA_023846285.1 Phrynocephalus versicolor | reverse complement strand
TGTGTGTGTGTGTGTGTGTGTGTGTGTGTGTGTGTGTATGTATATGTATATATATATATAATAGCTGGGAGTTCCCAGATGCTTCTGATTAGCCACTCAGTGAATGGATAGAGCAGGTAAGTCTTTGCTTTCTTCTGCTTCCTCATCCTGCATCACCCACTCAACACCCACAGTCTGCCCTGGAGAAAATTTTGCGTAGGGAGCTACAGGCTACCATCACTCTTGCCCTTGATAGAAGCACTTCCATTGGTGGAAGGAAGGCTTTTAACTGGAACTTTTATTCTGCTGGTGTTGAAGAAGAAGGGCCTCTGTGGAGGAAGAGCCTGTCCCTTTATCCTCAGGTTGCACGTGCTGCTGGCGAGTTCTTGAGCTTTTCTTCCTGCTTCCAACTTTCTTTCTGCATAAGTAGTGGAGCTTGGATATGTCTGTTCCATTTAAAAAACAAACAACCTACGGTTTGCTCAGTATTCTGTTTTTTTATCTCCAAGGTTTGCCTGTCAGAAGGTGCCAAGGATGAATGCAACATTGTGGAGGTGGTCGGGCGGGACTATCAGAACAAGGAGATCACTGTGCCCGTGGCCAACCTGAAGCTTTCGTGCCAGCCTTCGGTAAAATAATCTTCTGGGTTGTGGGGTGTGGAGGCTGTACAGATTGGCAGGAAAACCACGAAGGACAGCTTCTGGAATGTTTTACTTGCAACGATCTTTGTAATGCATATAACACAATTTTTGGAGTCTTGTGTCTTTCTCTTTGGTGTCTATGATCTAGACAGGATTTTTTGTTTGTGGGTGCCAATAGATCCATTCAGCTCATAGCAGCTGCCTTTAATCGGTTCAGATGTGGGATTTGATACACAGCGGAATTCATTTGCATTGAATGTGAAATTAACCATTGCACAGATTGGTTAGACACTACAGGAAGACACTACAGAGGGTGGTAAGCACAGCTCAAAATATCACGGCCTGTCCCCTAAGTGCACTAGACAACATCACTAGGGATCGTTGCCTCAGGAGGGTTGAAATAATTCTTAAGGATGATTCACACCCCGATCAGCACCTCTTTACCTTGTTACCATCAGGTAGAAGATATCGCAGTATAGCCTGCCGCACCAACAGACTAAAGAACAGTTTTTATCCATGGGCTGTCAGACTGCTGAATGGGAAATAATTTCAGGACAAGTATAGAAGAACTGACTTGTGGGCTGGCGCATTCTGTGTCAAGTACACAGCGTGCAATAAGACTGAGTGGTTGCTAGGGGGTGGGGGTGGGAAAGGGAGACTCAGCCAATTTCATTGTGCACATGTTGTACAATGACAATAAAGGTATTATCATCATCATCATTATTATTAGATTGGTCTGGATTGAAAAGCATCAGATTGCCAAAAGCTCAGTTAGTCCAGTGCCTCTGTTCATGTAGCCGCCAGCCCACTGCCTGTGGGAAAGCCACCGTGGCAGAACATGAGTGCAGCTGCTCCCTCCCTTCCCTTGTTCTTCAGCAACAGGTAAACAGAGGGATACTCCTCAGATAGTGGCGGAGATAATGTGTAGCTTTCCTAACTAGGGGTCATGGAGATCTCAGACCTCCCAGAATTTACCAAATCCCCTTTTAAAGTCCTGCAGGTTGGTGGCCATCACAGCTTCGCATGTTTGTGAGTTCAACGGCTTCACTTGAACAGTTCTCCCCCCCCCCCCCATTTATCTGTCTTGTGTCTAAATCGGGGTTCTAGAGCTACGAGAAAGGGGGGAAGAATTTTTATTTACCTACTTCCTCCATAGCATATGCAACTTTATACTTCTTTTTACTTGTCCATTTTCAACGCTAAACGGCTCCATACCTTGTAACTGTTTTTCATTGAGGAGTTCCTTAAATCCTTTGATGGGTTGGTTGCCCTTTTCTGGATCAGCAATCTCTTGTTTCAGAGAAAAAAAACCTGTTTCTTTCATTGTTGATGAAAATGTCCTACCTTTGAATAAGAAAGAATAGAGGTCAAGGGGAGGTACAAGCCCATGTGAATTATGTGAATGAGAAAGACAAAGAGTCTAGAAATCAGGATGAGGCGATCCTTTCTCCCATCATATGTGCCACAACTTTCTGTTCTCTTTTTTCTCCCCACAGCTGTGTTTGGAACACTTTGAGTTTCAGCCCCCTGTGACCTTCCACCTGCGCTCAGGATCTGGCCCTGTCCACCTTGCTGGACAACACCAAATCTGTAAGGGGCTCCAAATGGGATTTACGAAGCTCTTGGGTGGTGGTGTTGGGGTGTCTTCGAAATTAAAAGAAGGGAAGAAGTGGCCATTTCCTTTTAAGGAAGGACACCGTATGGGACAGGCAACATAATATATGTACAGTGGACCCTCGTATAACCAGTGGTTTGTATAACATAAAATCTACAACAAAAAAAATTCCAGAGCTAGGGGAAATTTTCTTAACAGAATCACCTATGGGGCAAATCTGTACAACATAAAAATGGTCATGATTAGGGATTACTCTTTTCAATGAATTCCTATGGGAAATTTGTACAAAGGAAAATTTGCTTAATAGAATTTCATTTGGAACGAATTAATTCCTTTTATACAAGGTACCACTGTCTTGTGTTGACTGTGTGACCTCTTGCTTTATCCCTTATCCCTTCACGCCTGACTTAGTAGAGTTCAGCCACCTGCAAGTAGGATGGAGGAATCCAGGGCACTCAAGTGCATGTGAGTGGAGAGCAGGTAGCTCTACCCACCCACTGTTTGAAATGAGGCAGAAATGCACTTGGGCTTTTTGCTGAGGGAGGTCCATCCACTGCCCAACCCATGCCTTTGCTGCAAAGAACAGAGTGAGGTTGGCTGGTTAATACAAGATAAGTGTATTAAGCTATTGGCTGAAGCAACCGTCCTCCTTGCTGTATCTCAGTTCACAGGAAGGATCTCTTGGAGTCTAGTGAGGAGGAAGAGGAGGATGAAGATATGAGTGAGGAAGATTCATCCACAGAAGAACAAGAGGAGGATGAGGACGATGATGAGGATTTCTCGCCTATCAAGCCAGCCAAGAAGCAATGGAAGTCTTAGCTGGCCTTCCTGGAGGTATGTGTTGGTTGAAAGGACTACTGAGCAGCTTGAGATGTAGATAGACATGTTTCCCCAGATCTTGGAAACATTGTGTTTTGGAACAAGTAATTATACAGTTGCTACCCTGACTTAAGAGCAGCTCAACTTAAGAGCAATTCGACTTAAGAGCAGAAAACTGTTGGCATTTTAACTGCTGCCTTACAAATTTTAGATATGGTCTGCTCGACTTACAAATATATTTTTTAAAAAATTTAAACTTATTTTTTAAAATTTTTAGATACGTACCCCGACTTAAGAGTAGTTCGACTTAAGGGCATTCATGCATTTGGAGCAGATTAAATTCGTAAGCCGAGGTACCACTGTACTTAGAATGCTTCTGAGTTCTAACATCTGCCACAAGTGAAACCCTCTTGTATTCTTGGATTTCCAGAAATAAGTTTGCCAAAGGCGATAGAACCTTGGGGTCACACCATTTGTTCATTGCAGGAGTGGGGGCACATCCGTGACACTGAGGGGGAGGGAGGCAGGGCATTGCTATGGCTGTGATTCTTTCTGCTCTTCTCCCCACCTTCCCCCCCCACCCAAACTTGGCCAATCAGAGCCTTCTGGTGGTGCCTTCTTGCGTGCTGAAGCAGCTGGCTGCCTGGACCCCCTGTAATGCTGTCTTGCTCTGGTTAGCGCTCTTGGGATCATTAGCACACAGTTTTAAAAATAGGAAAAGTTTCTTAAGAAGCTTAACTACTTTCCATCTGTAAGACTCCCCCATGTATAAAATGATTCCCAGTTTTCTAACCCCAAATTAAAGTTTTGCAATTGCACGGTTCTCTCCTTGGCTTACTTCTGTGTATAAGACGACCCTCAAGTTTTAGTCTAACAATTTAAGCCAAAAATATAGTCATATACATGGAAAAGTACTGTGTAGATATAATGCACGTGCCTGGTGGTTAGGGCAGAGTTAGATGTTAGGAGGCCTTGGCACTGGCCATAACATTCTTAAAACTGCCCTTTGACAAAACTTTTGGTGACAGCAGAAGTACTTTGTCAATAAGTATGACATTTAACATGCGTGGTCTGAAATCCTGGCTAGGCTGATGTCACATGAAGTTGTGCCTGTGGAAGAGTGAAGCATGATGGCAAGGCAGTCTGCATGGCTCAGTTGACTGTATGCTGCCATCTTGTGACTGTGGTGCAGCATCCCTGCAGGAGTGCTTTGTGCATATTACTTCTGCCTGGGTTTCTGCTGTTTCCACACTTCTGCGTCACAGACATATTGTTGAGGAACAGGAGATTGGCCCTGGTATTCAGAGCATCTGTCAACTCATGCAACAGTTATAGGGAGACCAATTCCCACTGAAAGCATGAAGAAGAATGAGAATGTACAAAGGATTACAAGCCAGTTAGGGACAGGTGCCCAATTCTCCCATCTGGTTTTGTGCATAGTGGGGTTTAGAGCTCTCCACACCCATTTTAATTGCTAAACCAGTAGCCTTGGAGGCTTTTAAGAACCATCTTGGCAAACAATACCAAGCCATCTGCTGAGCAGTCTGATACCATTGTGGGTCTGCCTCTCACTTAGTAGGACGCAGGCGACTTTTCTTAGTTTTCAAGTGGTGGGAATGGGATGCACCATCTCTGTGTGGCTGCCGCTGAGATGGAGATAGGTGAGTTCAGGAGTGTGTGTGGATGCACATATCAACCTTTTTCTTCTTCTTCATGGACTCTGTGATTCCCACAAATGGGTTTTTCTGTCTCTGTGCAGACGATCTCGGGATCCTCCAGAGCCTGGGAAGGTGTTATCCTCACCCTTGCAACGTAGCACATGCTCTTCTACCCAACACTTAGCTTCCAGCTCCATTTTGACTGCCACTGAAGGACCATCTCACGATTGTCCAGAGCCTACTTCCCATAAATCATTCTCATTTTTCATTCCCTGTTAACCCTTGTCCTAAACCATAAAAACCATTTTCATTGTAGAGTTAAAGAGAGAGGATTTTTTTGTTATTCCTTAATTCCCACCTTTTATGTTCCCCAAAAAATAGTATGGTTCTTTTTTTGGGGGGGGGGGAACAGAATCTGCTAATGGATAAACACTCCCAAATGCCTCTGCTGTTTAGGGAAGGAGCACGAAGTGCGGTTAGCTAAATTTGCAAAATAAAAATTCACAAAAGTCATGATCAAGAACAGGCTGTCCAGATTAGAATTTGTGAGTGGTCACTCCCAAGTGGTTGACAGAATTTCAAGAGAGATTCGAGAATCATCCGTTTTTACTGTAAGGCCTCTAAGTTGGTCCTTGTGGAGTCCATCCACACTGAAGTGACATTCCAGATAAGGTGCAATAAAATTAACTGTGGAGGCTACTATAAAAAGGATCCTGCTTGAAGCTAGGAAAACGTCTAAATGAAAAACTGACAAATAGAATAAGCTCACCCCTGTTGCAATCCTCCATCACTACATTTCCTTTTCCATCTCAAGGAAAGGGCTCTTGCACATTCCTTCCTCAAGGTCTACCTCTCTGCCGTAGACCTTGATTCTTTTCAAGAATGCAACGGGAAAAAGATTCCCACAAGGACTGTGGAATTAGTACTCCCAGTAGTAAAGCACCATTGGCTTATTTATTTATTTATTAAATTTATATACCACTCCATCTAGCTGCACAGCTATTGTGGGCGGTTTGCAAAGTTGAACAGATATCAGTCAAGACACACAATAAACAAACAATCCAATAATAAAAACATAATAAGAAATAAAACAATATCTGAACATCAAACAGAAGCAAGATGGCCTAAAAACAAACAAACAAAAGTGCATAAGCAGCGAATTCTTCATAGGTTATATTAATACCCAGGGAAAAACTTTTTAAATAGCCAGTTAGCCACGTCTTTAGATGTTTCTTAAAGACCTCAGTGATCTTTACCTCTGGTTTCAGATAATGAAACCACTGTGCAAAGGTCTGCATACAAGCCAGTATTTCTAGTCACTATTGCTAGCAGGCAGCAGGCGGGCAGGGGAGCAGTGCATTATGCTGTGACTCCCCTTTATTGCAGTTCTCTAAAGATAAGGTGATCCTAACAATAGATGGAAACTGGGTATCCTCACAAAGGGTATCCACGTGGTTGGTATGTGCCATTATTCTGTCCTACCAACTGCCATGGAGACCTTTGCCTGAAGTTTTAAAGGGACATTCCATCAGAGCCCTCGATGCCTTGACTCCCTTCATAAAAAAGAGTACAGATGATGGGCATTTGTAACATAGGAACATGGGCTCAGTCCATGTTGTTCCTCAAGCCTTTACTGTATAGACTGGACATCAGCCTGGAGTGATCCATCCTTTGGTCGAGCAGTAACTGCATCTGTGCTGGCATGACATCCGATCATCTGGTCAGGGAGCTTGTTGATCACCTTTTGGTGCGAATCACAGAGACCACAAGGAATATGATTTACCTGTAGTTGTACTTCTTCAATTGGTCATCTGTGAATTCATCCAAACCCTGCAATCTCCCCTCTGTTTGCCATCCATTGTGTTTGATTCAGTGGCGGGCATGGGAACTGAGAGGTAGCCATTGAATGGAGGAGCCTGTGCTGGGTGTTAGGTTGGGATTAACAGCTTTTTAGGCTCCGCAAGATTGCAAGGATGTCTGTACAGAACAACCATTCATGTGGGTTCAGAGATGGCCACTTGGAGAACTACAGTTATGGGTGAATGACCTGTTGTCCTTCCTTCTAGGTGCTGCAGATGTCATTTCTCCAAAATGTAGTGTGACCGGTTCTCCAGATGAATGTCTTGAAAACTGCTTGTTTTCTCAGTCGGGAACTGATGACTTGGAAGTAGCAGGTGCTCGTGATGTTGTGAGTTAAAACTGGTGCTTGAAGGAAGAGTCACCAGAAACTTGGACATTTTGAAAAAAAAGCTGTTCTCTTTCATCCTGGGAAAACTGATGGGTGATCAGCTGGTCATCTTTTCAGGTTATTTAGAAAAGTACCAAGCGAAATTTACTTTTTGATATACGTATAGATTTTAATTTTTTTCTTACTGTGTTAACCAAATGAGGAAAATCCTAATTCTATGGGTCAGTTTTTTAAAAGCATCATTTATACCCTCATGCTGGACTGGTGAGTGACAGTGAAAGCCAAGTATATGTTTCTAGGGCCATCTGTTTGAAAATAAATGTGTTTCTAATATCTGGGCTGCTTGTAATTTGTTTTCCAACAGGAGGCAGAATGTTCAGAGTAATTTTAGAATAATATTGCTGCACATTTCATATAAGTAACTTTACTATTCCCTTAGTTCTACTCAAAACTGTCAACAATTCTGGAAGGAGTGGCTGCTACTCCTGGAGAAATTCTGCATGTGATGTTCCCTTTTCTCTCTGCCCTTTCCTGCAAGTTGCCTGCCTGGGAAAGGAGCATTGGGGTCAGGAGAGTTCCAGTATTGATGCCAGCATTGCCGGTTTCCCTGATTCCAAAGGGCTTCTCTTTGATTTTAAATAATTAGAAATCTTTTAATATTTTTCTTGGTTTCATCAACTGGATAAAGGATGTATAGAAGATAGCATTAGTAAGTGGATAGAAGTACAGTGGACCCTTGTATAACAAACAGCTTGTATAACATAAAATTTGTACAACATAAAAATTCCGGAGATAGGGGAAATTGGCTTAAAATAATCGCCTATGGGGGAAATCCGTACAACATAAAAATGGGATTACTCCGTTTTCAATGCATTCCTATGGGAATTTGTATAAAGGAAAATTTGCTTAACATGATTTAATTTGGAACGAATTAATTCCTTTATACATGGTACCTACCACTGTACATAAAAACTTATACATACTTTAGTTATATGTGAGAAGTTAGGTAATGACACTAAGGGGTTTAAGCAAGTACAATTAAGGTTCCAGGTTGTTTTTGTCAAAATGCTTTTGTGAGCAGGTCACTGAACCCTCTTTCAGGTCTATCCTAAAGAGAGGTCTGCGGATACCATGGAGGGGGAGTGGCGGTGCCAGGTCTACACATCATCCTTGAGGTCTCTGTGCTCTTGAGAGAAAGTCTGCATGTACTGCTGAACATACTTATACACTCCTTCCATAAGATTGGGAACTCCCAAAAGCCAGGGTTCCTGGTCACATGGAACGGAGGAACTGCAGGCAACCGGAGGCACTTGCAAACACCTTGCATGCCTTTCCCTCAGGAAGAGGCAAGAAGGAAGGGGGTGTTGGGGGGGGGGAGGTTCCTAGCTCCTCCATGTGTTCAGTGAAGCTGTCATACCGCAAGCTTCCTTGAGCTGCCCTGCCCTTGAATGCAGAATGTTTCCTTCAGTCCAGTTCAGGGAAAAGAAAGGAAGGTGGAAAAGTTAATGTTTTGCATCAGAAACAGCAAGGCTGCATGCAGGTATTCTTTGCAACAAAATTGCTTCTCTGTGCCTTGTTACCTTAAGGTACCAGGACCCAAAGTTTTGCAGAAACTGTGCAACATATGGGTAATTACTCCCTCTTACTCAGATATCAATCCACCATAAAATATAACTAGCAGTTCCCAGTGGCTTCCTGTAGTCCTTATGGTATATGGCCACAATCCCTCTCCTTGTAGATAGGTATGACCCCTCTTGACAGAAGGGGCATTTGGCTATACAGCAGAGAGATGGAGAGAGTCAACCGAGCAGGAGATTGCCTCCACTCTTTGCATAATGGTTGTGTTGGGGGTGGCTGACGTTCTGAACAAATAGAGGCCAGCAAGTGAGCAGAAAACCTTGGCCCTTTCTTGAACAGCACTTAACATCTGGGAGGACCTTGTGGAAGCAGTTTCTTTGTTCAGCCACCAGGTGGCTGTCTTGGTCTCATGGCCACAACCCAAAGCCCTCCTTCTTCCAAGCCTTGGCTAAAAACCTTAAAGGGAAGTAAGACCTAAGAATAAAAATCTGGGAAAACTCCATACCATAGCTCTACTTGCAGAAGTATTAAGAACATAAATTGTTTGAAGGACAGAAATATTTCCCTGCAGCTTCCATTGGTCTAACAGACAGCCTTGCAAGAAGAGCTGGCAGATGCTCCTAGTAAATGTTTTTAAGCGGAGTTCCATGGATCTCAACATCCATTCTGTCTCCCTTGCCTGCTTTCCACAGCTTGAAATCCCAGCTCTGTTTTAAACTGGATTCCTGGGTCTTTTCTCAGAAGCATCATTTAGCTATATCCTGCTGGGATGAATAGGATTTAGGATATCTCTTACACCAATGGGTTCCAGCTTAAAACTAGAGAATCGCCTTACAACAGCCACGTCCAAACTTTGACCCTCCAGATGTTTTGGACCACAACTCCTACAGTCCTTTGCCATTGGCAATCTAAGAATTCTGGGAGTTGTGGTCCAAAAGATCAGGAGAGCTGAAGTTTGGACATGCCTGCCTTACAAGGATCAGACCCCCACCCCAATACCCTATTCCCGGTGCTTTGGAGAGGAGTCTGTAATATTACAGTGCACTGCACAGGATGCTCTTTGCCCTATTTTAAGAGGGAATGCATTCAGCAAGAAGGTGTGTATCTTCTGCTTTAACCAGCTTATGGCTTGGTGTGTACCTATATTTTAGGTTAGAGAGCTGTTTCTCTTCCTGCTCTCCTTAGCCCCTAAACTTTTCTTCTATTATTCCAGCTGTTCTCTGTGGCCCTTCACTCATTACTCTAGCTCTTTCCCCATTCATTTACTTGGGAATTCTCTCCTCTGGGGCCACCAGAAGCCACTCTTGATCACACATTTGAATTTTCCCACCTTTTCTGTGTCCCTTCTCCCTCCTCTTCCAATACTGTTATCCCAGAAGAAAAGTTACCCTTCTCTTCGGGGATAACGGGAGTGGCACTAGAAATTTCTGAGATCCCTCAACGACACTGACTTTAATAAAACACACACACACCACTTACTGGTTGCTGCCGCCTAGTGCAGACTAATCTGGGTGAGGGTAACAATGTGTGGCAGAGAATGCAAAATGCATGATTTTATTTTGTAAATAAAATGGACCAGACCTACATCCCCTCTAATTTGCATTGTCCCCACTGAGTGGGGTTGCCTTATGTGTGCACATGTGCGAGCAACTCCCTCCCCCCTCAGATTCCATCACAACCCTGGACTCTTTTGCCAAACTTCCCAGTTTGAAGGATGTCAGATATTGCCACAATGTCAGATATTGAGCAGCTCAGCCGGGGGCCTCTGTTTTTGTCATGTGTTTGAAAAATTGGCAGGGGGGGGGAACGAAAGGATTTGGCCTTTTAAAAATGAAATCTGTGAAGTTTAGGCTCTGGCACAACAGAGCTTCCAGGGTCTTGGGCCTTCAATCCTTAACATCCATTCATTTGTTTTACCTGTATCCAACTGGTCAAAGATGTATTTGAGACAGAAGAAGTAGCATCTGCCGCCTGTGGATTAAAGCACCCATTTGAAACAAGCAACCAGTGTGTACATGAGAGGTTTGGCACATAGAGGCCACATCTAAGGGAGAAGAACAGGATTAACGGGTCACACAGAGGCAATGGGTTCTCCTCTCAAGATGCTGCTATCAAAATGGATCAGATGCCCTCTGAAAACAAACAAAAGTTGTCCAAGAAGAGAAGAACATGTCCCTCCCCCCGCCCTGGTTTCTTTAACCAAGATATCTCAGAACAAGGAGCTGTCCATTTGTTTTTCCCAGGCAAAGAGAGGTAAGGTACAAAAGGTGTGTGGGGAGGGATGGGTTATCTTTTTATCAAGAAGAACAAAAGAGAACCAAAATAAATTGATGAGCACAGAGAGCTTGGCAAGAGCTCACTGTGCAAACATTACAACAGCAAAGGCAATCCGTGGATGCTTTAACGGTACAGTAGTGGGAATTTGTCTCTTTTGATTTTGGGGAAGTAATAGATGGATTGTGCTACTGATAATTTTTGCTTTTTTACAAGAACGTTGATATTCAGTGAAGATGCAGCAACGACCAAGCTGCCGGCAAAGGCAGGTAGACTCTCCTTATTAAATCCCAAATTCCTTTGGTTGAAATAGATAAAGCCAAGGAGATACATAAGTGCAGGGCTGTGGAATTGGAGTCGGAGTCGGAGGGAATTTTGGGTACCTGGAGTCAGAGTCGGCAAACAATGCACCGACTCCGACTCCAACTAAATTTATGATGTTTTTTGCCCTGTACATAAATTTCTTTTTGTAGGGAAATGCTATCTGTAAGCAGCTTTTAAGTATATCTTACAAGCGACACAGTCTCACAGCGCCCCTGAGAAGAAGGGAACAGTAAACCACTTCTGAATATTCTATACCCAGAAAACCCTGGAAGGTTTGCCATAAATCCAAATCTGTATGACAGCACATAAATATTGATTTGTCTTAAATTAATTTTAGGTGCTGTGTCTCACTTCTTGTCGTTAAAAGAGGTATACAGATGAGAAAACCCAAAACACTTGAAGCTCTTGGCAACTACATTAATATCTTGGTTTAAGAGTAACGTGGTATAAGAGCATTTTGCAAGACAAGCAAACATTTCTTCTAAAATTTTGCCTCGATCAACAAGCAATGCCTTGATATACAAGAACTGAAGCAGGTTACATGACCACAACTGAGCCATGGTGACTCTCCCTCCCTGTCCTTACTGGATTGTGGGTGATTGTCTGGAATGTTCCATCTCAGGCAGCTAGTCCAAATGTATATAGGGCTACAAATTGCACTGTACAGTAACCCTCTGTCTATCGCGGGGGTTAGGGACCCACCCGACCCGCGATTACTGAAAATCTGTGATATGCGTATAAAATACATTCGCTTATTAATACAGAGGAGTCGGAGTTGGAAGTACAAAAAAACGTTGGAGTCGGAACATTTATCTACCGACTCCGCAGCCCTGCATAAGTGAGTTAGTTTCTTTCTGATATGCATGCCTGGGAATTTCTGTAGAATCTTCTGGTTGTTTTAGTTAGGAAGGAGAGCTAGACACTGCCGTAGGGGAACAAATTGGATAATTTCCCCTTCCGTGAGCCATCCCAGCGCCACTCTTATTTCTAACTTCTGCTTGCACTTTGCAAAACTCTCTTGAAGTTTTGCAAGAGCCCGTTTTTTTTTATCGCTTTGTTTAGTTTTGTCATAAGGCTCTTGCCTGGGAGAAATGCAGGGTGTATGTCAAATAATTAAATGGTTTTATTCCATGGTTTTGGCATTATGCAACTGCTTGTCTGGGACATATTGTTAATGTATGTATCGTGTTAACCTTGTGTGTCACACATAGGCATCTTGGAACAGGCAATTTTGATTGGATGGTTACATTCCATTCATTTTTCGCAGGGTACCCTTCTTGGCTTTAATCTGGCCGCATGCAATATACAAGAGGTTGGTTCTATGGGAAAGGGATTGAAGGATTTTCCCTAGGCTATATAGAAAGGAGTGGCTGAATTATCTCGAAAATCTGTTGTGTCATACTTAAAAGTCACTTGGAGGGTTTATCTTTGCCACTTTATTTGATAACTTCTCGCTTGTTCTCATGTTTTTCTGGATCTGTAAGTTTCCCTCGCTTGTGAAAAAAGAGTGTGTCCAGAATTAGAAATGCTGAAGCTTCATCCGTTATTCCTGTACTGGATTCCTTGGTTCTTTATTGTCAAGCTTATCCAGGTGTGCTAATGTCAGGTTTTCCTCTACTCTCTAGACAAAGGGAGCCACTGATGGGTACATACAGTGCTAGAACAATAAGCAAAAACAAACAAACAAAAAACAACACTGGGCTTTCTGGTTTTTTTAAAAAAGGTATTTTTAAAAGATTTTTGATATCATGTTTTCCATCCCTTTAAACGATGCTGATTTAAAGAAGAGAAGAGCTAGAAATGAGTTAAATTTCTGACTGGCATTCCAAGGGCCCAGATTGGATAGTATTAAAAATTGTCCAGTTAAAAACAGTGCCTGAAGGCATAGCCGTACCAGCCACATGGGGTTGTGGTTGCCTCTCTTATTTGCAGGGGTTTGATGGCAACAGAATGTGTTTGCAACATGGGGGAATGAGCTGGTGAGCTTCTGTGAAGATTCTCAGTTATCCAGTGAGTTTATCTGGAAGTTGAATCATGGCAACTGGAGTTCTTTTCTGGAGAGATTGAACGGTTTCGCTACTCATCCAAGCAGCTTCATCAGTCTCAGGAAAATTAATGGTGAGTCCTCCATTTTGTAGTTCACTTGAAGGTGAACTATAAAATGGAGGACTCCACTAACTCAGATGGATGAAGCTGCTTTGATGAGCAGTGAAATGTTTCAATCTCTCAAGAAAAGAACTCCACTTGCCATGACTCAACTTCCAGACTCTGAAAGAGTAGCTCTTCACCACTGTGGTGGTCCTTACCCTCCTACGGCTGGCTCTACCATTAAGCAAAGGGCAGCAGCTGAGATAGCAA
Organism: Phrynocephalus versicolor; assembly: GCA_023846285.1. Taxonomy (NCBI): domain Eukaryota; kingdom Metazoa; phylum Chordata; class Lepidosauria; order Squamata; family Agamidae; genus Phrynocephalus; species Phrynocephalus versicolor. Next base: position 16,041,455 of record JAHTLZ010000379.1, on the reverse strand, counting down.
CAGCTGAAGAACAGCAAGAACAGCTTCCTGCCCGTTTCAAACAAACTTTTTTTTAGCCAATGTTAAGCAGGTGTCCTGCCTTTTATCCAGTGAGCTTCATGGTGACTACACATACTCATCCTGCATTTGTCTCTGTTGGAGGGCAACATGGCACGTTACCAATCCTGGCCTCCCATAAACGGGTCTGATGCAGTCAGATGTGCTAGAGAACATGGTTCCATGGTCAATATTGGAGGAAGATTCTGCAGCTGCCTTTTCCGTATGAGTGTGGTGGTAACAGGCCCCTCTTCTCTTTTGCCTTGGGCAGCAAAATCACTTGGGCCACTTGTCTTGCTCCTTTACCTTGACATCTCTTTCATAGGAAGCCAGAAGATGAGGCAGAGGCAGAGTGGGAACATTCCTAAGTAATGCAAGGACGGTCCTTGGGGAGTCTGAGTTCCCCACACAGGCAGGGCCTGTCATCTCGAGAGACCACCATTTTCGAGAGAAGTCATCGTTTTTGTGCAGCTTATGAGCAACAACCCCAGCATCCCTTTGGCCACAGCTGGGTGGCTCTAGCTTGCCTCAGGCAAGACTGTCTCACAATTAACATCTTTCTCCCAGGCTGGGAGTCCTCCCCTCCCCCCTCCCCCCACCGCACCTATGTTCAACCTTCCAAGGCAAGTTCCATGGGAATGGCTTTCTTGTTTATACCCACAGCACAAACCTGGCCTCAGGGCAGCAGCAAGTCATCCATGGGTTTACTTACGCTGATGGATTATTAGGAGGAGAACCTAAGAGCCGTGATTGCCAAGGAAAGTGTCAGCCACCTGAGACGGCCTCGCTTGCTTTTTCCATCCTGGTCTGTTGCAGTCATAGTGGCCATACTGGGTAGGGGACTCTAGCCATGGTAGTCCATAGAACCCAACAAGTTTGACCAAAAAACCTCCAGGCCTTGACTCTCCTCATCTTCAAGTTCTGATCTTTCTACGTAGAGAGAAGGCTGGTGCGCTAGGTGAGCTCTGTGAGTTCCTATGGTGGGCAGCTTCCCATATTACTTATTATTATTATTATCCATATTCCCATATCAATATCCCTTGTTGCCCTGTCGAAACCAGTGTGGAGCAGCACCTAGAAAATAGCAGCATGTGCACACCTGCATCTGACGTGTGTCTCCCTATTAGCACTGAGCAAAGCTACCAAAAGCACCTTTTTAACATTTACATCTCTTTTGCAGAAGGAAGTGTATCCAGTGATTTGTTTTTAGCTGCTCCAAACAGAAACCACACATGTGATTTACACTGTGGGATAGGTGCTCATAGAGGCATCTCCCTGTGGCAACAAGGAGATGTCAGAGGTAAGGCTGGTGTGATTTTTAAACATACCACCCTCACCTCGTGTGCTGTCTCCAGAGGTTTTCCCTTTCTCATGTTTCCGGTGGCCAAACTGGTCAAGTGGCCCTACTGGGCCTTGCTCCCTCTTGGATTTCTTCACTGCTGGCTTTCCTGTCACCCAGTGACGACAAGCTGGAAATGATGTCCTTTCTTTTTGCTACCTTTGCATGCTTGGTAACAGACCTGTGAGCAAAAAGAGTTGCCCAGGAACACAGAAGCACCAGCAGCAGGACTAGGAATATGAGCCCTTGGCAGGCATCTCCTAGGGCTGCCCCCTGATAACCGTTCTGAGTTGCCAAGGGCAATCAGCTGTTCAAGGGGGCACTGGCCATGTGTGTGAGAGCTTGTATGAATTACTTTTGGCATGGTAACTCACAGAATCCTCCCAGCCACTTCTGGCAGTTGAATGTCCCTCAAAGGAGCTATCCTTCACTTAGGGCCTTTTCACATGACCCCTAAGATCCGCTGGTCCCTTAAATTCGGACCAGAGATCTTGGGGGTTTGTTGCTGTTTGTGCGTCCCCCCCCCCTCCGCACTTCCTTCTCCTGTCTGCATGAGGGGAGGGAGGAAAAAAAGGAACAAAAGAATACCGGCTTACCTCCCGGTGCCCTGCTGGTGGAAGTTGAGCCTCCAGTCACTTCCTGGTTCCTCTTAAAGGGGCGGGAGGCAAAAAGCAACAACAAAAAGAAGGGAGGAGAGCCAGGCAGATCTGCATAAAGGAATTTTTCACCATTAAAGAGTAGGTACTTGAAAGGTGCGCTGGGTCGCGCTTATGGGGGCGTGGTTGCACTTAATTTTCTATATGCTCCGGAGCTGGTGGGGAAACATTTTTAAGCTCCGGAGCTGGGAGCCATTTGCAGCGGAGCTTAGGGGTCGTGTATAAATGCCCTTAGTCAAGGCCCACATTTTGTATGATCCAAAGGAAGTGTCTTAGATGTCTCTGCCTCGGCATACTTCCCATGTTTGTTTCTAGATCTAGCCTGAGCAATGAGGATTCACCCATACAGCAAGAGCCTTGTGGTTCAGCGGTTAAACTGCTGTACTACAGCCAAAACTGTGCTCATGACCCAGGGTTCAATCCCAGGTAGCCCGCTCGAGGTTCTCTTCAGCCGTCCATCCTTCCGAGGTCAGTAAAATGAGTACCCAGCTTGCTGAGAATTGGGGGGTGGGGGATGTGTTGCCTGTACAATTACTTGTAAACTAACCAGAGAGTGCTTTAAGTGCTGTAGGGCTGTGTATAAGTAGCACACTTCACTTTTTACTTTTTTCTTATCTTGCTTTGCTTTGCTTTGCTTTGTTCCCTCTTCTGGCAAAGAATGCAAAGTATGAATATAATTGGCTTTTAGCTTCTCCTCATAAGGTATCCTCTACTGTGAGTTTGAGCATTACTCGTTTGTCTCAACTAACTTTACAATCACAAGCATCCCAAAACCTCTCCCAGAATTAGATTTTAGGCAACAGATGCCAGCTTGTGTTCTGCCAAGGACAAGGAGCAAAATTTGCAAAATTTGTACTGGCCTCATATGCAGATCGGGGGTATTGAAGAGGGTTGATATTTCTTTCAAATTTAAAATGGTGCAGATTTTTAAAACCTGCAGAGCAATTTTGACTGAGGGCCAGATAGGAGTCTTTCAGTAGCTCTGTTTTACTACGAACACCAGCAATATAATGTACACTCAAGGGGGAGGAAAGGCTTTTAAGGTGTTATTGGCATTTGCACATAAATCAACGATGCCCCGACACACAACCCTGCAGGAATCGCAGGATCTAAGGGCCAGAAAGAATGACCACATTCTCACTTCCTCCAGATCCATTTTGGTGCAGGTTGGAAATGGTTTGCAGTGCTTTTGAAGTCTGGGCATTTGAAACCAGTTCCACTCCTGTCCGCTGAATCAGCCATGTTTGTAGCGGCAGAACAAGACTTGGTGTGGTATTTGGTGCTTCAGAGTGACAGTGTTTGGGTATATGTATGTCATCACATGCGGAGTGCAGGGTGACCCTGGCAGACTTCGGAACTGGAGAAGCTGTAACTCGAGACATGTTTGTTTGCTTATTAGTAGGCCTGGGTAACTATCCCCACACAGCCTTAGGGGCACTGGCCACAACACTGGCCATGCTACTGACCCTAAGAGTTGGCAAAACACTGAGGTCACAGTCCTGATAGCCTCCTCTCATGGCGATACTCCCAGAAATAATTCCACTGCTCAGAAAATGAATAATGTTTCCCTTGACTGTCTTCATTCCAATGCAGGACAATCTCAAGGCTTATTTTTGAATGCAGTGGGCCAGTTATTTATTATTCTCACCCAGGATGAGCATACATTTAGGTGCATTTCAGCAACAACAATAAAATAAAGACTACATCGATCAGAAAATATTCTTTGTTTTCTAGGAAATGTTTCTCCATCATAGTGATGAGCAGCATGGAATAATTTTAAACTTAATTTGGGGGGGGGTACATAAACTTCTGGTCCTTTTTCAGCTGAATGAATAGGCTATGTTTTGAAGTTTCTCATGAAAGAGTAACCTGAGATCAGGAAGGAATTTCATTTGGAGGGGAAAGATTCTCTTGAGTACCAAGCACAGGCATGACTCCTTCAAGACCATCTAGATTTGCTGATACAGCTTTGGGTTTTTTTTTGTAGAAGAATGTGCTATGAGGAGGAGAAAGATCTGTAATAAAAAGGCTTGTATGAATGGGGTTGCTCTTTAAAAATAGCAGGTACCATTTTGTTTCTTCGCTTTTTCACAGATCAAATCTTCAGAGCATGGAAGTCATGGTCTATACATACAGTAATGCAGTTTCCTATGTGTTACAAGTTTTAGGGCAAACAAAAGTGCAGTTTCACACTCTTCCAGATAGGCAAAAATTTCCATGACTCATTTTCCATTTTAAAAATCATTTTTCAGAAAACCATTTCTGTTCAGTAGAAATCCTATAAATGGGTGGGAAAGCCACTTCCTGGTTACAGTTTCCCATCTGAAGCTTGTCTTGTTTGTTTCCCTGCTAATTTGAAACTAATTGAGAGCTTCCAACCAGGAAACTCTTGATGTGTGAATGACCTCTAAAAGCAAGTGGTATTCCACACTTCCAGAACAAGCCTCAGAATAAAATAAACCATGCCCTGAAGAGGGACAGAAAGACATGGGAAGGTCTATGTTCTGCCTCTGTTGTTACTCAGACAAACTTTATGAGTAGAAGGAAAAATATGAATAATATGAACAGCACAGCAGATACATAATGGGGAACAAATCTTCCAACTGGAAGAGTCCTAACTTACACACCCAAAGTTATGCAATAAGGGGGAACTAAACTACTCTTCTGATCTTCAAACTACTGACTTCTACATTTTAATACTATTTTTAATATTAGCAATAATTATATTGAAAATAAAAGTTACATCTGGAGCAAGAACCTGAAACACAGGGTTTGTTCAATGAAACACTTCACCTTGAGACTTGGAGATGGAAGATGTCTATGGCTTACATCTAAGCTGCATATTTAGATTCTTAAAGGAAGGTGTGAGAAAGAAGTTTTTACACTTAAAGGAACACTGACTTGAAAAACAAATGGATACCAACTGGCTGTGGATGAAATGTAGTGCCATAACAATTTTGTCAGTGAATGGTGAGGACATCTGACAAAGAAAGCAGATTTATGGCAATGGGCAAGTGAGGAACCTAGCCTAGAATTTTGGCTCTGGCACTGAACCTTGCATAATATCTTTTGAGAGTTATGTGATTGCCACCTTGTGGTCTTAGTCTGACTTTACAAGAATGTCTATAGAGCACACACCAAAGATGATGGTGCGATGCCTCTGGCTGGCTGTTGTAGCTGTGGGATGCTTTGAGTTCAACTTCTAAGCCAAATAAAAGACGATTATTCCACACAACGGTCTGTCAAATTATCTCATCTGCCAAGTTTCTCTCAAGGCTGAGCACAACATAAGCAGATGTAGTTGTTTAGAAGAAATAAATGCCGCCACCATGTTTCTTGGAAGTTCCTCCAGTGCATTCCAATTCATCAAGAAGCGCGATTTTGGGGACTTTGTTTCCAGGAATCCTGCAAGTTTTGGACATGGGAGCTGGAAAAGCAGAGATGGGGAAAGGTTTTTTTCAGGGAGTGGTAGGGAAGAATCAGCTACAATTCCCTGTTATCCTAACTTTTGGAATTGTAGCTTGTGCAAGAATTTGAACAAGAAACACAAAACGAGAGGGGGGAAAGTGGCACTTTAACGACTGATATATTTTATGTAAGCTTTTGTGAAGCACTATCCACTTTTTCAGACAGAGAAGCAGGTAATGTTCCACAAAGTCTTATATTAAAATACAGCCATTAGTCAATCAAGTGCCACAATCTCCTCTTTTATATTATTTTTATTTATTTATTATTTTAATAAATAAATAAATTCTGCTCTTCTGTTAAAGGCAGAAGAGCCTCAGGCAAAAAAAAAGTTGGCAGCTGTTTTATCTGGCCCATTGCTGTTCAGTTGACAAATATTTTACATAATCTCACTGTTTTGCCAACTAAAATCATTTATTTATTTATTTATTTAGTTAGTTAGTTAGTTAGTTAGTTAGTTTATTTATTTATCTATTTATTTGCTGTATATCCTATCCATGCTGACTGGAATGCTCGAGGCCGCCCTCATCCTGCTCTGTTCTTCAACCTATGGGACTGGCTAGGGAGAGGATCACCCAAGGGGAAGGTGCCACTAGTGTCACTGCCATGCCATTTCTTACTCACACTGCCTCACTGTAGGGCTAAACTGTTCACCACCATCATCATCATAACCAGAAGAGATGGGGAGCATGAAAATAAGAGAAGGTGAGCTGAACAGCAATGGGTCAGATAAAACAGCTGCCAACTTTTTTTTATTTTTGCCTGAGGCTCTTGTGCCTTTAACAGAAGAGCAGAATTCATGTTGCCCATCCCCAGGTCTGGACAACCACCATGTGTCAGCTAATGTGTCACATAGGCTTGTCAAAGGGACAGGAGACGTGCAGTGCCCTGAAGCTGGCTCTCTTAATTTGAAGGTAGACGTTCCCAGATTTATATGGAATGGTTTGCCTGCAGAAGTAGTTTGCCTATGTTAATTAATGTGAATTTATTATTGTTATTATTTATTGTTTACAAACAATTTTAGCCACCCCACTACCTAGTGGTCTCTGGGCAGAGTACAACAATTTATTAAAACTATAAAACAATAAAATTGTTAAAACTATAAAATACAATACAATTTAAAAGGACCAACATATAATACAAATTATAAATTTACATCCCATACACTCACTTTCTATGCTTAGGAAGCTCATATATAAGAATATGTATACAGATGCTGATGGAAATTGTGAAAATGTGGAAAGTAATCATTAAAAAGTACAAAGTAAAATAAAGGTCAAACACACGTATATTATGAAGCCACCACACTGGCCAAGAATTTTAAGTTGACATGGGTATACTGATGGGAAAATTACCCAGTTTGTTGCTGGACTACACCTCCAATAATCCATTCCCATTTCCCTTGCTAACTGGGCGGATGGGAAGTGAAGTACAGCATCATTTCTAGGGCCACAGATTCTACATAAGAACATAAGAGTCATGCTGGATCAGGCCAAGGGCCCATCTAATCCAGCTTTCTGTATCTCACAGTGTGGCCCCACCAGAAGTACTTGGTACCTCTAGGTTTGTGTTCACATCTTTGTTCTTCATGGTTTTCCGTGAATCACAGATATGGGTTGGGGCCTTTTCGTTCTAATACAATACCTTAGTAACTACTAAGGTACCTATTGAGGAACCTTCCTGGATTAATTTCTGCTAGATGAAGACAAGAGTGGAGGCAAACAAGGATGGTTGAAGAAGAGGGTACTGCTGTTCTCATTGGCCCTGTATGTGCACGCGCTCACACTCATTGTGCATCAGATTGACAGGCATGGGGGTGGGGCAAGCACCGGGCCCTTAACCTGTCACTCATGGCTCAGGCTGATGGGCTGTCCTGGTGGCAAAAAAACATTGCTTGCCGATTTGAGGAAACAAAATAGCAATTGTAATTACTGGCTCTGATAAGATAAGGTCTAGTGTGTGCCTTTGGGTGAAGGCATCCTGAGCAATCGCTGGCCATTTACACTGAATTAGTAGCTGTCACTCATGCTGGACTGGGGCAGGAGTGGTGGCACTGGTGGGAACATTCTTTGCTGGAGCATTTATCAGTCCAGCCAAGGAGCTGGCATGCGTCCAGACCACAAAAGGCCTCCCTTTGCTTGGCACCCCCCTCCTTCTGACCCCACTGTGTCTGTGCTTTTTGTGCAGCTGTGAAGGGCCCCACACCTCATCTGAGATAGCTAGATAGGTAACTTGCTCTCTCTGGCCCTCCCTTCCGTCTGCATCACCTGATGCTCACTCATAAGTGTGCTGCCATTCACCTGTTCAGCGGTTTATCACCTGCACCTCCTCATGAAAGGTAAGTGATCTTCTCCCTTTAAAAAAAGAAACGTGTTGGAGAGGGAGAATCTCTTAAAGTGCTGAGAACTGCCCGGGAAACCTTGGGTCTGTTAGTCAAGGGTAAAAGGTGCTCCAAGAGCAGTGCTGTTCCCTGTTGCTGAACCAGGCAAACCAACTGGGAGTGCAGTGGAAGATGCCAAAGGTTGGGAATTGCAAAAACATGAGCCTGTGTTTTCCCGTATCACACAAGTCCAGCCTTCTGAACCTTTATGCAGATTAATTCTCATGAGCGTTCAAGGGGACACGCTTCTAGGTAAGTGGGCACAAAATGCAGCCAGAATGGGGACTAAACGTTCTTTAGTTTTATGCTGAGATCCCACAACAATATCTGTTGGTGGGCTTTGCAAAATTGAAACCATGACCTGGGCGTTGTCTGGACACCTTGTAAACCCCCTTCCTGCGTTTGCTTCATTTCTTATTACTAGGGGCTACGTTCAATAGCATAGTCCCAAGTCAAGTGGACCCATTGACTCGATGGGACATACATGACTTAATTTAACCTGTCCCAATCATTCAGTGGTCTAGTTTAACTGGAAGCAACAATTGAATGTAGCTGCAAGTGGCATACATGAAGGATGGACCCAAGTGGGATATTTTATCTCCCCTCTTCTAATTTTGAGACTGTTGCGCAGTTCGAACTATAAAAGTATTTGTTTTGAACAGGTTGAGGAAAGGCTCTTGAAGCTCCATATCTGTGGGATATCTTGCTCTTTCTTAAATTCTGTGTGATTGCCAGCAGGCAAAATGCTTGTGTAGCTTCCTTTCAGCTTTCTTCCTTTCTGTTTAATGCAACTGATATTTGTGGCACAAGGCAGACCACTGCTTTCAAGACCCAGTAACAAATATATTTCAAAAATACACCAAGCATTGGGCTTTTACTTGAACCCATTCAACTCAATGGGATTTACTTCTGAACAGAGGTGTATAGGGTTACACTCTCAGCCTCTTGGAGAACAGGGTCTTTGGATTGCCTTTGCTGTTTTTATTTAAGCAACAATTCTGTGCAATTGCTTCTTTCATATGCAATGGCTAAAAACTATGTCCTGAGTAAAGGTGATGATTCTTTTTGTATCACAAACTAGGGTTTTAGAAGCACTTATCCTATAACAAAAGGAGATCCTTTCCACAAGGAAGGTGGGATAGAATATTTTAAATAATAAATAATAATAAATAAGTCAGTCTATAGTTTAACCCATGCAAACTCTGTAGTATTTAAAAGGAATGATACCAAGTGAAAAAACATTTCAAAAAAACTTTCAAACATTATTTCAATGTTCTGTAATAAGGTTACAGCATAAGGCCAACACAGCAGCAAACATGAATTGACTGAGATCTAAAATGCAGTGCACGTATTTTATTGCAGGATTGGAAAGCCTTGATTTTTTTTTTTTAAAAAAAGCCTGGTGACAAACCTTTCCCTTGATGCCAAGCAAGCCTCACTGGAGAGGGCATTCCACAATCACAATGCCACCTCTGAAAATCCATTCTAATCAACATGTGGGGTGGGAGGAAAACTCCAACCCCCCAAAACAATAAGAAATAAACAAGGATGCACCTAGGCATGTGCATGCAAGCACACAAATTCTCCAAAGCTCCTGGACATTTGATAAGAGGAGTGAGTTTTTACTATTACATCCAGCTTGGTCAGTGGCCGTGCTAGTTGGAATACTGTATTATGAAGGTTGTTGTATTCCCTAAAAATAACCTTTTCCATCTCTGCAAAGTATATTTGTAGTGGCATTTGTCTGCTTGCTTGCTTGAAGTGACTAGTAAACCCATATTTGCTGTACATAGAGGAGTGCCTGCTACATTTTCTACTTATCCCCTACCTTCTGCTTTCAATTTGAGTCAGAGAAGCTGCAACATTTGGTCTTATCAGTGGGCAGATAGAGTTACCTCTTGAACAGAAGGTGTGCTGCTTGGGAACTCTTCTAGGGCTTTCACCTCTCTATCTGGCCTGGTTTCTTTCCCTTGAGCTCAACTTCAGAGAGCAGAAGATACTGTGGGGGAGCCATCTTGGTTTTGTCGGTTGTTTGCCCCACTGCAATGTTATCCCTCCCCCTCCCCCCCCATCCGCATCTGGCTTCGTTTGCTTGAAATGGGGTGGGGGGAAGGAGGGAGAAAGAGTAAGCAGATCATGGGACTTAGTGAAGATAATGAGTACTATGGCTTATTTATTTGGTTAGTGCCATGTTTTTCCTCACCTGAAGGTCCTATTCTTTACTCAAATCCTTTTAATGTCTCTCACTTGTTGTGGTAAGCATACGCTACCTGCCGCAATCCACAAAAGCAGGCATTTGCCTCACCTCTATTCATACTAGTTTAAGTTCAACTCATTGCTTGACCTAAGGTGTTTTTGCTGCTTGAGGCAAAGGAAGAGAAGATGCCTCCCCTCTCTGACATCCCATGTACAGAAACAAACAAGCTGACATTTATTATTAGGGGGATGCAGCCTTATTTGGGTTCAAGATACAGGGTATGGCATACACACAACTTTGCTTTCCAGCACATAGCACCTTCCCTACCATTAGACTGCATGCCTCAAGCAGCATGCTTGGGGTGTTACAAAACAAACAAACAAAAACCCAGCCGATTCATTTGAACATTACAGTGGTATTTTTTTTTTTTTACTGTCATGGAGATGAACATGTGGGATTGACTGATTGATTTCCTCAGGTGTCAAGACAACTTTTTTGGGTTGGATTCTGTTCCCGCTTGGCAGAGTGAAAGGAGAACCTCAGAAAGCAAACAGACAGGCCTGGATGAGGAGCTCTGGATGTACTATTACTTTAGGCAATTGCCTCATCCTGCCCAGTGGCAGAGCTGGTCTTATTCATTAAAAGATGCAAGGCAGTTGCCTCAGCTGATAAATACTAGGAGGCAGCAGCAAAGTGTTAGAAGGAGGAGATGAACGAGAAAGTTGCAGAACCTGCTGTCCCTTCAGTATGAATCTTTATGAATCAATATGAATATAATGAAGATTAAAATGGTAGCTTCTGTGAGTGGAGAAGGAAGAGTGTCATTTTTATAATTTGCCTCAGATTGACTGACTGATTGATTGATTGATATACAGTACATTTCAACATGGCCTGAAGGTCACTCTGGGCAGTTTGCAAAGTTTAAATGTAAATAATACAACATAATAAAACCACAATTACATAAATGATCAACAAATAATGACATATTAAAATAAAAATAACATAAAGGTAAGACAAGAAGTAAGATGAAAACAAAGGTGGAATTAGGTTATCAAAGACTTGATCAGCAGCAGTGGTGGTCAGTATTAAAATGCCTTGGGCCTCTCCTGCTTGAAGGAAGGCTCAGGCCTGCAGGTGTCATTTGTTAAGACTGTCAGCACATAGCCCCGATAGATGAGAAATGGATGTGATTTTTCCCCTAGGCCAGTGCTGGCGAACCTTCAGCACTCCAGATGTTTTGGACCACAACTCCCACACTCCTTTGTCATTGGCAATACAGGCTTAGAATTCTGGGAGTTGTAGTCCAAAACATCTGGAGGGCCAAAGTCTGGCCAACACTGCCCTAGGCCTATCACTACCTTCTGACGATCTTTCCAATGTTATGGCCACCATTGTTCCCAGAAAATAAATTTTCACCACCCAATACAGTTCCTGAAAACCAGGTAAAAAAAGCTCATGTATGTGACATGGAGGCTCAGAATCCAGAGTCTAGCAGCTGTATGATGAGCTCTTCTAAAGTTCATCCTGAAGTAACTCTCTGTATTGTACCATTCTATGGGTTCTTGATTTCTTATTAGATGTTGGTTTTGGAGATTGTCCTGAGGAAACCTAGGCTTAGCTGGTCCTTGCTGACATAACATTGGGTCTCTGTTAACAGGATTGCTTCTGAAAGGAATTATACCAGCATCAACTGTCCTGCCAAGAGAACCCCACGAACTATGGCTTCTTGGACAAGTCCATGGCAATTGTCTGTACCTCTAGCAACTTGCCAACTGATGTGGAGCAATCTCGGGTGCCTGTGCCTTCTTGACAGGTCTGTGATTTAGGTGCAAGAGGAGCACATTTAATCATGACATGATTCTTCTCCCATAGGGTGGGTGGAAAGGAGTGTAATCTTTTGCCTGGCCAGCTGAGAATCTGCACTTCTGAAGGTCCTAAAATAAGTCTTGGGTCGAAGCTGATCTTGTCTTATCCATAAGCTGCAGCAGCAGTTTATTTTGTCTGGAGTGTCCCATCTTTTTATTTGAAATTCATTGTGTTTTATCGGTGTATTAGAATTTGGGGAAATGTTATTTTTCCTGCTTCAGTGCTACCTCTGTTACCCAAGAAACATGCCCTGCTGCTCAAACATGTACCCTAAAACGTGGAAAACTTGGATGGATATAGTCGCCCAAGTATCTTTTCTGAATGGCAAAGTCAGTTTAGCCTTCATTTGTGCAGCAATCCATAAGCCCCTGGATGCTCCCATCAAGGGCATGAAGACAGATGCCCCCAGTTGTTTGCCTCCAGGCTCTGGTTTTCTGAAACGTACAGCTCCTGCTACCATTGTGGCAAAAAATCCATCAATTAATCATACATTGTCAGGAAAAATTACTTGACTTTTGTTTTCTCTTACTCTTTTGTTATTGGTCATTTCAACTCATCAAGCAAGGACCGCCCCTAGCCTTAGGCAGAGCAAGGTGGCTTATTTGCTTGCTTGTTTAATTGGTACACCTCCCATCCGATTCCCCTCCAGGAATAACTTTTGAGTGTTGTGTGAGGACATATGGTGTTGCTCCATATGGATGGCTAAGGTTGAGAAGATAGGCTTCTAGGATTTCCTGTTTTGTTGATCTAAATACTTGGATGGTGTTGGCCACGTTGCACTTCTCTTCAAGCAGGACTGGGAGGGGGCACCACTGCTATTCCTCAGGCAGCCAACATGACTTGGGGCACCTGGAAGTTGAGTCATGGCAACTGGACTTCTTTTCTTGTGACATTGAAATGGTTCACTTATGTAGACGGATGAAGCTACTTGGATGAGAAGCAAAATGTTTTGATCTCTCAAGAAAAGAAGTCCAGCTGCCGTGACTCAGCTTCCAGATAACTTCACCTGGGTGACCGAGAATCTTCACAGACATGGGGTGGGGCAGTCCTGTACAATAAACCTGTGAAGGAAAAAGCAAATTGTTTCTGAATTGCTCTGTAAAAGTGTCCACCTGGATCCCAGCTGGCTTCTAGTAGCACAACCTCCCTTGGCTTCCCCACCCACTCACACATACATATACAGTATCTGGTTTGGAGTCCTTCATAACATGGAGGTACAGTATTAGCTTTTGGCTGATTATGTCTTCCTCTTGCAATGGTTCCTGTCTGCTAGGAAGCTATGGAGATTTACTTTTTGGGGTGACAACAGACATCATCACCCAGTTAGCAATGGGAGGTGTCAACCAGGTAACTGTTCCAAGTTCTGATGATAGGGCTCTAGCTAGAAACAAACCAGTGTCTCCCTGAGCCTCCTACTTTCACTATGTAACGGAATAGAGTGAAGGAAGGATAGTGTGGCTTAAGGAAAGGACATTTGTGCCTGGACAGAAACATGCAAGGACTGAATGGCTTGGCCCACAGGGCCAAACCCAAGGTTCCAGGGTGGACTTCAAGGAGCATTCATGGCTGGAGGAAGCCGCTCAAGTGGCATTCTCTCTGCCTCTTGTCACCTGCCTTCATAGTGAACAAAGCAATCACCTTTGCTCCTGCAAGTACCTGCCTGTCAAGTTACCAGAAGCATATCTTACATTAAACACTTTAATCAGTTAAATAAGTTTGCTGGCTGAAGAGCTCCATGTGTTTGGTCTCTGGCTGTGGAGCCAGGGAGTTTGATTCCCTGCTATGCCTCCAGGGAGAAGAGCCAGCCTGTGTGGCCTTGGGCAAGCTGCACAATCCAGGGGCGTCCCCTGTAGAAGGGACTGGTAAACCATTTCTGGTTTCCTCTTTCTGAAAATGGGTGCCAAAAGTCAGAATTGGCTTGACAGCATTTGGTGATGAATGATTCAAGTGGTTTATTTGCCATTTTGACTAGCAAAGTGTGGTGTAAAATTCATATTGAACTCATGTTGCATGATTATTTTCCCCACACCAGCTATATCCGCTGGACAACTTTCCTGGTTAAATGTAGTCAACCCCTTTCCCTGGAGTCTCCATTTACCTTCAGACCCCCTCCCTTCTTTAAGGCTCACTCCTACCAGACCAGGAGAGGCTGAAAACGCCATTCCATCCATGCAGTCCTGGGATTCCTGGAAGAACGGCAACCTGTGCTTTTCCTTGCAAAAACAATGCACAGTACTGATGATACATGCATGAAATGCGCGGGGCTTGATCGAAACACACCATAAAAGAGATTCCGGGCTTTAATTTATCACCAGCTTTCTGGGGTGTTCAGCGGTTGCGCTCTTCCGCTCCTACCCGCAGAGGTGGTGGTGGTGGTGGGGAGACAGGTGCCGGGAGAAGCCAGATAGCGACGTGACGGCTTAGGATAAGCCTGCAGGGCTTTTTGCGCCATCACGTGGGGGTTCAGGTGCGGTTGCGCCCCTTTTCGACACCTTGGCGGGCGGTGTTCCCCGGACTCGCGCAAAGGTGGGCAAAGGGAATTCCCGGGCAGCCTGTCCTAAAAAGCCGCCTCTACGTGCCACTCAAATGAACTGACTCGATGGCACCCTCCCATGCCTCGATGTTGGACGAGGCCGCCCTCCCACCAGTACACCTGCGCTGCCCGCCATTCCCCATGGACGCTCTTGTGGCGGGGTGGGGGGGGTGTCCGAAGGCAGCCTCGTATTCAGCCGCTCGCCGCCCCCCCCCCCGCCCAGCTGCGTCTGCCTGCGTGTATAAGTCCGGCGAAGGGACATCTCAGGCAGGCGGCAGGCAGGCAGGCAAGCATACCTTCCAGCGCTGCCTGCCGGTGCGGTGGGAGGGCGAGGGTGAGGGGGGGGGGAGCGAGAAGGAGAGAGAGAGCGAGAGCGAGAGAGCGAAGGGGGGGTCCAGGGTGGTCGAGGGCCCTTCCCGGACAGATGAGAAGGGGCTGGCACATTGGCGAGCAGCGCCCAAGAGGAGGGACCAGGGCTGGGCTAGGCCAGGCCGGACTGTCCTGCCCTTCGGGCGCTCCGAGCGAGGCGCGCACACAGCCCAGCGCAGCCGTGCCGAGCGCCCAGAGCCGGAGCTGCCCGCGGCTCCCACCGCCCGCGCTGACCTGTTCACGCCTCGCCCCTCGCCCAGGAGGAGCTGTCAGCGCAGCCGACGGAGCAGCAGCAGCAGCAGCAGCAGCAGCCGGGCGCGGGCTTCTCCCCGCTTGCCCCTGGAGCTTGTCCTCCCTTGCGGCCGGGGCAGCGCCCCGTCGGATTGCCCGCCCGTTCGTTGTCCCCGTGCGCGCCCGGCCGGCGGCTCCTTTGCGCCGCTCCGGCTCTTGGCCCCACCGCCGGCTGCGGGGCTCCCCTGAAGGACATGGGCTGGCCGCGCAGAGGCGCCCCCGCGCCCTGATCAGCCGCTCCGGGGGGAAAGGGAAAGGCAAGCCTCGCGCCGGGAAGCGGGTAGGACACGCGCTCCCTCGCGCCCCTCCGCGCCCGGGAAAAGGCACCCGAGCCCGAGCCGCGCAAAGCCCACGCCGACTGGGATCCTCCGGCGCCCCTCTCTGCCCGGGGAATCCATCAAGGGACCGCGTAAACCCGTTCAGGATGAATCTCTTCTCTTCCATATTTAGCTATTTGTAAGTAGACGCTGCTTATTTATTTGGGTTTTCCAGATTTCTTTTCCTCTGCCCCGAAAACAAACAAAAAAGCTCCCTTGATTTTCCATCTTTATTTCTGCTCCATTTCAAAGGCAAAATCATCTCACCATCTACTTTGTGTCCCCCCCCCTTCCCCTCCCTTTTCCATTATTCTAGGCTACTGCACTTGTTTGCTTTCTGCTTGCAGGCACAGGTAAGGAACTGCTTTATTACTTTTTCAAAATATCATTTTTAATGTTTGCAGGGTAGAGTCTAATCTTGCAAAGCTTTTAAAAAGAGAGAGAGGTGATCATCGGAGGAGTTTTATGGCGAAGTGTAGGTAACCACTCACTCATTGCAAACGTCGGGCTAAGCCAACACAGTCAGCGGAGAATGAAATGCAGAATATTACTGGGCAGATTGAGGGAGGTCTAGATCATATTTGGCAGAAAATTAGGATGACCCGTACCAGAGAAGTGTATGTACTGGTGTAGAAGCCTAGATTTTTAAAAAGGGTGCAGATTAATTTAAAACTCTTCTGAAACACTTCTCAAACCAATGTGTATTTTTATACCGTGGGCACTTTTGTTCAGATGGTAGAAATATGAAATGTTTAAGCATATTTAAGAGATGGTAATTCCAAGAGAAATCTAATCATACTGAAGACCTCAGTTTTATAATCTTGCTTGCTAGAAATTGGGAATGTCCTTATAGGAAACACCCCAGTCTTGTTACTGTTGAGTCTATAACCCTTCTGCTGATTGCAAATCCAGAGAGCAAAACACAAACGCATGCAGAAAAATTCCCTCACAAGAGAGAGAGAAAGAGAGAAAGAACAGGTGTAAGGTTTTGAGTTAAAATACAATCATTCCCCAATTCTGTAAGCCTGAGTGACAAAGCTCATTCTGAATGTGAGGGGATTGTGTAAAATCAGCCTTGTAATATCTGCCTGCATTAGATGGAAATCAAAGAACAGAAGGGGAGGATTGCCCACATGGTCCTCTCATCAGACCTAACAAGGGGAATCCAGAGATATTATCAAAAGGACTGTCTATATAGGAAACGCCTGTGCACACACTCACCGGCAGGCAGGCACAAAGGAAAAGAGAGCTAAATTGTCAAGGGAAACCCCCTATAAACTCCAGCTTTCAGGCGGCGGGTATGGGGTGGGGAAGAGGTTGCTTTCCCATTTATATGGAAGGACCTGAGCATTTGACATGGAAGGGGGGTAGTTATTTCATGCCTCGCCACCCCATGAAGTTGAAAGGAACAAATCTCCTCCACATTTGCTCAGAGTAGTCTTTATAAATGTCAGGGGGTTGAGGGGAGGGGAGGGGAAGAATTCTCCTAAGACTTGGCTGCAAGAGGAGAGAAACAGATTCTGGTTGTGGCAAAATCATTGTATGCTTGCAGTGAGGCAGCTCAAACCATTCCCTAAGTGAATTTGCTGCTTGCGGGCTGAGGGTTAGTCTGACCGTGGGTGGGAAGCCCGTAGTCAGCCTCTGTGTATGGAAGGGCTCATAAATATTAGCTGGAAAGACAATTCCGAACTGCCTCTTGCCACTGACACAACTGATCCCTGTTTAAGAACGATAAAATATAGCTACTTCTCCGTACTCACACCCCCAACAGCTTTGACCACCAGCTACTCTGATCTGTAGGATGGCGGGTGGGAGGGGTAGGAGGGAGGTTTGCAACCCATGGGGGCAAAAACTTTGAAATGGGCCGGTTCAAATAGCAGGAAAGCATATGCTTCAGAAACAGAAACAAGTAAACTAATTGAAACTTCTGGGAATATGCCTGACCAGAGACGTGCCTTACAACTCTTGTATTTATGCAAGCTCTTACAGATGCATGTGAATGGTGGAGAAATTCTGTCTCTTTTCTTCTTTGCCCCATGGTGACCTAATGCAACCTCAGCAATTCCTGCTGAATCTGCCTGAGCTTTGAGTGGCACAAGCAGGATTGGGGCCATGCCTGATCTGAGTCCACTGTGCTTACAACCCGGTTTCACTCTGTTTTCCTTGAGACAGGTCTTTTGTTAGAAGAGCCCTAAGCCCAGAGAGTTTGAGGACAACCTTTGGCTCCCTTTATCCCATAATGGGTTTCCAAAAAACAAATGCCTGGGCAGCCTTGTACTTTCTCAGTCCTACCTAGACAGAATGCCAGGGTTTCTTTATGCTGACCCCCCACCCCCTTGAGTGATACTCCTGGCTCTCAGTGACACTGATCTGGTGCCCTTCCGAAACCCACCAGGAACGTGCCAAGATAGCCTTTCTCGGAGGAGTAGAGATTATAATGGTGTGTTGTATATTTTTTAATTTCCTAAAGGTAACTGTTCAGTCCCCACCTAATTTTACACAGCATGTGAGGGAGCAGAGCCTGGTGACCGACCAGCTAAGCCGCCGCCTCGTCCGCACCTACCAGCTGTACAGTCGGACCAGCGGGAAGCACGTGCAAATTCTGGACAACAAGAAAATCAATGCCATGGCAGAGGATGGAGATGCACACGGTAAGGCCCTCTATGTGCAGCAGCAGCAGCGGCAGCAGCAGCACCGGCAGTAGGAGCAGCAGCCGATCCGTGGGAGGAGGAAGGGGGTGCATGCAGCCCAGTAATTGATGATTTCCGTCCCCTTTGTTAGCTAGAAATCATTACAAGCATTTTGAAGAAGGGGGGGGGGAGTCTGTGATGGAAGAATGTGGTGATCAATATTTGTAATAACAGTACATTGGTTTTCCTCTGAGGATCAGGACAGGAGGGTAGCTCTTCTTATCACAGGGCAAAGGATTTACACCTGATCTTTCACCACTCATATGATAGAGCGAGCTGTATTCTCTCCCCCACTCCCTACTGAAATGTCCATTTTGTGTAGGGGTGAGGAGGAAGAAGAGATTCCCCTAGCTGTTTAGGGGGACGGGCTCCTGGGTTTGTTCCTGCACTGTAGCTCCAACATCTCAGGCATCTAGAAACAGGGAAAGAGACAGCATTTTCTCCTTCAGATGTAGCAACTTTTACAAATCTTTAGGCAAAGCTTCTTCTCAACTGTGTTTCTGAATGCAGCCTAGGTAGAGCACGGGAAAGTAAATTATTTTGGGCTTTGTCTCCTAAAATCCCTCATGTTGGCAGTGAGAAAGGGATGCTGGCAGCCCTAGAAAGTAACTTTTCCAAGGTACGGCAACATAATCTCCTTTTGGGCTGTTCCTTGTAACTTCCCCTGTGTGCATGAGGCAGTGCATAACTTAGATGTGAAGCTACATGCTTGTTCTCAGTTTTTTTTTTTTTTTCAGTTTTATTGTTTCAAAATAATGTGCATCTTTCTGCTACATGTGCGTATTTATATGCATCCTGGTTAGAAATCCTGCTCTTCTACATGAGATGTAATTTCCTTTCTTCCCTTAGAAGCATTATGCCAGAAATATATCATCTTTCACAGCTTTTGGCCTGGCTGAAGATTCCATGATGAGTTTTAATAGTTGGGAAGATTTCACGTGTATATATGTATATTTTAACCTTTCAAACAAAATATCGCAGTCATAATCTAGCCATAATTTAAAGGACGTCCCTCTTGTTTCCAAAGGGTGGGGGGGATCCCTCCATCTTTTAAATGCCTTATATAAAAAGAGAGGTTACTTTAGATTTAAATAACAATGTTATTTAAAGCCGTGAGTTGGATGAGGGAAAGGGCTTGAAAAAAGAAAAGACCTCTATTAAAACATAATAAAAAAGGTTAAGCATTTGAAGAGCTAAGACACAAACTGAGCAATGATCTAAAACAGAAAGAGAACACAAGCAGTTTTTCAGATGTAAAGTTTTAAAAGAGTTGCAAAGTCTGTAAATGTTAAAAGAGAGGTTCAGGATTGTTCTATATGAATCTCTGGAGAGACCCCCATGTCTGGAAGAGCTATTAAAACTCTTCTTACTTTCACCTTTTTTAACATTTCCTGAATACTTTCTCCTCTTCGCAGTCCAGTTAGGGGGATCAAGTGTGCCTTGCTGCATTTTTTCTGCATCTACGTAGCCACTTTCCCTTCAAAGCTTGAGCATGAAACATAATTTTACTGGGATAAATCTGTCACTGAAGTGAAAGAATAGAGTTGAAAATGTTAGACTTTCCTCCTCTCCCCCCCCCCCCGCTCCCCATACAAAATCAACCTTTCACACCATTAACATCTTATATTAAAATTTCACATTTGTATTTTCATTTTGAATAACAAAACAATAATAATATTGATTTAGCAAAGGTATATGCCTTTTTAAAAAAGAGTGATTTATTTTCACCAATGACCGCTGCCTCCGTTGTGACATTTTTATGGCTGACTTAACGTCAGGTCCATTTTTCTTAGTTATCTGTCTTGTTTGTCAATATCTGACTCGGGGTTTTCTAATTAGAACCAAAGCCCCACGGATCTGAAAGTGTGGTCCACCTGTGATAATTGTTTAGTGGTCTAATCTGGATTAAAATGGTCTTTATCTGCATGAGTGGGAAGTTCTTTAGGAGGTGAATGATAATTGCGCTCTTGGGGGGGGGTCTGATGGTGTGTTAGGGGAGATTCAGGATACAAAATTGCCATTAAGGGCAAGCTGCTGGAACAATTTTTTTTTTAAAAAAAATTTTTGCAGAGCTTGAAATGTGGGACCATTCCTCCCACATCTCCCTGCCGTCATAATATGATTCTAGCAGTTGTAATCAACATCTTTAAACTCGGTATCTGTATCACTTGGGGATCAAGAGGCACCTTCCTCCGCTGGCATGCTTTTTTGGAGGCACGTTGTCCCCCCTGATTGCCTGTCCTGGCCCACTGTGAATCTAGTGCCTCTGCCCCACAGCAGAGTTTTCAACCAGTGGGGCCTGCCCAATGAGCGGCAGTGATTCAGTGCTGGAAACTGGTCACCAAAGAAGCTTGTGTAGCAGTGCAAAGCCCACCAACAGGCAATAAATCAGAAAGACCCTTTGAAAAGGTGGGCGGGCGGGGGGGGAGAGAACAGGGAAGGGGGAAGCATGTGTTGTCCTGCCTCTGTGCAGAGGGCTGCTTTTTGGTGTCTCTCCATCAGTCAGCAGAAGGGAAGCATGAAAATTGATGCTCTTTAAACCTTTTACTGCTCTCTTGATCGACCTCCCTTGCTCATGTCCCCCAAAGACAGATAAATAAGAGGATCTTGTCTATATGGCTCAATGAAGAGGAATCAGGGGTCCAATTGCTGTTTGGCAGGAGGTTTTTTTCAGTTTTTGTTTTTTTAAAAGCAGATGTTAATATTTTATTGGCAGAAGAAGTGCTAAAATTAAAGGGGATGTAATGGGTTGGATGTGATGTGATGTTGTAATTCACATAATTCACATATAGCTCAACATGTATGAGAGAGAGAGAGAGAGAGAGAGAGAGAGAGGGTTTACTAAAGTATGGAATACTAACAGCTGAAAGGGTTGTGTAAAGGCTCCTGACCTCATCTAAAAGCATAAGCTGTGTAGCTCTATCAACAGAGTCTGTGAAGAGCTTCAATTGGATCTACTTTTTTAAAAAAAAAATCTACAGAGCCAATGATATTCATATAGCATGCTAATTAGTCATGTTGGTTTCGGGATTATGGGCAAGGTAGTCCAAAACAGTGCCATTTCCCAACTGATGGTGAGCAGCCTAGCTGGTGACAACATTGTTCACCCCTCTTCTACACATGGCACACGTCTTCCACTGTTACGAATACTGAGAAGCAGGGGGGAAAGAGTAGAAGAGGGCTTCCCAAATAATCTCAGGAAATCTCGATGAGAATTCCAGGCAAAAATCAAAGAAAAACAAAACAAAAGACACAAAACATGTGGAACCTTAAAAAGACTAACTTTCATATTTTAATGTAATGTTTCATGCACGCGTCCACTTCTTCAGACATAATAGCAGCAGAATGAGGTGTGCAATATAATATATAATGGAATATACATTTCATACCAAATATTCATTGGCTGTTGTATGTAGGTATATTTGCATGCAAGCCTGGTTGTAAATTCCTATAGAAACAGAGCTGGGGTGAGAGCTGGGGTGAGGGTGGATGGGGAGGGGGAAGAGGAAGAGGAAGAGGGTGTTGGTTAGTTTTAGAGATGGAGTTGCAGGCAGTTTTTGTTGATATGGTTGGTGTTGTTTTATGGCTATGTGGTAAAAACCGGGCTTGCATGCAAGTACACCTACATACAACAGCCAATGAATATTTGGTATGAAATGTATATTCTCTTAGATATTATATTGCACACCTCATTCTGCTGCTATATGTTTGAAAAAAGTGGATGTGTCCATGAAACGTTACATTAAAATATGAAAGTTAGTCTTTAAGGTGCCATATGTTTTGTGTCATTTGTTTTGTTTTTCCTTAATTTTTGCCTGGAATTATTGCACAGATGAACACGACTACCCTCTCAATCCTCTATGAGTTTTGAGACTTTATGTTTCAGGGTCTGAATCCTGTTGTTAGTCCTCCCAACTGGAGTAGGCCTATTGAGTTCACATGCTGGCTTAAGCCTGTTCACAGTCATCCTGTGGCTGAGTCTAGCTGTTGGAGTTAGCCTAAATAAGAGGAGCCATGATGGTCACCTATAAAATATGCATTGAATGATAAAATGAACATACTGAAGATTTTCTCCCTCCTCACAATATTAGAACACAGGGTCATCCAGCCAAGTCCAAAGTCACCCTTCTTTCATACAGTGCACTGTTAAGCAAGTTTGGAACAGTATTCTTTAAAGTTACATTGTTTTTATAATAATGCATTAGTCATCTGTGAAAGGATACTTTACATTGTTTTAAAATTTGTAAACATAAACCATATGAACAGAAAAGTCCCCCCCCCAATATTTTAGAAGTAAGAAGTAAACGTTACTTCCTTCCATCAAAGTTCAGTCATTTTGTTATTCTGAAACAAGCTGGCATTGCAAAAAGTAAATAGCATCATTACTTGTTCTCCATGTGTGCAAATTTGTGTTTTTGGGCTTCCAGAATTTCTTAGATAGGATAACTGTCCAGAGAATTCTGGGAACTGTACTCCGCAAAACTACAAGTCTGCACAGCCCTGCTTATAAGGCATTTCTTCCAAGCCCTGGGAATTGACTACTACAAGATTTGAAGTTAAATACCTAGTTAGATGGCTTTAAAAGTGTATGGAAATAAATCCATGGAGGATAAGGCTATGGTGGTTGTATACCACCATCTAATTAAAAGGTGATATGTCTTTGGGTTCTCAGCCAGTTAGAGGCAAGAACAAGAGGGTCCTTTTGGAGTCTGTCTTGCTTGTTGGCCTTTGGTTGACCACTGAGGGAAGCAGCTTGCTGGACTAAAATATGGCTTTGGTCTGAGAGCTTCTGTTATGCTTTCACTAGATTGAGAGAAGAATGAGTATTCTTGGATAAGCACCTGCCTGTGTTTATGTGTAGAAACCAAGCAACTCCCTTGGGATTGCGATACCCCCCCCCTTCTAGGCCTAATCTGTAGGGCGGATTGCTTTAGGAGTCAATTCTTCAGGCGCAGGTTTCTTTGTGGCTCTCTTTACTGTTAACAATAAAAAATTCGGACTAGAGATCTTAGGGGTTTGTCGCTGTTCCTGCATTCCCACCCCCTCCGCACTCCTGGCTGCTGGCTGCATGAGGGGAGGGAGAAAAAAAAGGAAGAAAAGAATGCCGCTCACCTCTGTTCTGCTGTCCCAGCACTACATTCAGATCTCTTAAAGGGGCGGGGGGGCAAAAAAAGAACAAACAGAAGCAAGGAGAGCCCGGTAGTCACTATGTTATATCCGCATCAGGAATTTTCACCTCCAGAGAGCAGGTACCTGAAAAGTGCGCTGGGACGCGCTTAGGTGGGCGTGGTCGCACTTAATTATCTGTAAACTCTGGAGCTGGTGGGGAAAAAATTTTAAGCTCCGGAGCTGGGAGCCATTTGCGGCGGAGTTTAGGGGTCGTGTACAAATACCCTATGTCAGTTTTGACTTATGGCAACCCTTTCTAGGGCTTTCCAGGTACTCAGAAGTGGTTCACCATTCTCCTCTTCTGGGGCAACTTGGGACGGGTGTGGGTTCCCCAAGGCCATTCATAGGCTGACTCTACTCACTGCAGACACCGTGGGGAATCCATCTCCCAATATCTGGCTCTACAGCTAGATCCCTTAACTACTGGGCTATCCAGCCATGCCTCTTGTACTATAATGTCTGCTGAATGACTAATACTCCAACGGGAGTGTGCATTTTTAAAAAGGCATCTTTATCAGGCGGAGGAAAATAGTAGTTTCTGAAAGTATATACAGTGGTACCTTGTATAAAGGAATTAATTTGTTCCCAATGAAATTCTGTTAAGCAAATTTTCCTTTATACAAATTTCCCATAGGAATGCATTGAAAACAGAGTGATCCCTAATTGCCATCATTTTTATGTTGTATGGATTCGCCCCACAGACAATTCTGTTAAGCAAAATTCCCCTATCTCTGGAATTTTTTTATGTTGTACAGATTTTATGTTATACCTACCATTTGTTATACAAGGGTCCACTGTACTTCCAGATTTCTCAATAGTAACTCAATTCATGGTTAAACCCCAAGCTTCTTAAGCTGTTGTTAAAATGGTTCATCTTGTTGTGGCCTGAACACCCACAAAAGCGCAAGTGGCAACAGCACAACTCAAAGCACAAGCCAGTACTTGAACCATGTGATACTCTTCTTCCATCATTTATTAAGCCGTACCTCTGTAAGCAGAAAAGTAACTTTAAAAGCTTCATGTATTGCAAAAGGAAGCTATTGAAAATGCAATCCAAGTGCAACGCAATGCTACCTACATGAGTGGAAAAAGGAAGTAATGGCAAGTACGTAGCTATCTGTTTATGTCTCCTGATATTCAGGTTCTCATCTGAATTCTGGTCCAGGGAAAATATCATTGTGCTTCATAATCTCTCTGATAAGGTTGATACCAGGGCTACTGCTTTGTTTTAGGAGGAGGGAAATAGCAATGTACCCTAGAAATGTCTTAACTTGCCCCTGATCATTTGTTATGATGTAGCCTCCATTTGTTGGGCTTATGTAGCAGCAGGCTTCAGAGCCTATTATTCTTTTCTTGGTAAGTGTTGGATCTTGGATTTCAGTTTTCATCTACTGAGCTCAAACACAAAAGCCAGGAATGGAGCAGGGTAAGGAAGAAGATGAGCCAGTCACCTGTAGAGCCGAAAAAGCATGGTGGAATTGGAGAGGGGGGGGGAATATTGAAGAAACAGTTACTTTGCCTTTGCAAAGTAAGATGGATGGGGCACACGGGCAAGCACATGGCTTCATCGAGGCATTGCCTCTTCCCGAAGTACTAATAAAGAATCGTAATTTAGAAGCACTAACTGGAGAATGTAGTGGTCCATTAAGCACTAACTTTGCAGCCCAGTACTGTAATTCAAAAGATTATGTACACCTTTATTTGGATAGGGTGCATCCTATCCCTTGGTCAAGGAAATCAGGCCTCAAGGGAAAGGCCCATAGCCAAAGTCAAAGTTCGAATACCCATTGAGAGCCAAAGGATTTTATAACAGGGATAGGAGTAAATTGCAGCCCACGTTTGAAAATGTATGCTGACTGATGGAGAAAGTGCATTGCTGTGTCAAGCCTGAAGCAGATAAACAGCTCTGCTGCGTTTCCCACATCCTGATTGTGTCTACAAGAAGGCTTTTTCCAGAGCAGCATCCTGACTGTAGGACTTCTTCCTTGTTGTGACCATCACGCTGGTTCCATCTGTCCTCAGTGTCTGACAAACCATGAAAATTTGTTTTGTTGGGATGTTGGCTTTTAAAAATATCTCAAGTATACAATTAAATAATAATTTGTGGGTTTTTTTCAGGCTTTATCTGGTGGTTTTTATTGCACACTGCGTTGAGAGAGAGGGTGGCAGTCAGAAAAGTGATTTCTCAACTCTTTTTTTATAGATACGTTGAAAGACTC
Source organism: Phrynocephalus versicolor (assembly GCA_023846285.1). Classification (NCBI taxonomy): domain Eukaryota; kingdom Metazoa; phylum Chordata; class Lepidosauria; order Squamata; family Agamidae; genus Phrynocephalus; species Phrynocephalus versicolor. The sequence continues at coordinate 16,015,928 of JAHTLZ010000379.1, read as the reverse complement.
ATCTTCTAGGGCTGTTTCAGACAATCAGTTTATAACATGCTGGCTTGATTCTCTGCCCGTGTGGTATTGAAGCATTTTGCCTTAAGGGAATCTTCCTTTGTTAAGAATGTTGCATGTTTTCTTGCGCACAGCATACAATGCATTTCTTCCCTATTTAGCAGCAGATTTCACTTTGATTTCCCATGCTGCTGTCTGAAATGGGGATGTGTGTCCTAGATGGCTATCAGATAATGATGGTTCCTCTCCCACCCCATGTATACACATCATTGCTAATGCATGAGGCAGGGTGGACGCTAATGTCGTCACGCATGGCAAGCTTCCGCCGTGGGGTGACCTGAACGCTGGTGTTCAGTTTGCCACAAAGAGGCTCGTATACAGATGAAAACTGATTAGTACCAAGACAAAGCGGGGTGGGGGGGAATTCCCTTACCTTTTTTTATCAGATGTCGTCTTATTTGGCAGCAAGTTTTTAATACTTTGGTGCAAAGAATTCAGTCATTGATTTGATAGTTGCTGATACCAGAAGCAATAGGGTGGTAGCAAATTCCAAGCTGCAGAGACTCAGCATGTTAGTTCATATAGGAAGGGTAGAAGGCCACTCTGTTAGTCCATATCATATCAGATGCAATGTAATGTAAATGTAATTTTTAGCTTATTGATGATTATTGCAACATGTCAACTCTTTCCTAAAATCCTCCCCATTGCTACCTAGAAATAATCATTTCAGGGCACAACTACATCCTTTAATTTGTGCTGAATTTGGCATGGTTAAATTCTATGTCTTTTCCTTTGATTACATGACATGCAGTCAATCATGGCAACTGCAGTCTTATCATGGGCATTTTGTTCAGCTGACAGGGAACTAGTGTTATTTGGCAGCAATTCTGCTAGCATTGTTTTTTTTTCTTCCAGTTTTTGGCATGTGCTCACTATATCAGACTAAAGGGGCAGTAGAAGGTGGGGCACCTTGGTTCCTAATTTTTTGGCAAGTGACATAGTGCTAAAATGATATAATGACCTGGGAGACTGCAATGCTTATCTGACATAGCACTAAAGTGGCCAAACATACTAAAAAGGGTTCAAAGGAAAGACAAGAGGTGATCACTTGAAAAAGATTCTCCTGCTTTGGTAACACACCTTTCAGTATGACACAGTATGCCAGTACAGGAGAGACATTCATCTCAAGTGAGTAGTACCTCTTTTCTCTCTATTCAGCAATTTTTGTGATGCTTGTGCTATGTCAGATAAGCACTTCAGTTGCACAAGTAGCCCTTCACAATTAAAAAAGATGCATGGAAGAGGGCCGTATTAATAACAAAAAAAATTGAATGACCTGTTATTCTGGTGTCATTTGTAGTGATATGAAATCTGATGTGGACTCTTGCCTCCCCAAATTGCCTGGGTAATTAAGCAATCTGTGTGAACAACAACAGGACTTAACTGCCACAGAAACTTCAAACTGACCCGAATCAACCCAGGATAGCCTCTCTGTGTAGTTGCACCCTAATTGGCCGAGCAGTTTGTGTTTTTGTTTGCTGTACTAATTGGGGGGAAAGTCAGGTTATGCACTTGAGTGAAGGGGGACTCCACCGAGAACAAAGCTGGTGCTCCACAACAATTTCTCTCTTCATAGTTTCTTCCCATCCTTCCTGGGAATGCCTGCAGGTGTTCATAGTAGAGCACCCTGTGCCTCGGGGGATGAGTGCTGCAAACCACAAAGAATGTGAGAAGGTATAACTCTAGTGTGCAAGCCTCCGGGTGAGCGCTTCCTCGTGGTCCCCTGGTCCCCTAATGTTTCATTTTTTCACTCTTCAGTCACAGTGGGTCTTGATCTCTGGACTCCAGAAAACAGGCACAGGCTCACTGTTCCTTGAATTGACTAAAGACTTTGCAAATACTGGCTGCACCTGGAGACTTTAAGATAGAGATCTTCTGAGCTGAGTTGGGCCCCACAGCAGCTCCAATAACATGTCATTCTTTCTAGGGACACGGTGTAACTGGATCTCTTCCATTGTTCAGTCCAATCAACTTGTTGGGAGGACATGACCTGAAACCACACTGCTGAGTGCCATAACATGACATAACATGACATAACATTTATGTTACTTGCAACTGGTAAAATATAGTACCTATACTACTGTGTCTAAGTATGTGGAACACACAGTATGTATCTTCAAATAGGGAACTCTTTAATGGTTTGCAGGTGAAATCTCATCCCGTCCCAAAGTTCCCCCAGGCTTTCCTCCCTTATTTCCAACTTTACCTCACTCATATTTTGTCTGCAGTTTATCTGCTTCCCCACCCCCACCCCATCCATCCCATACTCTGTTATCACACCACTTGTCACACCTAACCCGCCCCATGCAATTTCCCTCTGTAAGAAGGCCTGTTAATACCATGAACAGACTTTTCATGGAGTTTTCTCCTGACCCCCCCACCCCCGGTCTTCAGGGAAGGGAAATAAAATCTGAATCATAGGAGAATTTATTTATTTATTTATTCTTATATTTCTATACCTCCCGTCTTCCAATGGAACTCCAGGCAGTTCACAACAATATAATGCTACAATAGCATCAAGTCAGAGTAAAAACATTAAAACCCCCCCAGCAAAGATGGCAACATTTATCAAGGGGGGGGGAACTACACACTCTAATGCTCGCCAAATGCTTCTCTAAAAAGGAATGTTTTAAGAGCTTTTTTGAAGGCCAGCAGGGACGGAGCAAAAGGCGCAACTCACAAGGCAGGTGGTTCCAAAGTGAGGGGCCAGCCACAGAGAAGGCCCAGTTTTGGGTGACTGATTTCCTGACCTCTCTGGGTATGGAAATCCAAAGTGAGTGTGCCCACGACATTCTGGTGGGACTGGCTTCAGTCAACCTCTGGGAGATCCGCTCCGCCAGGTATTCAGGTCCCAAGCCATGGTGGGTTTTGTAAATCAAAACCAATATCTTGAATCTTATTCGGGATGCAACGGGCAAACAATGCAGGCGAGCCAGAACTGGGGTGATGTGGTCATATTTACCTGCACCAACCACCAGTCTAGCCACTGCATTTTGTACCTGCTGTAGTCTCCAAATAAGGGTCAGGGGCAACCCCATGCAGAAAGCATTGCAATAATCTAGAAGAAAGCTGTTGGCTCTGTGTACTGAAGATACTCCCTTCAGCTAAAATTTACCTGTATTTTCCCATCTATAAGATGTCCCAATGTATAAGTTGACTGCCAATTTTCCATTCTGAAATAACAGTTTTTCTACTGTGTGGTTCTCTCATTGGCTTACTTCTGTGTATAGTACAACCCTAAAATTTCAGTCGAGTAGTTTTAGTAAAAATATAGTGTTCTATATGGAAAGTACAGTAAATAGCTGGCTGTTTAGCTCTGTGAGTTGTAGTACTGGGGGCTGGGAGTTTGATTCGCCACTGAGCCTCTCAGGACAAGAGCTAGCCTGTGTAGCCTGGAGCAAGCTGCAAAGCTCCAGAGAGTCCACAGAAGAAGGAATTGCTAAAACCATTTCCAGATACTTTATACTGTACTTAGGAATCTGTGGCAAGGTTTGCCATATTAATAGCTGGCTGGATAGCTCAGTGAGATGAAGCACCAGGGTCAGGGGTCAAGTACAACTCAATATATCAACACTGTGTGTGAAGAACCCAGTTCCAGTCATGGTGTCTTGAAAGAGAAAGGCCACCCTGTGTGCCTTTGGATATGCTCAAGGCCATCTCCAGTAGAAGGTGGACTTCCATGGGCTTCTGGGTATTCTGCCACTGCTGAGTATTCCATACTTAGAAGACCCTGGAAGGGGCCATTGTGACTCAGAAATGACTTAGCAATGTATCATCATCATCATTATTTGAATTTAAATGTCTATAATAGACACACTGTTTTTGTTAGAAGCAAGCAAGCTTTGCAATGGACCCTACATCCTGGCCAGGGATGGGGGGAATGCAACAGGTCCTACCTTAAGGACAGGAACATATCCTGATCCTAAGGCCAAGGATTCAAGGACACCTTGAGACTTAAAGAAGAACAGCAGCAGGAGCAGTGGCAACAGCACCAGGGCTCCTGCACAGAAGGGCAGTTTTCTTTGTCTCTTTCATGGATGGAGAAAAGGCCCAGGATGTGTGAAGTGGCCCTCCAGGGCTGGTTAGCTCCAGTTCTTTGGGGTTCCTCCAGAAGCAAGAAGATGGGGAGAAGCCATTGATTTTAATTTGCATAGCTGCTTTGCAAACAAATCAATTCTTCCATTTAAAAAACTGAGACTAAATCAATATGCCCTCTCAACCCTCTCAGAGGTGAAATGCATTAAGTCCCCAGTCTTACCCTTCATGGCTTCCTTTACCAGATGCAAAGTCAGCATCAGTGAAAAGAAAGAGAAGAAGAGGAGAGGAGGCAGAGAAGATTCAAGCTGCCATAAAGGGCTTCTTGTCCTCTAGCTGAGAGGCAATGGCAGCAAAGACACCATATGGAAGAGTGACAAACTAGACAAGGACTCTTGGCTTCCTGTAGAACAAGAAGTTCTCAAGGCTTTTCATTCAATGTGTTGTTCTGCAGCCACTCAGTGTGGTTTTCTGTGGTTTGGGACTTTTGTGCTGCAGTCACAGGTCCAGTTCTTTTTCCATTGTTTGGGGGCTTCTGTATAAATCTTTCAGAGTAAACGACAATCTGAAGTCCCTTAAACTGAGTAACTGAAGTGGCAAGAGAGGGAACAGGACATGTTACTGTCTGAAGCAGAAGAACAAATGATATGTTCATGTACATACACAGTCAAGGGACAACAGTGCAAATGGCAGCAAAGTTGAAAATCCTATAGACACCTCTTGCTGTTCCTGGTTTGTATTTTTGTTAAAAGGAATGCTACCAAAATAAAACAACTAATAATGTGCTGCCCTTCCATGATTGATTTGCTCTGTATAATAGTAGGAGAAGTCATGATACAGTAGGATCCCCGTATTCACTGATTCAGTTATCCACGGTTGGCAGAGGAAAAAATTAAATAAATAATTCAGCAGCCGCAAAGCAAGCTACTGCCACAAATAGCAGCTGTAAAACAAGCTACTGTCGTAAAATAGCAGCCATAAAGCAAGCTACTGTCACAAACTGCAGCTATAAAGCAAGCTACTGTTGTAAAAGAGCAGCTGTAAAGCAAGCTACTCTCACAAAACAGCAGTTTTGGAGCTGTTTGGCATTCTATCTTATCCACGGTTTTCATTAACCACGGGAAGGTCTGGAACCAATCCCCAGCAGATACCGGGATCCTACTGTAGTCACCATTTTTGACCACAGGTTGAAAATAACTCTGATGCTGGGTCTTTACTTGCATTTAGCAGTTTTGTTGCACAAAACATTTGAATGGAAGTGCAGTTGTTCTCTATCTGCATGTTTTTGGTTTTGCATATAGTGGCTCCCTCATTTTCACATAAACTCTAGGCACCTTGTGCTGCCATTTCTGTTGTCTACAAACTCTGTCCATGTCAAAGTGAAAGAAAAAAAATAGTAAGGTCCTTCGATCCCTGCAAAACATCTTTCTACATGCCTTTGCTTCCTGTGTGGTATTTGAAATCAGACACCTTCTGTTGAGTTCAGTATACAAGCTGTTCCCTGTACTTGAAGACAAAGTGGATTGAATATGCATCTTCACCTTCAAATAAAAGTAGTACACTTACAGCGAATGTAACATAATTTCCATCTCCATCAATTTATAGGGATTTTTGATTTTGTTTTTTAAATTTTTTTTACCCATGTTGTGATAGTTAAAGGTAAAGAAGGAAGGAGACTTGATGATTAGGTCAGATATAACGCAAGCAAGAGACAGACAGCGACTAAAAATTGCATGATGCTCAAAGCTGTCAATATAGGTTGCATGCTCTTTTTCTAAGTTTTTTGGTCTGTAAGACTCCCCCACCTGGACCTGGTTGGGCTCCTTTGGTCCATCTCACGGACCACCACTGCAACTTCAGTATATAGCATGTCTCCCTTCTAATGCACAAGTCACGATTCATGAATACTGGAAGACAGTGTTTTCCTCTTGGGCATCTGGCTAATAAAACACAGTTTATATTTGCAGGAGATATTATTATATGATCTATATTATGTGATATTTGGGTGAATATGTTAGAACAACCTAAGAGAGCAGGGAATTTTTATTCTCCCAATGAGAGTACATGTTCCTAGAACTATTTTAATTAATAATTATTATTATTTAACTGCATAATTACTTCCTGTAGCATTTTAGCATCACTTTCTTTCTTTCTTTCTTTCTTTCTTTCTTTCTTTCTTTCTTTCTTTCTTTCTTTTTCTTCCTTCCTTCCTTCCTTTCTTTATTTATGCATGCCACTTTTGTCCCTATAGGGGGTCCATAGTGGCTCACAACTGGAAAAATAAGAAATGCTAAAACTGTGTAAATATCACAATCAAATATACATTAAGATTAAAACAATCAAGTACAAATACAATGGATAAATATTAAAAAAAACTGTACACTAAAAGAAAAACAGCATTGCTGAGATATCATGACTTATTTTATTTGTTGTTTAATTATTATTTTATTATCCACTTCTTTGTCCTTCCCTGCCTCCTTCCTCTTTTTGGTGCTTCGGCAAAAAGCCTGATCATCCACTGCTCAACAAACAGTATTACTTCACATTGTCTCTTTTGTTGCTTTCTTCTCCCCAGCCAAGCTCATTGTGGAGACCGACACATTCGGGAGCCGGGTTAGGATCAAGGGAGCTGAAACTGGCTTCTATATCTGCATGAACAAGAAAGGAAAGCTGATTGGCAAGGTGAGGAGATAAGAAAATGAAGTTTCCACAACTTCTTGAGCATGCTGAGTGTGGCTCAGCTGGCTTACTGTGAGACAGGAGGAGCAGAACAAACCGCTTGCGTGAGTGAAAACTGAGGATGGAAGGGCAAAAGGACATACAAGCTGAGCCACGAGTTGGTCCATTCATACCTTCACATTGCATGGCCACCTCTCCACCAGGAAGGCCACTGCTGCCACCACCCCCCAATTTAATGGTCATGGGAAGGGCTGCAGAGGTGTGACTTACACACATGCATGGCCGCTGTCCATTTAACGAGTCTATTCAGACCAGGGTGAAGTGAAACCAATGTGGAATATAAATGGGAGGCCTCTCACCAACCTGCCTCAGACTGAAGAAGCTACTTGGATGAGTAGCAAAACGTTTCAGTCTAAGTCCAGTTGCCATGAGTCAGCTTCCAGAAACCCTACCACTTATTGCCGTGCAGGTTTCCATGTGGGTAACTGTACCCTTAGACTACATGCTAAGGAGAATAATAGAGTAATGAAGTTGGAAGGGGCCTATAAGGCCATTGAGTCCAACCCTCTACTCAAGACAGAAAGTTGGGAGTGGACAGAGAAAACACAGGAACCTGGAATGGACAATTTCTTTAGTGCTCCCACCTTGCATAAATATAGCTGTCAACAAATATTTGTTTCATCTGTCAGGTAATTCAGCCTCCAGTGTTCAGTCACTTGGAGTTTTCCACCTGGCATTTAAAAAAAATTAAAGGGTTGTTTCAAATTGGGGGTAGTATACTGTCTCAAGATACAGTTTCCCTAAATTACTACCCTACTAGAAGTGTATTCTTCTGTGGTATAGATGCTGTTCCTAGCAACAATAAGAGTATGAGGATGATTCCAAGCATGGCATTAAGGGGATTATTTTCCTTCCCATTGCCTTAAAAAATCCAGCACCCAAGGCAGGGATCCCAAGCAGACTTTCTAGGGAATATACATCTTTCTAAACACATTGACACATCTATCAGAGTAAACGGGGTTAAATCCAATGCTTGTTGTACCTACAGTACAGACATTGAAAGAAATAGGACTAAAATTGTGATCACAAAGTCCCATTCATTTCAGTATTTCTAAGCACCACTAATGCTAGGTTGAGTACCTTTTTACTGTTTCACTATTAGCCTTCTCCCTTTTTGTCAATTAAAGAACATTCAAAACATGCTGTTTTCTACTTCAGGCAAAGTGATTGTAGTTTGGGGAAAGCTTTCCTATTTGATTTTGCATATATTGTATAAGCTGACCTTGAAAAGTTGTAGATCAAAGGTTTCCTGTGAGCACACCTTGCAAAGTCATGCTAGTTTCTTTGTCACCAAGAGAAACAAGGCATGCTTGACCTTATTGAGTATAATAATGGGACCTGGTTTACCCTTATGAGAGGGACTGGGAATGTGTGGTTCTTCAGGGTTGCAAAACTCACCTGCAGCCACTATTGCCTATGATGGCTAGTTGGCAGATGGATGTTGCAAAACCAGCAACACCTGAAGGGTCACATGATCTTTACACCTGCTTCCAATATGGTAATACAAAGTATCTTAGGGTGGGCAGCAGCTGAGTAGTAGACGGGTGGCTATTTAGCAATAACAGCTGCAAAAATGGACTTGGATTTTCTAGGCAGTCTCTGGAGAAATGCCAGAACCTGGGTTGGATAAAAAAGATACAGGGGAATTATGCTGATGAGCTTGGCTGGGAAGAAGAAAGCAACAAAAGAAGCAATGTGAAGTAATACTGTTTATTGGGCAGTGGCTGATCACACAGCGGCCAAGAAAGCCAATGTGATTCTTGGTTGCATCAACAGAAGCATTGTGTTTAGAGAAAGGGAGGTGATGGTACCACTCTATCCTGTTCTGGTCAGACCCCACCTGGAGTACTGTGTCCAGTTCTGCCCACCAAAATTTAAAATGGTTGTTGACAACCTCGAGCAAGTACAGAGAGGGGTGACCAGCATGGTTGAAGGTCTGGAAGAAATGTCTTATGAGGAATGGCTTAGGGAGCTGGGAATGTTTAGCCTTTAAAAAAAAGATGAGGTGGGATATGATAGCTATGTTTAAATATTTGAAAGGATGTCATATTGAAGAGGGGGCTGGCTTGTTTTCCATGGCTTCAGAGACTAGGACTCGGGGCAGTGGTTTCAAACTACAGGGAAAGAGATTCCATTTGAACATTAGGAAGAATTTCATGACAGTTAGAGCTGTTCAGCAGTGGAATATGCTGCCACAGAGGGTGTTGGAGTCTCCTCCTTTGGAAGTTTTTAAGCAGAGGCTGGATGGCCATCTGTCAGAAATACTGTGATGGGGGTTCCTGCACGGCAGGGGGTTGGACTGGATGGCCAACCGCCTATGATTCTGTGATTTTTTGATTCCATGGTTCAGGAGGAGACAAAGATCCATGTCTTATGTAGGCCCTTGGCAGAAATTGTTGTTGTTGTTGTTGTTGTTTTGATCTACAACATTTAGAATTCCCTAGTGAGCTCTAGCTGGAGGACTCTGGGCACTCTGGCCCAAAGAATAAAATGTCTAAGTCCTGATCCTTAATCCACTTTATGACTACCAATCAAGTGGGAAGTAAAACAACTAATCAGTGCTCAGAATATTCTGTTTCTAACACAACAGCATCTGGAATAGATAGAGGCAAGAACAAGGTTCAGGCCATATAGCCCCTGGTATTTTTCCCTCACATTAAAGAATGCAGAACTGCATTGACTCCTGTAGAAAATTCTGCAGATGTGTGTTTCTGGAAGTAAAAATAGCAAAGCAGTAAGTTAAATTACAACCCCCCCCCCACTTTCATGATGACTTAAGCCTTATCCTCAGGACAGGCACCTCTTTCTTCCTGATGGCGACCCAGTGGTGAATGCGTAACTGCTGTGAATCTTTAGGGTGTTGGACTAAGGCTCAAGAGTGTTCTGCTTCTATACCGCCCCATACCACTTCAAGTAGTCTCTGGGTGGTTTGCAGTTTTTAATTACAGTATGCAGGCTACATATTCTCTCCCCCCCCCCAGCAAGTTGGGTACTCATTTTACCGACCTTGGAAGGCTGGAAGGCTGAGTGAACCTTGAGCCTGCTACCTGGGGTTGAACCCTAGGTCTTGAGCACAGATTTATCTGCAGTACAGGTATTTAATCACTGCGCCACGGGGCTCCGAGAACTGGGTCTATAGCCCTACTACTTAGTCATGAAACTTACTCGGTGACCGTGGGCTGTTCATATACCCTCAGCTTGACCAATCTCAGAGGGCTATTGCAAGGATAAAGTACAGAGTCAATAACCAAGTACACTGAATAGAGAACTCATGAAATATCACTTAAACAGATAAACAAAATGGCACTCAGGGGAAGATTCCTGGTGGTTTTCTATCAAAGTCTAATCAGGCTGGACATGCTTTGTTTCTAAAATCAGATGATACTGGGTGTATACATGGTGAGCAGCAGAAGCGCCGCTGTTTTCACTAGAAGTACTTAAGTACTAGTGAATAATTAGTTATATGACCTTCCATAAACCCAGCTATTTTTTTTAATTCCAGGTATCCTTTCATTTCATTCTGAGTGCTGAATCTTTGGTTTGCTTGGAATTGGAACCAGTAGGGGACAACAAAAGGGGTTGCTCTGGATTAGATATGAGGCTACAATTACATCATCAACAGATATTGTGTTGATGCCTGTTTAAATAAATACTGGTTTTGCTTTCACTTCTGAGCTACTGATCAGAATGAATGGTCTTGTACTTCAGGTGTTCTCTTTGGAATGTACTATATCTCCATTATGTCATAGCCCAGAGACCACCTGGTAGTGGGGCGGCTAAAAGATCTTGTAAATAAATAAATAATAAATAGCAGTTGTGGGTCCTGGGCTTCCCTGTTGCCTCTTGAAGGGATCCATGCTATGTTTCCAAGACAACATTTTCATCTAAACCAGGCCTGTCCAAAGTCCGGCCCGGGGGGGGGGGCAAATCCGGCCCATCAGGCCATTCTGAGTGGCCCTCGGCTGGCTGGCCTGCCCCTCCCTCCCCCTCCTTCACCCCATGTTTTTAAAAGAAAGTGGGTGGGGCTTGCAGTGAAGTGGCAGGGTTGGGGAGCAACCGGCCCCTGACACATTCTCAGCCACCAAATCTGGCCCTCCTTAAAAAAAGTTTGGGCACCCCTGATCTAAACCAACCAAAAATCTTTGTGGCAGTATTTGTTGCCACATCCACTTAGTAGTTTGTCTTACCGTCTTTACCATGGCAGACAGTGAGTACCCAAGTATTCATGATTCCTCTTGGACTCCCCATGAGTTGACTGGTTGGTGCAAAGTGTCATGATGGAGTTGAATATGAAGTCCCATTTGAATCTCTAATGAGTTAGTCTGCATTTTAAAAAAGTGACACCTATTAGCAATATCCCATGTCTGGTGGGTTTTCTTATAAATGCTAATGATACTTTGCATCTTTAGGAGGTGTTATCTTCTCTGTCACTTCAGGTCTACTCAGGTCTAAAACTGCACTAGCCTGACACAACTTTGTCAGCTGATAAACAACCAGAGAAAATAGATGTGGGCTATGCAGTGTGTAGAGAAGCATGTACCATATGAGATGTCCTTCTGAGCTTCCATAGAATCTTTCTGGAAATATTTTTGTTGAGCAGAATGTTCAGAAAGCCAAATGGGACTTCCATCTCTCACCCTATATTCTATTAATTTGTTACATGGCTGGTAAGAAGGTCCCCAGGTATTAAGTCATGTTCCTACAAACTTTGAATTTGATGTCTTGACTATTAATGGATTGCAAAGAGTAAAAAAAACAAAAAGGAGAGGCATGTTTCAGATATGCCACCATTGAGTTAGCTTATGTTAAGTCTTACAAATTGTCTACATATCCAGTTTTAAAACACGCTTGCTTCTCCTTCTCTTGTTCCAATCTGCAGAGCAATGGCAAAGGCAAGGACTGTGTCTTTACTGAGATTGTGTTGGAGAACAACTACACAGCATTACAGAATGCCAAGTATGAAGGATGGTACATGGCCTTCACCCGAAAGGGACGCCCCCGCAAGGGCTCCAAAACTCGTCAGCATCAACGTGAGGTGCATTTCATGAAGAGGCTGCCCAAAGGCCACCAAACGACGGAGCCCCACAGACGCTTCGAATTTCTCAATTACCCTTTCAACCGGAGGAGTAAAAGGACTCGGAACTCCAGCCCTAAACCAACCCCTTGACCTACCTGCCACTGCCCCGCTAGTGCCACCCCTGCCTTCCTTTCCCTTCCTTGGAGGACGTTGCATAGAGACTTAAACGATGGACAATGATTAGAGACTTACCTGTAATAATTAAAAGGGAGAATGGAAGAAGAGGAGGGAAAGGGGGGGAAAAAACTTGACGTAGTTGTTTATAATTGTTTGTTCTGTGTTTTTTTAAAAAACAAAAAAGAGGCTCTATTTTTGTATTCCAACATTATTGCTTTTTAAAAAAGAAGCAATGTAATGGTCAATGACTCGTGGAGAGATGCTCTTCACTTAGAAATATTTTGAGTCCATTGGGAGGGGGACAAGTGTTACATTTTTTATAGATTGCTTTTAATAGGGGGAGGGGGTGGGTAGGAGGTAGTTGTCCTAGGGGTAAACATAGACCATGCCCTCTCCAGATGTATAAATCAATTTGGGACCAAGTGTCTACCTCAGATAAAAATAATAATTTAATGGAACACCATGCATTGGGAGTATTTGTGCAACTCCTCTTTGTTTCTTCCCTGTATTTTCAGACTTCTGAGTTGCTTGACATTGGATTTGTATAAGTCCTTTTGAAACCAATGAGACTTCTAGGTGCTCATTGGGTGCAATTTGCAGGTATTGTTTCCATTTGGGAATAAGAGAGAAGAATGAGTGATTGCCGCTATCAAAGTGGTACAAAAAACATGGAAACATTCATTTTTCACTGCCTTGTCTCATAGAACAATACAGTCAGCCATGGCTGGGTGTGGAATTCTGGTAATTTTAGCTCTAAAGGTAACTCTTCTAAGCTCTGCTGGTATGAAGATGAGGGCCATTAGTTTTGATTTGTTTGTCCTATAAAAGGTAAAAAAATGTGTCCAGAGGTCTGAAGTGTTCTTTAATTGCTGTAGACATTTTTGTATCATTTGTTTTGACAATAAAATGCCACTGAATTCACACTTACATTTCCCCCATTACACTTCAGTTTCTAAGGTTTCGTCTTTCCCCCCATGAATATTCCCATGAAGCCAAGTAGAATTCCTGAGCACACCCTAAACATGAAGAAGTGGAAGTATGCTTTTGTCATTAGGAACTTAAGAAGGGAAGCCATGCTTTGTGGGACTGACTTCAGACATTTTGCTGCCTGAGGCAGAAAAGCCAAATGTGCCCCTCTTAAAGTCAAGGTTTACAGCATTCTGGGAGAGTCAAATAATTCTGACCACTAGAGCAGAAAATCCCAAAAGGGCTTTCCTTTTTCATTGGAGTAGAAGGATGAACTCGTAATACGTTTAAGTAACTAACAACCTGATGCCCTTTAATGTCAGCCCGCTGCCTCACTCTGCCCAATGTTAGGGCTGCCCCTGATTCTCCCACTGGGTTATATCTATTCCTGGCAGTTCAGAACCCTCTAGTCCAAATCCATCTGATAACAAATGCAGCTGGTGGCCTTACCAGCATAAAGACTGCAACCTTGCTTACAGATCATGCTTGGTCCTTATGACCGTCTCAGGAAAAATCAGGATCAGTGATCATCTTCTGTTACTTTACTCTTAGTAAGTAAAGAGCTGCTGTCTTATTTTGTTCTGTCTGGTTGCATATATAGTTCTGATGTTAGCTTTTGATTCCACTGAAACTCTTGTTTGGTTACTCATTGCCTCTCAGTCTGTTTCTCTACCAAGTATGCATGTGATAGAATAGATCCAGCAACACAAGCTTACATATAATAGGCTGCAGTGGTATCATTTGATAAAATGGGAATTGCAGAAGGCTTGACTAATAGTTCTAAGAGTGAGAGGGAAGAAGGAAGTGAAAGATCTGGCATTGGATGCTTGATCCAAGTGGATTTGTTTGCAAAGAAAATTTAAAATACTTAATTCAATGCAAAGGGTGGATAGAATCTTTATGGAACTTGTAAACAACCTTTTAATCCTAGTTTTGTTGTTGTTCAGCCGTTAAGTTGTGTCTGACTCTTTTGACCCCATAAAAGTGTTACCCAGTCCTAGTTTTGGATTTTGCACATGGACCATTCAGCCAGTTTGCCTTCCTTCGTTCCTTGTAATTCAGTGTATGACAACGGTGAGCTGGTTTGCCATCACAGAATACAGTTTTCTAGGAGCCGTTGTCTCCTTTGTATACTTTTACTGTATACAAAGTTACATAAATATGAAATGGTTGGTAGTACTGCACTCTATTTATTTAATATGTGCATTACATTTTTTTCTGCTAGTACAAATGAGGTTTGCATTCTGGCTGTGTGATTTCCAAGAGGGACAGGAATTTTTTCCAGAAATAGAAAATGAAGATGAAGAGGAGAAAATCTGCAAACAGGAGTGAAGGGGGAAAAACTCTCTGGGGAATTAGCACAAAGGGTTGGTTCTCAAGGGACAGGTCACCACAACAGCTGTTTGGACCTTTGGAGTTGTGTTTCTTGAGGACATTCTAACACTGTTGTGAGGGGGTTACCCTGGTACTAGGAGGCTGAGAGGATGGGCCACAGGTGTCAGCAAGCAGCTGGCTGATGAGGACCACATGTGGAGAAGAAACAGCAGGATAAATTGGGAAGACTAGGGGATTCCTTTAGGGAAATGGAGGGAGAGGGAGAGAGAAAGATTTCTGAGGAGAAGGAGATGTGAGGAGAAGCTACTGGGGCTTGGGATCCCTATTTCTGTGCCTCAGCTGAGGTGGGGAGTGACTTAGAAGAGAGACTCCAGGCTGAAGTCCTGCTTGTTGGGTAGAGAAAGGGGCCATGGACTAGAGACCCCAAGGACCAGGATTCCAGGGGCCTACTTTACCTCCTTGATGTCATGTTGTCCAAAAGGAGCTGACACCGGTTTCACTCACCCACCATTACCAGCCCAAAGTCTCCAATTATCCTCCTTCCTTTTTAGAGACCAGGACTCTCACTCATCATGTTGAAGAAAGACCTAGCTTTTAGTTGAGAGCCTCACTAGAAAAGATGCTGCTTCTCTGTCAGGAAGCAATATGCCCTTATGAAGAAGGGATGCCTTATTTCAGGCCTGTCCAACAGGTAGACCGCGGGCTACTGGTAGCCCGCGAAGGGTTCAAAAGTAGCCCGCTGGCTATCAATAAAAAAATGAGGGGATATGTTCTCCATCCCTCCCTGTCTCAGCCAAGAGGGGCAGTTCAAGGGCCATGGTGCATTGAGATCTATTCCCTCCAGAACAGATTAATTGGTTTTCAATGCATTCCTATGGGAAATTGTTGCTCTACTTACAAAAGTTTTTACTTATGAGCATGTGCTCAGAACGGATAAAATTCGTAAGTTAAGGTTTTAGTGTAGTAGCCCTCAGGTACTTTGGGCCGGAAAAAGTAGACCTTGGCCTGTTCAAAGTTGAACAGCCCTGCCTTATTTATTCCAACAGGAACTTGTCTCCATCTGGAAAATGCTTGGTTGTCACATCTCATTCTCAGGTACATGGCACTAAACATTTATATGCCTCAAAATAGGCACTTGCCTTAACATACGACCTGATGGTCAGCTAGGTTTTATATATGGAATGGAAAAACATTATTACAGTGGATCCTCGTATAACAAACGATTTATATAACATAAAATTTGTACAACATAAAAATTCTGGAGATAGGGGAAATTTGCTTAACAGAATTGCCTATGGGGCGAATCCGTACAACATAAAATGGTCACGATTAGGGATTACTCTGTTTTCAATGCATTCCTACGGGAAATTTGTATAAAGGAAAATTTGCTTAACAGAATTTCATTTGGAATGAATGAATTCCTTTATACAAGGTACCACTGTTCATTTCAACTGGCAGAATATCTCAGTACTGGAATAGGTATAGAATGGCCATCTCTGTAGTAGGATTCCTTTAGATTTCAGGCCTAAAATGTATGACTAGGGAGTTGGCTTGAGCTTCTGTTTTTATTCTCCAGTTTGTTGTGGAAGCTCAAGAGGTATTTGCTGAAATCTAGGAAGTTCTCTGGAAGAGGGAGGGCAAATATAAGAATATTAGAACATAAGAACAGCCTTGCTGGAACTGGCCGCAGCCCATCCAGTCCAGCATTCTGCCTCCCACAGCGGGTCACCATTTGCTTCAGATGTCTTCACCTGCTTATGATTCCCCACAAATGGCACTGAAAGATATCCTGCCTATCTCTACAACCTGGAGGTTGTCCTTAGGCATCCATAATGATAGCCGTTGATACCCTTGTTCTCCATGAATTTGTCCAATCCTTTCTTAAAGCTGTCAAGGAGAACAGCTGTCACCACTTCTTCTGGCAGGGAGTTCCAGAGACCAGTGATCCTCTGGGTAAAAAAGTACCTGCACTTTCTCGTATATGATCGCCTCCATTCTCTTTAGCTGCATATTTATTTACTTACTTACTTACTTACTTACTTACTTACTTACTTACTTATTTACTTACTTACTTACTTTGATTTCTAAATTGCACTCTAGGCAGTGTACCATATCATAAAAATACAATGACATAGATACAATATCAAAAATAAAATAATAAAAATAAACAGAACATAAAAAATCAAAACAATTTTAACATTAACATACAATTTAAAATGTAAACAAATATAATTATTCATTAAAACAAAGAAACACATTACAGAAATAGAGAAAGTGCAAACCAGATCCACAGGAACGGAACAGTTCTATGCGGGTGCATCCAGGGCTGGATGTATGCTAAGTAGGCTGAAGCTTGAGGCCCCTAAACACCACCCCAGCAACTATGAGATGTAGGGCAGTTGGCCCTTTTTGGCAGTTGCCTCTTTTAAATGGCTAGTATTGATTGTTGGATGGGAGACTGGTGTTTGCTGCTGCTGTTTTTGCATCATTTTCAAGCCTCCTAATTGCATGTGTCTTGGAGAAAATTTTTTGAATCCTTTTGGCAATTATGGAAGTTTATAAACTTTTTAAAATGTTTAGATTGGAAAATGATGATGTGCCGTAGGGTTGGCTTGTTGGATGTGACAGAATAGACTCCATCTTGTGTTTGCCTTAGTTTGCTTCCCACAATGGGAAGTAGGGCAAAACTCCAGGGTAGGCCTACACAACCCAGATGCCTCTATGGCCCAAAAGTGTAAGAAAGCCAGGGAAGGAGTCAGAAGATATAAATGCTCCAGCCAGCCTTGGAAGGACAGATGACCCTTGACCCTTGTTCAGTGATTGCTGTGGGTGCAGAATGTGGTGATTGGTGCAGGCAGATTTGACCGCATCACCACAATTCTGGCCCGCTTACTTTGGTTACCTGTTGCCTCCCGAATAAGGTTCAAGGTAGTGGTTTTGGTTTAAAAAACCCTCCCTGGCTTGGGACCTGAGTATCTGGCGGAGCTGATTACCCAACGGTCAGCGCTGACCTGGCCCACCAGAGAGCATCACTGGCACTCTCACTTTGGTTGGCCACCCCTAGGGAGGCCCGGAAGGTCTCCACCTATAATCGGTGGCTAGCCCAGCTATATGGAACAAACTGCCAAGCAAGATTTGCCAAGTGGAACCCCTAACAGCCTTCAAAAAAGCATCGAAAATGGCCTTTTTAAAGAAGCATACGGCGATTGCTAATGTGCCTGTTGTTTCCCCCGTACTTTGATTGTTTTCTGCCATACGTTAGTTTTTATCCCCTTGCCGGGCCCAACTGCATTACTTGCCATTTGATGTTATTAATTTGTTATTAATTTGACTATGTGCTTTTAATAGTTGTATTTTGTTTGCTTTCATGTAAATCACCCAGAGTTCCTTTGGGAAACTCAGTGCCGTCTAGAAATGCAAAAATAGATAGATAGATAGATAGATAGATAGATAGATAGATAGATAGATAGATAGATAGATAGATAGATAGATAGATAAGCGGGGAATTGTCCTGCAGTCCTGAGAGAGGTCTGGAGGCTCTTGCTGCAGATTGTCCACAGGGGATGAAGGAAGGCAGCAGTGGGAAAGGATCCTTAGAGGAATCCAGAACTATCTGTAGAAGGCAGGAGGCCAGGCTGCAGGTTGGTAACTGATCCTAACCCCCTAAAAGTCCAAAAATGTGCAGGCGCCACCCCTCCAGGAGAAACCTAATGTTAGGGATTTTCATCACCAATACCCAGGAGTCAGCCAGAGGGGTCTCACTGCCCCTCTCAAGAAAGGCATAGGGAAGTCAGTGGGTGGCGGCAGCTACTGAAGTGACAGACACCCATATTACACTTGGATGTATAAACTCAAGTGTGTTTTTTTTTGCAACTCTGTTTTCCTATAAATTAATGTTTATTTCACAAAAAGTTTTCAAAGTTCAGTTGCTGCAAAAGCTTTTCTGTGTTAATTTTAACATTTATGTATTTTCCCCAATCACTATGGTATTTAATAATAATACCTTATGTCCTTTAGAGGAGAAATTTTAAATAACCATCAGAATTTTAACTACCGTCATCATCCTTGGCTTCACTCAGTTTTGTTTATAATGCTCTTTCCTTTTCTTCTAGTCATGAGGGTGGAGGATTGGGAAGGGCCTCACAAATGGAATAGCCTCGGTCTGGGCCTCTCTTCATCTAAATCTGGCCCTGGGTACATCAGTTGTGGATAAGAGTCCAGACAGGCCATCTTGAACAGCCAGGTTTTTAGTTGGCGTTTACATGACAAGAGCAAGGGTCCCTGACATGTCTCAATAGGGAGGGTGTTCTACAGCTGAGAGGCAACCACTGAGAAGGTCCAGCTCTTTGTTAATGCCTTTTGGGCCTCTCTCGGGGTAGGAACCCTCAGCTGACCTGCCAGGGATGCACGGGTGACTTGGCCAGTTCTGCAGGGGAGTGGGGAAGCCGCTCTGAGATATACAAATAGTTTGTGATCTCAACCGAGGATAGTGCTTATTGGCTTGCAGTGCCTCCGGAAAGAGGTCCTCTAGCACTATCACACCAAAAATATTGTCCAGCTGTACCATATTTCCCCCCCATAACAGGGCTGTGGTTTATTTTCCTTAAGAAGCCATGAGAAAACATGGGAAGGCTCTAATTTGAAGACTTCAGTAAATTTCCACAAGGCAACAGGATACTTCCCTTACAAAAATATCATCTGGAAGTACTGTATTGTTAAGATTCCAGTTCAATTGGAGTGAGAACCTTAAGTGTTTGATGTCACACCTCTGATGATCTCACACCACACCACACTGAGGAAGTATCCACAGGAATCTTGATTGCTAGTAGGAACTGGGATAAAAGACAAAGGCATCTGTAAGCAGATCCCTTCTGTTAGTATACAAATGAAGTAAAAAAATAGA
>JAHTLZ010000379.1:15969936-15996689 GCA_023846285.1 Phrynocephalus versicolor | reverse complement strand
AGATAGATAGATAGATAGATAGATAGATAGATAGATAGATAGATAGATAGATAGATACTGGAATGCCAAATTGTTTTGTGTTTTTTATAGATAGTGTTGTCCAGACAATAACATAAAGAACAATGACAGCTAGTTTTTTAAATTAATCATCATTGTCGTTGTTGTCGTCATCGTCATCATCATAGTTGTCATCTGCCTTTTTGCTCTACTTGTGGTTGAATCCCCTCGTCTTGGGTTGTGCCTGTTGGTTAGGGATAATTAATAGCCTCTTTGCAAAGTGCTTGTTTGATAAAGAAGACTGTACTGTTCACAGAACTCTATCATTATACAGTATTACTGCCACCTCCCCTCCTGTATAACCTGCATTAGAATGCTGCAGCAGTTGCTACACAACCCTTACTAATAATCTCCTTTTTATGCATGTGTTTAAACTCCTTGCATAACTCCAGAATTGCTTGTACAGTTCTAATACCAATTTCAATTTAATTTATTGCCATTGTACATATATACATAATATACACATGCAACGAAATTTGCAAAAACACTCAGAGACCAGATCAAAAACATTCTTATAGCAATCTGTAAAACACACCAAGTGTATATGAATATATGCACTAGTATTCATATAGGAGATAAAAAGTACTCCATATTAAAAAATGAGTTGTGCAGTGCTTCAACATAAGGCAGTGGTGGCGAAATTTCGGCACTTCAGATGTTTTGGACCACAAAACCCACAGTCCTTTGTCACTGGCAATCTACTATGGGCTCAGAATTCTGGGAGTTGTGGTCCAAAACATCTGGAGTACCAAAGGTGCACCGCCACTGACATAAGGGAAAGGGTCCATCATATATCACTATGTATGTTCTGTGAGGGTTTCAAACAGAGAAGGGAAACTTGTTTATCAGACTGACTTCTAAGTTCATATTATGACTTGCACTTTGGGAGGTCCACTGCTCAGAAGTGGACATTTGCTTGAGATAAATTATATGTTTTAGCACTAAAGGAGATTGGATCAGGTAAAGTGTCCTTCTTGGCGTCTCAGCCACTTTAAACTGATTGCTGCCCTTAGCAGAAAGCAAACCAACACATACAGCATCAGCCATTTCTGTCAGAAGGCAGCAGAAGTATGCCAGCTTCCGGAAACTTGTTTGTCAGACAGAACAAGAAGGTAGCATCAACTTTAACTGTCCTTCCAAGGCTGCATACTCTGTGAAGGGAGATGGGTTATAAGCTTGGGGGGGCGTTACTTTAGTGGACTCAAATAATACAACAGATGCCCTAAGCACATCCAATCTCGCCTGATTTCGGATGCTAAGCAGGGTCGGATCTGGTTAGTACTTGGATGGGAGACCACCAGGGAATACCAGGTGCTGTAGGTGCCTGGGGTATGAACTGGCAAACCACTCCAGTATTCATGCCAAGAAAACTCCACAGACATAGAGTCACGAAGAGTCGGTCACGACTGTAACGACACAACATACACACACACAATACAACATTGCCTGGGGAGCTTCTGATCATGCTAGGATTCTAGGAGTTTTCAGTTTCCAAAGCTCTGGGAAGAGGGCATGATGCTGGTTGTTGTTGTGTCATTACAGTCGTGACCAACTCTTTGTGACCCCATGTCTTGGCAGGAATAATGAATGTGTGTGTGTGTGTGTGTGTGTGTGTGTGTTGTGTCCTTACAGTCGTGACCGACTCTTCGTGACCCCATGTCCATGGAGTTTTCTTGGCAGGAATACTGGAGTGACTTGTCAGTTCGTTCTCCAGGCGCCCACAGCACCTGGTGTCCCATCAAAGTTCTAACCAGGGCCGACCCTGCTTAGCTTCTGAGATCAGGCAAGATCGGATGTGCTCAGGGCATCTAGGCAGTGCCACCCATCAAAGGTGGGTGCTGGTGGGACAATGGTCTGCAGGGAACTTTTTTGAACCTCCAAGGATGGGCTTCACTTGCTTGTTTATAGCCAGGGCTCCGCTTTCAAGCATGTTCTTTTCATGCCTTGTACCCTCCTCCCACTCCGTTGGCCCTCCCCACTCCTTCAATTAATTCTAGTTACAAAGTACTGCCTTTATTGTACCATGGAGCCCAGGGCTCCCTCCCGTGGGAAAAGTCACACCTCCTGAACAGCTTCTGATGCCATGCAAATGAAGGAGAAGTCCAGGAAACGCTTTCATGTGGGACCTGTCCAGCCCCCTGACCCATTAATTACATACGTTTCATTTGTTTGAGAGGCATTCCAGTTTTGGGGTGGGGGATGGGGGTGGAGGGCAAGCAAGAGAGGGAAATCCTGGAGTTTGCTGATGATTTCGGCCAGGTTTTCTGAGGACCCTCCTCCTCCCACACACCCTGTTAAAAGGGATGTGTAGTTAAGACAGGAGGGCTCTGTAAAACCCCAAATAGAAAGGGCCCCCATTTCATTCCCCCCCTCTCCATTATCCCACATCAAAGTGGTCTAGCTCACAGCCCCTGGCCTCTATATTGGCAGCGGCTTGGATGATCCCAACTTGTGCTCTCAGCACCTGCCAAGATAGGGCCACCAACTTGCTCTTCACAGAGACCATCTCCATCACCATTACACTGGTCCCTCTGGAAATGTAGGCAGAGGGAGCCAGCCACTCAACAGCAGCTGATGAGCGGGAAACCACCAGCCAACTCAAATGGTACCTATGTATTCAGGATGGCTGTAAGTTGTGTGTGTCAAAAGAGACCCCCATACATTTCATTCTTTTAAGAAGTCATTTTCAGGGAGGAGGAAGGAATTGGGTCAACACTTGGAAATATTACCTTTTTTGGACCAGTGGGTACATAATTTCCAAGCTAGCATGGCCAACAGTGTACTGACCAAGGAATGCTTGAAGGTATTGTTCAAAAAGAAAAAAATGAAGCCTTATATAAAACCTTAAGGGACTCCATTAAAGTTTTAGCACACCATATGCTCCAAATGAGTGCACCCAGATTAGATTTTTTATCCTGAATATTTCCTGCCACAAGTGTAGAATTTTAGGAAGAAGGTCCCAATGTCTTCATCATCCTTTTGAAATTTTCCTATATTTCCCCACCAATCCTTCTGTCTTTCCCTCCTCTAAGAAACAAAAATATTGAGGGGTCAAAGGAAGAATAGGCATAGAATATAATTTGACTGTACATGGAAGTACCCTCTCACTCTCTTTACTGTTAATTTTTTATTTTATTACGTTATTTTATTTTCACCCAGGGGTGGGGAGTCTATGCCCTTCCAGATGTTGGTATCCTACAGTTACCATCACCCCGGCCAGCACAGCCAACAACCAGGCACTATGGGAATTATAGTTCAGCAACATGTGCTGCAGTCATTCAAACGATGCTCTTCTATCTTAGGGCAATATACAGAAAGCATGAGATGGCATCATGCCATCAAATCCTTTCTGACTAATGGCAACCTCTTCCAGTTGATATACAATGCTCAGAAGGGTTTACCATTCCTTTCTTCTGGGGCACCCTGAGAGTATGCAGCTTGCCCTATGGCCACTCACACTGGCTCTTCCTGGAGGCACAGTGGGGAGCTGAATTCTCCCTATACAAGCAGATAATGTTAAATCCCACCTTCATATGATGCCAATAGGCAAACAGACACTTTGCCTTCAAACTGGTTTGCAAATACAAACTAACAGCCAGATCGAACCTGTGCTTTTATACATGCAATTTCTCTCTTCTCTGCCTCGTATTTGTAATTTTTGAGGACTTAAACTCCTGTCAAACTTCACTTTCACACTGACTAGTCCATTCCTAGATTCCCTGTAGTTTCATGATTTAGTACAAATCCCCCATGTTCTTTGGATACAGTGTTTGAAAACATTATTTTGCACTACAACTGCCAGAATCCCCCCTTCAACCTGACTAGGAGCCACACTGGCCCGAGGAACCTGTGAGTTCATGCCTCAGAAAACAACATTCTGCTATTAATATACCACAAGGAACATGCCTTCAGTGGCTGGACACTGAGTGACTGGCATGTTGCAGTCCCTGGGAGGTGCACTGCGAGGTTCCTAAGGCAGCTGGGCCAAGCCTGCTATGCTTCTCGGTGTCCTTGAGTGTCATGTAGTGGAAATCTGTGTCATTGGGAGAAATGATAACCCACTTAGAGAGGGACGCTTGCTGTACTGTAGTTCTCCGAATCCCACCCATCAGCAGGGCCCTTGGGATTCCAGCTCTTCTAGAGCCACAGAGTCAAAAACAAAACAACGACCAAAAAAAAAAAAAAGAATGGTATAACCCAAGTCGGAATCACCATGAAGGGCTCAAATAAAGACCAAGAGCAGGTCACAACAGGATGCCTGGAGGCACTCAAGAACCACCTTGGTTCCTCTGTGGACCACTTGCCCAGGTCACAGCATTCAGCTGCCCCATGGGACTGGACACCACTACACATTGGAAATGGCTTGTGCCAGACTACACAAGGTTGTTATTCTCCGCCGGGGCCTTTTCTGCTTTTCCCACTTCAAAGCCAAGTGTATTGTTCTCCCTTCCTCTGTCTTTCAGTCTTTCTCACCTGCTTAGCTTCTTCAAAGCAAAAATGGCCTGAAATAGATTTAGATCCCTTCCCCCCCCCTTTTTTTCAGGAGGAGCTGTTCAAAACGGCAGACTTGACGGATGGGAAGGGATGTGAAACATGCCGGTGTTTTCACAGCCACTTTGTAACACACTTCCAGTGCAAATTAAAAGAGCCATGCCACTATAATCTAATTAATTAACACGAATCACACCTTCTTCTCACTGTGATCAAGGCTAAGATCAAGGATGCTGGGCTTCGTTCTTTCCAGGCAAACAGTTTGCAATTGCAATCGAGTTGCAATTTCCACTTCTTTGTTTTACCGAATCCAGAGCGCCTTCCTCCATGTTGGGCATCCATAATGGGATTTTTGTACTTTTCCTTGGGTAGAATGATTTCTCATTCCCTCTCTGACTCCAGTGATTCACAGTCTCAGGAGTGCAAGAGAAGTGTTGTGTGTTCTTCAGCACAGTGTTGTGTTACACTCCACAGCAACTGAAATCCAAGTCATTCCCTGCTGACATCCTTCACCTATGTTGGATTACCATTTCCATCACTCCATTCAGTATGCCCATTGATCCTGCAGCTTGTGAACAATGGAGGTTGTAGTCTCACACATCTGGAGAATGCCTGAGGTTCAAGAGTTCTGGTCTAGATGGTATCCTCAGCAATGGTGGCTCGGTTCTGTTTAAACAAGTGAAAGATGAAGGTTCTTTACCCTCCTTGGATTTAAGAAAGAATTGACCCTTCTTCTGCTTCCTTCATGCAGCCAGAACTGTGTGTGCACAACCCAACATGAATTAGCAACACTGATGCACTATTATGGCCAATACCCTACCTAGAGCTGGTCCAAACCAAGAGTGAAACTATTTAATCAATTGTTATCTGCCATCAACCTGCTTTTGTAGCATGCAAGATATTCAAGGAGTGGTTTGCCACTGGCGGCCTTCAAGTGAGTTTTAATGGCAGAGTGGGAATTTGAGTGCAACACATTGGGTTTCTGTTGAAACAATTGCTGAATGCAGTCCCAGAGGCTTACCTGTACATTGGAAGTGGCTCTCAAAAGATTCTTTCATCACAAATCATATTCTAAACTGGGTTTGTCGGTATGTCCCAGTAGAATTTCATACTAAGCCTATCCTCAGGTTGATGAAAAGTGGCCACTTCAGGTAACAGGATTTGGGTGACATGGAAGGGTGGCAAATCATTAACAGTCTATTTATTATAATTTGTTGTGCTGTTTTCTTGCCAGGAACAGCACCCTTGTGCAATGTTCCACTCGATATTCCAAAACAATTTGGCTAGTTCCACTTAGCATGCAGCTTAAATTGTATGGATTGCCATTTGTTGTGCTACCTCAGGGAGCAGCTTGCCTTTGGCTGATGCTCCAGTGACGTGCATGGAGCGTTGCCTGTATTTTGCAATGCTTCCCTAGGAAGCAAGGGCAAACAGCCTGAGGGCACCAGGAGGTGCTAGCTTCCAGGATTTGGTTTAGGCAGAAGCTAGTGGTAGGAGAAGGCAAGGGCTCCATCATCTCTGTAAAGGCTGAAGCAGTTGTACTAGCAAGCAAATGAAATATTTTATTTAAATTCTTCAAAGTCAGGTGCTGCTTTGTATTCCTGGATCTTTTAGTAAATCGCTGTGAATTAGAGACTTCTGTGTAGCAATAGTGAAGGGGGGGTAATTCTCTAACAGATTTGAGATGGCTGGATTTATTTTGAGCAGAAACGTCCATAGATTCCTCTTTCTCCATTTCCTAAGTTTGGATGTACATGCTGGTCATCACAGCTTACTGCAATGTGTCCAAGATCTGTCAAGATCCTGTTCATTTAAGATCAAGAGTGGGTTTTTTTTTTGTTTTTTTTGTTTTGCTGATGCGGATACAGTAAAAGCATGAACATTGTCTATCATTACCTGCTTGGGCACGGTATGTCTTATTTGCCAGCTGCCTTTCCTGGAGAAACAAACATGAAACCAGCACGGGCAGGATACCTAGAACATCAGAATTGGAGACAGTTACATTTTTGACTTCTCCCTGATTCTGGGGGCAAACATGGGAGCCAGAAGAGGAGAGCGCCCTTCTTTGCTCTTCTTTTAACCATCCACAGTAAAGCAATCACATTACAGGGATTCATCTTTCATCTTTAAGGCATGGGTTTGCCGCTTACAGTCCACATAAAGTGGCACCCAACTGGGAGAGAGAGACCGTTTGCTAATAGCTTGTGAACTTCCCTTTATTGCCCCTTATCAATGCCTCGCCTGCTAATTTTGACACAAGGTGAATTGCCGCAGCAGCACCCGGGTTTCTGTGAAGGGACCGCTTAAAATCAGTCGTTACCACAATTAACAACCAGTTTGGCTTCAGTTCAGCCTGTTAACTATCAGGCCATCAAGAGCTGGTAATGATTGATTCCTAGGCATTTGCAGGCCAAAGACCCGGGACATGAGATTGCATGAGGTTGTTCCTCTGTGAAGGGCCGCTGGTTCAAAGATAAACATTGCAGGGGTGCCCCCCCCAGGACATCAGCGGATCACATGAGGATCAAACTCATACCTGACCATCCAAAATTACCTTTGGTGAACCCAGAAAAAAATTGCAATTCTCCTGTTGCCATTTTTGGCTGTCTAGAGTTCCCACCACCACCACCTCCAGTGCACAACTTTGGAGCAGTCCTTTTATGAGCTTTCATTTCTGTCCTTGTCTTCCCTTATGATTTTTTTTTTACCACTAGTTAACAAATCCTCCCTCTGCCTCTCTCCACCCCAGCTGCCACTACTGCTGCTGTTCAATGATTTCTACTCACTGTGCTCATGCACGCTTTCTGAACTCCCATGCGTCTACTATTTGAGGCATTTCAAGGGGTTTTATCATTCATTTGAACGGTTGGTTGCACATTATAGGGAGTGTTGTTGTTGAGTGAGAAAAGCACCTTGTGCAGCGTAAAAATAAATATTGCAATCAAAATTCAGAATGTCTCTCGAGAAATCCTGAAAGTCAGTAAAACACAAATGTGAGCATGCAATGGTTAGTTCGACTGAACGAGGGTTCCAGTGGGAAGGGCCAAAGAGACTGGAACCAATGACCCACTGCTGGGTGCTGGAACAGAAATCCCAGAGGAAAATGCCATTTTATTGATTCATTCATTACACTCATTCCCCCTCTTTCCTTCCAAGACCTTAAGATAGCATATGATTGTTCACCCTCTTTTATCCCCATGAAAATGTCTGTGAGTTCAATTAGAGGAGAGTGCAGTGCTGGCTGGAGAATTCTGGGCACTGCACTCCCAAACAGGAATGTTTTCAAGCTCCGGGAAAAACTGAGAGAAAGATAAAATAGAGTCCCTCTGTGAGCTCCATGGATTATTAGAGAACCCCAGTTTCTCCTATCCAAATCCAACAATCTAATCATCATAGTGCCATATTGGCTCTCTATTTATATTGCATTATGATGTTGAATTATTGTGTTTTTTTTTTTTTAAATCCTTCCAGTTTTGCGAGGCATACGGTTTCTATTTGTAAAAACCTGAAAATGGTCAGAGGTCTGGTTCAGCTGAATGCTGATGAAGCGTGAGTGTTTCTCCAGTGTTTGAACTTATAGAATCTGCAAAACTAGGCAATGCTCTTAAAAGCTGGGGATGGTAACTTTCTAATCTATGAGAAACAGTACAAAATAATACAAAACAATATGACAGCACGACACATGTATACAGTCCTGCTAATTGAAGATTTTGTTAGTTTTGTTTTGTAATGAGTTATGTTCATACTTTCCCTCAATGACAAACTGCCTGAGTAGGATTTTTAAATAGATTCTTGTGCCTTACTGTTTTGAATGTGTTTAGGTGCTCCTTTTGTTTGTATGTGTATGTTTTTTTAGTGTAGAATTTGTTTGATTATTTATAGTATCAATATATTTATTGCTTCTGGCTTTAAATATTATCTTTTCGGTGATATAAGCCACCTTGGGTTCTTTTAAAGGGGAAAGATGGGATAAAATATTTTAAATATTTTAAATATATAAATACTTTGTTTCCATTTTGAGGTATCCCTTCTTGAACAGTGATGGCATAAAAAGGATCTAAAAGTGCTATAACTTTTAAAAAATGGATTGAATTTGCCAAAACGTTGTTGAACACAAAAAACATGGAAGAGGACGGAGCAACAATTTAGCAAAAACCAAATATATTGTATGCACCAAAATACTCCTCATAGGACATTTACAGATTCTGTTTCGCATTGTTCATACCCAGTCATGCTATGGAGAGGGTATGATGTTGTGACTGAGAACAGGCAATGGCTATTGCAGATATTGGCAGATATAAGTTCCATGCTGCGTTTAAACATATAATGCTTCTTTTCTTTCTTTCTTTCTTAAACTCTTCAAAACAAAAAGAAGGTGGTTGAAGGTAGAGGGAAGACTTCTGGTCAGCAGTTAATCTGTCCAAACCTGTTTCTTTTTCCTGGTCTCAAACTCGTCATTGTATTTTACAGAGTGATGGCTTAGCTCTCTGGCATTGTTTCTGGGACTTAAAGGCTTTCGCTTACACATATGATCAAAGCTTCTCGGTTCAAGCCATAGCATGTAAAAGAGAGGAAGGAGGCCAACACCTGCTTGGAAACATTCAGAAGACTCACGGGATGTACTACATTGGTGAAATACCCTCTCAACCTTCTGGGTATAAGCACACAAACTCAAACAGGGAAATTCTAAGGCATGTGTAAGGCCACTCACTGGATTCCCCAAATGCTGTTTTTGTGAGTAAAATGTCAAGATCCAGGACTATGTCTGGGGGCTGTTGTGGTGGGGGCCGGGATAAAGCTGCTATGCAGTTAATGGATTCATTTTTTGGGTCAGAAAAGTTGCATATCTAAGGGCTGTTTTCTTCATTACATGGCAACAACCCCAGGTGTAAATTCAACAAGAGATTCAAAGCCAGTCCTGGCTCCCTTAAAAGGTCCACTGTATTAAAAAAAACAAATTCCCAACATGTGCAAGCCTATTCACGTGTTGCATCCTTAAGTTAGTATGTAAATCATTATCGATACACAACTACAAATTGGTATGTGCAAAGTGACTCTGATCTTCTGTATTTCTAGTGCAATGTATCTGATGTTCTAGATAATAAAATAAATTCAATCCACAGCTGATCCTAATGGATTTCATTTTTTGATGTGTGCTCAAAAAGGTATCTCTTGACCAATACGGCCAAGTAACTTGTTGCGAGATGGAATTACTGGGGACAAATTCCTTTCGTTGAATTGGGCTTTCCTCTAATCGTGCACTAATAAAAACCATGCATCTTCTATGATGTCTAATTAGAGCCTCACTTAAAACAGTATCACTTGCACACAGTCCCTATAGTTCATCATTTAAAAAAAAAAACAGTAATTGTGTGAATTAATGGTCTCAGATCAATCATGATAGGCAGTGCAGTGTAACAGGTGTGAAAGGAAAACATTGTAAGAGAATAGCACGAGAAATCTACAGGTTTCTGCAAATTGATGCTATCAAATTAGAACTTGACAAAGTGACGTCTTTGGCCTACAACCCTCAGGATTCCTTGAGATCCGTAGTTCAAAACAGAAACTTGCTAAGCTCTGTATCAAGCTGATCTCTTCCCCTGCTCCTCTCCTAAGAACTGGCTTGCTAGAAAAAAGGAATGTGCTACTGGATTGCATCCATTTGGATTTTAGCAAAATACTTGATAGTGCAACAGAAAATATTGCTCAGTCGTTGTTGTTTTTTTTAAATGTTTTGCTAACAGGCAAACTTTCTAGTAGAAGTAATCAGCTGAGTCCCCGAGGGATCAGTCTTTGGGTCTGTTATATTCAGTAACAATATTCTGGGGGAGGAAAGTGGGTTGATGAAATCTGCAGATAACTAGAAAGCTTTGCTACTTGCAGGGGACTATGGGGAAATTATGCAGTAAGGATCAGATGATCTCATCGAACTGGAGAAACAAAACTGAAAAGGTCTGTAGGAAAAGACAAAAAGATCCAGGTTGTGCAAAATGTGTCAGCACCGGGGTGGGTGGGTGGGAGGATGTAATAGGAGCAAGGGCACACCAGCTAGGAACTAGGGAAAATGGTTTTGTGGGCACTAGTTGTCCTGATGCAAGGTGTGAAGAGTGACGGATGGCTGCAAAGGGGTCCGATTGCCTTCCTTTTTTTGGGTCTACACAGGCTTCTTTTGGTGAGAAAAGATGGTCAAAGAAAAAGTCCATACATCATAAAAAGAATGTTAGTTGGGTTTTTTTAATAACACACGGTAAACTTGTGGTTCATCTTTCCTATTGAAAATGGGATACAAAAATACAGTAGCTGAAATTCTATTAGGCTGCTAGGTAAAATGTGTCACTTTTGGAGTTAAGATATTTCCATAAACATTACCTGTTGTACACCTGAGCCACATCACAGTATGTGGCTAATTAGTAGCTTCTTTAGAGAATCCTGGGACACCTTGAAGGCTAACAAGTTTTATTCAACTGATACTTTCACCCTAACCTAAACCCTAACCCTAACCCGCTTACTCCAAAATGTGGGCAAATGTCTCCTTGAGCTTCTGCTGAGTGCTTGCACGAGTGTTGCCATTGTGGAAGCAGTGATCTGTGCGTGTGTAGGGGGGGAATCTGCTCTCCACTTTCACAACGCAATTGTGCAAATAGGATGCACACCATGGAGCACATCTGAAGAAGTTGTTTGGAACCTATAAAAGATTATTATCCAAAATATAACATGTAGCTTTTAAGTCATCCTTGGATTTCTTACCACAACACATGCTAATGTGGCTTCCCTGTTGGAAGTTGTATACATGTACTACCCTAAAATGCCTGATTTGATACAATCTTCTCATCACACTAAATATATCATTCGCCTTTGCTCATATTTCTTCTTAGACCAGCAGAGAGAGTTCCCTTGATCTTAGGGACCCCATGAAATTACATAATTTTTAAAAACTGAAACTAAGCAAGGGATATTATTGGAGTAATACAAAAGAGCATTTATTACTTCAGTTGGAAAGAGGTATAGTGCAAAAATAGATGTCCAAAAATTAGACATTAACACCTATGGATTAAAGATTAAAAAATAAACTTTAACTGCCAGGAATGGATGACCAGAGCCAAATTATTTATGGCCACTGGTATAACTCAATGGGCATAAATCTCAGTTGCAAATGTAGGAAATGTAAGTGTCAGTGTAGGCATATGATGTGGCACAAAGAGCATTTGCCTACTCTCACTTTTCAATTTGCAGCTATTTGCTACTGGGATGTATCCCAGTTGTTTTAAACTGGTGTGACTATGCAGTCAAATTCTAGCTGATACTTAGTCACATTAGCTTATTGCCAAAAAAATAAACGAGTCATGTGTTCCAGACCCACTTATATACACATAAACTCAGAGATCACAGTTGTCAGAATTCTGTCTTCTGTGAACTGAAATGCGCAGTTTTTTATTTATTGAGCAGTTGTGATACTACAGAATGCGTATAACAAATCTGACTGTACACTCTGTTGTTACTGAGGAGGAGGATGCATTTCTGATGCATATTCTGTTTCCCCCGATGTTTCAAATCTGGTGTCCATAGGAGAAAACTAAGTAAAGTTCAATATGTGTGCATGTAATAATGGTTAGAATTAGTATGGTACACAGAGAAAAAGATAACTGAAATTACAATAACACATCTAATTGATGCTCAATAGTTCTAGCATTTCTGATGGCTTTTTCAGTTGTGCCCTTCCATTTCATCCATTGGTGTGTTTGTAAAATTTTTAAATGTGTATATAATAACTTGGAATACAAAGTATGGCTGGTTACTTTTGAAGATCTTTTACATATTACTGTATTGGGGTCTATCCAAAGTTCTGTTTGCCTACTTTGTTGTACAATGATCCCTGCCAGTGGAATGGTTTGCTCTCTTCCCTGTAATCTCATGGGATTCCCCCAATCTGCTTCAAAGAGTTAGAGGACAAATTTGGAGTGCATGCAGTGGGAAGGAGTGGAAGAGGAAGTCCCATCATATATATGGAATTCTGTTCTTGTGTTGTTGGGTATTATCCATTATAACTGCACCGTGTCATATTGGATTGTGGGAATAATATCCCTATGTAGTTGTTTAATTAGGAAAAAGTTGTTTGTTTTACACACACACACACACACAAACACACACACAAAAACCAAGAATACCTGACTTAACATGCATATCAGTACAGTCTACAATAACTCAAAACATAC
The DNA here is from genome assembly GCA_023846285.1 of Phrynocephalus versicolor. Classification (NCBI taxonomy): domain Eukaryota; kingdom Metazoa; phylum Chordata; class Lepidosauria; order Squamata; family Agamidae; genus Phrynocephalus; species Phrynocephalus versicolor. The sequence continues at coordinate 15,983,928 of JAHTLZ010000379.1, read as the reverse complement.
CAGCTGGAATTTGGTTTGTTGCAGCATAAGGTACAGTTATGTTGGTGTAGTGCAGGCATGCCCAAACTTCGGCCCTCCACATGTGCTGGACAACAACTCTCACAGTCCTTTGCCATTGGCAATCTAAGCTTAGAATTCTGGGAGTTGTGGTCCAAAACATCAGGAGGGCTGAAGTTTGAACATGCCTGGTGTAGTGCATTCCTGGGTATGATGTCTACGCTAACCAGATGACACAGTTTGTTTGTACAATTGGCCATTAAGTTTCTTTAGCAATTGAATCATGGTTAGTATTTCCACCTATGTACTAATGTAGCTACCAGGGGCATAATAATGAGTTACACCTGAGTTACACCAACAGGATTCTGGCCACCTTGTTTTTATCCTAACTCACATTGAAATGCTGAGGTACCATATCCAACTGCCTCAAAGCAGTGCATAAAAGTGAATCCAAGTACCGTAAAACTACTTGTAAGCAGTAGTAAGCATGAGGTTGTCTGTTGTAAAATGCAATAAGCCATAGAATGTTTGGGGGCAGTCACAGTAAATTAGGCTACTTTTGACAGCACTTCAACCTGGATGTTGTATGATCTACAGCAAAAGAAAAAGGGGATACTGGGCTTATTCTGGCTCTCATTTTAGTCTAAGAGATGTCACAATTTTATTCAACAAGTACTATAGTTGGTTGGCAAAGTATGTTACTAGGCCACTAATGGTGAAACTAGGGCACTCCAGATGTTTTGAACCACAATTCCTAGAATTCCAAGCCTGTATGCCAATGACAACGGACTGTGGGAGTCGTGGTCCAAAACATCTGGATTGCCAAAGGTTTGCCACCACTGTGCTAGGCTTTTGCACCGTTCCACTAGCATAATCTGCCATCGTTTGGTCTGAGTGGCCTTTTAATCAGTCTGTGGAATGAATGAAAGGGAATGCCATGGTTTGCAGAGGTCCACTCTAGGGGAGGCAGCAGTAAAAGCAGGGGGTGTTGGTGCTGTAAAGAAGACAAGATATGTGGGAGGAGCTGAACTAACTTCCAAAAACCTGGACATCAATTCCCCCGTCTGTTATTAACTGATCCAAAATGGGAAATGAGTGCCATTCAGGATTCGGAAGCTAACATCCTCTAGCAAATGCTATTAAATACAGTACCACTGGCAGAAATGTCAGAGAATGAGAGAGACAGCACGGGTAAGATGATATGACCTTTGCAGGTAAGGATTTCCAGGCGTCTTAGTTTCAAAGAGCTCTGTCAACCAGCAAGAATGCAATTGCAAGCCCTTGCCAAAGGAGCCTGTCCAATAAAAAAGTATCGCTTTCCACGCTTTGTATCTTGCAGTTCCACTGACGAAGTGGAGGCACCTTGACCGACAAGAGGATAATCAAAGAAAGAGAGGAGACAGAACTAGCAAACCCGGTTTCTGCAGGCTAAGTGGACTTCAAGCTAGTTAGTAACCACATCGAGATAATCGCATTAATGTTTAGAAATAAAACAACACAGAAGGTTTCTGAAAGTTGTTTCATTTTTGAGAACCTGCCGGGATGGCAAGCTTCTTTTTTCAAGTCATGCCATAAAATGGTAGCCTTGTTACCTTCCTCTTGCAATACATTAAGATTTACCTGTTAATCCTTCTTACTGCTTTGGGAGGGCCAAAAGTCCTTTTGAGAGCAATCATTTTCAATTTTTTTTGAAAGCTTAAGCTATTTTTGTAGCACTGTGGATGGATTTAAAAATAAACCCTAAAATTGTCCAAATGCAGGACGTGAAGCAGAGGTGGGCAACTTTGGTCCTCTGCCTCTGATTTTCTACAACTGCCATTATTGGGAGTATGTGGGATGTTGCATTGGAAGGTCACAAGATGCTCATGGCAGCTTTACTGGGGCGGGGGGCGGGGGTTGATGTAGGTTGCAGGTCAATAACACGTGGCAAGCTATACGTTGCCCATCCCTGGAATAAAACAATAAGCAATTTAGTGAGTTACTTATTTTTTAACCTGCAAAGAATAAAGGCAACAAATCCCTTTAAGAAACACCTTTCTGGGTTCTAACTTCTGGATGTTAGCACTTCTGTAACCCAAGAGACGTTGGAATAGCTTGGCACAGTGTGGGGAGAAATGTTGAACCTACCGCAAGCACCATTTCTTTTCCCACAGCTATTAAAACATAGCCTTAACAGGGAACCCAGGCCATCTTTGCAGTTTGGCACTCTGTTCCTTCCTGATTACACCATCTCTGTTGATCCTGTGTAGGCACTTATCAGCGAAAGGTGATTTACAGGGGATTCCCGCTGTAAGTAATGGGATGATGCTTTATATGTGACAAAGATCTAACTGAAGCTAGAGGTACCTAGGAACCATGTTCCAGACTGGGCTTAATGTGAAATCAGCCTACTTAATAATGAAATTTTAAATAGAGGGCAAGGAGAATTTCTATTTTCAGCCCTTTTCCTAACCCCAGCAAATCATAGAAAATCGGTTGCAGCAGGAAATACAGAATTGCTGCCCCATCTATTTTGATGGGTGTTGCTAGGAGGTGTCTACCTAGAAGCACACTTCCACTAATTTTTCTGACATGACCTATATTTGGTGTCCCTGGAGTCCTATTTGGAGTCCAAACTACATTTCCAAACTTCCTATATATATGAGGGAATAAGTGGGCAAACAAATACACACATGCACACACTTGGAGCACTTGGCTGGTGCTAAGAGGCAATAGAAGAGACCTGGTGACAACGCCTTTGACTAAATGACATTTTATGTGTATAGAGCTTGGATAAGAAAATGGGGAGCAAGCATGAAACATTTGCCCCCAAATTGGAACTGTGCTAAATTCTCCTAACAGTTTCCTGCAAGTGATAAACTTGGTGGTTGAGGTTGAGACCCAGATGCCTCACTAGAAGATAGAAATTAGGAATCAGCCACAGCTCAGAAGTTGTGGGAATTTGCCACCAGGAGATTATGGGTGAAGGGAATGTACTACTAAGTGGGTGAGTGATTTGTTTTTCCTCTTTCTTCAAACACCAATAATGAATCTAACCTACTACTACTACGACGACGATGATGATGACGACGACCACCACCACCACCACCACCACCACCACCAACAACAACAACAACAACAACAACAACAACAACAACAGCAAACCAATGGGTCTGTCCACTTCATGTGTGCTCTGGCATCCAAGGGGACTTGGTCATTAGTTTGCTTAGTCAAGGAAAGAAGGCAGTCTGCTGATGCGTGGGTAGTTATCTGTAGCTTTAATTTCTGAGGAGCCAACACTGCTTTGTGCTTGTCATTTTGCTGTGTGTTTTTTATTTCTGAAGGTACACCTTTTTTAAAAAAGGAATCTTGTTCCCCATCCTAGGTCTACAGGTGTGTAATATGAATAGCCTTCTTTATCACATAAGTTCACTACACTTTGTGGAGGGAATTTATTTTGGGAGTGGGATGGGGAGGGAAACTTATACCATACAGCTGCCTTGGGACCCCTTGTCAGGAGAAAGGTGGCCAACAAACAAACAAAAAAAACCCACATAGAATACTTTCAAAAAATCTTCCCATGGAGCTCAAATATTTCTTCCGAATCTCTTCTAAATTCAGTCTATTATTTCCAATATGTGAAGTGCCTCCAGATATTATGCAATGGTGCTGACCCATTGACAGAATATGACAGGGGGTCTGGGTATCCTAGTCATCACTCAATGCCGCATTCATGTGTTTTTGTTTATCTGTTCATCTCACTTTATAAAACGCTTTGGAGGTGGAGAGAACAGTATTGGATCTGTTTGTTTTGTTCACCTTTGTGTTTTGACACCTCAACTCTCTCTCTCTCTCTCTCTCTCTCTCTCTTCTCATTAGAAGGCTTTTGTATATCCTAGAAGCCCACCTCTCACACCTCTCATTTTCCCTTGAATAACAGAAAAAGCTTTCTACCTGTTGTGAACAAAGGAATATGCTTTGGAACAGAAAAGTATTTTTGATTCCCCCCCCCTCCCTTGGAAGGACTGATTTTCTTAGAATCCCTGTGTTTTACTGGGGTAAGATTTCCTCTTATCTATGTAGGAGTGAGAGACAAGATCTAAGTGGAGAAGACCACCCCACCCCATAGGAGTTCCTCAAGGGAGGCTGTTCTGCCAACCCCACTGGCCTCACAGCCTTCTGAGGACACAACTGCAGGCTTTGTGGTAGCTGCTGCTAGGATGTGGAACTCTCTCTTTTTTTAATGGCAAGACAGGCTGCCTGCCTCCCTGATGTTGCAAAAAATCTTTTTTTCTTTAGGCAGGCCTTTGACAAAGGTTGCAGACAACAGAAATGTTAAGTTTAATTTAAATACCTCACTCTCTGTCTCTCTCTTCCAGATGTGTTTTCAAATGTTTAAATTGTTTTAAGATCGTAATTTTAACATTAATAGTAACAATAGTATTAATTGATAGCATTCTTTAACTGCATATTAAAACTTCTTGTGTTTCCAATCTACTGCAATTATTCTGAAAGCTGCTTTGGATCCCTACACTAGGTGTAATGTGGGCATCGATTGAAATGATGTGAAATGGATAAATAAAAATCCATATTTCCTTGAACCCAGTCCCTCGTGAGTTTTAAATTTAATTGGGGAATTGTTGGTTATTTTTATGCACATGAAAGAAGATTCAATACTGGAGGTGTTAAACTCTCTCCATGTCATATTGTACACACCCTCATGCTCCTGTTTCTTGTCTTTCTGGCTGAATGTGCCAGAACCAAGGGCAGAGAAACTTCCATTGTAAATAAGCAACTCAGTGAGACAAGAAACCCACTCGTAGGGCAAAATATCAGAAGCATCAACTCCAATCATCCTTAGAATTAAAGAATTAAGCCCAGTCTGGAAAAGTTATTTTATTGGACTACAACTCCCAGATTCCTCTAGAACAATCCCAGAAGTTCCCCAAAAACAATTTTTCAAGCTGTTATTATTATACAAAGACTTGGAATGTGGTGGTGATTCATAAATCGGAAATGGAAGCATGGTCTACACAGGATACTCTAATAATGGAATGGGTAGAGATAGAGATTAAAGAATCCAATGATATTCGTACTTTGTGTTCTTTGCCAGCAGAGGGAGCACTGCATCATTGACAAAACCTCATTATCCACTCCCAGGCTTGTGATAAAATTGGAAAGTGAAAACTGAAAACTCTGGGCCTATAGACCAGCCGTAAAAGCGCCCGAGTTTTGTGTTGTGCGGTATTGAACTGAAGAAGGAAAGGATACAAGGTAGAGTATGCACAAAGAAGTAATATGGAGAGTGTGAACCACAATCAATAGGACAGAAAGCTCAATCCATCACCAGGTCCTGCATTTGCCTTAGAATAACCCTGAAGTGCCTTATCTCCATAGAGACCCCCAAGAAACCATCAAGTTCAAAGATTAATGGGTCATTTAAAAAGACACAAATAAACATTGTGGAAGGGGGTGGAAAGCAACAGCAAAGAAACAATGGAAGAGATGCAGGTTAATTTTCATTGCTTTAGGGTAGTGCCGCCAACCAGCTTTTGATAAATTTTATTAACAGTCGCCCACTGTGCCACCACCATTGGTACTATATATTATATCTTACCTAAGTACAGTATTCAGAATGGTGAGGTTAAAGACAAACTCTGTTTACATGGGAGTTGAGTCATGGCTACTGGACTTCTTTTTTTTTTTTTAAAAAAGAAGTCCAGTAGCCATAACTCAACTCCCAGATAAACGCACCTGGATGACTGAGAATCTTCACAAACTCTGTTTACATATCCTCAGGTCTGAATTTGGTGCTCTTGTGCTGATTTTAAATTGTTTTAGACTAGAGCAGAGGACTGAAAAATTCTGGATATGTTGCAGATCAAATGTTATCATGTTTTTCCTATTTTAGACTTAAACTCAGTTTTAAACATTGAAACGGAACAGCAAAAAACAAGCAAGCTCAGAGTCTATAGTCTCTCATTTTGTGTCTTCAGTATTTGACTTCTAGATCTTCAACCACTGGTACAGCACAATTTTGGACTACTATCTGGAAGTTGAGTCATGGCAACTGGACTTCTTTTCTTGAGAGACTGAGACTTTCGCTATTCATCCAAGCAGCTTCATCATTTTGGACTAGTTTACCTCCAGGCAGCACAGTGCACAGTCTTTTGTATGTTCCTCCCTTCTCTGTAACACAGGCACAGCATTTGTATTGGGGCTCAGATTAGAAGAGCAGAATCTTGCTGGATAGTTGCATTCCAAGTTCCCTCATGATGCCTCTTTGTTCAGTGTGAAAATGGGCTGCAGGGTCTGAGCGCTGGGATCATAAACTGATCACATTGCATATAGTAATTACAATACCTCAGTCTTTTAGAGCAATGTAATCTGCCTACCATCTCCTCATATATTGATATTCAACTTGGAAACATACCTGGAATACTGGATTATTGGGATTATTTGCTGTTAAGGTCTTTTATGTTATTGTGTTCTTGATACAGAACTGGAATATTTACTGATCCATTAGGTTTGTTTGATATTTTTATACTATTAATAGACCTGCTGTTATATCAAAGTGTTGGAATATGGGGAGCATTTGTATTGTTAATTGACTTAGGCTTTGGGGGAAATATGCTGTGTAAAGGACAGTGGCAGATGGTGGCCGTGGCCTCGTGGGGTGCAGGGACTCGACTCTGAGTTTCAATTCAAGTTTTACAGGGGATGTTCAAAGTGCTGAACCGTATCCTCAGAATGGGCTGAGCCCACCTTCTTTAAAAGGTAGCTTCTTTAAAGTTTGGACTAAAACTCTGAGCCCTCTATGCTGAATACCTGGTGGGAACCTACTCTGTTTACTCACATCAGTGTATCATCTGCCATGTATTTCCTGACCACCCTGCCCCTCAATATGTACATATATATATACACACGTATATATCAACATCAATATACTCAAATGGTGCAATCCCAACTGTTTCACTCTGGGCTGGATCTTCAAGGTTTTCCAACTGTATGCATGTGGTTTAGGATTTCAAAATGCTGGTAGGTCCTGATGGCAGCAGTGTGGGAAAACCAAGGCAGAAGTTGGAAAAGTTTCTTCTTTAAAAATAATGGCTACCACTACCACTCTCAGAAACTTGCATAATCAGCAGCCGTGCAGCATGGTGTAAAGAATAAGTGCCGGGGTAGAGAGGGGCTCACCAAACCTTCCCTTTTACCTGTTTTCTCCTTTCCCTATTTTAACACTGAAAGTTTCTCCCATTTCAATACATGTTTTGGAAGCTAGTTTATCATTAAAGATGAAAACAGAAGGTATTGTTGGAATCACAGACTCACAAGGATAGACAACAGTGCCTTAAAAGATAATAATCTCAACCATCTCAAATTAAGATTAGAATCATAGAATCATAGAATCATAGAGTTGGAAGAGACCTCAAGGGCCATCTAGTCCAACCCCCTGCCATGCAGGAACCCCCATCACAATATTTCTGACAGATGGCCATCCAGCCTCTGCTTAAAAACCTCCAAAGAAGGAGACTCCACCACCCTCCGTGGCAGCATACTCCACTGCTGAGCAGCTCTAACCATCAGGAAGTTATTCCTAATGTTCAAATGGAATCTCTTTTCCTGTAGTTTGAAACCATTGCCCCGAGTCCTAATCTCTGAAGCCATGGAAAACAAACCTGTTCCCTCTTCAAGATGACATCCTTTCAAATATTTAAACATAGCTATCATATCCCCTCTCAGTCTTCTTTTAGAGAGGCTAAACATTCCCAGTTCCCTAAGCCGTTCCTCATAAGACATTTCCTTCAGACCCTCAACCATCCTGGTAGCCCTCCTCTGCACCCGCTCGAGGTTGTCATCATCCTTTTTAAATTGAGGCGCAGAGAACTGGACACAGTACTCCAGGTGGGGTCTGACCAGAGCAGAATAGAGTGGTACTATCACTTCCCTTGATCTAGACACTATGCTTCTGTTGATACAACCAAGAATCGAATTGGCTTTCCTGGCTGCCGCATCACACTGCTGACTCATGTTCAATTTGTTGTGTTGTGCTATACCTTTTTTCATAATCTGTCTACATTGTAAGACAAGAATTCTCCAAGGTTTCTTTAGGGCTCTCCCTTCCTTTCAGGATGCATAGGGAAGGCACCATAGGCTTACAATTATCTTTTTGATTACAGGAAGATCATTTTATGCTTCCATTTCCGTTCACTTCTGTGTATAGAACTTGGAGTGGGAGGCATTGCATCTTGTTCTTTGCCCCCAGGCCGCAAGGTGCCTTGGCCAGTCCATGCTCTGTTTAAGTGAACGGAGAAGCCTTTATCTGTAGAAAGGATTTGCATTTGCCTCTAAGACCTCTTTGCTACTTTTTGCCTGTGATTCTCCGCAGCTAACAACTGTGCTGCAAACATGTGCTTTGTGGTACAAGACAGTAATCAGAGAGCTTCCTTTTAGTTATGTAATGCAAACATTTTGATATCACTGTTTTTTTAGCCCAAAGCTAATGAATTAATAGTCCCATGTGCTGATTAAGCATGTAGGGCAACTGGCCATTATTCTGAAGGCGTGAAATTCAGCCAGGCAGTATGGAAAGCGCAGACGGATAATTTTCCGTCCTGACTTTTGAAAGGGAGGTTCACTTTCTTCAAGATAAGATGAGCCAAAGTGAGTTGGTGGAATGCCTCACTAACCTCTTGAGTCCATCATAGTGATAACAGCTGTTGTGCTGGAAATCTAATGCCAATGAAAGAGTTAACTGCTGGCCGGCGGGCAATATCAGTGACATGCTTCTGAATTGAGCATGCTCCTGGAGTGAGACTGTGGGCTGGTGTTCCTCAATGAATAGGGGCCACTCCAAGGGAGTTTTCCCGTGAATAGAATGGGGTCAGGGAGCCGCTTTGGGGAACAATGGTTACCACCGGCAAGCTGAATTTCTTACAATCACACACCATACCCCCTGATCAAATAGCTCCTTTGTCAGCCTGATATAAAAACATGTCATACAATGATGATCTGGAAGAATGACATGGGCTCGCCTTTCATGGAGATCAGAAGGGCTTGTTGTGGACAAAAGGGAGCCCCTGTCAGAGTCAAGAAAAGGGGGAAAAGAAACAGAGAATAAAAGGGGAGTGAGTGGAAACAAATAGTAACAGCAACTGCAGCATCGGCGGGCAGCAACAACAACGGGGGTGGGGGGGAGAGGAGCAGGCTGAGAAGCTGTGTCTTCCTGGTGCTTTTTCTGCAAGGTGCTCTTCGAGAATCTGAGGGAAGGACCTCAACCATCCTACCAAATTTGCCTTGCTGTAAAAATGCAAGACCCCCGTCACTCTGCACTGTCATTCTGCCCTGGGACAGAAGGTGTCAATGGATGGGGAAAAGGTCAGCGGGCCCAGCCGGCCGGCCCCACTCTGGTTTTTAAACTCTGGATGTTCCCAAATCTAGTAACCAGCACCCAGAGGGGAACAGTGAGCAACGAGGAGAAAGGCAACAAAAAGAGTGAGAAAAAGAGTGGAGATTGAGAAAAGGAGAAAAGAACCAGGGACCCATATAAGAAAGAAGGTATTTTGGCCCAGTGGTGAAAAACTCGACCAATATTTTAAAGGCCACTACCTGATTCAATAGAAATGAATAAAGTTAAATATGGGGGATGAGGGGGGAGAGAGACTGATAGTGAAGCAAGTTGGGTAGGGAAACCTTGGAAGCTCCACTACAGGAATCTTGAAACAATTAAAGTTAGATGGCAACAGAAGCTACATGCTAATCAGAACATGTTGTGGACCTTATAAAGTTATTGATACAGGTACTGCTTTTTGCTCCGTTGACTATAACTCAAAATCGTGCAGCTGTTAGATAATTTGTTCTTCCCTCTAAAGCAAGGACATCCTTGTTATCTAATTTCATTCTATTTTCATGGTATTCCCCCCCCCCCTTGGCCAGTCTAATCACGGAGGTCATCATCACACAAATGCAACATGAAAGAGAGAAAAGGAAGGGAAGAGGGAATGACATCTCCTTGAATGATAGGTCATGAATACTTACCTTTCTAAGCTTATGAAGAACAGTTCATTTTGCATCTCCAGGGGCTCAGAAAAATCTCTTTCCACTATATTCCACATTATAGGAAAGTAGTTTAGCTATATACAAACGTCAAATATTTGTCCTAAAAATTAGCATGAAGATCAGAAACAGTCTAAAAAACTGATGTTTGAAGCAAGATTATTATTTATGTCACTTCTCTAATCCTGGAAGTAAAACCTTAAGAATAATGTTTAACAACAGGAAAAGGCAGTTTTATCCTGCCTGATGATAGCAGGGTGAATCATTCTGAAATGTATAAACAGGTGTACGCATTTGCATTTATGGAAGAACTCCTAGTACAGTATTTATGACAAATGCTTGGGATGAAATAATAACATGTGGTCAGTTTGAGGCTAGATTGTTCAAACTGGAAAATCTGTAGAACTGTCTCAGGTGGTAAAATGCAGTGCCCTGCGGGGGGGGGGGGGCACTTGAAGGAGACGGTCACGCTGGCTGGGAGATGTAGATCAAAATGTAAATTATCCAAGCTTCCAACAAAGTTTGCTCCACTTAAAGTATATAGTAGAGAGGGGTGATAGTAGTTTAGTGGCACAGTATATGCTTTTGTATGCAGAAGATCCACACTCTGGCTTCTCCATTAAAAGTGTCAGGTAGATGATGGTGAGAAACATTTCTACAGTATGGCAACCAGGAAGAACTCCTTTCAAATCAGCGTAGTTTGGGCAAATCCTTAAGAGGATGTCTCAGGAGGTCTATATATCTCCTTAAGACACCTGTGCGAGTCACGCATCCTCTCAAGGATCTGACACTGTACTACATGGATGAACATCTGAAGTCCTAGTATACAAGGCAATGTCCTATTTTGTACCAGTATCTGCCCTCTTCTCCATAAAGTAGCCTTTGTGAAGAAGAGCAGCATACTGTATGTGTGAAGCCACTTCATCCCTTACTATGATTCCTAAAGCTGACTAAGGGTGCTGTCTTTTCTTTACTATGGGCACAGGGCTAAGATAGTAAAGATATGCAAGTTTATTTCTCAGAGCTGTCTCATGACTGTAGAATGTTTATCCCACGAATAGTTGCCTATCTAGATTAATGGGACATTCTAAATTTGAGATTTCTGTGGAGGGATCTGTTTTTATAGTAAGTAATTGGCTCTGGAGTGCTACTAATGTAACTGGACTGTAACTGGTGTTTGTGGTTACGGTCCTAAGATTTTAGAAAGGGGTAGATTAGAAAGTATGAAGAGAAGCATTTTAAGACAGCCTTACTTCAAAGACTGTCCTAGGTACTTACCGAAAGAAAAAAGTTTCATATCATACTTATCTGCTGTGAACTGTAACAAACCTTTTCTTCACGTGTTAAAAGAAGAGATTAGCAAAAATAAATGAGTAGTATCACGGGTATCATGTTACTAAGTTATACCTAGCTGCAGGCAGGCAAATTCCTTCATTTCCAAATTAGCACAGACATAATGACAATGGCAGTGTTTCAATTTCTACAGCCTGGGGATGTATACAGGACTCTTAACTGCAGAAGGTCAACCATGTGCATGTTGGACTCTTGCCCTTCCTAGCTGATTAAGGGAGCCAGGAGAGGTCTGATCAAGTGGTTGTGGAGTAGTAAAGGCGACTTTGACAACATAGAGTTATACCAGGCAGCTCTAAGGAAGAGTCTGTGAAATCTTAAGTCAAGACACCCCCCTCTGGATCTCACCATCATGTTTTCTGAGTGGAGCAGCTGGCGGAGGAGGCAGAGGATGGAAGCAGACACTCTTGCCAGGACTGGACAAACACCCAAAGAGGATGGGAAGAACAGTGCATACTAGCTGGTGAGTAGAGAAGCCAGTGGGGTGGGGTGGGGAAAGGGAAAGGAACACCTTGCACCTGGGGTGCTCTGGTGATGAAGGGCAATGACCTGGCATGAAGTGATCCATGCCCGTCTCTAGTTCTGATCTATTCCAGAGGTTCTGTTTCAAAAGCGTGAGGGATACTTGTGCAACTCAAGGCTGCTGGTATTTAGCACACCTCAGTGTTTGATCATGTTCATGTAATTTCACATAACTTGGAAACATCACCTGGAGATCTGAAGTTTGTTTTCACCTCACCAATATGTACCTGACCTGCAGTTCTGTTTTTTTTTTTTTCATTTCATTTTTTACTAGGGCCACCGCTGAGGTTTTAAAAAATAATAATGGGCTGACTGAGTAGGGAACTATGTCTGTGGAAGAATTAGAACGACAGTCAGGGATGGGAGATTCTCAGCTCAATTTTGCACCTGGATGTTCAGCTATAGACAGTGCCCTTGGGTCAGTGCACCAACTGCATCGTGTCCTGATGACATTATATCTGGCCGTGGTGGCAAACATCTTAGTTGTATCCAGTTCAGTGAGGTCTGCCAGTAACTATCTTTGCAGAGACTTTAAGAACTGCAGTTGATACAGAAAGTGGCAGTGAAAATGCTAGATAGTATTCACTAAAAAGGATCACATTACGCCTGTTGTGGTTACTGATTTATTTTCATATTCAAAATATTGATGGCAACTTTTAAAACACTAGGTAGATCAAACTGAAGTACACCTTAGGAATATCGTTTTTCCTCTCTCAGCTAGGCTGTGCCACAAGATCTGAGAGAGACCCTTTTCTGTCTGCAGAAACATAATGCATTGGAACTAAACAAAGGGCCTTCTCAGTAACCACACTTAAACTATCCACATCTTTTCCCAGCTGAGTAGAGTAGATGAAAATTCTTTGACAACATGTTGCTGTATAATAAATATCTTCCTGCTTACTGCATGAATTCAAGTGATGCTTGTTTGTACTAATTTGGTTTAATTACACCATAGCATTCTAATTTTACTGTATCTTCTGTAACATCATAGTATTTTATGCTGAGATGCGATGGCCACTCTTTTTGGATTGCAGCTGTCAGAATTCCTTATCCAGCAGGGGGATTGTGGGAAAAGTGCCAATGATGGCTGGAGCATTCTGGAAGTTGTTGTAAATGGTGGCTCCAGCTGCACGAAACTTTCAGTGGCATAGACTTCATCTGTTTATTCCAACAAACAAACAAAGCTGGAATTGAAGTCCATGAAGTGAGAGCCAACTGTCCCCATAGTAGTGGTTGTTGGAACTAACCACAATATAGGCTGTCATGTATCCATATTGCCTAAACATGTTTTTTTAAATATGTGTTCCTTAACAGTTGCATTTTCCTAGCAGTTTTAGCAACTATGATAAGCCACACCAACTTTTTACTTGGTGTGATAGTGAGTCATTGTGGTTGTTTAGTGAAATCAAATAATGGTATTAACCATAGTAAAAAATATATATTGGGAATGGAGTTGAGAGAGGACCTGACATGGGGAGCAAACACCAAAGATTTGATGAAGAGAGCACAGCAGAGATTGTACTTCTTGAGAATTCTCAGGAGGGATAATCTTTCAAAAGATCTGTTGTTGGCATTCTATCACTGCACCATAGAGAATGTGTTAACCTATGGTCTCTATGTGTGGTTTGGAGTTGTACAGCCAGGGAAAAGGTAATGTTGTCCAGAGTAGTTAAGACTGAAGAGAATAATTGGCTGTACTCTTCCTACTTTAGATCAATTGTATGCCTCCAGGTGTTATAAGAAAGCCATAGAGATTGTGCAGGAACCCACATAGCCTGGAAAAGATCTTTCTCAGCTTCTGCCTTCTAGAAGGAGGTATAGGGTCATAAAAACCAGGACCAGCCACTTGAGAAATAGTTTTTATCCAAAAGCCTTTATGGCGTTGAATGCAGGGGAATGCAGGTTATGAGGGAGCTACTGTAGTTAATGAGTTAAATGTGGGATGGGGTATGTTGTGGTATACTTTTTGTACGAATGTTTTTGAGCGGATATAGATTCTTTCAATTTTGTTCTGTATAGGTGCGGACAATGGCAATATCTATCTATCTATCTATCTATCTATCTATCTATCTATCTATCTATCTATCT
>JAHTLZ010000379.1:15935481-15958618 GCA_023846285.1 Phrynocephalus versicolor | reverse complement strand
AATAATAATAATAATAATAATAATAATAATAATAATAATAATAATAATAATAACTTAAATAGAAAGGTTGCCATATGCCTCTTTAAAAAGGCAGGCAGGGACTGTGCTAGGCACAGCTCACTAGGGAGATGATTCCATAACGTAGGGCCCACCACAGAGAAGGCATGGTTACACGTGAGCGATTTCCACGCCTCCCTGGGTGTGGTCACCCCAAGTGAGTGCGCCTGAGCCATTCTTGTGGGCCTGACCCCAGTTGACCGCTGGGAGATATGCTCCGACAGGTACTCTGGTCCCAAGCTGTGGAGGGTTTTGAAAAATAAAAACCAAGACCTTGAACCTTATCCAGAGGACAATGGGTAGCCAATGCAGGTGAGCCAGAACTGGGGTGATGTGATCGAACCTACAAGCACCCACCACCAGTCTGGCTGCCACATTCTGCACCCACTGCAGCCTCCGGACAAGGGTCAAGGGCAGCCCCACATGGAGGGCATTGCAGTAGTCGATCCTCGAGATCATGAGGGCCTGCACTACTGTCCTCAGAGAGGACTCATTGAGGTACTGGTGGATCTGGGCGAACCTGTGGAGATGGATAAAAGCGGCCCTGGAGACCGCTGTCACCTGGGCTTCCAGAGAGAGGGCTAAATCCAGGACCACGCCCAGATTCCTGGCCCTGTCTGTAGGCTGGAGGGAACCCCCCCAAGTCTAGGGAGGGGGCCATTGTACCCAGACAAGGACGTCCCGAAGAACAGAACCTCTGTCTTCTCTGGGTTCAGCTTGAGCCGGTTAGTCCTGGTCCATTCTAAGATCGCCTCCAGGCACAGGTCGAGGGAGCGTACTGCCTCCTCTGCAGAGGAAGAAAAGGAGAGATGGAGCTGCGTGTCATCAGTGTACTGATGACAGCGAACTCCAAATCTCCTGATGACCTCCGCCAGCGGCCTCATGTGAACAGCATGGGTGAGATTGCCGACCCCTGGGGCACCCCACAAGGCAGAGTCCAAGGAGCTGACAAATTATTGCCCTGAATTATTGTAACATACTAAAGGGTCATTTTCCAAGGAGAAAGGTGGGGTAAAAATATTCAAAATAAATAAATAAAAATAAATTGGGTATGTATAATAGCAGAACAGTTACTTTATGGTTGTACCTTGGTAGGGAGTAACTTTGACATCCCCCCTGTTATTTCTAATGGTTTTGTTGGTCTTTGTGACCCCACCCCCCCGTTATCTTGATGAGTGTTGTTACTGGAAAGAAGGGATGCAAATGTAATCAATCAATACATGAAGCAAATAATAATAGTTTGTAAATACAGTCGGACCCCGGTATCCACTGGGGATTGGTTCCAGGCCTTCCCGTGGATAATGAAAACCATGGATAAGAGAGAACGCCTGCCCACCCCCACCCCCAACTGATGTTTCCTGACAGTAGCTTGCTTTATGACTGCTGTTTTGTGACATTAGCTTGCTTTACAGATGCTATTTGTGACAATAGCTTGCTTTACAACTGCTGTTTGTGACAACAGCTTGCCCTACAGCTTGCTTTGTGGCTGCTGAAGTATTTAATTTCTTCATCTGCCAACCGTGGATAACTGAATCGGTAGATAATGAATCAGTGGATACTGGGATCCTACTGCAGCATACCCTATGCAGTGCTGGGCCCAGGGCGAACTCTGGAGGCTGCTGTGGCTCCCGGCCAAAGCAAATTTCCCCATAGGAAATAATGAAAACAGGTAAGTTCCCATTATTTCCTATAGGAAAATTTGCTTAGATATACAAATATTTGGTTTACAAGCATGCTTCCGGAACAGATTATTCTTGTAAAACCAAAGTATAACTGTACTTCTTAGATGTTCAGTGTGGTGTAGTGAATACAGTGACACATTAGGACTTAGAAGACTTGCATTTAAATCCCCACTCAGCCATCTCACTGGGTATATGGAACTGATAATACCACTCCTTAAATGTCTCATTTACCTTGAAGGATCCATTAGTGTTGTTTTAAGTCAATTCTGACTTGATAGCACATAGTAACAACAATAATTTGTTAAAAGTAGGTTTCCAACCATGTAAGCAGACCACAGATGTGATTGCCCATCCTGACAAACATGACTTCCTTACATTCATCTGCTATGGGAAAGATAGCCAGTTTCACCAGAGCAGAATCAGAAGCTGACCTATTTATTTATTTATTCATTTATAGTTAACTTTCCACATTTCTTGCCACCAGTTTCTATAGTTACTTCTGAGCACCAGTCCCTGTATTATAAAATAAATGGTACATTTGTGCCTACAAAAGAATCTGATTTGTAGCATGCCTTAGCGTCCCACAGTGGGGCTTGTTAAGATCTCAAATCTCCTTGCAATATATATTAGGGAATGAGAGCCATCAAGCTATATGAGGATGAGAATATAATGCTCAGGGTAAGACAAAGAAGCCAAGAGATATTTAATTTCTGGTGTTGTTATGACTCTTTACTGGTGATGGGTGGAAGGAAGGCAACAAAAAAGAGGGGAGGGGGGAATGCAAGGTACATCAAGAGGCACATTGCCATGGTCCGATACACTGGCTTTAATAGAGGGGGAGGAAGTAAGGGATGAGAGTGCTGTAGGTAGAATTCAGCATGTCAGAACATAGCCTCACATTTTGTGTAGCTCTAACCTACCCTGCAAATTCTGTTTCCGCATCATGTCAGAAAGTTTGAGGCTTGAAGACTTTCCCTAAGAGTCCTATAGGCATTTATAGACCTCTAGGAAAAATCAGAAACCTGTGTGCATGACAACTAACATTTACATCTACTAAATGTTCTGAGTGAACCAGATAAATAATCTGCACCTTGTACAGTTAACTCTCTTCTTATGACTATCTTTTTAGTTTCTTGCCCTGTGCAAAGTAGAAAAACTGAATGTCCATGAAAATCTTTATTTTCTCTTCTTGTACTTAACAAGCATATGTAAGCAGATATACGCTATATGTGTAATAGTTTTTCTGTCTATTGAATATCCAAAAAATTGTAGCTAGAAAAGCTTAATATGGTGTTTAAAAATGTAGCTATGAAAAGACAATAATAACGTGTTTCAAAGCAAAGCAATAACTATTTTAAAAGCTTGAGGGAATGTACCCTTTCCTGCCGCTGCTATTAAACTATTTTTCAAAAAATCAAGACAGCATAATTTGCATATCAAGCCAACCTTTTTAGCAATCAAATATTTAACTCTAAAGGAAGCCACAGCCTTTAGTGCTGAGCAGGGCTATTAATGACACTTCAGAGGTAACTTATTCCTAGATTCACCATAACTGTGAAGGAACTTGAAAGAATATAAATAAAATAATCTGGTATAAGATAAAAATGTATTCATTATATTTACATATTTCCGTATGATTTATATTAAATCCATTGTTATGTTGTTTTCCTACCAATGTTTCAGACATGACATAATATATATAGTGGCAATAGTGACTCTGAACATGGAAACCTACATTCAAATCCTTGTATAATTACAAAGCTTGCTTAGTATTCTTGTGTCCTTCAGTGTATCTCAAGGTAACCTACTATACAGGGTTGGTTCTAGAATAAAATAGGGAGAGGAGAACCAGGTGAAGCATATTGCTGGCATATACAAATAAAGAGTAATGACATTTTGCCACATATATGGACTTCTGGTGATATTCTCATGAGGTGGCTCTTTAAAATCTTCAAGAGCTCAACAAAATCTGGGAATGTTCATTGTCTTCCATAATCCATGGAGTGTTGAATATTGCCTGTGAAAGAAAAGTGGAAAACAACAGGTACAGAAAGAAAATAAATTAAAAATAAATTAAACTACTCTACTTAAGTCCCTTACTTTTGGCTGGAGCCCTGAGCAGGTGCACTCCTGTTAAGAAAACCTCAGGGAAGCCATGTGGCCGTTACATAATACACATGTAGGAGAATGTGTCACCTTTATTAGACCATTAAAAAAAATCAAACTATTAATGTAAGCTTTTGTGGATTAAGAAGCCTTTAGGCACACACCAGTAATATCATACATGAATGTCACAAAAATTCATGGTAAAGCATTAAACCATAGCCCCCAAGCCTCTCTGTAACCAGCTTTAAACCCACCTTAAGAGAATGTCTGGCACATTTTGCCATATACTTTTGAGACATCCATTTATACTTTTTCTTCACTGTCCACAAATCACTGGTGTATGCTTGGAGAAAGGATTTTTCATCTGTGCAACTTGCATTTGGTCTAATAAATGTGCCCTTCTACATTTGTATCCTGTTAGAAAGGATAGCACAATATTTTGGTGCAGGTTTCTTCCTGCACCAGATTAGATGAATAATCCTCTTGGCCCATTCTATATGCACAATTTTCTGCTGTGTGTATGGTGAGACTTTTCAAGAGCTCAAGTAACAAGGTATACAGTGCCCCCTCGATGGACATTAGCCCTTTTGAATCAAGATGGTGTTCTCCCATTTCTGCAATGGTAAGATGGAGACTACGGCAACGATGCAGTATTTGGAAAGACATTGGCAGTAGCCTAACTGACAGAATGGAAGGAGAGGAACAAAGGTACGTGCAATATACATATCCCATCTCCACAGATATTTGGTTATTATACTGATGTGTCTTTTGCCGTATACATTAATAATCATGGGCCATAAAATCAGTTCTTATTCAATGCTTTTCAGGGTTTTCTAGGTAAACAGTACTCAGAAGTGCTTGACCATTCGCTTTTTCAGAGGGGCTTTTAGGACTGTGCCACACTGCCACAGACAAACTGGCCTGACTTGCAAGAGGCACAGTGGAAATTGAATTCCCAGTCTCTTGTCTCTGCAACCAGATACCTAAACCAATTAATTTTTATAAATTATGCCTGCCTAATATATGAATAGAAAGGAATATGTGGAACAGAGTGTGTTTGTTATGAAAAAAAAACCCAGCATTGAAAGACTATAATAATAGGAGATCTTATAGAAATTGCTGGCAGGATTTCTGAAGAACCATATACAGTACTGTACATGTATTAATGTATTTAGATGTTTGCCTGCATAATGTGCTTGTAAGTTTATGTGCTGTATTTTAGTAGGAAGCAAGTAGCAAAATCAATATTTAGCTTTGATTTCACATGGGGAATAAATGACAGATATCACAAGCTTATAATATTTATTTGGTATGTACATATATTTTGCCATGATAATATTATGATCCATGATAAATATTTCAGTTTTTATGGACACATCATTCATGGAAACAATGACATCATTATTTCTTCACTTGCTCTATGTAAGTATTTGCATTTATTGGATGTTTGTGTTTGAGCAGACCATATTCCTTAAATACATGCTCAACTAATGTTGTACAAGTGGTTGTGATATTTGATATCTGTTGCATAACTGATTGTGCAATAGACTGTGCATCTCTGTTCCACAACCTTCTGTCCAAGACATCTTGCAAACATTAGTTGCACCATTTGCAAAAACCTGGATACTGGCCTGTGTTTATAAAATGATGCCTTAGATCTAGGTGGGTAAGTCTGAATGTCAAAGCAGTCTCTTCACAAATGTGTTATTTCTGTTAAGTATGCTGTGAGGAGGAACAGCGAACAACAAAAATGGTCAAGAGTGTGCTGTCTAAGGGTGACCAAGATATAGCAAGTTCACATGGAAGATATATTAAAATTGATAGAGGGATTGGAAGTCAAAGAAGTGGAGAGAAGTAGGAAGTTAGAATTTGTAGGAAGTACAATAGAAATGAGTGGTAGTGGGCCTGAGCCAATTGCTGAAGGTTTTTGGGTTCGTCACAGCTCAGGTGACGAATGGCAGCAGGAGGAAAACAAGGAGGGAGTTTTAAAGAAGGAGACTGTAGAGAAAGCGGCTCAGACTGAGAGGTACTTGGTGCATGAAAGGTTGTGGTCAGTAGAAGAAGTCTGTAGAATGGTAATGAAAGTGGTACCAAAATCTGAAAGTCCTAAATTCGAGGAGTCAGAATGGTGCAGTGGAAGAAGTCCCACTGACAGTATGGGACAAGCATTCATGCTGCTGGACCCAATGTTATGGACAGGGGCATCAAGGGTTACTCTGAGCACTGAGAGGGCGACGTTGAGTATTTATGTGGAAAATGAATCTTTATTGTTATGTCAAGAAGAAAATGATGTTAATGTTATTACAAGTTACAGGTCGGTGAAAGAAACAAAACATTACTCTGAGCCAGTATTGTTTGATTCAAATAAAAGTTTATTCATTTTAGAATAAATACCAGCTTTATGTGAAGTGAATAAATTGGAACTGTCCAATAATCAACCTGAACCCTCACATGCACTTTTTGTTATGTGTAGTGTTTTGACCATGCATAAACTAACAAGTAGGCCATAACATTATCATAATGTTATGATCATGAACTATCATTTTAAAAAACTCCCTACCAAACCGAACCAGGGATCAGCACTCTTTGCAGCTTTATGTGATCTGCAGAAATCATCACCAGATCTGTTGCATTAGGCTGCTTTGTTCAGATGTGTATATTCCAGAGCGCTTAGCTTCTTTCGCACTTTAAAATGCAGTGGGTTGTTTCTCTAGTGGTGAGAGAATACATATCTATTTTATACAGCAGTCTCTTGCTTCAGACTGTCAGAATTTCAGCAAGACAAAACATTGGCCCGAAAGGCCACCACTTTGTTAACCAATGCTTTTTGGAGTAGGATCGCCAAAAGTCAACACCTTCATCCTAACAAAAGTTTCATCTGTTGGGTTCTCTCGTCTTGATTGACCTGTTGGGTTCTCTCGTCTTGATTGATTTTCAGAGCCAAGGAGAAGCAGCCCATTTTAAAGCCTTAGCAAGTAGATTTTATTTATTTATTTATTTATTTATTTATTTATTTATTATGGAGCTTATATACCGCCCGACTTCCCGAAGGAACTCCGGGCGGTTCACAACAATAGGTCAGCAACAACCAATTCAGAACAAATAAATAGAGTAACAACATATTAAAACAACAATCTAACCCTGGCACAACTAAGATAATAAGACTAACTAATTGAATCGATGGCGGGGGGGGAAAAGGTTAAGCAGGGTCACCAAATGCCTCACGGAAGAGCAGCGTCTTCAGAGCCTTCCGAAAGGCTGGCAGGGACTGTGCAAGGCGCACTTCGCTGGGAAGATGGTTCCACATAGTGGGGCCAGCCACAGAGAAGGCCCGGTTTCGAGTTGACGTTTTCGGGGGGGGGGGTTCCCTCGCGCCTGAAGGAGACTGTGGTAAAGCCCATTATTAAAAAACCAGGCATGGCATCAGACGTATTGTCGAACTATCGCCCGATTGCCAACGTCCCCTTCATGGGCAAGGTCGTTGAGAGGGTGGCCGCAATCCGGCTACAATCTTTCTTGGAGGAACAACAACTCCTTGACCCATACCAGTCTGGCTTCAGGCCGGGCTGGGGGGACTGAGACAGCTTTGGTTGTGCTGCAAGACGACCTTATCCGGGGGGCCGACAGGGGTTGTTCTACCTTGTTGGTTCTCCTGGATCTGTCAGCGGCCTTCGATACCGTCGACCACGGTATCTTACTGGGCCAGCTCTCCGAGGTGGGCATCGGGGGCACTGTTCTCAGTTGGCTCCGGTCAGAGAAGCGAAACATGGGCAGGATTGTTCTCTTAAAATATCAGACATGGAGGCAAGGCAACCACAAAGTTATTCCTGTATTGTACTTGGACTAAGGAGAATCAGATTCCAGTTGCTACTGGACCTTGCAAATTCACTCATACACACACTCTTTTAGACTGAACTATATTGCAAATATAGAGTCTTGAGAGTCCCCTGGACTGCAAAACCTATCCACCCTGAAAGGAATCAACCCTGAATGTTCACTGGAAGGACAGATGTTGAAGCTGAGGCTCCCCTACTTTGGCCACCTTATGAGCAGAGAGGACTCCTTGGAAAAGTCCCTGACGTTATTGAAGGCAAAAGGAAAGGGGGATGACAGAGAATGAGATGGTTGGAGGGTGTCATCAATGCAAACAACATGGATTTAACCAAACTCCGGCAGGCAGTGGAAAGCAGGAGGGCCTGGCGTGCTCTGGTCCATGGGGTCAGGAAGAGTCGGACACGACTAAATGACCGAACAACCTATTGCGAAGGATCGTAAAGGAAAACTCAAGTCAAGAGGAAGACGCATGAATTGCCCTGAACTAACCAGAGGAAAGGTGCGATCTAGAGGTAAAATACAGGTAAATATTTGGCCCTCCGAAGTACACACATCAATTTAAATAACAGTTAAACAGCAGTTGTAAGTGTTTATATTTGATGTTTTGCGGGTGGTAACTTGCAGAGATCCTCTCGGTGGCGAGAGACAAACCTCCCTCCAGGAGGGATAGTTGCTTTCTCTCAACCTGAACTCCTCGCCGAGCCGAGTAGAGCCTTTCCTCGAAGGCCGCTCTCCACGAGGGCGGGACGCGCCCATGTGACGGACCGACCGGGCGGGCGCGCAGGTCGGCGGACAGGAAGAGCGGCGGCCTACCCGGGCCCAGTGGCGGCGGCTCCGTGGTCGAGTTTGTCGCTACCGGGCCCGGGGGGTGGGGAGCGGCGGCGAGGGGGGGCTGCTGTCGAGCGGCGCCGGCGGCTTTCAGGAGGGGCAGAGGAGGGAGGGAGGGAGCGAAGGAAGCGGCCTCTTCCCTCCATGGGGAGGCCCGGCAGCCCCCCGCCGGAGGCCGAGACCCGCTGCCCGCTGTGGGCGCTGCCGGAGGAGCTGCTGCTGCTCATCTGCTCGTACCTGGACGCGCGGGCCTTGGGCCGCTTGGGCCAGACCTGCCGCCGCTTCTGCCGCTTCACCTCCCGGGATGTCCTCTGGAGGCGCCTCGCCCGTTCCTGCCTCAATGCAGGCTTCAGCGCGCTCGGCGCCGACCTGTAAGCGCTTCATAGGGAAAGGCGCGGTTGGGAAAGGCCGGGGCTCCGCGGCCTAGCCGGTCGAAGGGACGTCACGCCCGCCTCCCCTCAGGGAAGGAGGGACGGGTCCTCCAACGCCGCGGCTGGGAGGGAAGGGAAGGGAAGGGAAGGGAGGAGGAACTAGGTCCCTGTTGTCCCCCCCCCCCCGCCCGGTGTATGCAGGGCTCGTCGCTGGGCAGAGAGGGCGGAGATCCCACGGCCGGGAGCTTCCCAAGGTTCCCAATTAGTTCCAGGGCCCGAATGCTGTCCATTTCGTCTGTCCCGGGACATTATTAGTTAAAGGGCTGAGAAGAGACCCACAACCGATGAACAAGCCTCGGATTGACCTGTTGCTTTCCAGTGTCGGTCCACCCAGCTTTGGACCAGAATGGGAGTTGCCTGGGTTCCATCGTTACCTCATGCTGGTTTTCTCCTGAGAGTAATATGAGAGAAACTCTGGGGGGGGGGCCCGCCCGGCTTTTGTTGCTTTAAAAAACACACGTGTTGTTCTCTCACCTGGGTTCCCTGAACCAATGTGGGAACGCTTATCTTGTAAACACAGGATGCTGCTGTCTTGTGCAATCCTGTGATCTGGTCTGTCAAAAAATTGTGTGTTACTTTTGTGAGTTACTTTTGAGAACCAGCATTGGATTGCTTTGAGATTACTGGCTTAGTGGCTTCTGTTTTGTACAGTCAAGTCATGGGTGAGACATTTTCTGGGCAATGGTAATGTTTTATTAATTTCCTTTGCATCACTTGGCCTTACCACATTTAGTTTATCACATCATAAAACATGCTGTGCTGTGCTGTACAGTACATATTAAGTACTGTACTGTACTGTACTGTGAACTGTAGAATATAGTTAGAAAGAAAATAAATGGTATGGAGTTGCTTTTGTTGACATTGCTCCTTCATGTGTATGAATTGTGACATTTGTACTGAGGTGGATAATAAGCATCAGATACAGATTATTGGTGAGGCGAATTTTGCCCTGATCCTGTTTTCTTTAGTGCCTGATTAAATGGCCGAAATCGTGTTTGCACAACTACCCCTACAGTTGCATCCAGTTGCCATGACTGAACTTCCGAACAGCCTAACCTGGATCACTAAGAAATCTTCATAGACACAACTGCCCCTACAGGATGTCTATGATGTCATCAGCAGAGGACAATTTTTGGAAACTAAATACAGTACTGTACTTCCTCCTTTTCTGCAGCTCCTGTGGGTCTCACATGTAATCTGTTAAATAGTTCAGAGACCGTGGGAGCATTGGGACAGGCGGAAGAATTAATTACTAGAAATTACTGCAAGTGAAATGGCTTTATTGTTGACAGTGATTTTCCTTAATTTAGTTCCCATTCCTTCCAAATGATGAAAAGGGTTAGTTGGGAGCTGTGCAAGTAGTACGAAGTGTTTAATTGATTCCTTCTGATTCCATCATTACCTTTCTGCTGGTGCGGGTGTCTGAATGGGATTTCAGCCATTGTCTTACAAAAAAAGGTCTCATGGTGTTGCTCAGGTGGTCAAAATGTAGCTCTTTAAGTGGAGGAATTTCTATTAGCTCTAGCAAACATAGACAATAGTGAGGAATGTTGGGAGCTGCACCCCAATAATCATCTTGAGGACAGCATTTTGTCTACGCTGGTACAGCTTGATGCTATAAATATACTGCATAGTATCTTTGTGGTTAACATACTGGCTGATTGACTATGCAGTAGTAGCCCTGGAATAAATGGTAATTTGTGAAGTCAGAGAGAACCAGTCTTTTAGGCAGATGAGCCTTGGTCTACCTGTGGCACCTCCAGTTGCAGGATCTTACAGGGGACTAAGGTTAGAAAATACTGCTTTTTGTAACCTACCTTAGATAATTATGACAGGCATGATAGATTCTGGGTTAGATAGCTCAGCAGCTAAGTAGATTTCTTCACTTAGCTAAGTCGATTCATAACCAGCTTTGAACTGTGATTGAGAAACTATGGCAACCCTATGAATAAGTGAACTTCTGAATGTCTTGTCCTCAGCAGGCCTGCTCACCTCTTGTAAACTAGGACTGTGAGTTCCTTCATGGAGTCAGTCCATCTCATATTTGGCCTTCCTCTTTTCCTGCTGCTTTCAACTTCTCCTAGCAACTCGTGCTCTTAGCTTGTCTGACACACTCAAATCTCCTCATCATGTTAAGGTGTGCATCCAAGAAAGGGCTTGTAGGCAAAGGTGCATTGAAGTTGGCAGGAATTAGGGTTTAGGATTGTTATACTTTTCAACATCTGCTGTTGGCTTGCTGTGCTATATTGTGTTTCCCTCTGAGGAAATGAATTTTTATATTTTTCATTAAGAATAAGTTCTATACTGGATACAGAAAAGGTCAGGTGTATCAACAGGTGCAGCAGTTGGCAGGGCCTCCACTCGTATTTCTAAATTCAAAGGTATAACAATATAGCAACAGTTCAGCCAGCTGTGATTGAAGTATACAAATGTTGGATGAAGTGCATATAAATTACTGGAGGTGACTTAAATATTTTTGAGGACTTTCTTTGGTTGCAGTTTGCTGGGGCATGGTACTCTTAAGATATCTGTGTGGCCTTTTTTGAAATATCTTATACTGGCTTGGCTTGATTTTGCTTGGGTTATAACATGGTGTTTTGACCCCTTTTGCATTAGACTAGTAGACTGATTCTTTCTGAGTGCACAGAAAGAGAGTGAGGTTACGGGAAAGGTACTGGGAAAGTGTGAGGCCTTGTTGGCACAGGGTATGCCACGCAAAAGAAGAGTGGATAGATTTAATCAGAAATGGAAAGAAAAAAAGTAGAAGGGGAATCTATGTTTGTTTAGAGTAAGGGGAGCACAGATGATCTCACTTCCTGGTAGGTCACAGAATTTTGGAAACAGCACAACCAACCTTATGATCTCAAATCCCAAGCAGAGTAATCACCCTGGCTTAATGGTCAGAAGTTTAAACACTAGACATTCCATTGGACATTCAAGATTATGCTGATACATGATGTTTCAGAGAAACGCAAACAGGTGGCCATGGTTTTATTGGGATTTCTAGAGCTCACAGTCTGCAGTCTATTGGCTTTCCTATTGGATGTGTTTCCCATTGGGCTTGAAATCTCAACTGAACCTTTCCTCTCATTCTGTAAGTAGCGCTGCCTAGGTTTCTGAGGTACAAGAAAATGATCATTTATCTCAAGCTTGTTATTGCATACAAACAATAACGGCTGTGGGTGTCCCAGGTAGAAAGGTTGAGTTTAGGATGTGATTGGCTTCCAGTATAATTGGAAGGTTGCTGATTAAGCTCTCTCTAGGTATACAAAGTTTCAAACAGAATGGGGAAAATAAATTTTGATCATGGCAATGTGGTTGAGAAATCAAAATAGAAAATTTCAAACAACTGCCTAAATATGCTTTCTGTTGTTTAGAGAAGGCTGGGAAAAGTATACGTTGATAGTAGGCCTTTTGGGGGCTATTCAGTGCCTTTGTAAATATGAAAATAATTTCATAACTCTAGGTTCAAACACTACCAATATGCCTATGGTTTCTTTTCCTTCACTTACTTTAGTTTTTAAAAACTGTTTTAGATTATGTAAGCTGACGGGGGTCCATTGGGGGAGAAAGGCAGGATAGAAATATTTTAAACAAACAAACAAAATGTTAGAATTAAAATTAATTGTGTGTCATCAAGTCAATTCTGGCGTATGGAGACACTTTTCAGGCTTTTCTAGATAGAGACTTTTCAGAAATTGTTTTGTTCCTTTTTTTCTTGGAATTTTACAGCTTAGTTCAAGTTTGAAAGTGAATGCCTTAATTCTAAATATGGAAGTTTTGTTATTTGGCTGAGACTTGCCTGAAAGAGAAAGAACTATAACTAAAATATCCAGCATGCAGTTATCAAGCTTCATATGGCTTAAATGCCATCCACGGATCCCTATGAGATCTTGATATCCCAGAGTTTAAGTGATAGTGATGAAGTAAGATTTTAAATTGAAAATTTGTAAAGTTAAAAGAATGATTGGGAGAATATTTCCATTATGTGTTGATACTATCTGGTGATTGACTTGGAAATAATAAAATATATGAAAATAAATTTTCTTCCACTTCGCCCCTCAAATCCTTTTAGAACTATGTCAGATTATGCAAGAAGCTGATTTAAGACTCATACAGAATATGTGTAGAAACAGAAGTTTTGCAATCGTTAGTCGTGCAGATTATATGACATTAAGGGTATTTGTACACGACCCCTAAACTCCGCCGCAAATGGCTCCCAGCTCCGGAGCTTAAAATTGTATCCCCACCAGCTCCAGAGTTTGCAGATAATTAAGTGCGACCACGCCCACCTAAGCGCGTCCCAGCACACTTTTCAGGTACCTGCTCTCCGGAGGTGAAAATTCCTGATGCGGATATAACATAGTGACTGCCGGGCTCTCCTTGCTTCTGTTTGTTCTTTTTTTTGCCCCCTGCCCCTTTAAGAGATCTGAATGTAGTGCCGGGGCGGCAGAACGGAGGTGAGCGGCATTCTTTTCTTCCTTTTTTTCTCCCTCCCCTCACGCAGCCAGCAGCCAGGAGTGCGGAGGGGGTGGGAATGCAGGAACAGTGACAAACCGCTAAGATCTCTGGTCCGAATTTAAGTGGCCAGCGGATCTTAGGGGTTGTGTGAAAAGGCTCTAAGCTATATAGCAGTAATAGTTGCATTCCATCAAGTGGATTCCAGTTGTACTATAACTTTGACTTGGAGGAGTATCTCTCTTGGAGCTGAGAAAATGACCATCATTAAAAACCCATGCCCCTTCTTGGGCACACACCTTAACATGGTGAGAGGGTTTGTGTCAGGGGAGCTGAGATCTAAACTGTCAGGAGGTGAAACTCCCTTATGAATCTATATTCTAAGCAGAGCCAGAAATGGAATAGTCAAAATTGAAGCAGCATCCAAGCTGTTTAAGAATTAACACTCATATTCAGCAGAATAAAATGCATAGTTCCATTGCTAATGGGCTTTTAAGAAACTCTTGAAGAACAGCTGCCAGCCAGCGGTAGTAGTGGAAGGTGACACTGGTGGAGGGTCTTTCTAAGACAAGTCCTTAACAAGATGTCAGTTGCATTCCTGGACATTCTAGAACCACAGTCAGCGCCTCATTAATGAGCAGCCATTTCCCACCAAGAATTAACAAAAGTTCCCTTACAAATCAGCAAGAGGATTCTGGCCACTATATATTTTACTGATTTGCCAGTAGTATTGCCTGGTCCAGTGAGCCACCCTGAGAATGGGAAATACGGAAGGATGGGGATACTGTATAAGGAGGGCATACATACATTCTTTTAACAGAGTGTGTAGAATAGTATTTAAACTGACTCCATGGCCTTTTGGACTAAGCTGGAAATTAATCATTAGCCCAAAATGGTCTCTTGATACTCAGTTTTTAAAGGAGAAATTCTGCCTCCTGCTTCCATTAGATGTATTCCCATATCCAGTATAGATTAGGAATAGGAGGCAAAGCTCAGAGATTGCGACACTCTTCTCCTGATTGTGTGTTTGTATGGAGAAGAGATTTCTAGTTGATGGAATGCAGTCAACTTATAATGGTGACAAAGTGCCAGAAAGGGAGGGCAACTATGAAGCAGCAGAGTCTGGCTAGGCCTCAGGGTTCTGCCATGCATTAATAGCCACAAGAGACCTTTGTTTAAAGAGGGATATATTTTCCGTCTTTGCAGTGCCTTGTCAATTTTGAAAAACAATGATTGTCCTTGGGAAAAGAGATGGATGGATAAGATGGATGCTTATATTTCTGAATTCATTTGTTCTTATTCCACTGGACTCATTTTCAGGTTAATGTATGTTTTATAGTTGTACACTTTACCTTGCCAGGGAAATTCTGGTTCAGCCTTTAATCAGAGAATGAGATTTTGGGATTACTGCCTCAACCAAGCAAGTCTCCCTCCCCAAAATTACAGTCCTAAATACACATATTGTAAGAAGGGAGAAAGCCCAACAGAATGCTCAAAGGCTTAATTTCTTTGTAGACATGCACTGAATTGTGTAAGAAGTGTCAAAACCTAATTAATGTAAGTGTCAAAACAAAATGTTAAAACTTTTCTAGTCAACAATACTGTATTAGCCTAGGGGTTAAATGACTTGTCTGAAATGCTATAATGTAAAGTTATTATTTTCTTTTTTTTAAAACACTCATTATTTTCAGGACTGTCCTGGGCTAACCATTCAAAAAGTGCAGAATTACATATCCACTACTGGCCAGTTATTAATGCCCCTCTGATATAATTTCTTTTAGATCAGCTTCTTAAGGTAGGGAGAGAAATGATTTCAATTCTGCCCCTTACTAGAGATCTCTTCCCATTGTTTTTAGTCTCTTTCTGTATCTCATCATTTCTTAGTTCCCTTTACTGTCTTATGAAAGGACTTTTCTTCTTTGTCAACCATCACAGCAAATGGGAACCCAACCATCTTCTATTCACTCTCATATGTGATGGATGGATTTGCTAGAAAATTGCAGACTACTTCTTCCATTCACCTGATACTTTCTTGTTTAGTAGGAATAACATCTTCATGATATCTATTGTTGTCTGTAAGGATCAGCTTACTATTACTACTCTTCTCTTGCTAGAGATAGATGGCTGTAGTCTTGCATTTTCATTGTGAAAAGAAATATATGTCTTTTTTTTCCTTTTGCAGATAATCAAACACTGTTGGAGTACAAGAGTTAACTACTTTTCAGTGTCACAAGCTTTGATGAGACATAGTTTACATAGTTAGCCCAAATAGGCAAACTGGAAAGCTCTTCAGTTAAGTGCACAGTGCTCGGACATGCAGTTTGCTACTGTGCCCTTTCTTCAAGGGAGAAATAGACCATAAAGAGTTTAACAAAGAGAGTGTATGTTTGTTTAGATTAACCCACATGTGTTTCAGAATTGGCTTAGAACAGTGTTTTCTTAATTTTGCTAATATTTGATCTAGAAGCCTTGGCCATAAGATTTTTTTTTTTTGGTTACTACCTCCAGTACTTTTCTCTTTTTAAAGCAAACTTCGTGGTGAAAAATCTGAGGTGCTGTGGTGGCTGAGTTATAGAACAGGAAGATTTGCATTGATAGTGAAGAATATGCCCACCGATGGTGCTGCAGGCAACAAAGGAAATGTTTTAATATACAGTATTAAATATATTAATATATTTTGTAAAGCACCACCAAATATATGATACAATGTGGCATAAGTAAAAAATGAAGTCTCTGAAGCATGTAGCTTAAAATTAAAATTCAAACAGTATAGGAGACCACAATTAGCAGGGAGGACAGGATGAAGAAAAGGTAGCAAAAGTTAGAATTTGAACAAATACAGTTACCTGCCTAAGACATCCCAGTGAGCATTAACTAACTACCCCCAACTCACCTTTCTGGCTCCATGAGAACAAAAATCACTTCCAAATTTGTGTTAATAATAAACAACCACAGTAGTACCTGTGCTGTTTAAAAAGTCAGTGCCCATGAGCCTCTGGTGCTGGAATGCACAGCCAGGACAAAAGCATTCCTGTAGTTTTGTTCCTCCCACTGTTACACATGCCTCCTCAAAGTAGCTTTCTTTCATGAAGAGTTCTCAAGGGATTCTCTTTCAGTGTATGGGATGTTTAATTTAGACTCACTTGGTAATGCTAGTTAAAATAAAACATCTTTAGTCTCTCTGCTTGTATTATTTTTTGAGTTCAAAAATCAAGTGCATGCTTACTTCACCATGTGTTAGTCTGGGCTGTGACCATCTTGCTGTCTTTGTATTAGGGATTGTCGAGCATTTTATTCTAGGCTGGTGTCTTTGCATGAAGATTGATTACAAGCTGTGTGCTCTTAAATGGGATTAAATTGTTAACTGAGACTTGGAAATCAAAATTTTGGAAAGTGGTCACAAATAAAAGAACAAGTATGAAACTGAGTTTGCTTTGTTTTCCGAATAGCAAGATTGACTGGAAAAAGTGGTTTGTAACCCTGTTTACTCAGAACTAGGCCTGCCTCTTTTTCTATACCTTTGGTACAGATGCAAAACAGGGTGCTCAAATGATGTATGTCATGCTGTCAGTTTAAAATGTCAGAATAAAGGGGGTGATGGTGAGCATGAGGGGTTGTGAAAAGGGAGGTGACAGCAGTCACTGTCCAACCAGTTATGTCACACTTATTGTGTGAGTGGAATATAACAAGATTGCATATCCCTAAAATATTGGACTGGCTGAAAAGTGGGCATTTAGCAGGGAATTTTTCAGCTTGCTGTGGAAATCTCATGATTGGTATCATTAAGAACTCTTTGTCTGAAGCACTCCAACATGCTCCTGAGGACTATGGGTGCTAATGTCTTGAACCATACATACTGTAATGCAAATATATGCAGAATGTTTTGAGATTACAAAGGTAGGGCAGGTACTATCTTCTTTTCTCTGTTCATTCTTTCTCTGCAGAGTGGCTGGTGTCCCAGTGAAGGAGAGGGTAAAGGTTTCTCAGAACTGGAGGCACGGACGATGTCAGAGAATACCACTACTCAGATGGAAGCGCAAGCAAGTAGCCCCTTCTTTTTCCTTTAGCTCCACAGTCTCCATCTGAAGCTGCTTTTTGTTTGGGGAGTTTATCTCATTCTTGGTCTCTGTTGGACTGTAACATCTGTTGAGGACATTTTGAATGATGTTCTCTCATCTGTACCCTGGAGACATCAGCCAGTTCTATCAGGCTCTGCTTCTGTTAAAGTTCCTTCTCTCCAGGTTCCACAATTGTGTTTTATTCCCATTTATTTAATGAGAGTACTGAGTTTTGGTTGTAGAATATCTACAAGCAGAAAGTGGTACATCACCTAACTGTTAACACATCAGATCATAGGCTGTTGAGAAAGCCCTTCTCTTCCTTTGTGGTTCCAGAAGGATTAAGGACTTTTCCATGCAGTCTATTTTTTTCCAGATAGTAAATTCTCAGGTATTATTCATTGTGTTTCAGAGGATTTTGGCATATTTCTTTAACATGATTTTTAATGATCCTGGTATCCAGTGAGCAGCATTCTTGTGGGAAAATGGACTGCTTCCCCCCTCATACAACATGCAGTATGACAGCTAAAAGAGTTGTTGGTTGCTGCTAATAATGATTCACAAAAATGTAAACACCAGCAATGCTCCTAGCTTCCCTTTTAGCACTGCCTGCTCTTGTGGATCACACCCCATTACATTATTTTACAAATCTAGCCTCCGTGGGTCCTTTTAAGGAGAAAGGTGGGATAAAAACAAACAAAACATTGAGACTCATTTTCTTCTGCATCTCTATTAATTTGATGGGATGAATTTTTCAGTGAACACTTGGAAAACTGACTCAGAGCTGAAACAGATTGATCTACCCATTCCTGTTTCTAAGATGTAAAAATATTTTTATTTTGCAGTTTAATGCCTTGGATGCAGCTAGATGGTGGCTATCTTTACCTATCCCAGGCAGAAGACATCCTCATGTATTGGCTCCATTACAGTGGTGCAAGTTTTAAACGGAGTCCTCAGAGAGTTTTTTCTGGCCATCAAGAGGATGTGTGCCGCTTCGTGCTTGCAAATGGTTATGTTGTCAGTGGAGGAGGGTAAGCTTCTGTTGTGAAAAAGGATGGCGGATGAGCTTCCCAGCCCTGGTTTATAGGTGTCCTCGAACAAGAAATGGGAGAATAGACTTTCTAGAACTTAGACATTGTGTGATTTTACTAGGCTTTTGCTTGAAGATCATAAATTTGTTGGCAGAATGAAAGAGGGGGGGAAGAACAGGAAGAAAGGAAAAAGGAAGAAAACGTTTAAATATTGTGGTATATTATCTGATTTTTTTCAACATGAACTTTGTTGAGCTAGATTCATGTCTTCAGACATGGGGTGTTAGTTCTTTCCCCTTTTTCTATTTTCACTTTAATGTTTGTCAACATGCTTGGAGCAACCTACCGTGTTAATTCTGAGGAAATAGGGTCAATTGATTCCTTGTGGTCAGGGCAGCATTCTTCTGGGTACAAAATACGGTGTTGGCACAAAATCCAGATTCCAGAGAACTTTGCAAAAAAGTGTTGGGCGAAAAACAGTGAGTATCTCAGTCCCTTAGCTCACAGGTTGCTGAAACAGATTTTCAGATCTTAGGAATACCGGTTAAGTGGCTGGAATAGATCCTTAGGTTCTTTTGTATTAGCAATGCATAATTTATGCAGATTAATAAAATCTGAAATAAATTATGCAAAAATCAAAATTCTGCAAATTTGATCAATTAACTGGCTCAGGTATCAGAATCCACTTTTGCAGAATTTGGATTATCTCAACATAGGATTTATTTATTCATTTTTCTTAATGGAATACATATGGCCCTACCCACATTTATCTAATTTCAGAATCATCCTCAAGGCTGTCAAACCAGGTTCATGCATTTGTCAGGATCTGATGCTTTGAATCCATTTCTTTTCCTGTTGAAATATAACTTTGGAATGAATCTGCATCTTTATTGGGAAGTTTGGGAATTTTGCATTGGGTTTGGAGAAATCCTTAAGTAAAGTATTTGTGTGACATAGGAAAAATGGCAAATTTTAGCTATGTATGTATTTTTTTTAAAATGTTCTAGCTGGTTTTCTCAAGGGCTATTGTTTTTCATTTATTTTCAGAGATAAAATCTGTGCTGTTGAATCTCTATATACATGGCTCAGTGGGAATAATTAACTATGCTAAACATGAACTAGCTGCTATACTAGTATAATGTATAGACACCAGTACATAACATAGCAAATATAAAACAAAGGGGACACCTTTGGTTTTTCATTTAGTGTTAGACTGCAGCTCACATTAGGCCATGCCACCATTGTCACTGGCAAAGGATTCTTGCAGCTCTAGTCTAATCTACTATTTGGAGAGCCATAGTTGCACAGCCCTTGATTTTGAATAATCTGAAGTAAAATTAAATAATTTGGCTCCCCCATAACAGAGCATGTCCCATTCAGAAATGAGTAGTTACTTTATACAGGTGAAACTCGAAAAATTAGAATATCGTGCAAATCTTTGTTTACTTCTGTTAGTCAATTCAAAAGGTGAAACTAATATATGAGATAGACTCATTACATGCTAAGCGAGATATGCCAAGCCTTACTTTGGTATAATTGTGATGATTATGGCATACAGCTTATGAAAACCCAAAATTCACAACCTCAGGAAATTAGACTATTCATGACATCAATAACACAAGAATTGGAAATAGAACAATATCGGACCTCTGAAAAGTATAAGCATGCATATGTACTCTGTACTTGAGTTGGGTTGGGTCCCCTTTGCATCAGTTACTGCCTCAAAGTGGCGTGGCATGGATGCTATCAGCCTGTGGCACTGCTGAGGTGTTATGGAAGACCACAATGCTTCAGTAGCGGCCTCCAGCTCCACTGCATTGTTCGGTCTCATGTCTCTCATATTTCTCTTGGCAATGGCCCATAGATTTTCTATGGGGTTCTGGTCTGGTGAGTTTGCTGACCAATCAAGCACAGTAATCCCATGGTCATTGAACCAGGTTTTGGTACTTTTGGCAGTGTGGGCAGGTGCCAAGTCCTGCTGGAAAATGAAGTCAGCATCCCCATAAAGCTTGTCTGTGGAAGGAAGCTTGAAATGCTCCAAAATCTCCTGGTAGATGGCTGAGTTGACCCTGGACTTAATGAAGCACAGTGGACCAACACCAGCAGATGACATGGCTCCCCAAATAAACATAGACTGTGGAAACTTCACACTGGACTTCAAGCATCCTCCATTGTGTGCCTCTCCATTCTTCCTCCAGACTCTGGGTCCTTGGTTCCCAAATGAGATGCAAACGTTGCTCTCATCAGAAAAGAGGACTTGGGACTGAGCAACAGTGTTCAAGAGCAGCTTGACAAGAGGAATATGACATTTGAAGCACATGTCCAGGATCCGTCTGTTGTTGATGCACTAAATAATATTGAATTAAACACATGCAAAACTTTTGAAATGGTGGTGGACTTTAGGAGGACTCGCTCTATACAACCACTTCTTATAATATCAAATAACTTAGTGTCAATAGTGGAGTCCTTCAAGTTTTTAGGTACTATTATATCTCAGGATTTAAAATGGTCATCTAACATTAAGAGTATTATTAAGAAAGCACAACAAAGAATGTTTTTTTCTGCGTCAACTTAGGAAGTTCAGACTGCCCAAAGAACTGTTGATTCAGTTTTATAGAGGTATTATTGATTCTATCATCTGTTCCTCTGTAACTGTCTGGTTTAGTTCTGCAACTAAGCAGGACAGATATAGACTTCAACAGATAATTGGAACTGCAGAAAAAATGATTGCTACTAATTTGCCATCTATTGTAGAATTGTATACCACACGAGCTAAAAAGAGGGCAATGAAGATATATACAGATTTCACACATCCTGGACATAATCTTTTTCAACTGTTATCCTCAGGATGATGTTCTAGGGCATTGCATATTAGGACAACTAGATACAAAGATAGCTTCTTTCCAAGTGCTATCAAACTGTTGAATAAGTAATTTTTTTTTCTTTTTTCTTTTTTCTAAAATAATAGATTATATTGTGTTGTACTGTGTTTTTATTGTTGAATATATGATTCTTATATTTCCTTCATATATGGAGAGTATTTTTTACCAAAGCAAATTCCGGGTGTTTCCAATCACACTTGGCCACACTTGGCTTGTATTGTAACCCCTTATTTTTACTGGTAGTCTGCCTCTGATTTTCATGTTTGTTTGATGCTGCTTGTTTTTAAGTGTACACCGCCCTGAGTTCCGCTTCGGAAGATAGGGCGGTATATAAATGTAATAAATAAATAATAAATAATAATAAAAGGATTCTGATTCTGATTCTGAACTCTAGCCTCAGTCCACTCCTTGTGAAAGTCCCCAACACATTTGAATGGCCTTTTCCTGATAATCCTCCTTAGGCTGCAGGCATCCCTGCTGCTTGTGCACCTTTTTCTTCCACACTTTCCCCTTCCACATAACTTTCTGTTGGAAGTGCTTCGATTCAGCGCTTTGGGAACATCCAGCTTCTTTTGCAATCTGTACCTTTTGTGGCTTTCCCTCCTTATGTAGGGTGTCAGTGATGGTTTTCTGCACAACTGTCAGGTCAGCAGTCTTACCTTTGATTGTGATTTCTACTGAACCAGCCCGAGAGACCATTTAAAGGCTCAGGAACCCTTTGCAGGTGTTATGGATTCATTGGCTGATTAGAGTGGGACATTCTGAGCCTAGAATATTGTACCTTTTCCCACTATTCTAGTATTCTGAGATTGTGAATTTTGGGTTTTCATAAGCTGTATGCCGTAATCATCACAATTATACCAAAGTAAGGCTTGACAGATCTCGCTTTGCATGTAATGAGTCTATCTCATATATTAGTTAAACCTTTTGAATTGACTTACTGAAAAAAATGAACATTTGCGTGATATTCTAACTTTTCGAGTTTCACCTGTATGCTGGTATATGATGTGTCTTATGCTGTTGTTCAGGGGACATGCATTTTTAAACTTTGGGTTTGTTTTCCAGAGATGGTGCTATTGCTGTTCATAAACTCAATGGTTCCTTCAGCTTCAAGTTCCTGGGACATGAACAGGAAGTGAACTGTGTGGACTGTCAAGGAGGCATTGTTGTGAGTGGTTCCCGAGATAGAACAGCAAAGGTGAGCTCATGTCTTGCTTCACAAGTATGCTTTTGAGTGTGTATGTGGAAATATGGAAGATGGACAAGGAGAACACTGTTCTCATTCCTTATTTTTGGTTGTTTTTCTTTTACCAGAAGAAATGTGCCCTGTAAGGCAGGCAGGCAGGCAGACTGACTGACTGACCGACTGACAGTGGTACCTCAAGATATGATTGTCTCAAAAAACTCGAGATATGAAAGGAAATTTCCAGGAATGGGGATGTATAGCTTTACGAACATTTTGAATGGAATGCCTCGTTTATGGTTTTTTCCCATAAGGCATTGCAAATAAATAAATAAATCCTAAACCAGTGCTTCATTTTGCAATGGGTACCCTTCATACCTCTGGAACTGGTGCTTCCATTTGCAATGATTAGCCGCCCCCATTTTGGAGCCATTCTGGAATTTTTTTGCACTTTTTGGGGACTTTTTGAAGCATTCCTCAAGGTAGGGAGCTGAGCGTTGTCGTTTCCATAGCTTTTATTGTGCTTTTTGCATTATTGTGCTTTTTGACTTTCTCTGGACCTCCGGAATGGATTAATTGATTTCCCA
>JAHTLZ010000379.1:15877322-15934981 GCA_023846285.1 Phrynocephalus versicolor | reverse complement strand
TGGGAAATCAATTAATCCATTCCGGAGGTCCAGAGAAAGTCAAAAAGGTGGGAAATCACCCACCATAATGCAAAAAGCACAATAAAATTCAGTTATGTTTTTTCTAGTATTATTTAAAATTCTTTTGTGCTATTTATATAATATGCAAACCTGTCTGATCCCAAAACAGGTAACATAGAAATATGACTCATTAACTTCAGTGGATCTTAATTTCTAGAGCTGTGTTTAAGATTCCACTTTTCACTGTATATGATGCCATTAAAGTAGTTTTCTTGTAAAGCAAACATAACTATTTGACTTCTTTCTAGGCAAACATAACTATTTGACTTCTTTCTAGGCAAATATTTCTCAGTTTTTAATCATACTCTGGCCTTATATTGTTGTTGGAGTCTGTAATAGTCAGGTGTTTCTATCCTGCGGCACAGGCACTGTGGGAGCCATCTTGTGACCTTGAAAACAAATGCCCCAAAGTCAAATTAAATTGTGCATTGTTACATGGTATTTTTTTAAAGCAGAAATGGAGTCTGGCTCACATAACACTTTTCCAGCCTGATCCTTATGAGCAGGGAATTGCTTTTATTTTTACCAAGTGACATTTTCCTTGTGTTGACTCCTAGGTGGAAGGGAATCCCTAGTAGGTCTTTAATGGGGGCTATAAGTGCATTGGGTGCTTTGGAAGGATAGTGAGTGTTGATTACAGCTGAGCTTTGAGTAGCTGCTAATGCACATTCCTCATTGATAGGCAACAGATAGCATGCTCCCAGCAATATTTTTAACCTGTATGAGATAGGGGTGCATTAAAAGAGCTCAGCTTTGCTGTTGCTTTTGCTGACACAAGGTGCCACATTCCGTGGTGACACTGAATAGCTGGCAATCCTGAGCACATTATCAACAAACAAACAAATGCAACACTCCCAGCTTTGAATTCCCTTAAGTCATTGGTTGATAGCGCAGTAGGGAACCAGAGACTTGCATTTTAGGATTCACAAAATGGGAGATTAATTCATGGGTAGTGTATGTGTGGATGAAAAAAGTGTTGGACTCTCAAAAGACTGCAACGGAATGATCTTAAACATAGTCATTAGTTTGGTAACACATTTTAGAAAGCTCACAGGCGAGCTACTTTAGGCTGATAATAAGCAATATATATTGTGTTAGAATGAGTGCTGTTGGAGGGTGAATCTGTATTAAAGGGTTTAACGCCTGTTTTAACTTTTGGTGTGAAAAGTTACACTGCACAAGGCCATATAGTTCTGTTGTTTATAACTCTGTAACAAAGCCTTAGGAACTTAATTACAAATAAAAACATTCAGAGTTAAGTGGAGATAAAATATATATTTCTTCTGACATATGCATGCTAAACTTGAAAAGATAGTATTTGAATGGATGCCTTCTGCCCCAACATGTGAACTGCAACTGATTTGGACAGACACTATTAGTAATCTTGCATTTTTGTATCACTGCTATGGATAATGCTTTTTTAACAAAAATCTTGGAATCAAAATATTGTAGTAGAGTGTATGATATATAGTTCTTCGGTTGATGTCAGATTGTACACGAAATATATTATGGGCTAGTAATATCTCAATTTTGTACCTTTAGTACTGTTTTCATTCTTCTTTTCCTTCTCTTTGTCTCTTAGATTTGGACCCTGTCACCAGGTAGAGCTGGTCAGTGTCTGCACACAGTACAGACTGAAGACCGGGTTTGGTCCATTGCCATTAGTCCATTATCAAGGTAACAAATGCCATTTTAAAATTGTGTTGGAATATGTGAATATTTCATGTTCATTCTGCCTTTTTATTTTAAATAATGTTTTTAATTAATCTTTTTAGTTGTAAAGTTTCCCATTACACACACAAATACTGGGAGCATTTAGGAGTGATTGGGGCTATAACCTTTTCCACTCAACCCACCACTACAGTTGACTAGGGTTTTGAGTTTAAAAAGAGTAGTTCTGAATTTGTGGAACATTGTGAGGTGTGTGAGGGTTAAATCAGGTATCATAAGACTTCAAAATATTGCAGCAAACTCAACATTCTGTCTTCTCACTGGAAACTATTCAGAACCATCTCTGGTTTTTAAGCCTATTTCAGGTGCTGTCCATGTATTGACTTTTATTTTATTTTTTATTTTTGCTAAGTCTTTGTGTATTTTAAAAAATTGTTGCAGTCTTGAAGAAAGTTGTCATGATAGTTATACATAAGCAGATCCATTTGCAATAGCTTACATTTTTCTGAAACACAAAATATTGTACTTTGCTCAGAAGATGCATGCCAGAGAAGGCTTACTAAGAAGTTTTACCCTTCCAGTTTGGTCATTTTGAAGTTCTAATAACACGGAAATTACAATGCTATTAAGACCTCATGCAACCTAGTTCTCGTTGTGATGTTAGTAAGTGTGATTGCTTATATGTATTCAAAGACTCCATTATGTAAATAAACCTTAAAGATGCAACCAACAGCATATCAACCCCAAGATTAATATAGAAAATCTTTGTAGGCAAGTGAAACCTTCCAGTTAGCTTTCACCAATTCAATTAATAATAATAATGCATCATTGGGTCAATGCTGATTTATGGCACTGCTTTTCAGGGTTTTCTAGGAAAAGAGTATGCTGAGGTGGTTTATCATTCTCTTTTTCTGGGAGCTTTCTGGGACTGTGCAGCTTGCTTTACGCTACTCAGACTGGCTTTATAGGGATAAACAGTGGGGAACTGAATTCCCAGCCTATTGCAGACAGATACATAATTTATTGTATTTAATTAATTTTTGAGTATTTTTACCCCACGTTTCTCCTTGGAAAAGGACCCAGGGTACTTATAGTAAGGAGAGACAATATACAGTCCATTACAATTAAGACAGCCATATTCAGATTGAGAAACAGGGAATTGAGGGGTATTTTACAGCATTAGAAGGCAACGTTAAAACTAACAGTTGATAACAGTGTCAATGCAATCACACAAGGAGAGATATAAACATCAAGTTATAAGTGGTTATAAACACAAAGTCTGTGCAGCCACGTAGGGTAGATTCATATAAAGACACAGTAGGTAATTGTTCAGGGAAAGCTTGCCTGAAGGGAAAAGTCTTTGCCTTTCTCTTCAGTGTATAAATTGATTATTTATATATTGTATAAAGGGTATAAATTGTATATTTTTCTCTTACTAATGTTTTATGTGTCTTTCTATCATTCATTATGAATATGAGTGATTTCAATATTGTATGAAATTTCTCTTAACAAATGTTTTTTTTTTTATTTTTAAAACTTTCTTTAATAAAAAAATTGCATGTGCACATAGCCCTGATAGTGGAGGGCATGGCTGGAGAAATGTAGTTGTTAAGATTCTGTTACTGATTTACACTCCAGAGACAGCACCAGCAGCGAGACTTCACTCTTGCAGCACACCCAAAGAACCAGACTCAGGCTTGGATGTCTTTCTGCAGCTCTATTTCCATTATAGTAGTTGTTGTGTCATTACAGTCATGACCGATTCTTTGTGACCATGGAGTTTTTCTTGGCAGGAATACTGGAGTGGCTTGCCATTTCCTACTCCAGGCGCCTACAGCACCTGATATTCCCTTGTGGTCACCTATTCAAGTACTAGCCTGGCCTGACCTTGCTTAGCTTCCGAGATCAGGCGAAATTGGATGTGCTTAGAGCATCTAGGCAGCATTTCCATTATATACAGGAATACAAACTGACAGAGCTTCTAGTTTATAGCCACAACTCACTGAGTCGTGCAGCCATCAGTTTATGGAGGGCTAATGATACAGGAGAAACTTCCCCCGTTTTGAGTGCCATGTACTCAAAGCTGTTGTAACAAAGAGAACAATTTTTAAAATTAAGACAGAGTGCATAACATTTGGTCTCTGACTACTTAGAGCCAGAAATTATTACAAACATAATTCCATGTTGATGTATCTCCTGTATAAGATTTATTTAGTTAAGAGAACTACCAGTGTCTGTCCCCTGGCAGAGCATGAAAGAAAACTCAAAAGGATATTTTGTTATATACTGTGTTGAAACAGTTTTGGTTCTGTTTTAAAATATTACACATGCATATTTGTTGCAGTTGATATAAAATAAAAATTGCATTTCTGCATTGTTGAGCGCTCGTTTTCTTTAAAAATATTAAGAGGAGTTGCTAAAACATGCAGGGATGTATTATGGGTTCCTGAGAATGCATGTTGGTGTGTTCAGGTGTACAGTTATTGAAAAGGGATGGTACCAAGATAAAATTTAACCACTCTGATTGAGTGATGGCATGTATGTGATCACATTATTGTTCTGCTAGTATTAAAAACTGAAAGTTTACAAGTTTATCTCTCTTACAGATGTAATAATACTAAATTATCTAAGGTTAAGCAGTACTTGGAAGGATTCTAATTTATATTATATTCAGGCCCAACTTTCTTTTAATACCTTTAATGAATTATAGCACATTGCAATAAGGCAAATGTACTTTGAATAAACTTATGTTCAGTTCTGAATTTTAGCAGGCTTTAAGTGATGAATTTGCCTACAACAGACTTGGCTAAAAATTTGCAGAAAATCCTAACTTGTATGTTTTTTCAATAGATTGATGGTGAAAATGCAAGTGTTAGGTTGGTCCAGATTCTCCAATATTTTGGCCTTGTTGTCTTTTCCCAAATTACATCAGTGGTTTGAATTAGTGGGCAAATAAGAGAAACATTTTGGCATTCCACCTACTCAGTACATATTATCTGATATTCTTTTATTGCCAATGCTAAACAGTCGGTTCAGTTTGAAAGTACTTTTGCATGCATTAAACCAATATGAAAGGGTCTTCAGGCTGCATGTTCAGAGCTCTTCCTCTTGAGGTTTTGGAGCTATGCGCTGGATGCATTGTAGTGACTAGGAGAGCCCTTGTTCAACACACTGTTTTGTCCTTCTAAGTGATGACCTGCAGGGCTGGCCTCTTGTCAGAACACTGACTTCTCTCCCTGGAGTGAATGCACACTCTCTGTCACAATATTTACCTTGCGTCTTTCCCCGCCCCCACCGGGTGATAAATGGAAGCTTGCAGAGTGGCTTCTCCATCAGCAACCAGGTTTGTATCATTCGCCTTCTTTATGGGACTGCAACACTCTTTCTTCCCCACCCCCAAGTATTAGAGCCGATTAGCCACGTTATTAATTCTTCAATTTGACGGCTGATATAGCAAGGCCTGAAACACGCTGCTGACCCCATATAATAGAACCCCTGCTCCTTAACATATTAATGATGGGAGAAGTTAATTAAAATTCCACAGAGTGAAGGTGTCGGCTAACCTATAAACCTGTCGCTTCCAAGAAAATGTCCCTGCGAACCTGGAAGAAATGGGTTGAGGGCAAGAAGGGGCATTTGCAAGTGCAGGATGAGATTCTCCACCCACATCAAGCAAAACTGATAGTTTGATCTCTCTTTGAACAGAGTTAGCTTCAAGGTGGCTCAGTATTCCTGGCCAGTGTTAGGATCTTGTTCTCCTTTGTTCTTCGCAGACAGTTTTAGGTGACTTCATTATTGCATTTAAAATGGAGCAGAACACTGTGGTTCAGTAATATTTGCTAGCAAGATTTGCCAATTTTTCATGCACAACAAAATGTACATTTGGTTGATTTGGCTTTTCTTGAGGTTTTAGGCATTGTGAAACAGTCACCTGTCTCTGTTCAACTAGGACACCTAGTATTGGTGTACAGAATAGGGATGGAGAAAGCAAGCATGTGTCCTTAAATCAAGAAAGGTTTAAGACATCAGTATTTTAGTTATGTCTTTTGCACTGGTACCAGCACTGCCTCCTCTGGAAATTAGTTTCTTTTACCTGTATATGAAACCCTTTCCTCCAGAGAGCTTAATGATCTCCCTTCTATCCACTTTATCTTCACAATAAACCTGTTAAATAGGGAGAGAGCAGTGTCCTAAGGGCACCCATTGAATATCATGGTTGCTAGGACTTAAATCTCTGTTGTCCCAATCCAGCTCCATAACTGTTAAACCATTTACCGACTATTTGGCACAGGCCAGAATCCAGGCACTGAATGTGATTGGATTAGATGTACATCTGATCTTCCAAGTCCTTTACAGCATCATCTTTGCTTGTTCCTTGGTGTGCTTATGATAACCCATTGTCCAGTAGATGACAATGTGCATTACATGGGTTAATCTGTTAAGACTGTTTTATATCATGGCAAAGTCCGCTGTATACAGCAAGTAGAAGTAAATGCTCTTTTAATCCTCTGTAGTCCACCACAAGTTTCTGTGGCATTACTAAATACATAATGTCACTATGATGACAGAAATTTTCTACCTGC
The DNA here is from genome assembly GCA_023846285.1 of Phrynocephalus versicolor. Taxonomy (NCBI): domain Eukaryota; kingdom Metazoa; phylum Chordata; class Lepidosauria; order Squamata; family Agamidae; genus Phrynocephalus; species Phrynocephalus versicolor. Next base: position 15,928,667 of record JAHTLZ010000379.1, on the reverse strand, counting down.
TTCCTCTGCATCTCTGGTGAAGGAACTTGAAGTGGTGCATGTGTTATCTGAAGGGAGGTTTAACTTGTCACTGATGGTGGCAAATGCCATGTCAAGATCCCAGCCTGATTTGTAGGGCTGAGGTTCAGTTCATAGTTTTGACCATTCCCCATAAGTGAATTTTTGGAACACTGCAGGCTTGTCTTCTGCAAAATGTTGTTTAATTATTACTTGTCTCTGTTTTATTTCTTTGCTTGCTATAAAAGGAACAAGATAGTTGTATGTTTTCGCTTTTCCTCTGTTTCAACAAGTAGTTTTAGAATTTTTGCTGTTGTGGAGTCTTAAATACTACACGACACTGATTCTCCTTAAAGAACTCCCATTTGTGGTTAATTTGGTTGGAGAATTTCAAAGAGGAGATCATTTTTTAAACACTTCAAACTCTGTCAAATTCTTCTTTTCAGTTCCACAAGTTTAAGTGAAATAAAGCATTTTAGTTCTTTCTGCAAGTGAAGGGCTCTAGGTGAGGTGAAAAACCTAGGTCTTGTAACATTTTATACAGGGAAAGAGAAAATGCCATCTAGTTTCTCCTGTCACATTGATTACAGTTCAGGGGTCCCACTCTCATAGGACCGTGGGTTTCCATTTCCAGTCACTGATCTTTCTCCTCCATTTTTCAAACTTCCAAAGAGGGAGGAATGAATTTCCTGGGCCGTGGCCACTGTTTACTTTTGCCTGGATGTGCAGTGTGCCTTTGTTTTTCCACCTTTGATCAGTGTCCTGCCAGCAGATAATTTAGCAATTGCATCCCAGGATGGAAGTGTGGAGTTAATGTTAAAATTAGGTTTTTTAAAAAAACTTCTAACTGATGAAGCAGGGACAGCAAGAGGGGAGGCAACAGGGCCATAAATTCTAGTGATGGTATAGCTGCTTCTTCCAAAACCAAAGGGGGAAAAAGACGAACTCTCTGATGTCCCCAGAGCACTTTCATTAACATTTAAATTAAGGGTTTGTTTTAAGGAGACTAGGCCTTTCATGGCCTGACTCGTGCAAGCTGCTTTACCAGTTGACTACAACAGTAATCACTGCTTTTTTTCTTCATCTTTTTCTGAAGAGGGCAGTGACCTGACAAATGTTCAAAGAGAATCTACCACCAATCTCTGCACAGGTACTGAGGCAGCAGGATGCTAACTTGTTTCCTACAATTAGAGAGTTCTCTGATATTTTTTTCGGGGTGGTGGTGGTGGGGGCTCTGTTGCCTCTCCCTTCCACTCCCTTCAAAGACTTCTTTGGAGCCCATTTGATATGTGATTGCCTCAGGTGTAGCCAGCACTGGACACTCCTCGCCCTTTAAACAAGCATCTGTGAGGATGAGGGGTATTTTAAAAAGTGAAAAACAAGTCTTAATATATTCAAATAATACTACCTATCTCTGTCTCAGTTCTCTCTGTCACTAGTGCCGCTTCCAAATGTTTGTGCTGAAATTTATTTATTTATTATTTATTTTAGAGTATTTTTACCTCGCCTTTCTGAGCATTGCATATTAAAGTGAGTTGAAGAAATGATTGAGGGAATTTAATAGTGTGTATCACCTGCATAGATGTTTTGGTAATTCTCTAGTCTATTTCTAGAAAAGGACTAGTGGTAGAAAGTACCTCAGAGGCCCAAAGGTTTGCACTGGGATCCTTTTAAAAGTGAGATCTTGTCATGCTGATTGCGTGTATAACATGGATCCCAGAAGACTGAGGGGTGCATCCCATTTCATCAGTGGGTTCATATCATGTCATACAGCAAGTAGCTATCAGTGTCTGCCTTGCTTTTAACCTGAAAAGTAAGACTTGCTCTCTCATAGGCTAAGAACTCCTCAGAAGTTTACACATTTCAAGTACTGCATGACCAATTATTTTTGAAAACAAAATATCCCGTTCTATCAAGAAACTTTGGATTTTGTATGTCTTATAAGCACCTCATAACTGTTTCACAATTTATAATGCAAAGGTGAACATGATTTGTGGCTCACTTATATGTCACAATTGCCTTCCTAGGCCAAATTTTGTGCCCAAATACACCCCAAAATACCCCTTTATCCACTGCTTCCCATAATGGTATGCTTTCCCTTCCATGGCTCCCAGCACTTCTCTGTGTTATCTGCAGGTATTTCAGATTGATTCGGGAGGTCTTTATTTGAATGGAGTATTTCGTGGTTTCTGACTTCCTGTTGCTGCCATTGGGAGCCAGGGAATACTTCCAAATAAAGACATCAGTTAAGCCAATTAAGATAGCAGCCCATGGATATAAATATAATAGTAAATAAATAAGGTAAAACGTTCTTCGATTTTACATAAAAAGAAAGTCTATGAACAACCAACTACCAAGTATATTTTTAACACAGTGACAGCCATGTGGGTTTTTCTTAGTAGTGAACTATGACATGGCTCTCCCCCTCCCCCATGTCTTTCTTTTTTGGGGGATGGATGGGGGAGGGATACAGCCTTTGGGTTGTTAATAAGTTGAATATGACCTAGGTAAGGTTTCCCAGCACTGTTGTAAAGAAGCAGCAGTATATTGACAGGGCCAGAAGCAGGACGAGATAATTGCATTTCCCATGTGCATTTACAATAGAAATAGGGTAGAAATTTACAGAAATAGTTGAATTTTTAACCTTGAAAATGGAACTGATTCTATTGGAAGGCATGATGCAGCTCTAAAAGATCTTGCATCTAGCTTGTTTTTAAGCACATATGAGGTACTCTTTCAGGCTTATGTGACCATCTAATACCAGTTACCCTTTGGAGTAGCATCGTTTAGTGAGCAGTGTTATGTGGCCGCAATGTTTTGGTAACCCACATGTTGTGTCAGTTCCAGGAAACCTGATCAGAAGTGCAGGCACTTACAGTAACAAGGAGGTGAAAGCTGCCGGCCTGTGTCTCTGCAGGTGCTAACTGGATTGAGTTGCAGGTCTGCCATTAAATCTCCCCTGTCTGGTGATTAATGTAGGACACAGGGCACACATGTTTTTATTTTGGCATTGTGAAAAGTTATACTGAAAGGCTAAATTGGTCTTGCAAATCTCAGAGTATTCCTGCTCTTTTCAGAGCACCAAACATTTGTCTTCTTAAGTCTTGATGAAGATCTTTGTCTGCGTTTGGCTGCATTTGTATAGTATTTGTCTCCCACCTTCCTCAGTGGAAAATGAGTGGCTTATATAAATGGCTTGTTTGTAGCAGTTCTCCGTGGTCTACATGATGCTACTTTCAGGCATGCCTGCAGCCACGGACAGCCCACCAGCACAGGGGAAAGGGGAGGGACATGAGGTGGCACTCTGCTGTGGACTTTTATCATCTGTGAAGCTGACTCTGCTCCTGGGAAAGGCAGTATTGCCATAATATTTACTCCACTCTGTTTGTGGTAGGCCCCCATTTCTTTATGAAGGTCTAGTGAATCTTTGATTAGATGTAGGTCAAAAATTTTTTACCTAGTGCCTTTAGTAAGTGGGGATGATTGACAGATAGCTTTGGCAGAAAGGGCGGCCCATCCCTTTCATCTCCTCTAGGGTTGCTTAGAGACAACGGCCTCAGCATATTTTCCTTGTTGTTCCCTCTTTGAAAACAGCCTGGTATCTCTACTAGGTACCTGTGACATGGGGGTCTTGATTGGGGTCTCATAAAGGGCCTTGCCAGTGTGTCTAAAGGCCAAGAAGACAAAGGCGATCAGTGGGTGGGGGTCTCAGCTGACCGCCAAAGAAGGGAGGGGAGTGTCCCCGAGTCAGTGAAGGGAGAAGCAGCCCCTGTTGGGAGCTCTTCGAGAGGGGAGGGGGAGAGGAGTGGCCCATTTTTGTCCCAAACTCATCAAGCACATCTGCAGAATTGTCCCAGCTGCTGCCTCCCGGTTTCAAAAGAAAATGATCGTTTGATAAACCGGCCTGATTTACCGCTTTCTCACAAGGGAGGGAGGCCCACCTTTGACCTCTATGATTTCACATCAGACTCAGCTTTACTTTTCCCTTCCAGTTCTTGGAGAAACTTTGAAATGCATCCCTTGCTTTCTCTCTCTGTCCCTTCACTCCTCTCTGCCCCCTTTTGCTTTGTTTTTTTTTTGGGGGGGGGGACAAAGACAGAACAGGGGTGAAGCTTTGGACTTTAGGCAAGTAATTAGTAAAAAATTTCCTGCGGCACAATAAGCCCACAGCGCCCATCCTGTATATTCCCACCATTTACATGCTTGTGGGCATCTGGGAGAACAGGTGGCATTCTTACTCTAGCATATCTTGGGCTGGCACTCTCTGGGTCTGTTTGCCTGCTCACCATAGGAATGCAAATGAATATATTAAAATAGCTTCACACAATGCATGCATTTTCCAGTGGGAAAAGGCAATTCTTGGATGAAAGGCAGCGGGCCCCATTGGAATGCTTGTTCCCATTCGGGCGCTTGTTCGCATGGACTAGATAGCAAAGGGGGCGGGTGGACTTCCTCTGAAAAGACCAACTCTTTATGTTTCTTATCCATTCCCCACGATTTAGGGGAAGATCTCCATAGGGCTTTGGGAAATAAATGATGAGTTTCCTTTTGGGCAAGAAGAAACAAACCAAAATAGTTAAAGCAGTTCAGGAAACTATCATTTTATGGATACAAGCATCTAGTGCTAAGACACTTGGATATTTCTTATATTGGAGTTCTTGAACCTGGATAACTTTTGATAGGACAGGAAATCCACTCAGACGTTTCCGTGCTCTTTGTAACTGTTTCTGGAACCCCGGAAGCTGAGTCATAGCAACTGGACCTTTTTTCTCGTTAGATCGAAACATTTCAATAGTTATCCAAGTAGCTTCTTCAGTCTGAAAAGAAATGTCCATTTGCCATGATTTAACTTCCAGATAACTTCAGCCGGATAACTGAGAATCTTCACTGCCATGTTCCTGAAAGGTTTATGCAGAGTGAACCCACAAGCATGCAAAAATCATGCATATGTGTTGCTTGCTACTATAATTAAAACGTAGCTGCTCACAATGCATCTGGATTCAGATACTGGACATGAACACAGACTGAAATATGTTTCTAACTCATTTAAAGATCATTTTATGCAAAGTGAATTTTAAGGGAATAATAGAATCATAGAGTTGGACCTCAAGGGCTATCAAGTCCAACCCCCTGCCATACAGGAACCCCCATCATGTAGTACATGATATAGTACAGCTGAAATTAGTCTTTAAAAAAGCCAGATAATACTAGTGGATTTTTCCTAAACCAATCCTTATATGGCATATCATTAATTTCTTAAATAAAATAAAATTAATCTGGCACTGAAACTATTTGCTGTTTGCCCTGAGTAACTTCAGCAATTTACCTTATGTAGATTAGGTATTCTCCTTGAAAGTATGTTAGTTGATAAAGCAAAAATTAGAGCAAACACTGCTTGGCTATTCCTACTTTATTCACCATGTTATTCCTGGCTGGAGAGAAGCAGTTTGGGGTGAGGAAGGTAGTTGGCACAGAACTGTATTTAACTTTCTTTGGACCTTGAAGAGAAACACTTCTGCAGAAAGGAAAACAGGACCATAATTTAGAAACTTCTAAAAACTGGTGTATATGTGGTTTCTTTTTCCAATAAAGTTTGGTGTGTGTGTTTTAATACATAGCCCGTTGCTCTTGTGGAAAAGTTGTGAAGCACGTAAAACTCAGGGAGTTTTCCTGAGACCTCCTTACCTTAGCATTATTTTGCTTAAGGGCTAATAGGTAGCCATGTTAGTTTCTTGTTTAGGTGGCACTATATTAAACAATTCCAGTAGTTGTCTTACTATTTTGCATTCTGGGAAATCCATTCCCTTTAAACACATTTTTAAGTTTCATGTTAGAGCAAAAAAATAGGAGATATGTCAGCATTCTTTAAATGAGCAGTTCAGAAAATTATTTGGGAATGGACAAGGCTTCAGTGTTTGGTAGATGGTGTATAAGTGTAGTAAATAGCTGTATGTCATCATCCTTGGTGCTTATTTCAGTTTATAAGCTCAAGAAGTATAAACATAATTCTCCAATTTGTGTACTCACTTTGACACTCCAGCTCTTTAAAACTGTATATGCATCACATCTTAAAAGTAAGAAATTGAGTGAGCAAATTAACACAGTCTATTATGTATTCAGAATTTAGTTTTCCTTTTCCTCCAAAATGTGATCATTTGATGGAAGCCAGCGAAGACTCTACATTATTGAAAGTATGTCAAAACAATCGAATGTTCAAGATTAGGCTTCCTGAGAGTTAAGATTTTAGCATTTATATGCATATACAATAAAATGAAAGAAAGAAAAGTTGACTTTTTCCTAAAAGTAGAACTCATTTGGAAGTACAGTATGTCTGTTTTCATGTGATGGGTCAACTGAACAGTATCTTCTGCTTTGAAAGGTAGAGAAACTCTGGAGTAGCAACATTTTATTGTTATTGTTAATGATAATTATGATTCTCCCCCCCATTTTGCTGTCTGTTCTCCCCTCTGCCCCTCCACTAGGCAGGAGAAAAATAGCTTTGGGTTTTGTTTAGGACAGAGGTTAGAAAGGTTGAGGGGGCACATAGCCCTCTCATAGGGGTGTCTTGTCAGGGCGCAGCATGAAGGGCACAAACAGATCATAACCTTTAAATGAAAATGTAATGGAGGGGAGAGATGAAAGCATTGAAACAAATTAGATACATCTATAGGGGGTGCTCAACTGGAGAAAATTAGCATTTCTTCCTAATTGGAGTGCAGGGCATTCCATTACATGGATTCATTACCAGGGGAAGAGGTGCTGGGCCTCTTCACGGAATGGCTTTTAAAACAAAAAGGAAAGGAAAACACACTCTTTTTAGTTTATATATCCATGAATGTTTTACAATAATGTCTAGAGAGCTACAGATATGATGTTGGTCCTCTTGTGTTTATAAATGTTTTCATCAATGAATACAGATCTGAACTTTCTGTAAGAAAAGGAGATACTGTACATATTTTTCAAATATGTATTCTAATTATCTAGGTGTCCACGTTAGAGATTAATATATTTGTCTGTTTCTGGTCCAAATCAGCTTTATAGGTACATGCCCATCCCCTATATGCTCAGTTGCATACAGAATACCTTATGCATTTCCCTCTTAAAAATTGGCTTTGTATGATTTTCTCCAAATATACATTTTAGTATGCATTTTAATAGCACTGAACAATTTGGATAAGTGCACGGTGCTAGGAATAAATTACCTTTCCAAACTGAATATTAGTCTGGGAAAGGACCAATTAGATCAGATTGCTTAAAAAGGCAAACAGAACAAAATTATGTAGGATCCCTAATTGGCACTAGATTTTTTTTGAGTGACAGGTACTGGCTAAGTAAGTAAAGGACATGTATTTAGAATGGTCTTTAGAGATGCGCACGAAACGAACAATTTTTCGTTTCTGTTATTCGTTTGTTGTTTCGTTACGTAACGAAACAAGAAACAAAAATTGTGATGAAAATGAAATGAAACGAACAAAACCACGAAAATTGAATTCGTTACGTTTCATTTTCGTTACTGGCTGCGTGCAATGAAATGAGCTGTTTTAAATGTTTTAAACGCAGCGATAATTATTTATACTGTCTGATAATACCTACCGGGCGGGGGGGGGTCCTTAAAACGTGCATTTATGTCCTTTCTCAGATCACTGGATTTTTTTCCCTTAAGGAGAGTTAGGGGACATTGACCTGAAATGGCTCCCAGATGCCTAATATTGATTTCTTGGGTATTAAAACGCCCTGGACATCCATAAAAATGCAGTGATAGTGCAATAATTATTTGAAATTATTACCTACCAGGGGGTAGGGGTCCTTAAAACGTTTGTTTTTGTCTTCTCCCATCGTGATATATTTTTCTTTTCCCTTTATGGATGACAAAATGGATGTCGCCACTCCAGCCACAACATGGAGGCAAGCCATGTGATGGGATCATGTAAATTCTTGGACAACTTCAACCAATAGCATGCCCAGGTGGCAGACTGGGCAGGTCTGGCAGCCACAGAGGGCATAAAAAGCTCTGGCAGCCCCCGTCCTTCTTGCAGTCTCCAGTGGGAGTTAGGGTGGGATTGCTGTGTCTGCGACTCTAGCTTCAGTCCTGCAGCCTCCCTGTGTGTGTGTGTGTGTGCGTACCTCTCGGTGAGTGCAGTGCAGTCACTCTGCGGCTGCCTTGCATCCTGGGCAACGCCCGCCGCTGCCTTTGCAGCCTCCCTGCGAACCTAGTCTATACTGTGTCTCTGCCAGCATCAATTTTTTTAGTGTTTTCCCTCTGGTCTGGGGCGTTGGGGACGCCCACTCACGGAAATGCTTTAAAAATCGCGCAAAAAGCGGGTAGAAACGACAAACGAAAAAAACGAATTTTTTCCAAAAAAGTCACGAAAAACAAAAACGAAACGAAACGGATCTCTCAATGACAAACGAAAAACAAAACACCATTTTTTAAATTCGTGCCCATCTCTAATGGTCTTATATCTTCCACCTGTGTAAATATACATTGATCATCCACAACATTAAAAACACATGTCTAATATGACATAGGTCTCCTTCATGCTGCCAAAACAGCTCTAATGTGTCAAGACATGGACTCCAAAAGACCTGTGATTGGGTCTTGCGGTATATGGCAACAAAACATTAGCAGTAGATCCTTTAATTCCTGCGAGTTGCAAGGTGGGGGTCTCTATGATTGATTTGATGTTCCAGAACATCCTGTAGATGCTGAATCAGATTGAGATCTGGAGAATTTGGAAACCAAGACAACACCTTGAACTCTCTGTCATGTTCCTCAAACAATTCCCAAACAATTTGTGCAGTTTTGGCAGGGGTCTCTTTCACCAGGTCTTATCCTGCTGAAAGAGGTCCCTGCCATCAGGGAACACCATTGCCATGAAGGGATGTATGTGGTCTGCAACAGCTTCCAACATATGATTAGCCATTATATAACACTGCCGCCATTTGGCCAATCTTCTTCCCCTAGTGCATCCTGCTATCTCTTCCCCAGATAAATGATGCAAATGCACATGGCCATCTAACTGATCTAGAAGAAAGCATGATCAATCAGCCCAGACAGTCTACTTACATTGCTTTGTAGTCCATTTGTGATTCTCATGTCCCCATTGCAGGTGTATTCGGTGCTGGACATAGTGAGCACTCTGACCAGTCCATGGCTAAGAAGCCTCATGTGCAGCAAACTTGATGCACTGTATGTTCTGCTACCTTTCTGTCATGATCAGCCATAAGTCTTTCAGCAGTTTGAGCTACAATAGCTCTTCTGTGTGATTGGACCAGACAGACTAGCCTTTGCTCCCCACGTGCATCAATGAACCTTGGGTGCACGTGACTCGGACTCCAATTCACTGGTTGTATTTTTTGGGCTACTTTTGGTAGGCATTAACCACTATTTGAACATTCCAGAAGACGTAATTTTTTAAGATGCTCTGAACCAGTTGTCCGGCAATCATTATTTGGCACTTGTCAAGGCCATCCAGATTTTTTTGCTTGCCCATATTTCCTGCTTCCAATGCATGGAATTCAAGAACTGAAAAAAAAAACATTTTATTTAGTACTTATTTTTAATTTATGTCTGAGAATGACCGACTAGAAGTCAATATGTGGGTTTTCTTCTGTTCTGTTTAAGTATAACAAGAGATTGCTGGATTCTGATTTAGATGAGAGATGGTAGAACACAGTTAATGTTTACTATATAAGGCAGGAAGTCTTCAGTACAAATTTTACCTCAGCTCTTAACTTGCTAGGTTATTGAATCAAGCCACTCTTCCCTCAGCTTCCCAGTGACAATATGAGTACAGTAATACTAACCAACTATAGAATTGAAACAATTATTTTGACATGTCATGGAAACTTTAAAGGTCATGCATCAACATGATGATTTGGCCGTTCAAAAACACTTGTGAATGGTGGATCTGCCTCCCCACGGTAGCCCTTTGCTTCCCCTCAAAATGGTTTGCGGAGGCCGAGAATTTTCAGGTGACAATGAGGGCTATTGGGGAGGAAGGGAGGGAAAGAGGACAAGGCATTCTCTAGCAACAGTCACCACAACACTGGATTTAGCTTGTAATCCAAAATGGTAGATAGCAGTACTAGTAGCCAGGAAAAGGACCAGGCAAAGAGATTATCAGCAGGAGCTCTCTCCACACTGCACAGCCCACCAGCATGTTGGACACCAGAATGTAAAATAAAAATGGAGACCCGTGAAATTCTTCCTTGTGGACTCTGTATATCACAGAACTGGGTTTTGCTCCTTTGCAAAGGTTTATTCAGGAAATTCTAGAGCTGAACAAAGCTTTTGATAAGAAAGTCACTGGACATCCTCAAGCAGTGTAGTTCCTACATGTCTAGTTGTCAGTTCTTCTTTGACTGGCACCGCCACAGCCTCATTTTGCTATATCTTCAGTTTGCCTTTTCATCTGTTGAGAAGATTGCATTGAGATATCTCCATCTATTAAAATCAGGCACCTAGAGAAGCAAAGCCAGTTTCTTTCCAGTTAATTTCCGTCTTTTTATGACGAAATGAAGGTGGCCTGATGTATATTCATCTGTGTGCACACTTGTATGTAAATATGTCTTAATTTATCCTTTGACTAGTTAGCAAACTTTTACCTTCTTCACTGTTATATAAAGTGGCAGTGGATGCATTTTTAAAGCTTTCCCAGTTGTTAGAAGACATTTAAATGAAGATTGTTCCATGGTTGATGGACACAGGCTGCCTAATTTTAAACAGATAACCTATTTCCTTTAAGGAGCACAAGCTGTGCGGGGTGATGGATGGGTTGGGGATTTATTAGTATATAGCTGGGGACCTAAAAACCGGCACTAGTGGCTTGTTTCCTTCAAAAAAGAAGCAGGACCCAGTGCTTGTTGCCATTCCTTTATTTTAGAAAGAAGGTGAAGAAAGAAAGGGGGATAATTGGAAAGATCTGTTTGTTTTGACGTAACTGCAACGTTACTGTCAATTCTTGGACTCTTGTATTGTGACACTGGTTCTGACATTTCAGAATGAAGGGTGCCTTTTTGGTGTGACACCTGCTGCTTGCATTATAGCTTATTTTTTATTATAGCTTATCTTCTAGCCATCTAATAGCAGTAAAATAAGTGTTTGACTCTAGCCTTTAATCTGTGCTTTCTCTTTCTCTGTTTTGTGTTTCTCTAAATCATGTGTTTTGTGTTTGTTTTCTAAATCATGATGTGTTTAGAAAAAGTTGTTCTGTGACTGAAGAGGAATGCCAGTGCTTTTCATGTGACTGTTTCCAAATCATCTGAGTATGGCAGTTATTTTGGCATTGCAGCAGGCTATTCTGTTGCTTTCTAGGAATGGAGGCCATTGTACTATAAACCTTAAAAATAGCTCATCTTTTGCACCAATCTTTTCCTTTCTGTTCTTAATCTCTTTTACCTTCTGTGGGATAAGTTTACTGGAGAATGACTGTAGAAGGGTATGCAGTTCTGTCTCTAAACTTACTTTTTAAATAGCTTTCCCTCCAGAGAAAAGCTACATACTCAGAAATCATGAGGAACTGGAAATGCTTTGTTAAACTTTGCATACTTTATACAGTGTGTCTGTACGTTGTCTTTCTTCAGCCATGGACCTTGGCAGAGCATTCAGCATTTCTAGGAGGATTTGTTCAAGATGCTGTGAGGATCCAGATCTGTTAGGCTTCAATAAAATTTTTGTGTTATGTACTTTTGAGGGATGTGTGTAGTGACTTGTTACTACTTGTTATGATGGGATCTAGTTTATTTGGTAGTAGATTGTCAGGTTTCTGTATTAGAAATAAAAAGAAGTAAGTTGATTAGCCTAGATTGAATGGTGCTGAATACTATATTTTCCTGCCAAGGTTCAGGCATATACTGTATTGTACAGTATAGAGTTTTCTTATCACTGCCCACTACAACTGCTACAAATGTTTGTATCACACCTCAAACAACATTTTAGTTTGCAAGGGTTCGTTGTGTTTCAATTCTTCATTGTAAATAACTTGCAAGTCTTTTTGCAAACAAAATCGGTCATATCTGCTCTGACATGGATGCTGCAGTAGATGCATGTCCTATGAATGTAACTGTGGCTCCTGCTTGTCGTGTGTTAACATATAAGTTCCGCTTTTTACATCCTAAAGAGGTGGACATGACCTTTGGAGAGATGAGAGCTACCCATACCTCTTTTGGCCTCTTACCCTTCCTGGTATCTAAAAGCTGCCAGAGAGAGACTGGCTAAGTGAATAGGAGGAGTTGTGAGTGCTCCCCTGCAGCACAAAAGGATCCTGGCATGCTTAAAGGAGGCAGCAGGACGACACCTGTTGAAAAAGGCCTTCTTGAATTCCATAGTCTTGAATAATCACGAGCCATATGTGATATTCCATTCCTGGGTAACTTATTGGAGTATGTGGTGACTTCCCAGCTCTGGGAGTTCCAGGCTGAATGGAAATGAAAGATCAATTTTAGTCAGGCATCAGGCCTGGTTATGGGATTGAGAATGATTTGGTTGTCTTGCTATATTACTGTGCCAGGAACTGACCAGGGAAATGTATTATTTTTGGTTCAGCTGAACCTCTCAGCTGCTTTCTATACCAGCTGCTTTCGATACCAGAGTCATCTCGCTGCCAGATGGGTGGTATAAAAACCCAATAAATAAATAAATAAATAAATAAATAAATAAATAAATAAATAAATAAATAAATAAATAAATAAATAAATAAATGTCCATCTAGGCTGTCTTTCTGGAATAGGACTTAGAGGCACTGTTTTACATTGGCTTCAGACCTTCTTGGAGAGTAGCACTTGGAACGTGGTGCTTGGCAACTCCTGTTTGGGATACTGATTGTTGGCATGTGGTGTTTCTCAGGGTCCTGTTTTGTCACCTATTCTGATTAACATCCACATAAAACCACTGGGGGAATTTTGGGGTTCAATGCCATTGGTATGTGGATGATAGCCAACTTTATTTCTTCTTTCCATCTAAATCCAAGAAAGCCGTTTGGGTTCTTATTCAGTCTCTGGTGTCAGCAGTGGCCTGGATGAGGGTGATTAAACTGAAACTTAACCTAAACAAGAAAGAGGTGCACCCCGTCCGAACTGAAAACAGGTATTCAGCTTTTGCGTGATAGAGTGACACTCCATCTGAAAACACAGATGTGCAGCTTGAGTGCAATTCTGGATGCCCAGGCTTCAGTGGTGGCCAGGAATACATTTGCACCATTAAAACTAGTGTGCCATTTTAACCTGCTCTTGGAGTTGCCTGATCTGGCCACAGTGATATATGCCTTAATTACTTTTGGTAGGGAGAAGATAAAGGGACTTCTCTGTAGCTGCTCCCAAACTCTGGAACTCCCTCCCATGGGAGGGCAAGCTAACCTCATCTTTGCTATCCTCCCTCAATCGATGAAGACCTTTCTCTTCAGGCAGGCTTTCTCTTAGTGACTAACTGCCTAGGAGAAGGTTCTTAAAATGGAGCTGTTTTATTTTTATGAAAAATGGTTCCCATATTATGTAATGAAAGATTTAATATTCTACATGTCTGATCAGAGATGTGAACAAAACATCATGAGGGACAGTACTCTGCAGGAAATGCCTTGAGTGTAGAACATTAGTTCAGGAATGGTCCCCAACTGCCCCCAAATCTGTTAAGTCTTATAAATTAAATGCTCATCAGTACTACACAAGGCAGAAGATTTTGCATAGGTTTAATGTGGAGCTAGGTGGTTGGACAGCTCAGTGAGTTAAATATTTGGCTACCAAGCCAGAGGCTGGGGGTTCAGTTTCCCAACGTGCCTCCAGGGAGAACAACCAACCTGTGTGACCTTGGGCAAGCTACACAGTCCCAGAGCATTCCGCGCACACACACACACACACACCCAGGAAGGAAATGAAAAACCACCGAGTAGTCTAGAAAACCCTAAAATTTTGTTTCAATGAATTATTTTATCTGAATTCTTAGTTGATAAGCTTATTTGCAAATTAAGGTGAAGGATCTTTTAAAACTGTAAAAGCCAAATCACTTATTTGGGAGTGGGATTCTAACCAAATGTGGATAGTTAAGCTTGACAGAACAGTATGCTTATTATGGTTAACCTGTTGCCCCAAAGAGGCTAAAGTAATGTTTATGGCTTAAGGGTCTTGTATCATCCCCTAATAATCTACTTGGTTTAAATAGTACAACTGTTTTGCATCTGTTCATCTTTGAGTTTCTTTCTCCTTCAACTGCAATAAAATGGAACCAGTCACATTTTTTCTAATTTGAAAGCTCACACGGTGTTTATCCTTTGAAAACAAAACAGTGTTGGATCTGATTCATAGCTATCTTAATGTCTCCTCCCTCCCCCAACCCCCTCAAACCAAGATTTATAGAAAAAATGCATGTACATTTTGATGTGTAAAAGTAGAGTATGGTTTCTTTTTAGAACCTTCACATAAAATTGGAACCTGTTAACACTGTCTGCCCACTTTATGTAGCTGTATAAATATGACAATAACTAGTGTGGTATAGTGGAATATATCACAGTGTGATATAGGCAGTGGAAGACAGGAGGGCCTGACGTGCTCTGGTCCATGGCATCACAAAGAGTTGGACACGACTGAACAACAACAAAATAGTGGATAGAGTGATTGACTAGAACTCAGGAGGTCTGAGTGTGATGTAATGTGATAGTGTGAACACAATTATATATGTATCTTGCATATGGGGAGATTTTTTTATTTTAAAAAAATAGGTTTTGCAAAATACATTTTAAAAACTAGGATTAGTATGGCAAAAAGAAAAAGGGATGGCCCAGGTTAAAAGAAGTTATGACTAAGTGATTGTTAAGCATAGGGGCAAGAATTGAGGTGTGGTGGGGTTGAAAGTAAGAAGAAGTGGGGCAAAGCTGAGCAGACTTGACATTCTTTTTCCTCTCGTTACTGGATACCTTGTTTTCGGTGTTTGAGTTTTCTTTAAAAATTGCTGATTTGTTTCCTTTAGATCCGTACAAATTATGAATAGGATAAACTTTTTCTTAAAATTCACATTAAAATTGGCAGCCTTAGGGTGTTTAATTCCCCCCTTTTGTTCCTGTATATTGGTTTTATTCTATAAGTTACAAATGCCTGAAACAGTGGCAAATGACCAAATTAGATGTCTGTTAAATTTTCAAGACAATCCACATATTCAAGGAAATGCCTGCTAGACTGCTTTTTTTCCACAGCAGAAATTTCAGATTGAACTTGTGGGTGTATTGCTTTTTTATTTTTATTTTTTTTTGAAATTGTCCAAATATTTTGTGCAAATTGCCTTCTCCTCTGAGTGCAAGCTACGAATGAATTTTATCCCTGTTGACGTGCAACTGCTAAGAGTTGTTTCTCCCACCCACCCCAACTAGAAATAGTTTATCCTAAGTCTTGCTTTTGAAGGACCAGATAATTAACACACCTTCATAGTGGATACCAAGAATTCCCAGCAGAGCCCTGTTTCATTTCTTTTCATCTTTTGGAGTGGTGGGTAAGGGGAGTGTTTGGAGCTCAGCATAAAAGCCAGGAGAGGCTGTGGTGCTACCTGTGCTTTGGCCTTTGCAGAGAGAGCTCTCTGGGTAAAGGTGTCGCTTCTCATCACTCCCTTTCCCAACAAACTGGACCCCCAAGAAGCTTTTGTCTGCATGCTCCATGCACGTCTGGGCCTGCTATTCCCACATGGGGCACTCTCCCTTGGCAAAGTCGCACCATTCAGCAATGGTGGCTGAAAGAACCTGGGCTAATTATGCTGGCCTGGAAATTACCACTTTGCTGTGTGCTCCTGCTGCTGGGTCTGTTTGTTCAGGAGCTGTGTTTAGTGGGAACAAAGCCTCCCCCTGCCGAGCAAGTCCAGACCCAAGTGTGAAGCTACAGGTAGAAGCTTAAAATAAAGGGGGTAATTACCAATGTCTCCAGGTGAAAGCCCCATTAAACTTCAATAGCCCAGTATAGCCTGGGGTGTGGAATAGGGGAGAATCCCTCTGCCCAAATAAATGATCCCCCCCAGGCAATTAAGGGGAAATAATTTCTCCCAGTGAAGGGAGTAGTGAGCTGCCGCTTAGGAATTGTGGCTTTTTTTCTTGCCCTTGTTTGTCATTGGGTAGGGAAACAAAAATGCCTTTATTGAGGAGGGAGGGAAGATTCCCACATATAGACCCCAACCCCCCTTCTTGTTAATGACTTGAATGTACCTAGCAGGGAGCTGGGGAAAGAGAGAACAAATAAGTCACCAAAAAAAGAAGAAAAAAGGAATCGGTGGAGCTTTACACCTGAGCAAGCTTTGAAAAAACTAACCATGCCATTCATTGCCTCTTGTAATGTGTGTGTGTGGGGGGGGGGGCATTGGGACCCATCTGAGCAGTGTAACGGGAATTGTGTTCATTGTCCATAAAACCATTGAATCCTTGGAACAATCCGCATTCCCCTCTTTTGTCTACTGGGTAGCTGATGGAACTGCTGTAAATGTGAGTGGAGACGAAGGATTTTCTGTGTGACATATTCAATTCTACCTTATAGGCAAAATGACCTTTTCTGTAACTTTTGCCACTGAGTGGAGAGCACAGCAGGCCCAGTCTTGTTTTATCCAGACATTCCCTTCTTTCAGATTTCCTTATGAAATTTGTATGGAGGAGTTGGTTTTTCGGGGGGTGAGAAGGTGGAGAGGACATTCGTTGTAAGAACTGATGACAACATGGCCTTTGTTATTAAGGTTGTAATGAAGACTGTTCTTCTATATTGTAGACTATAATGACTTGTTTCTCAGAAGCTGTAGCAGACAGACAGATACAAGAGAAGGATCTTGGACGTGTTAGTTTGCTCCAACAGCTTAGAATAATTCCTGTAAAGGGGAATTATACCACTGGTCTCCCTTTCAGCTTTCAGGCTTTAAGTATACCGTATTTGTTGTCTACTTTGATATGAGCAGGGTGCAGACACTTCTGTGTACTCCTTCTCATCTCACCATAACTGCATTCATATTGCAGCCTGCTTTGTTTCTGAAAATGACTGTATTTGAATTCATAATTAAATACAGTGAAGCCTTGTAAGACGAATTTAATTTGTTCTATGGGTGAATTCATCTTACAAATAATTTGTCTTACAAAACACGGTTTCCCGTAGGAATCAATGAAAAACTGATTAATTCATTCCAAAGCCTAGAAAAAGACAGAAACACCTGTTTTTTTTTTGTAAAACACTCTTTAAAAGTGCACTTTAAAGACATATACACTGTGCAACACTGTCCATAAACACTGTGCACACCTCTGCACTCGAAGCCTTGTGGTAACCACAAGCCACTGAGTCACAATAAGTCTTTAGTGCTTTTTTTTTAAATTTATTGCCACAAGGTTGCAATGCATCCTGAGTGCATTTTTTAGAGGACTCAATATCTGTATTGCTACAGGGTTGCTAAGCATCCTTGGAGCATTTTTTAATATTTCCTTTGGGTTTTTTAACATTTCGCGACTGTTATTCATCTTACAAGGCATTCCAAAGGGAGAAAATTCATCTTACGAGTTTTGCCTATTCCCGGAAATTTCATTTATCTTGCAAGTTTTTTGTCTTACAGGGCATTCATCTTACGAGGTACCATTGTAATATTTTGCTTTAGTTATACAATGAATGAAACTCAAATTCATGCATATCCCTCTTTTCTCCTCCTGTGCTGTGACCGTGAGGAAGTGCTGTCAGCTTTAGTTTTAAACTAATAACGTCTGTTAATTTTACTTGAACCAGAGAAAGTTTCAGTAGGTATAAACCATTACTTGTTTGAACAAATAAATGCACGGTTTCCAAGTGGCTTTACAATTTGCACACATAACTTTTTTTTTAAAAAAACTAAACAAATCCTACTGGTGACTTTGTATCTACATTAGAGGAAGGAGGAAAGTAGGATCTGGCACAAAAGATCACTCCTGGTTACATTTAATTAGGTCAGTGTTTGAACCCAAGCCACACTACAAACTATAGCTTGATAAACCAGGATTGAGAGCCATGGTTTAAAACCAAACCAGTATTTTTATTAACTTTGGTTTACTGTTGTTTCTGAACTCAGAGTAATTTTAGAGCTCCTCATTCACTCCAGGGGCTGCTGCACTGTAGAAAGTGATTTTGTGAAGTTGAATTCTAACAGGTGTGACAGAAAAGCAGATGAGCTCTTTGTAATGATAGTTTTCCTCTTATGCATATGAAAGTATAAACTAAAGTTGGGTTTTTAATTGTGGTTACCATAATTTTGTATTATGTTTTTTTTCTAACCATGTCCTCTACTCAGATGTATAATCACAAGACAAGAATGGATTTCTATGGGATGTGTAGAGAAAGAGACCAGTACGTTCAATCTCACAAATTAAGTGTGAATGCAAGAGTGCTGTGCAGTTGACTGCACTTTATCTTTTTGTATCTCTCTCTCTCTCTCTTTCTGTATTTGTGTGTGTGTGAATTGAAGTATGGCTTTCCAACCATAATCTCCAAGTCTTTTATATGTTACTTTTTCAAGTCATAGGTTTGCTAGGGTGGTTTTTAGGAGACACATGCATCAGACTGCACATGGGCAGTTTGTTCTGGTTTTCCACCTCATTTATATTACTTCATTGCATAGAATTCAAACCTGGTCTCAGGACTGAATGCTCAAGTTTTCAAGAAACTGAGTAAAAAACTAGTTTCATGATACTTCTCTTATCCACTCATTCATTGAAAATGTGTTTAAAATATTTTCTTTTACCAAGTGCTAGGTTGCAAGCCCTTGCACCACAAATCATCTACAGTTTCTTAATATTTTATTACTAAATAAAAGCTCTGTTAGAGAGACGGTTCTAGGAATGTGCTTATGATAAATGACAATATTTACGCTAGGTCCCACAGTGTCCTTTACCAGGATTTAAGCTTAGCTGGTTTGGAAATACAGTAGGATTCCCATATCTGCAGGATTTGTATCTTTGGTTTCAGTTATCTGAGATTTATTGTGTTCAACGTATAAGGGGGCAGGCCTTGTGGACTTTGTCCCACGTCCTTTTATGCTGTATGTAGGGTTCACTACTATCTGAAGTTTCATAGATTGTGAAATGGATCCGCCATGGATACAGGGGTCCTGCTGTTATAAGGCAGGTGCATGGAAAGACCTGGTCCAGCATAACACAAAGCCATAGTTGAATGCTAAGCCAAAGATTCCTATGCCTGCTCCATTCTTTGTTCTTTGCATGCTCTGCCTTTCTTTTGATGTAACAGTTCACCCTACATTATAACTGCATCTGGTCAAAGAGGATTCCAAATTCAGTTGAAACCACGAGGGAAGGAATAACAGTGGCTTATGCTGTTCGTGCAGGTTGTACCAAACCATGGTTTGATATTATGACTCACATGGCTTGTCTATCCTGTGCAATTAAAAGACCAAGAAATCCAACTGTTGTAACGTGGACAGCTGGGTGCGTAGGCCTCGGTGACCCCATTTTGAACTATTTTAGCCTCATGGACAGCTGCAGTTGTTAAAATGGAAAGAATTGCTTGAAAGCTATTGATATTGATAAATATTCAGTTGTATCAAATTCTCTTGTCATGTAACTAATGTTATATTGTCCAGCATGCAGGCATCCTCTTTCCTCTTCCATGGAGTGCCGAAGTGACACAAACCTGTAAAGGTGATAGGAAAGATAATTATAGAAATGACTGCCTAAAAATGCTTTAAGTATTCTATCTGGATTGCCCAAGATTTTGTATACAAAAACAGACTAGCACGTGACCTCTTTCATTTCTTACCAGACTAAATAATGGAGAAGGGGAAATACTTTGGAAGACTAATTTGAAAACATTCTGTGGATGCTTATATGAACCATTTATGTATATCTGGGTTGTACTTTATATTCAGAAAACAATTTTTGGCTTAGTAAAAGATAGGTAGTTTAGTACTTTCTTGAATTTTGAATATGTTCAGATCTTGGAATTACTTATGCATTTTGTACTTAATTAGTGTGATTTTTATTTCTCCAGAATTGATTATTTGATACTTAGCATTTGCTCAATAGAAATTAGATTGAACAAAAAAGAAAATCCTGCTTTGGAGATTGTCACACATAGCTCCCTCTTGGATCCTCATAAACAAAAACGTAATGTGATCTCCTCAATAAATGTGAGCAATTTTTCTGAACCTGATTTCTGCTCTGATCTGTTTAAAATAACATTTGACAAATGTTCCATAACTTTTTACTTTCTGATTTTGCCCCCCTGAAACCCAAGTCAAGTCCTATTTTTAAGCATTTGAATACTTGATCCCCTGAGGGATCCCCTCCTTAAACTCTGCTTTAAAAGTTTCAGTGGGACAAAATTCAGCACATACCAATATGTGTGTCAGGGGCTGAAGGTCATTACTTACACTAGTAACTCATACTTTGAATAGTGAGGCAGCTGGGGCCTGAATTCCAGCCTTCCGTGTGAGACATCTCTGTTCTAACCCGTCTTCAGAAATATGGCTTACCCTATATCTCACAATGCTCTTCTCAGTGTGAAATGCAAATATCCACTTCCTGTGGGCTAGTTTTTCAACCAGGGTGGGAGACAGCACATACATGAAATATTGGTATCCTTCTGTGCCTCCGTTGTTGGTACTCCATACCAGGTCCTTCTGGGAGGGGAAGTACTGTAAATCCTAGAAACAAACCCTCTCTCGCCTACAACATTTGTTCTCTCTTTACGTTGAAGGCCTCCATGACAGCGCCTAGGGGGAACAGGCAAAGTCCCTCTGTAGCTTTTCTGTGTACAATTTATGATGCATGCCTGAAGACCAATTTACTTTTAGGCTTACTGAGGTCTATGAAAATGGCACCATAGTGCAGTTTAGATTGCTGTGTTTAAAGACTTTCAGAGAGCAGTGGCTAATATGCTCATACGCTCTGCCAATGCAATGGACTTCCCCATTTCTTCCTCTTTTTGAAAAATAAATCAATGGTTGAAAACACTTGGCAGAATCCAGCTCCCCTTCACTGGGAAGTGAAAAGAGGCAATAGGAAAGATAATTAGTGAAAAGAGGTGTAGTTTGGATTATGGAGTTTCATCAGCAAAGCTGGGGGAAGATGCAGAATTGCACAGAAGGGCAGAGGATGGACAGCATATGGCTCATCAGGTATTGTTGGACAGCAGTTCTCATCAGCTGTATCCAGCAAAACCAGCCATGAAGGATGATGGTAGTGGCGCAGACAGTATCTTGAGGTCAAGGGCTTGGATTGCAAAATGTTGGCAAGATAGCAGGAAAAGGAGCAACAGTGGGCTAAACTGAGATTGGGGGCTACAGACAAAGTTGAAAGAACCTGGAACAGAGCTGGGAAATCAGTAAGGATTAAATTAAAGCTAAAGATTAGCCCTGCTGATCTGGGAAAGGAAACACAAAAGTCCCAAAATCTGACTTGCTACAAAAAAATAGTCTCAAAATGAGAATTGCAGCTTGAATTATAAGATGTTGACATTATTTAAATAAATAAAGCAAAAAGTGCACTGCTTATACATAAAGTTACATTTGGCTGTGAATATTGACATAGAGGCCTCAATGATTCTCTTTGTTAAATTTATATTTCAGTCTTCCTCTTGGGAATTCAAAGTGAGATGTTAGATGTTAGTATACACTAGTCAGGTATGCACTGACAACCAATTTTAGATCAAATGGCCCTCTCCTCCATGTTAGACTGAATCTGTAGGCATCTCAGAGACATTAGTTGGTTAAAACTTTGGCACTAAATTAATAAAAATAGAAAAGTGATTATAAATGTAATATATAATATGTTCATACAGGGAGAGTATAAACCAATGGTTTTAAAAGAAATGTGCTAAGGAAAGAACTAAAGAAATTAAAGGAGAAGATTGGAAGAAGATGTGGAGTAAAAGAATAATGAAAAAAGTCAGCTTGGACTTAAGTTCAGTCGTGCTGGTATGATGTGGGTGTAGGCTATGTTACAAAATGCATTTTGCTTTGCTATGCATCAAGATCTTCCTTGTTTCATTGTTAGAAATAAGGCTGACACCTGGTTGGAATATGGTTTTCTTGGTTTGTTTGAAATCTTCTTCCTTGTGATATCCAAAGGGCTAGCTTTTCTGTTGCTGGATTTTAAAAAATGGGTTTAAAATGTTATATTTTTGTCATGTTTTGAAGGGCAATGTCATTTTCATTCAGCTGTGGTGATGTGTTGATTTTTAATGTGATATCTATTTAATGGGAGGAGGAAAAATATTGCATATATGAAAATTACCATTTTATAGAGGAAAATGTGTATTTTTATTTTATTTTGTGGGCGAACATCCATTTTTAGCCATTGAAGATATTTTGGCAGACTGTACTGTGCCTCTACAGGTTCTGTGTTCTGGAAGAGTATGCTAGGTATAGAATTAACATTCAGGGATCTCAGTATCTGTTAATATCAAGGCAGTTAGAAAGGAGATATTAGGCACTCTGTACTTTCTGGTGTGGAGATTCTTAGGACTCTTCAGGGATTGGGAGACTTACGGTACTTTAGCATTTCCCTCTGCCTTTATTCAGGATGTGGGGTATTTTACTGTTACTCCATCATTTCTTGTGGTTGTCTGGAACTAGTATGGACAACATAATCATCCTGCAGTTATCATTAGGGGATGTCATGGTGCAATGCGGTTTGCTGTTATCAGAAGTACCTCTTGTGCTATCATCTGTGTCCTATGGGAGCATGATATCCTAGGGAACCTTGATGCTTGCCTGTTGGGTATTTATTTCATAAAAGGTTGGGTTACTTGCACAACAAGCCTGTTCTTATCTATCCTGACTGGAATTAGTTCTTTATTCTGGTTCTTGGATAATGTCCAGCCTCACTGTTCTGTTTGAACATGCCAGGAGTCCGCCTGGGATATTCACTATGCTATCTGTTACACTTTTCCTTTCAGCAATACTGGTGTTAGGGGCATTGGATCCCAGTGTAGTTCAAAATCTGTGCTCGATTCTTATGCCCCCTAAAACATAACTACAAAGTGTAAACAGTTGATTAACACACATACACAAGCATCCACCAGGCTGTCCCGTGGCACCAGAATGCCAGGTAGAGAGCTCACCTTTCTCAGGGCATGTCCTAGAGAAAAATAGCAACACAGTCTGTATTGAATATTTATTTACTGGAATATTTACTTATTTATTTAATGGGGAAAAATCCAGAGTTTAACCAATGCCATGCTTCTTAGACCTGTGCAGATCAAGGGAGACATGTACTTTGCTGTGATACATTTTAAAGTTAGTGAGCATAACAAAAACAAAACAAAACAAACAAACAAACAAAAACACTTCCCCATTTAGTGGCCAATGTCTCATTTGAAACTTGCTTCGTGAACTATCTCAAACAGGTGAAACCGCCATATGCAAGAGCTGTACCTGCTCAGTTCACAAATTGATGGAGTGCAAATATCAGTTATGTATACATTAGTTTTCAATTTGGTACCATAGTGTGCTAGTGCCTCCAAAACAGAGGTTTGGAAGGTTTGCTGTATAAATAAAATCAAATAAAAATAGTTGGGGAATGCAGATGCCCAGAAAGCTCTCTGTGTGTGTGCTTTAGCCCCCTTGTCGGTGTCCCCTTTGTAGTATCATTCCATGGGGTTGGGAATGCCATGATTGCCTCCTAGTGTCTAGTTTGACTCTTAGTTCGGCTTATAGTGAAATCTTATGGAATACATGTTTATGCATATAGCAGAGTAGGGTAATATAGACCCAGAAGCGGTGGAATGGATTATACTGTAGTAATTCAAGGTTGGAAACAGGTAGGGATTACATTTCTAAACACTTTTGCTACAAAACTCAAATTCCTTATGTGGGGAGAAACCAGAATGGTCTGGGCTAGAACCTGCTATTCTGACATGCTTTGTCTTTTGTTTATATTTGTTGGTAGCATATGGGTGTTTTTAAAAGGGGGCAGCGTTTAAAAAACAAATCTATTCTCTACTGGCAGCATGCCCACTCTATCTGTGCTACATTCTGACACACCTGTTCTTTTTGGCTAGTTAAATGTGATGTGTTGTTTTACTTTGTACTTACCATCTGTAACAAATAACACTCTTTTTGTTTGTTTTCATTGTGTACCTTCAGAGCACATATTGCAGGTCTTCCTGCCACTTCTTCCTGTTTTTTCCATTCATTCTCTTATGTGAGAATGTGGGAGTCTGGACTGGGTCAGTGGGGGCCTAGATTGCTGATGGCTTCATTTGCCCCATATGTAAAGCAGCATTTTCTGGGGAGAAGAGCATAGCTTTCTCACTAGTCAACCATCTCTGGGTTGGAAATGCTTCATGGTTGTAGGCACGGCTTGAGACCATCTGCTGTGAAGTGTCCACCTTTCTCCTGCTCCTTGCAACATTGCTACTGTTGGGGGCCCTCCTCCCATCACTCTCCAGCAAGGGGGACGCTGCAAGTTTGTGTGACCTTAGCACTAAATTCAGACAGCAGAATTTACTTTCTATAATGATGTCAACTGATTAGGTTAGCAAGGCTGGTGCAGCCACGATAAGACGTGACATGTTCTAATGATTCACTTTAACAGGGGCACAGGAGCAGTGAGGAGGAAGAGGCAGGAAAAGCAGGGGGCCCATAGGTGCCGACAAAGACTTTGACCTTTGCTGCTATAATATCAGTGTTTCACAGGCCAGGCGGTTCGGTAACCCACTTCCAGACCATCAAAAATTGATTTAATTGCAATTTCTCCCCCAATTTGGAGCTCTGGAGCTTGACTAATTGGAGTAATAGAGAGTAATAAGGCTCTGATTAAAAAAAAGCTTTCCTCTGCTTCCTTTTGTATCCTGTGTCATTGCCTGTCAGAGGTCAGGGAGCTTGCATATTCTATTAGGCGGAGTTGCCTTCATTTGGACAAATTAGTTTACCCAACAGTAATTAAAATGCCAATGTGGGTCGGGAAGAGCTGAATGCAGTTGATGGGCACATTGGTGAAGGATTTGACAGCTTTGGTGGCCGCCCTTGCCAGAGCGTGTTGATGTGGACTCAGGAGCGGCACAAGTTTGGGTCTATGTGGCTAACACATCTCTGTGGTTGAAAGAAGTTCAGGCAAATGTCCTTCTTTTTGGTCTGTCTTCTCTGTGTTCTCAGTCTGTCTCCTTTTTTCTTCATGACACTTGGGCTCATTCCTCCCCCATGCCCAGAACTTTTGTCCCAACAAGACTGCCCCCAGCTCCCTCTGCCATATCTCCTAATTTCCCAGCTGCAGAATGTGTGCTAAGGATAGTGTCTCTGTTTCTGGGTGTGATGGTTCTTCATACAGAATAATTTCCAAAATGTAGTAATAGCATCCAGTTTAAAGGATGTCGAGATTGGAAGAAAGACAGAGATGGAAGCTTGTATCTGTCAGCCAGATTCTGAAGTCCAGCATGTAAACAGGGTTGTTGGTCATAAATGAAAGTATTGGTTTATAGAGTAAATCTGGGTAACAAGAAAATAATAGAGAGGAAAATGTGTAATTTGCTAAATCTATAGGGAAGAGGAATAATAGCACAATATACAATAATTATGAAATAAATATAGTATCCGTCTGGAAATCAAATGTGACTATCTGCATGAACATACTCTTTTGTGGGTACTGTGGTTTAAATCCATTTTGATGAGTGACTGAATTAATGAAATTTTCCATTTAGCTATCTTTGAAATTTGGCTGTGTTGTTAGGCAAGTACATACTGAACTGGATTATTTTAGTGTCATTACAAAGCCCTTGAAAGGTGTAGCTAAGCCATATGGGATGTAGCTGCTGCTTCAAGTGAATAGCTTGGCACAAACAGGAGTTTCCACAGTATGGAGGGTTGTCGGCATTAGTACTTAGAACAGTAGTGGAGAGTGTGTGGCCTTCCAGGTAGTGCTGAACTACAACTTTCATAAGTTATAATCATCAGAGCCAGTGGATGAAAGATCATAGAAGTTATAGTCCATAGACATCTGTATATCAGTATCATAGAAGAAATGGTTGTAACAATCCCATTTCCCTTTTTGGAAAATACTGAAATGTTTTTGCCTGCCTTTTTGGTGGGTGGGGAATACAGACCATAATCCACTGGCTTCTCACAAGGGTTGCTGTTTGGTAAATAACTGGGCGCCTCATACGTTACCTGAAAGTACTACAAACCTTATGTAATCACTAGTAGGATTCTGGCCACTATGTCAAAAAGTCCCACTGGTATATCAAGGCAGCCTGATTTCTGTGTTCAAGATTAAGAATTGAAGTGGGATTTTTAGTATGTCTCTTCGTGTTATTCAAATTTAGATCTTCAGAGAATTAGAATTGTTTGTCATGTGCTAATTGACAATGGAGAGAGAAAGAGAAAGAGAAATTCCTCTGAAGGACAAAGAGGAGTAGCCTTACCAAAATAATGGAGAGCATTACTTCCATCATTTTAAATTTTAGGCTGTGCCAAGCATGTAGCAAAACCCTTGTCAACTATTGGAATAGAACTATATTGAAGTTTCTTATTCAGGTATAAAATTTATGAGACCATCCGCATGCATGATAATCATATAAACTGACTTGTTTGTTTTTTCTTGGTGGATGTTAAGTGCTTTATATATCAACCATTTCGTATTTCTTAATCATTTAAACACCTCAAACACTTAATTTTATTCCTATCATAGTCCTGTATAATAGGCCATTATTGCTCCATCACATTGTAGATAAGGCAGGATCAATTTGTGGCTGAGCAAATATAGAAAACTGTTATTTAATGTTATGTTATATACTGTCAGGTTGGACCACTTTGTAGTGACCCTGTAGGGCTTTCAAGGTCAAAGAGGTGTTTAAAAGTCATTTTAACAGTCCTTCTCCCTAGTGAGTTTCTGTAAATGATGATGATGATGATGATACAGTAATTAGATATCCAATAGGTATAATAGATTGAACTGAAAATGAATTAGAAGAATTGGATTGAAAAACACAGAAACTAATGAACATGCATCATGTACCACATCTAAAAAGTGATGTGGGCAGATTATATTTATCATAAAAATTGGAAGCAAATGCAGCAGATATTAGAGGAGGAAAAAAGAAGTCTAAATAATATTGTTAGTATAAGCAGAGAAAAATTGCTAAAGGCAGTGAAAATGGAGAATATTTTGAAAATATCAGAAACGAAGGCTCAATATAAGAAACAACAATTTGAAAATAAGAGCAAACAGATGAAAAAATAAAGTGCTATATGGACAATACCTGCTTTAAGGAAAGCATGATAATAAATTAACAAGGGCATGGCTAAAACTGGGGAGCATTAAGAATGAAACTAAAAGCTTGATTTTTGCTGCACAAGAGCAAGAACTCCAAACCAATGTGATGAAAGCTGATTCAAGGAATTAGTGCTAACAGGTAAAGAAAAAGTTGAAGCTATGTTAAACCTCATCTGTGTGTCCAAAGATTGCACAAGCTGATTACAAATTTAGACACGATCAAGCAGCAAAATTAGTGCACTCATCATTTCTCAAAAAATATAACTTGCCAGATTCCAAAAACCCATGGGAACATCAGGTATTGACAGACAAGATCTTGTGTGATTTCTGGATCCAAGTTGATAGTACTTTGTTGAAGCTAAAGAATTGGAAAAACTAACAAAATACAGAGATCTAGTAATAGAAACATCTTCCTTGTGGATCAAACAAACTTCAGTGGTCCCTGCACTCCTTTCTATTGAAAGGATCGATAGATTGGGCAAAATGAAACTTTTTATTCTTTTTCAACAATAACCAAAATACTGCTAACTCGACATACAGCAGATCTTTGTCTCTTAAGGGCACTGGAGAGTTTTAAGATTTTCTAAATGATATAGTGTAGTCCCATTCCTCATGGCTGGGGAGTGCAGACCCCACCTCCTCCACCAGCTCCAATACACCCCTCAGGTACGCTAGACAAGGTTACAACAAGGCTGTCTAACACAGCATTGCAGAGTACCTTGCTTTAGGGTAGTCTCAGCACCTGCCTTGTCAGTCACTGGATGGCCACTGGTGTCCAGCCAACCCAATGGGTGGACCTGTGGCAGTGGCATGCCCAGCACTGGTCCTTCCAGGACTTCACCTCTTGCCACCCGGCTTAATCTTGGCACATTCAGGCTACCTCCGGAGGAGAAATGAATAATTCTTCCCAACAGCTGGAAGGGCAGCTGTTGGGAAGCATGCATCTGTTAAGAGCATGCTTCCCATCTGTTAAGCAGATGCATGCTTAACAGAAGCATGCATCTGTTAAGAGCATGCATCTGTTCTGAATGCATGCTCTTAAGTCGAACTACTCTTAAGTTGGGGAACCTATCTAAAAAAATTGAAAAAGGTTAAGAAATAAAAAATGAAAAGAATATTTGTAAGTTGAGCAGAACATATCTAAAATTTGTAAGGCAGCAGTTAAAACGCCAACAGTTTTCTGCTCTTAAGTCGAAAATTTTCGGGAAGATGGTGTTTGAAGGTAGCCCAGCGCATGTGTCAGATGTTTTGACACACATTGTAGAAGACTATGCACTATACCTGAAAAAAAAATCATTCAGTGTTGTGTAGTGTTCCTTCATGAGTATATTCTTCATATGAAGATAACTGTATAGTTATAGAGTCCTTTAGAACACTGTCATATTTCAAATTGTTTTTTATTTGGAGAAAGTGATGATGCAGCAGTCATGAAAGCAGTGGAATTTCAAATATAAAATATGCTACATAAAATTAGAATTCGTCTTTCCACTAGTCCTTTTTTATCCTGTAGGTTCCTTCTACAAGTAGGTGCCATGCACTTTTGTTAGGAAATAAAGGTTGATATTGAAGATGCACCAGATTTCTGCCCTGGAATAATGTTTTAGAAATTTAACCCTATAACTATTACCTTTAGCCCCCAGAAAAAGAACAAAATTATTTTAATATTGAAAGGACATAAAGGACGTAAGGACTCTACTTGCTGCCAGTACTAGAAATAGTCTATGAGAATTACATATTCTTTTCTGGAGTAAGATGGCAGTTTGAATTGGTGAGTTAGGATTTACGTAGCTGGAGGGAACTGAGGAGGCTAAATAAGCTAAGGAGGTATTTGGAAGCTGACTGCAGAGAAATTTCTGATCCCTACTCCTGCCACAGGCTGACTTGGAGGTTGTACGGCAGAATGGCAGGGATTAGTGCTGGTGGTCTCCACCTACTTCTATTTTCCTATTGACATACCTTGATGCTAATTTAAACCTGTGCAGTCTTTGGAGGGATGCTGCATACCTTCTTCTGAAAGATGTCTGTGTGTGTGTGTGTAGAACAAGGGGTGGGGGAGAGAAAGAAAGACAGAAATCTTAAAAACCCAATTGCCCACTTCAGTGATTTCCAAGCTGCTATTATGTTTCTAACCACGGTAATTGGCTTTACCATTTATTAATGGCTTATGGTAAAGTGAAAGGGGTGGGGAGAGACAAAACCCAGCATCAACCTTTGTAGTTCTGGACTCCTTTGACTGCAAGACGGCTTGCTGACTTGGGAGTCACTTGATGTGCCGCTCTATACTTAAGAGCTCCTCCATGTTCTGCCATCTCATCTTTCATAGCTCATGAGGTATATATGTGGAGTGGATCCTTCTCTCAAACATCAAGTAGGGAATCTAGGTGCGTACTTTGTTTGGGTAAGAGAACATGCTACTGGTAAATGCATGCACACAGAGAGAAATCAACAACCAGCAGTTTCTCTGTTCCTCAGTTTTCAACTGGAACCACTGAAGATAAACAGCATGTTGTATTAAGAAGTTTTCTATTAGTCAGCATTTTATTAATTCCGTACACTAGAATTATGCCATTGACATAAATCCCAGCTGAAAATAGCAGACAATGTATGTATTTGTAGTTGCACAACATTTGTATGACTTGGTACATGACAACATGACTTCTTAACTTGTAGCAATTAACTCGTGCTCCCTCCCCCCCCCATCTCTGGGTTTGTTTATATGTCCCTTTTGGAGCAGGCTTTATTTAACTAAATAAGGTTACTAGGATGTCTGGTATGTTGTGTGCTCTGATCTTCACGTCCATGAGGCATATGTACCTCACATGATCCTATATGGCCCACTATCAATTTGCCAACATTGTGCTTAAGAAGAGGGCCACCTCAGGATACTGGTAAACTAAACATTTCCTTGGCTCCATGAAGGGGCTGAGGAAGTGATCTTCTAAACAAGCGCGTTAGGGCAGTGCATCACTTTTTTTTTTAAAAAAAAGCCAGATAGAAAACTTCCTGCCAGAACTTCAAAAAATCTCCCTTGTTGTCTCCTCCTGTCTTCTCCTGTTTGAAGAAAGTTTTTCATTTTGTTTTTTAAGAAAAGTGATGCAGTGCATCACTTTTGAAAGATATTCACTTCCTAAGTCTCTACATGAATCTGATGCAATGATGCAAATCAGAGGAAGTTTCAAGTACTGCATTGTAATGTGAGTGCATGGGTGATCTTGGTGAATTTTGCAGACATGTGTTTCCTTCCTTGCTTCATCTAAAGAAAAGGGGGTGTAATGAGCAGATGTTCCTGTTGGCCCTTTTGTTATACCTTTATATCAAATTTGTGTGTGTGTGTGTGTGTGTGTGTGTGTGTGTGTGTACAAATAATTTCATGATTTTAAGCTTGTTGTAATAGAGCTTATGTAAACAGAGCACATGTGCTCCAGTGCCTTGACTTGGATCACTACACCATCAGAGACATAACTCAAGCAGGGTGCTTTTGCTTGCCTGTTGTGCTGAGGAAAGAGGGCATGGAAATTCTGCATAATGATATCTCACAAGTCCCAGCATCTGCCCTCTGCCCAGTTTATATCCTTTTTTTAATGATACAAGAAAGCAATCTAATGTTTTTTTCTCCTTTGACAGTTCATTTGTGACGGGAACAGCATGCTGTGGACATTCCTCACCCTTGAGAATCTGGGATTTTGGGAGGTAAGAGGTGAACATATGTGGTGGAGGGTAATGAATAAGAAAATCTGCCTGCGGGAAAAATGCCTATGGAAACCCTGTGTGGTTGTAGGTGGCAGTTAATGTTTACAGGCTTAGAAGAAGTAGGTGAGACGTGAACTCATCTAATTGTATTCTATAAATGGAATGCCCAGTGCAAATCCTTAGTTACTGAGATGTTCTTAACATATCTGCCCAGTTTGCTGAATAAATCTCTATATTTTGCCTGGTAGTTTCTTCCATTGATTGATTAGTTATTCTTTGTGATTTTGATATGCTTCCTAAATTTGACTCAAATCTATGATCTGGTGGCCTTTTAGGCCAGAATGGCATGGTATAAATATAATAATAAATAAGTAAAATAAAATCTTATAACTTAAACCTATTTTCTCTTTTGCTCTCATGGAAAGGATGGCCAAATCATGGTTGTGTTTGTATTCCTTTCAAAGAGCACAAAATCTAGCCATGGACTTTCTTGGCTGGGGATGGAATGGTTTCTCTTTCGATATAGGTGTAGAAGAGAGGGACGAAAATGATTACTCAGTTGGGGGACCACCCTTATGAGGAAAGGCTACAGCATTTGGGGTTCTTTAGTCTGGAAAAAAGGTGCCTGAGGGGGATATGGTTGAGATGTCCAGATCTATGAGATTGTACAAAATTATGCAGGGCATGAGTAAAGTGGGATGCTCTTCTCCCTCTCACAAAATACCAGAACTCAAACTGAGGGGTGGGAGAATGAAAACAGACAAAAGAATTTTTTTTACCCAGCGTGTTGTTAGTCTGTGGAACTCCCTGCTGCAGGATGTGGTGATGGCATCTGGCCAGGATGCCTTTTAAAGGGGATTGGACAGATTCCTGGAGGAAAAGTCCATCATAAGTTACAGACCATGATGGAGATGTGTAATCTCCGGGCCTAAAAAGAGGGTACTTCAAGGCCAGAGGCAGGTGAGTGGTATTAGGAGACAGATATCTAGTCTTGTGTGCTCCCAGATGCATTTGACGGTGCTACTGGGAGATACGGGAAACTGGACTAGATGGGCCCTTGGCCTGGTCCAGCATGACTCTTCTTATGTTCTTATGATATATGTGAGAGCATGATAAATCTCACATACTGTATATTAATATAAATCACGCTGATTCTGTATAACTTCCATTGGTTACCAGTTGCTGCCCGAGCCCAATTCAAAGTGCTTGTTTAGACATATAAAGCCCTAAATGGCTTAGGACATAGATACCTGAAGGACCGTCTCCTTCCATATGAACCTACCCGGCAATTAAGATCTAGCCAGGGGGCCCTCCTGAAAGAGCCATTCCTGAAGGAGGTGAAAGAGATAGCTTGTAGGAACAGGGCCTTTTCAGCAGCTGCCCCCAGATTATGGAATGCCCCCCCCCAAGTGAGACCCGCCTGGTGCCAACGTTGATGACATTCTGGCACCAGGTAAAAACATTCCTGTTTCAGAAGTTTTTTAACTGATTATTGTGGGTCCTGATGGTGATTTTAGTATATTATTTTAATATATTGTATTTATTGTATTTAAATGTTTTTATTGTTTTAATTTTATTGCAATTTTGATGTTTTAATTGTCTGAATTGTTTATTTTGATTGTGAGCTGCCCAGAGACCTTTAAGTAGTGGGTGGCATGCAAGCTATATAAATAAATAAATAATAAATAAATAAATAAATTCCATCCGTAATGTGCAGTAATAAAGGTATAGTGTAATTTGGGGGCAAACCAGATTGTTGAAAAGGCTTTGGCAAATAGAGAGTTTTTAAATGGGTATTGGACAGAAAATGAAGACTGTGCCTGGTGACTTTGTTTGGGGTAAAGATACCGTAAGATATTTGGTTATTATTTGTCTTGGTGGAACGACTTGGAGCAGGAACTCTGATTCTGATCTTAATGTCCAGATCGATGTGAGTCTTCCGCCCTCAAGCACTTTTGAGTTTTATTGGGTGATACCATATTGTGCTTAAAAGCTTACTGGGAGGTAGTGATGTGCTTTAATAACTGCTATCATGTGTTGCTGTTGTGTTTTGTAAGGACTGTAGCTTTTTGACAGCAAGTACTCAGCAGATTAAGGCGCCGAAACAGTCAGCTGCAAAGTTGGCAGCTTGGCAGTTCGAATTCTGGGTGTCACAAGGCGGAGTGAGCTCCCGCTGTTAACCCCAGCTCCTGCCAACCTAGCAGTTTGAAAGCATGTAAAATGCAAGTAGATAAATAGGGAGCACTGTAAAAAGAGGGAAGGTAAAACAGTATTTCCGTGCAGCCATGCTGGCCACATGGCCACAGACTTGCACAACACTGACTCTTCAGCTTGAATACGGACATGACTACCACGCATGTGTGGGGGGAACCTTTACCTTTTTTTACTCAGAGACAACCCCATGGACAATGTGTTGTAGGACTTTAAATTGAACATTAAATGGAATATTATCCATTTAATCTCAGTGATAACTCAAGTCTAGGAGAACTGTTGCTGGGATCTCCCTGTGGAAGAATTTATAGAGTCACTGAGGCCTACAAAATTAGAGCAACAGAATTCATTGGGTCCTAGGCTATTGTTGTCATTTCTCTGTCATGCCTAGTGCATAGACAAGTGTTATATGCAAGATCATCCTGACCTTAAAGAAATAGGGCCAACAGAGTAATAATTGAAAGGAACATGTTTCATCTTTAAGCCTGTTGCTGAGTGATAGTGTAAGAAGGGAAATTCCTAAGGCACTATTATGACTGTTGACTTACAAAACCTTTTCAGATCTAGGGCATGGTTGATGATTAGAGATGGGCACAAAATGACAATTTTTCGTTACCGTTATCCGTTATTCGTCCCATTACATAACGGAACGAATAATGACCATCATGCAGCAGCAGCAGCGCCTAGGAGGAGCCGCCGCCGCCAGGTGGGTGGCGAGCAACTGGGGACGACCCCCACCACCACACACACCGGGATTCGCTGAGCCTCGCGGGGAAGCTGAGGCCTCCCTTCTCCCCTCTGCAGGCAGAGGGGCGAAGGGGGGTCTGGAAGGGATCTTCCCCGCCCATGCTCTCCCCCCCACTTCCCCCCTCCCGGAGCCAGCGCCCAGTAGCCGCTTGGTGCTAGCTTCGGGAGGGGAGAAGATTTAAAAAGCCCACTCTCTCCTCCCACCTGATTGGGTGGGGGAAGAGCGGGCTTTTTAAATCTCCCCCCAGCCCTCCCGGGCACCACCGGCTCCATCGAGCCGGCCAGGAGAGCACTCCCATGTTTGCGGGACTTTTCTCCTGGCCAGCTTGCCAGCGGCTCCGGCAGCGCACGGCTCCGGGAGGGCTCCCCGCAGCTGTGGGACAGCTCTCCCAGGAGGCTTGCCAACAGCTCTGGCAGCACCCGGCCCCGGGAGGGCTCCCCGTGGCCGCGGGAATGCTTTCCCGTCAGGTGACGAAAAACGACACCCGAAAAACGGAAACGACCCGAAGCGGGCCCCAGGGCCCGAATAATGAGCACAAAATGCCATTTTGGCGTTTTGTGCCCATCTCTATTGATGATTATATTGAGGTCAAAATCTTCTTGTATAGTTACACTTGCATATGTGTTCTCATTTTAGTGTTGATTCTCACAACGTATTACACAATAGATGATATCTATAATGACTGTTTTACCTTGAAGCAATTTAGCTCCTTAAGTTATGCCATTTCTGTTATGGTGGCATAACTATGTAAGAGGATTTTGTCCTGTGTTTATTTTCATGGGAGTATGTGTGATTTTCTGAAAGCCCTCTTTTCCTAAGGAAACATGCATAGCTACAATTATTTTTGAAGAGGTATAATCTCTCTCTCCTCACTCTTTCCCAGCTAGTGGCTTGTCTCCTGCTCTGTAATTACTGATGTATAGGGTTGCCTTCCTTGACTTTCTGTTCCTGCCTAGAGTACAAAGCTGTTGGAATGTTTCATTATGAATTTTTGACTTCTTGAAATAAGACTAGAGTAGGGGTGGCAAACATTTGGTATTTCCAGTGTTTTGGACTTCAACTCCCAGAATCCCCAGCCTGTATAGCAAGTGATAAATGACTGGTAGAAGTCCAAAACACCTGGAGTGCAAAAAATTCATCATCCCTGTACTAGAGCCTTCATGCACCAGCTTCACACATTTATTTGGAAAATCTGCATACAGTAAGGACCCGTCCCCATATCTATGGGAACAGTATATGCTGATTCACTTATCCATGGACTGAAAATATTATTTTTAAAAAATCCAGAAAAAAGAGTTTCTCCAACTGGAAGGAGTAGCTTAGAGTCTGATGCTACCTGTGTAATACTACAATTTGTATGTGTACATGTTCTGTGCTATCAAGTCAGAACTGATTTGTAGCTGACCCCAGTAGAGTTGTCAAGGAAAATGAGAAATTTAAGGAGTGATTTTATCACTTCTCCAGTGAGTTTCTGTGGCCAAGTGGAAATTTGGACCTTGTTCTTCAGACCGTCACTATCCACTCCATCACACTGGGACCCCCTTTATGGTGAACTACATGTTGAGCTTTAGTGACTAATTTTCTGTATTCTGCTAGGAAACTTTGCAGCAGCACTTGGAAAGATGTCCATATAGCAGTGTTCATATAAGAGGTGTTGTAACGTCATGTAATAATATGATTTGGTTAGCAAATTGACAGTCTCCGAATTTGGAAGAGTACATGTAATGTGGTTCCAGTCTTGAGACAAAAAGCTGAATGATACTCATTTTGGATTCACCTCTCTTACAGATGCATCCCTACTCGTCAGTGAACTTGTCCTGGATTACCTCAAATAGGAGTAATTCAGGAGCAAGTGGGGTGTGGTTCTATCACCTTTTCTCAAGGAAGCCTCCACAGATAATAAAGCTATGTATAAAATAGGATTAAGGCAATGAACAGGCATAATGGAGTTTGATCTTTCAATAAGGCAAAAGCCTGACTGACAGGCAGAGCTAAACCTGAAGCCATGCAACCAATGGGATGCTACCTACCTACAGTGGCTGCTGAGTGTCACGGATTCCTCCCTTTTCACTTGTCGCAATGGAATGCAGTGTGCCACTGAGCTGCCCCTCTCAGGCCTCAGGCATGGGAAGGAGTGGGTATTGCACTGTTCAGGTGGCTTATATAAGCATTTTAACTGGAAGTCTGTAGTTGTTGGGTTGCTTTTGATGAGAAGTAGTAGATGGAAGAGTGTTTGTGTGTGTGCATGTGCACATATATTTACCTGCCTGCACCATACACTGTTTATTCTTTTTTTAAATTGTTCTTGCAATGCTTTGTTCACTCAAAGGTTAATGTACATTTTGTGTTCTCTTATGAGACCACCTTGCAGTCTTCACATTGGCCAGAGGGGACACTCTTGTGAATAATGGTAAGCATTCACCACATACAGCTCTAAATTCATTTACTGAACTCTAGAAAATGGCAAGGTAGTGGGCAGCATATAAGCTGTGAAATAAATAAATAAATAAATAAATAAATAAATAAATAAATAAATAAACTGGTAATTTTGTGTCCTTGCCTTTCAAATTTATCATGCAATGGATCAGACAGGAATTAAGTACTGTACTAACTTAGCAATTCCAAAAATAATGCATTTGTAGAAGCAAAGGAGAATATTATCTGACAAGTTCTATACCTGGGGAACTTTGGGACCAAAATAATTTGTGCATCATCTGGAGTAGACTCCTAAATGTTTTCTTTCAAGATCTCATTCTTATTTCCTGGTTGTCCTTTTTTATTACTATGCTGATCTTTCCCCACACATCCTGTCCAATTCCCAAACTTTCCCCTTCTTTCTTCTACTATTTGTATGGTTCTTATGCTATGCCATATTTTTACACATTTCTCCTTCCTCATTTTTGTCATATGCCAGATATCTAGTCAGCTTTGCATGTTAAAAGTGACGTTGGTAAATGCTACCTCTCACATGGAACATGGGCTTCTCCTTGGTGGAGATTGGTATATTTTGCCCTCTTTTTATGCTTTAGCATATATATTCCTGGCGTGAATGTAATTTTGACCATATCAGTTGCTCTGTTCAGAACATATGTTCTACTTTCCCTGCAGAGGCTTGGAGGTTGTACAGTGTGATACACAACCCTGGAGAAATCAAAGGATTGTAAGAAAGGCATATTACAAGCATCATTAGGTCAAAATGCATGCATGCACTAATGCATACTTGTATCATCTCCTTCTTCTCTCTCTTCCTCCTCTGGTGAAATGTTGGATTTACAGTTCGTTAAATGGCGTGCTTACTAATTTCTTCAGTCCTTTTGCTATTTACTTTTTAGTTGAACCATGGTGGTCCTTTAGGTGTTATTTTCCCAGAGAGATGTTGAGGACCTTCTCCATCTGATCCATTGGTTCAGGAAACTGGAGCATGCTGCAGAATTGCACCAAACTTTATGACTTTGCTTGGTTGGTACTGGAATAGCCTTTGCTTTTCTCTTACCTTCTGTTTCTATCACGTTGAATGTGTGAAAAGCTGTGTTACCCTGTTTGAACACCAAACACCAAAGAATCTTAAGTGAAGTTGCCTGGGCTCCCAAGGGATGCGAAACAGATGCTCTTTCTGAAAGTTGCTATTTCCCTCCCTGTACATTCACCATCTTTGGAGAAAGCAGTATACAGTAGCTAGCTCATAGTGCAAAGGAGCTTTGCTTAATCTCTGCCACTATTTTGGCTCTGCCATTTTAGCAAATTTTGTTACTATTGCTTGTTCAGAGTCCATTAATATACCTTACTGTTTCTTGTCCATAAAAAAAAAACACAGAAAAGAGGAGGATCCAGCCATCTCACTCTGTTTTGAGAAGTATGTTCAGATAGCTGTTTGTGTTATTTGTATCAGCTCTGTATGCTATTGCTATGAAATATCCAGATACTACAGGAAGTTTAGTGGGTCTACAGCGGATTATGAACGTTCTGATAATGTTACAAATAGAAAAGGAGAACAATAATTATTGGATACACACAATTTAATCTGGAAGAAAACAAACTTAAAATAGTATTGTTTCAGTTATTAAAAATGTAGCTGGAAGAGAATACATTTTGTGGGTTTTGTGGCATGTGATATAATAACACTTAACAATGTGCCAAGAAGCATAAAATGCAATAAAGTAAAATAAAAAATAGAGATACTAATGAATGGAAGAAATTTCTAAAAATCAGAAGTTCCAACAGAGGTTGACAATAAACAATGTGGATTGTGTGCCTGTGTGTACAGACTCAAGTGCTTGTGTTGTTTTCTTCTTTGAAGTATTCTGTGATGGTAGGGCTGGCTTTCCCTGATCACTGGATGGGAGAGACTATTTTTCTGATCCTTTTAGGAATTTCATATGTTTTAACATGCACCTTGACCCCATAACTCAAGATAGCCTCTCTGAACACAAGGTTTTTAGGTAAATTATCGTAAATTAGCTATATTTAAATAAACAGTCATTGTCTTCCTCCCTAAGCTTTATCTTAAAAGTGCTTTTGACTACTTTTTTTAAAAAAGAGAGCCCTCTAATTTTTCTTTTTTAGTTCTCCATCTTAACTCTTTGAAACTGGCTTCATGCTATTTCTGACACCAAACCAACACCTTTGCCTTTCCCCACTTCTTATCCCTTTATAGCAACAGATGTTGAAATTTTGTATCCCTTTTATCTGCCCCCTTTTAACCTCTTCCTGTAATTAGGTTCCCCTTGTTAGCAGTACAAAGTGGGGCTGATCTGCTACCTGTCCTGCCTTTTGAGCTATTGTGACCG
Organism: Phrynocephalus versicolor; assembly: GCA_023846285.1. Classification (NCBI taxonomy): domain Eukaryota; kingdom Metazoa; phylum Chordata; class Lepidosauria; order Squamata; family Agamidae; genus Phrynocephalus; species Phrynocephalus versicolor. Next base: position 15,890,043 of record JAHTLZ010000379.1, on the reverse strand, counting down.
AACGCATGTGGTTTCAGGCTGTTTGAAAAATTCTCTTCCCCTTAATAGTGGTGGGTGGGTGGATAAAGATTGTGACTGTGTGTGTGTGTGTGTGTGTGTGTGTGTGTGTGTGTTTCTTTATCTTGGCCAAAGGAGGAAGATCAGGGTAGCGGTAGATATGTGATGAGAAAGCCGCAGACCTTTGCCTCTCATCTTCTTGGTCTTCTCTCCCTTTCCACTTTGGTATCTTTTCTTTCGCCTACAGATAGATATTTTGGGAAAGCCCCTTTTGCTGTCTTTAGTTCAAATAAATAGAACATCCCTCTCTCTCTTTGTATGTTTGTATGTGTACACATACATGCATGAAGTATGAGCAACACACAAGACAAAAAACACTGACATGCTAAATGCATATGCAGCATGTATATCTTGTATGCATTGCATATATTTTATGCACCACAAAGAAAAGTACTTGAAAATACGTAACAGCAAAGATATGCTGTGAAGGGATGTTCATGCTACACCTGAATGTTGGATTTTTACACCTCTCCGTAGCAAAGATGTATATGTCTGTTTCTTCCATGCCATGTCAACAGCATGAAAAGATGTTGTGTGGATCACATAAATTACCATCTGGTGTAAAATGCAAAAGTGTTCTTAGGCAATCTTCCAGTGTTCCTTGTGTAAAGACATTAAGGTACATCTCTTTGTGCAAACAAGACTCGTTTCTTGTTTCTGTCCCTTTTTGATCTCATAATATTGAATGAGGGCCTTGAGTCTTCAGCTGCTTCTTACTGGATGCACACAGTTTAGTGTTCCCTTGATCAGTACTGTACATCTATTTAATCTTTTTCATATACAATTCCTAGTTTTTAAAAGATCCACTTCCTCTGCCATAGTGTATATCGAGGTAGTGTAACTGTATATTTTGTTAGAAGTATTTTGAGTTTAACAAGCAAACCCTTTATCTTTGGGGGCTGCTTTAAGATGTTTTTAATATTTGAGCTGCCTTGGGTCTTTCTGAGGAGAAAAGCTGGCATATATATAGGAGAACAAGACCAGTGAGGAAGGGAGAGGAGAACAAGACCAGTGACAAGAGGTCAAAGATGCCTATAAGATGGAGGATTTGCACTAGATGTATTCAGACCGATGAAGCTGTTTGGATGAACAGCGAAACATTTCTATCTCTCAAAAAAGAAGTCCAGTTGCCATGACTCAACTTCCAGATAAACTCACCTGGATGATTGAGAATCTTCACAGATCTGACCTATGGTTGTCCAGTTTTCTTTTGAATGCCTGCAGCATTGGAGCGCTCATCACCTCCTCAGGTTTTTGGTTACATTATTTTACCGCTCTAACAATCAAGAAGTTTTTCCTGATATTCAGAGTAAATCTGGCTTTCTGTAATTTGAGCCCATGTGGGATGATTGAGAACAGATCCCACCCCTCCTCTACCTGCCAGGTATTTGAAAAATACTATCATATCTGCCCTTAGTCTTCTTTTCTCAGGGCTAAACATGCATAGTTATTTCAGACTTTACTTAGCCTTTAAGCAATTGTCCTCTTGATAGCTGGTGACAGTCACGACTGCATTGTCCAGTGGTTCCCAAATAATTTAGTCTTCATTCCTTTGACTTATTGACCACAGCTCTCCAGTACAGTAGGACTTCTTTTTTCCTTAAAAACCTAGCTTTTTAGGCTTTTCTCCAGACTGGTAGACAACTGTGGTATCCTACAAGATCTCAATGACACCTTCAACTGTCTACCATTACCTGCCTATTGCCTTAAAGTGTTGATATTGTTGTAAAGATTTATTACTTGTTGTAATTCTGATTAAGTTTTACTTTATTTTTACTTTATTTTATTTTGTCGTCTTGTATTGATTTGTAAACCATTACAGTTGTAAAATGCCCAGAGTGGCACTGTCGCCAGATGGGTGGTATAGAAATCTAATAAACAGATAATAAACAAATGCATATTTCTCACCATTGTTACTTTGAAGATCTTTCAACATTCTTTAAAACCTGCTGGTCATGTACCTCACTGTTCTTCTTTAGATGGGTAGCATGAAACCGTTCACAAAGATGAGAATATGCCTGTTTCCCAACTAACTGTGGTACATTAAGAGGTCCACATAGGTCACTGTATATTAGTTCTAGAACTCCTCTGCTTCTCTTCTCAGTTCTTAGTGTGAATGAAAGTATAACACATTTATTTTTGACACAGTTTATACACCTGTCAATACTGTTTGCATCCTGGAAAGACTTAGCAAGATACCTAGCAAGATTTAGGTTCTGTATCTCAAGCACCACCTTTGGGATTATGTGAACATTGGGATTTATGTGAATGGTGTCTGAGTTAGGTTATGAAGACTTCCCTTTCTCCGGTCAGTTTTTGAGTGACTAGTCTGACATGAATGTTGGATATGCATTTTAGAAGTAAATGAATCCTCAGTTTTGTTGTCTTTTTTGTTTGGGGGCAATGTGCAAACATGCTTGTTGTGCTTGTCAGACTCATAATTTGAATACAGTTTATACTGATGTACATTGATGAACTGTTTGCCAAACTTTTCTTGTTCCCTTTGTTAACTTTTCTTGTTCCCTTTGTTCTTAAGTATCCTCTTACTGTATTGTAATTTTTTCTTGTAGTTCTAATGGAGGCTAGGCATCATCTTGTATACACTAACTTTATATGCAGCATCTCTAAATAGCGATCTTTTGTTGCTCCCAACCAGTCTTCACAATTTTTCCAGCCAGTAAGATCTTTCTGCACTTCTTTTGCATTATTTATTTTCCTCTGAATGATTAACAATATGAAGCTGTACCTTTTATTTTCTTTTAAGTGACTGAAATATTTTGGATTTCTGTACTTTATGTTTGGTGTTTTCTTGGTCTTGATCATTTCATAATCCATACTTTTTCACAACTGTCCCTTTTCTTAACGTTTAATTTGAAACCAGAACTTGAATTACAATTACTTTTAAAAACATCTAGTATTGTCTGCAGCCATAGAGAAAGTAAGGAGGATGAAAGATTTGTTCTGAGGGGGAGGCAGGGAATAGGAGGCAGCAGAAGGAAAGAGGTGCATAGGAATGACTACTGAAACCAGGTCTATAACCATAATTACTAAAAGTGTTACCTACTTCCATATGGACCAGAAATTCCCAACTAATCATGTCTGATGCTCAGAGCATTTTAGATTGTGCACTGCATGTGGATGAATGTGCAGATTGCATTCACCATGCAACTTCCATGCTGTGCTGCCCTTTAAGTGCAACTTGTGCCTCACTCCCAAGCACCCACAAAGATGCAGGTTGTATTGATTTCAGTAGATAGTTCCCAGTAAATGTGGTTACGGTCAGGGCTTTAATAGGTTCTGGGTGGACTCAAGTTTCCTGCGCCTTTAGTTGTTCTTACAGCATTAGGAGTTCTTCTGGCACAGGTAAAGCACAGTATTTACTTTTGCCTCTGTCTTGAACTCGTGACTTGTGACCTTTTTTTGGCTCTCTTCCATTGGTTTGCATGGTATCTCTTCCACACCTAGTAACAAAATCCTCCAGTATATCTTTTGCTCTGATCATTTTCAAGCTCATGTGCTGGGAGACAGTTTTATTTTCCTCTAGGTGACAAGAACCAGAAGACACAATAAAGAATAAAAGTACCTAAATTTGGGATGGGGACACACACAGCGTGCTCTCCTCTCGTTTGGGCTAGCTCATTTAAAAAGGTGGCTTTGTTTTGATTTGGAATCTCCATTTTTCTCCTCTCTTTCTTCTTTCCCTTTTTTTGTCTGATGGCTGAAGGGGACCTCCAAAGTGCTGTCTGTTCAGAAAGAAGCTATCCAGTGGCTTATTCCCACACAACTCCCTGCCGGTTCTCCTTGCTGCACCCCCCCCCATTTGAGAGAATGTCTCCCACCTTCAAGACATTCTTCACATTCTTTGCAGAGAAAGGGGGTTAAACGTCTGAATTTGGGGGTCACCATGTTATACAAATTGCAATCTAATCGTTTTTACAAGAACACACGTGTGCTAAGAAAAAGAAACCCGAACAAGAAAGACAAGGAGACAGACAGCTTTCTTTGTCCTTTCTCCCCCGAATGTTCTGTGCCATTGTCATATTGTCGTGTCTCTCTCCCTTCTTTGCTTCTGGGAGAGAGTGATTTGGTTTGATAGTTAAATTGGCCCGTAAAGCAGAAGGGCTTGGTGCCATTTCTGTTTGTTTTCCCAAATAAAAGCCCCCGAGGGGTCTCTTTTGCACTGTTGTGGATTTATTTGAGGAAACTGGCTTTTTCCCATAGCTGCATGTCAGTTTATCCTCTGAACTTAACCTTATGACAACCCGGACAACAAAAACTTTCAGGGTCCCAGGGCCAGGAAAGGTAAAGAAATTGTATCTCTTTATTGGGCCCTTCAAAGTGTGTGTGGGCTAATTCAGAGTCACACACAAAACAGAGGGCAAACCCTTCTTCCATTGCTGCCACCACTCGCATTGCCACCCGGGCAGAACCGAAAGGCATGCGTGTCTCCAGCTGGCAAAGGAGCATTATAAGTGAAGTGCAGTCTGCGGTTAATTTTAAGAAAACAAACAAATCTGTCAGAAGAAACTTGTTATTGTTGCACCCCAGAGTGTCTTTCAGTCTGGTTTATTTATATATGGTCCAGGAATACTTTACTGATAAGCTCTTAGTTGTGAATTCATTGAAGTAATTGACTGCTTATATACTTGCACTTGCTTCTTGCCAGGCATAGACTTTATTCCTGTTGTATTTATTAGAGCATAGTGAAAAAAGAAGTAGCTACTCCCTTTTACACACTGGTGTGTTTCAAGACAGAAGCATACCTTTGAACCAAACATTAGGCACCTTGATGCAGTTTTGTATGGTTTTTATTGATATCTTGTGAATTGTAGCCTCATTTTTACTAGCAATGTTAAGCATTACTATATTTGTATTCTAAACTGTCTTGAGGAAGAAACCTTGTGAATTTAATTTTGGTTAAAGGTAAGCAGCAGGCAGGTCAGTAATGAAATTGTATATTTCTGTCGGAACAGCTTAGGGCTTCCCTCCTGATCAGTAGCCTGCATTTAGTTACAACAGAGAGTTAAACAGCTTCAACTCCTTTTAACTACATGTTTACTTTTGCTTCCCTGATTGGAAGGGCAGTGTTCATCAATAAGGAATAAATGTCGGATTTCAGTGATTAGGTTAGGTCTGTGTTAATTTTTTTCTGTCATTATGGATGCTTGCAAGAGAATAATATACACATTTAAGATTATGATTTAATTTATTTTAACATGTGTCTATGTACTTATTAGAAGCAGTCTGATTTTCATGCAGAAACAGCTTAAAGATAGCCAAGCATCTTTTCCTTTTAAAACCTGGCTGAAGGAATAATGTGGGGAAGCTGATACTCTAGTAGACTTGAATTCATTCATTCATTTATTTTATATTTGAATGGAGCAACACAAGCCACATACAAAATAATTAAGAGATAAATAAAAAAGTTACTGTGGGCCTGGCATGTTAGAAGAAAGCTACTTTTAAATTGTTGCTGTCTAAGAAGAGGGGAGAGAAAAAGAGCTACCTGTTTTTCTGTCTATAAGACTCCCCCATGTATAAGGCACCCCTTCCCAACCCAAAATTACAGTTTCTCAACCACACAGTTGTCTCCTTGGTTTACTTTGATGTATAAGATGACCCTCAATGTTTAGTCTAACAATTTTAGACAAAACTATTGTCTTGTACATGAGAAAACACTATATTAGTTGCTAATCTATAGCTATCAATGTCTTAATGTAAAAAGTGAGACAGTCCTTTATAATTTGCATGCTGGATACTGTACCAGCAAAATATGAATCAGTAATCAGTTACTTTTATTAGCGCAGAGTTGCTATGACTGACAAGTGGTAAAATGTGTGTGTGTTGTGTCGTTACAGTCGTTACCGACTCTTCGTCACCCCATGTCCATGGAGTTTTCTTGGCAGGAGTACTGGAGTGGCTTGCCAGTTCCTACTCCAGGCGCCTACAGCTCCTGGTATTCCTTGGAGGTCTCCCTTCCAAGTACTAACCAGGGCCGACCCTGCTTAGCTTCCGAAATCAGGCGAGATCAGATGTGCTTAGGGCATCTAGGCAGTTGATAAGTGGTAAAATACCAGTCTTCAAACATTTGAAGTGCTGTCATGTGGACGATAGAACAAGTTTTTTTCCCCAGAAGGTAAGTTCTGATGTAATGGATTCAAATTATGAAAAAGATAATTTCACCTAAATATTAGAAAGAACTTCCTAACAGTAAGAGCTGTTCAACATTGGAAGGAGCTGTCTAGGATGGCACACTTTTTTGAACAGACACTGGGTGCCAATCTGTCAGGACCACTTTAATTGTGGATTTCCTCCTTTGGTGGAGTAGAACAGCTGGCAAAATGTTTCCTCACAGATCACAGTGTGTGTTCAGCACTCCAATCTGTTGAGCAACCTTCAGCTTAACAAGCTGATGACTGTGCACTTGAAAGGGCCTTGGGTGGTAGTGAGAGATACAGGAGCTTCTTTTATTTTTATTTTTATTAGAATCCATCAAAAATAAGAAAACTATACCTTCTTTTCAATTTGAGAAGAGCATTGTTGGTTGGAGTCCAAATGTCATTGGGTAGTGCTGTGAGCAAAAAGATTCCCTATTTCTTTTATGCGCCTCCATTACAGAGATGATACATTTTTATTTAATATATTCAGCTTCACCAAGTATTAAGTTGCATCTCCACAGTAGTTTATAACAATTTTCTTTAACCCTTATGGATGGATGTATTTCTCATTCTTCTTTTCGTCAACATTTTACCCCAATCTTCACTTTAATTTCTTTAACCAAATCTTCTTGCCACAAATCTTTTAATGCAAATGTTTTATATTTCACCTGCTTTAATATTTTATATACAGTGGTACCTCTACTTACGAGCGGCTCTGCTTATGAGCAATTTGACATAAGAGTGGAAAACCGTTGGCGTTTTAGCTGCTCCCTTACAAATTTTAGATGTGGTCTGCTCTTTTTTATTTTTTAGATTTTTTACTTTTATTTTTTAGATATGGCTGCTCTACTTCTGAGTTGTTCGACTTATGAGCATGCATTCAGAACAGATTAAACTCATTAAGTAGTGGTGCCATTGTATAATGCTTACTGTCCTCTCCATATTTTTCATTGTTCATAGTTTCTTTTTTAATTTCTTCAGATTTCATCATTATTCTGCCTCTCCTTCCTTCTATCCTTCTGAGGTCGGTAAAATGAGTACCCAGCTTGCTGGGGGGTGGGGGAGGATAATGTGTACCATTCATAATTAAATTGTAAACTGCTCAGACAGTGCTTGAAGCACTATGGGGCACTATCGAAGCAGAACACTTTGCTTTGCTTTTTGCTTTCCTGGATAGATCTAGTGGCACGTTTGCTGAGGAGTTTTGAGCTGAGTGTATGTATAGATTAGAGCCTTTTCTTGACTTCAGTGCATCTGCTTTCTCATATCATCTTTCTGTCTGTAATCCATGACTTCTTTTATGTGTATAGAATAATGGTGGAAAACCCGTGGTCTCCCAGATGTTTAACTACAATGTCTTTCATCCCTGAACATCTGCTGTGTTGATTTTGGATAATGGGACATGGAGTTCAGCAACAGCAAAAACAGCACAGCTTCAGCCTCTGGACCTCAGGATTTACTCTGCTATTCACATTTGTGAACTAGGACTGATTTTATAAGAACACTAGTGTTATTCTTGTTGCTTTTCACCCCTCATAATGGATTTTTATTTTCTTCTTGCATGCTCTTTATAGCTCTAATGTTACCTTTTAATATTCTAAGATGTCTCTTCAAATTCCCTATTCTTAACTTGAATATGTATTAAATATTCTGGACTGTATATTGTCCCTCATTATTGTAAGCCACATTGAGTCCTTTTCTAAAGAGAAAGGTGGGATAAAAATATTCTAAATAAATAAATAAATAAATAAATAAATAAAGTCAATTTGAGCAGGCAGGAAAAATATCCCAGACTTATCAGGATGTTCTTGCTTGTATTTAAGGAAGCAACCTCTCGGTTGTTTCTGCTTTTAGTGGAGTTAAGATGCTCTTCACATCTTCGGGGTTCTGGCTACACTGCGGCAAGACAACTTGATAAGTGCTCCAGCTTTTCAAGTTGAATTCCTTCAGATAAAGGGACCCTAGTAAGGGTAAAATTTCTTTGGAAGGGAAATGAAGAAGAGGCAGCAACTGTAGACCACAAAGGGCGCTTTTACATGACCCCTAAAATCCGAGGCATAGGGCTCCCAGATGCGGAGCTTAAAATTATTTTCCCACCAGCTGCGCACTAAAAAAAAATTAAGTACAACCATGGCCACCTAAGCGCGCCCCAGCGCATTTTAAAAGTACCTGGTCTCTGGAGGTAAAAAAATCTCTGATGTGGATTGTAAAGCAGTCAGTGCTGGGCTGCCTCGCCTTCTGTTTGTTTTTGTTTTTTTGCCTCCCTCCCCTTTAAGAGACTGGAATGCTTCCGGGGCTGCTCTGACCGGCAGACAGAGGTGAGCCTGCATTCTTTTCTCCCTCCCCTCACCGCAGACAGGAGCAATGGCGTGCGTAAGGGTGGGAACACAGCAAGAGGAGCAAACCCCCACAATCTCTGGTCCGAATTTAAGTTGCCAGCGGATCTTAGGGGTCGTGTAAAAGCGCCCCAAGGGAGCGGCGGTGTACTTTGTGGAAGCAAGAAAATGCTTCATCTCCCACTGGAGGAAGACCTTCGCTATGGCAAAGGCGAAGCTGTCAGTGCTGGACATTAAAACTGTAAATATTTTGCATGTTGTGATTAGAATGCTTCCATCTCTTTCTGTGCAAAGCTTCTCCTTGGTATCTGGAAAATCTTTCCTTCAAAGAAGCACTAAACCCCCTTCTGAAGAAGCAGCTTTTAGCAAAGACGGGGTGAATGTTTTCAAAAGTCAAGCACAGAAGTGATTGTTTTCACATTATTTCATGAACATGCCTTTCTGCCTATTGTTCTCTTCTTGTGGAAAAATATTTTATGCCTTTGCTGCTCTTTATATGTGGTGGATATAAAGACAAAATTTAAAGGAAACTACCTTATGCGTCTGTGCTTTCTATATGTTGAATTTAAAGACGCAACTGTAAGAACAGAGTTGGGAAAGTTGTGTTTTTTTCAGAAAACATCATCTGACCTTGGAGTAACCGCATGTTTTGAAACAATGCTTGAAGGGTGTTCCTTGCTGCTTTGGCTTCAATCTAGTCTAGTTACTCTCCTCTGTACCTCTCTTTTTTGGAAACTTAGTGGCAGATGCTATTACAAGCAACCCTTTCGTGAACTATAAAACACAATGGATTGGAAGAACATATTAGAAGAAGGTTTTGCCAACATAATTCTATCCAGTTTTCAAAAATTATTGATATCTACACAGACTCAACCTCTGAAGATACAGAGATTTTCATTTCTGATAAAGTCACAGAGGCAAAACTGATAAGTCAGGATGGAGTGGTTCATAACACTGGGTCTCTAGAAAAAACTGAAATTTGTTCTGACCAGGAGATTGTGCTAAAACATACAGCTGATCATAGTCTACAGACAAACACAACAAGATTGATGCAGGATAAATCTTTGGATATGCCAAATTCACAAAATATGATAAGCACAGCTACTGAAATCAGCTTGAATCAAGAGATTAAACCAGAACAAAGGGCGTATCTCTACCTGAAGACAAACATAACAAGAATGGTGCAGGCTAAATCCTTAGATGTGCCAAGTTCTTGGAATATGATAAGCACATCTGTTTTACTTAATATGGGTGCAAAAAACAGGAAAATGTGGGACTTTTTCAGTAGCAGAGCGGCCATCAAGATTACTATCAAGGTAATACAACAACCTGTGAAGATAAAGGATTTGACAAGGGGGGAACAACCTGTGAAGGTGAGGGGCTTGGCAGGAAAAGGGAAAATTGAAAAAAAGAATTTCTGGCTTAGTGAATCTATTACATAAAATTGTTTTCTGTATTCTGATTGTGTGAGGCCACTAGTTAATTGGTATGATATGGGAAATGGAAGTGTGAAGATAAACCTGATATATAAATAAATGTCAATCTGTTAGATTTTTAAAAGAATAGAGGCAGTTAGGTATAGAAAAGAACTTCTATGCATAAAGTGAAACATATAGACCAGGAGGTAGCTCTCTTATAATAGCCCATAAAGTATTAATTTGAATTAGTGATTATTGCATCTTCACACTTCGATTTCCCATATATATACTAAATATATACTAAATTGCTTAGTACTGAAGAGCTAAACAGTGAGTTTGAATAGATTGTTGAGATGTAAGTAAAGATAGAATAAGGAAACTAAGTATGAAAGTATGCCCACTTAAGCTGGGAAGTGATATATGAATTATATTGGGCTCAAATGTTGGGAAAACTGTGACTGAAGCAGTAACATGACAGGAGATAGGCAATATATTTGTTTTATGTAATTTAATGTAGAAAATAAATAAAAATGTAAAAATGCTCTTCACCACTTTGCAAGCAGGTAAAGGAGATTCAGTTTTCCATGGATTAGGTGGAGGAATATGATGTTGGTACCAAAACACATCATGATTTTTGGAAAATCAAATCGAGATATTTGAGGAGCCACGTTGTAAATTCAGATATTAATGGTACCAGGTCTATGCATATGGCCAGCATAAGGCATGTCACTTATAGCTTCTACAGATTCCAGCCCTGTCCTGTAATTACTAACCATTTGAGGGCCTAGTTCTTTTTGCTTAGCGAGAAGTCCTGCTTTCTCTACCTGTGTGGGAGTCCTCCCTCTCACCTCTGTTCTGATCCTATAAATGTCTTCACCTTCTGGCACAGGGTTTTATGAATCAGGCAGACTACCACACTCTTTCCTCCTAAGGGTTAACATGTTAAGAGCTTGTATAGCAATTCCTGCTTTGAAAAACACAATGTAAGTGCAATAACACAGCACCCCTGGATTCAGGTTTTGGGGGCAGGGATGAGGATTAATTCCCGCACTTGATGTTAAAGCTTGTCCGAGGAGTTTGCCTTGGGGGGAGCATTGCTAGGGCCGACTGGTCTTGTTAAATGGTTGCTAAGGCCCTGGCATTGTGGCCCAATGGAGTGGCCCACAGTCACGGTCACGGAGGGAATTACACAGCCACAAAGAAATTGTTATTCTCCGTAATCTGCTCTTTGGAGAGTGACTGGGGGAGATGGGCCGGCCCCAGCATGTCGCCGGTGCTGTGATCACGGAAGCGTGTTGGCTCTGACCAGTGGGGAAGGGCTCACCTTCAGATCTGGGGGACACCAGTGATGCTGGTGCTAATCTGCTTTCTCAGCAATTTTGTTCCTCTGACACAACGGTGTTTACTTGTTTGAACATCTCCTGAGACTCTATTTTGCCTATTGTGTGGTCTTTATCCTCCCCACCCCCATGGGGCTTTAGCCCAGATTACAGATGGAATTAAGGCCTCTGGCTCGGGTGCCCCAGAAAGACTGATACGGGATCAAGGAGCAGAAAGTAACAAAATAACTGGAAGGCCGAGGGGGGGGGGGAGGTGCTAGTTGCTTTAGGGAGTGGAGGCTGTATTGTCCCGTGAAGCGAGAGCCAGTGCAGGAGTCTGAAAAGCAGGCGTTCAGTGCTTTGTGTCCAGTTCTGATTAGACCGTTAGGGAGGAGGAGAAGGGCTGGGAACATGTGGGTCTTTAGTGGCTGAATGGGCTTCATTGGTCGCTGTTGTCTGAGTGGTAGTGAGAACTGTGGCAGCCTGGCGTTCTCTTGTGAGGGAGGTGGGAGGAGGGAGGACAGATGGGGTATGTTGACCCTCAATTAGGAGCATGTATTAATTAATCAGAGAGGTCTGGGCTAGACAACCTTGTAATTGTAATGAAGGAAGGGGCTGCTTAATTCTCTTTATTCACAACCTTTTATTCCCTCTATTCTTTTGCTGTTCATGCCCACTGTCTTTTGATAAAGTTTCTTTTTTTAGTTTGTGCCGATATTTGTATCCTTTGTAGCAGGAGTTCACAGTCTTTTTTATATCTTATGTCAGCGGGACACTTCAGGTTCATGTATGTTTGTGCATATGTACTCAGTCTGAGTACGATACCATCCCACTGCAGTCCCCAGTGAGGTCACCTGGTTCTGCTGGTTAGGCTCATCCTTCCTACTCATCAGCTAGGCTGTGAGGAAAAGTTTTAAGTAGCTACTATGTGCCTTTAGGTTGCACACCATTATTCCATAGGGTATCCATATATAACTGAAGCCATTGCTCTTTCCATTTCTGCAGTTGAGGTATTTTTCTATAGACATGAGGTGGGATGGGGTTTGGGGCAGGGTTCAGAAATTTCTGCAACCATTGTGAATGGGTATCTTAAGAAGCAAACTAGATTGCATTTCTAGAGCTAGGGTGGGCATTTGAATCTCATTTTACGGGAAAAGGAAATATAAATCCAATTAAGAACCAACAGATAGAACTTATGACCCATGTAGGTGCTTATGTACTGCAACATCATTAGGTTGAGAGAGTTGCTGGGTGTCCAAGAATATCTGGAGGATGTCCACCCCTATTCTAGTGTTTCCTATTGTGTAGTCTGGTTCAAACAATGGGAAGGAATTCAGTTTCTCTTTCATTCTTGTTTATGTGGGGGCAAGAGGTGGAGCTTAAATAGACCTCTGAGATTTCTTTGAAGCTGTAGCTACACTATTTTATATCCC
>JAHTLZ010000379.1:15819411-15877312 GCA_023846285.1 Phrynocephalus versicolor | reverse complement strand
CAACATTCTGAGCTAAGTTCTGCTTACTTTTACTTCTTAGCTAAGAGCTTTGTCATTTTACTAAAAATTATTTTTGATACATTTACATAGCTTACTGTTAACTTATCTGTTGACTTGTCTGGCAGTGTTGCAGCATGTTGTAGCTGGACATAGCTGTAGAATACTTAAAACATAGTATTTTATTCCAAAGAGGGAACTAGACCCCAACCAATGTATTTGTGTCTTCACATTTGTCAAGTTACAACAGCTACAGTCATGTGGCTTCTGTGCCTAGTATGTGATTTTTGCTTTATACAAGAACTTTACAAAGGACACATTAATTCTGATTACTGTAGTGCTAGAGAGGTGAATAATGGCCTTTATATTGGGGAAATGGCCTCTGAATAATTTATCGGGTATGCTTTTGTGCAACTAGTGGTGTTTTTGTTATTGGGCACACATTGTTTCGCATTTGATCTGTCCTTCAGCATGTGTTCTACTGTTATGTTTTCCTAATATACTGTGTGACTGTGAATATTAAACATCATTATGTAAGTCTGGGCTTGATTTCCTTCTCAGTGGGCAGCTGGTCACTTGCCTTGGGACAGATTTCCACCGAGGAGCTGGAGTCCTGGATGTTTTCTATGAAACACCTTTCACTTTGCTGTCTTGTGGGTATGATACCTACATTCGATACTGGGACTTAAGGACAAGCACAAGGTTAGTCTTGGAGCTTGCTTGCTTTTCTAAGTTGGCTGGAAAATATATCTAGCTAGCTTCCAGGATGGTTTGTTTTGATAATCAAAACTGGCTGTAATGGCTGGTGAATGAGTACAGTACCTAATGGAACATTTTCTAAAGCTTTGTTTTTTACTCTACTCCTCCCCACCCACAGGGAATGTGTCAAGAAATGGGAAGAGCCACATGACAGTGCCCTGTATTGCATTAGGAGTGATGGAAATCACATGGTTGCCAGTGGCTCTTCTTACTATGGCGTGGTCCGTCTCTGGGATAAGCGGCAAACCAGGTGCTTGCAGGTGAGGCATCATAATTATACTCCCACATGCTGGTTGAAAAGTGTAGTGTACTCTTTAACAAGTTATTCCATAGGTAGTAATAGATGTGCATCTCTGTGTGACACCTGTTTATTGCTGATTATTTGCTTCATATGAAAACAAATGGGCAGGGCTTTTTATTTTGGTGAGAGACCTCAGTTACAAACCCTAGCCTATTTTAGTTGTTGAAAAGATACTGCACATCTTAGGGAAGGGACCAGTATAAGCAGCTGCAGAGGGCTGAGATATAAATGTATGCATCACCTGGTTCCTATCCTTATGAGGCAAAAACAAGATGTTAGATGCACCTTATTGTTGTGGTTCTAGGATAAAGAATTCTCTCCGCCTGTAATTTCATGGGACCAGATGGATTAGGCCTCCCCCCCCCCAATTATGACTTCAAATCAAATCTGTGGTTACACAAGGATGAGAAACCTTTGGCTTTCCAGATGTCCCCCCCCCCATGTTTTTGCCAATTGGCTGTGTTGCCTGGGCCAATAAACTGAAACCTCTGAAGAGCCAAAGTTTCATCACCAGTTATGTATGTAGCAGCTATGTTAAGCTGTTGCTGCAGTAACTTCATCTTTTAATAAAGAGCCTAGCAGTGCCCTGTGTTTTTGTCTTAGTTCAATTTTGTTATTCCATTGGTATGATATATTTAAATTGATGGAGCTCATAGATTTCAGTGGATGCTGCGTGATTGTACCCTGTCATAGGCTATTACTACTAAATAGCATAAATCACTTATTTAGAAAATTTATATTATTTTTCAGAGTTTCTCCCTGTCTTCACCTGTAAGCAGTCCTGTGTATTGCCTACGATTCAGCACCACCCATCTTTATGCTACCTTGGCATCTGCATTGTATGCCCTTGATTTCACCACATCCTGACAGTTGGCCTGGTCTGCAGCTATAGTATCTAGCTCAGGGAATATCAAGAAGAAATAATGTCCTTGAGATATGTAGCAGCCTGAAATTCATGAAGTGCTAAGAACTACCCCATCTAGAGGAATTCATCAGCCTTCTGGTTTCACTTGCGTGTTTGATTCCAACTATTCATTTTGGTGCATGCAGCGAATCCAACTGTGCTGGATGTGTTGGATTTGGTTTAGGAGGAAGTGACTGAATCTGGAACAGGAAAGTATGGAATAGCCTTTTATTTCAGCTTTACTGATGCTTATCACTGCCTCATAAATGAACATTGACCAGAAGATGGCAGTTTCAGCTGAGTATCTGCACTGTTGTACTGAACTGTACCGTTGGAATCTGGCAACATACAAAGATGGCTTCATTGGACAATTATTGACAGATGAGTGTGCTGAATAAAACTGTTAACATGGATGCATGACATCTGTGGTGTGAGTCCCATGGATTTCAAAATAAGTACTTGGCTAGCGGATCTACAGTATATTAGATCAATCAAATTCATGATTTCTTTGTCCACAAATGTAAAATACTCATATAGTTGTGGCATTCAGTTAACTATTGAAATAACTCTTTTAATAAACCAAAAATATAAATCTGATACAGAGCGTGGTTAACATAACCTACATGTAGCAATGAAGGATCAGACCAGAGGATAATCTTTCTGTAGTATTCAGTGCAATATTCAGGTACCAATGCTTCTAAGACATTATGGCCTTCAGCATTATATGCTGGCCCATGTCATCTCCTTACACCAAACTTCTGTATTTATCATGCATGCCCAGCACTTTCTACTAACCAGGCACTACCTTCCATAAAGGCATACAATCTTTCTTAAAGCTATCATTTCCACTCACAGCAAATTCAACTGGTTGATGTTAATGATGCTATAGAAAACCCATGGCTAGTAAGAAACAAATTGAGGGCATCAGTGTACTTGTGGAGCCCAAGGCTTACAGAAGTTCCACTAAAGTAAAATAGAACCACATGAACTTGGTAGCCTTAAAAAGGTTTCTGTTTTGGTTGGGGGGAAAGAAGAATGAATGGGGGGGGGGACATACTCCATTGGCTAGAATCCTTAACAGGAGCACTCTACACTGCAGTATTTTGTCATGGATTCTGTTTGTTTAGCACATTCACCACTATAATACAGTATAACAGTGAGCCCCACCCCCAAAAAAGGAAATGACTGTGCTTTTAGGATTGGGTAAGCAAGCACTAAATACTTTTACAGTATATACAGAAATGTCTTACATCAAATTGTAGATATGTGTTCTTTTTGCATACTTGTGTGTCCTTTTTAAGTCTTCTGCACTGCTACTCACACATGAAATTGTGCAATAACACTAGGAAAATATTTCTAGTGGGAATAGGCAGACATGCACATCTGTTTTGTGTATTCTTTCATATATGTGGAATAAGGAAACTGGAACAAAAAAGTGTTTTTATTATTTAAAAATAAACAGGCCACCTCAAAATGTGATGTACATGACAGTATAATAAAAAATGACTCCTCAGAAAATACTTTTCTAGAGCAAATGAAGTAATGAGAATAAAATCCATTATGCTTTGTCTGAATTAAGAGGGCTAGGTAAGCTCTTTCAGGCAGACATAGGAAATCAATCCTGTATTTCAGATCACTTAGGATGTTATAATTCTAAACATGCTTAAAACAGTTGTGAAGTTTTCCTTGGCTCTTGCATTTGCCATAAGATGATTTGGAAATGGCTGAGAAAGTTTTGACTCATCTTTTTTCTACAAGCTATCATATTATTGTTGAAACCAAGATATCTGACAAACATCACGTTTTCATGTCCTTGAAGTACTTCAGATAGAAAAGTGCTTCTAGATCATATAGATAAAAGAGATTTTCTTCATCCAGAAGGGTAGAAAGCATGATTCCTAAGAGACTGGTGCCGCTAAGTTGAGCTGAGTGTCCTCAGGAGGCTTCTGGAGAGTTTTAAAACATCTAGGAATGTTGCTTTTCCAAAATACATTAAGGCCATCAAAGCTTTTCCCAGCACAAACAAAAGCCACAAAATATGGATAGACAACATATTCTGCAACTATTAACAAAATAATTGGCTATTGTGTTTTGCAGTCCCCATCTTCATCATTTGCTGCTTTGATCTTCTTTAGATCTTTTTGTAGCTCCTCCTCTGCTGCTATAATCTCTGTTGGTTTCTGATACTATAAAAGGGGGGAAATGCCTATATTTATTTTTAGTGCAACAAGAGTTGTCATTAATAAGTGCCTTGTCTTCAAGAGTAAGCAGTACCAAGGTAAGTACAGGCAAAGCCATGAATGTCATGAATTCACAGAAGTACATAATTTCTTTGACCACATAAAATTCGATGACACATTGACCAAGTGGCTCCTCTCTCAATGTTATGCATTTAAATACATTATTTCTGAATGCTAGTTTTTTAACTTACCTCATTGCTAAAGCTTAGGTAGAGTACTAGACTACAGTAGTTGATGGCAAACCAAGCACTTATATTCTGTTGGCTACTGAGATGTATTGCATCTCTGCACACCCACAACTTGATATGTCCTAAGGACTTAGATTTCTACACTGAAATCCATAGCTTCATGGCAGATCTGATATGCTAAAAAGAGATAAGTGATGGGGAAGGATGAACATGCAATATCCTCAATATTGCAACAGGACTGGGATATCTTATCTGGAAATGCATTTCTTCACCATTAGACACGCAACTATAATTTTGTAAGTAGTCATTTGTGCATCCGCACAGCTCACCTTCATCTCCACCAATGGTGTCCCATGTTTGGTTGCTCCACTGCTGTGGCAGACAAGGCATAGAGGAGGGGAAAGGAGCCATGCTCATGAATATGTGATGTAAAGCTGGGGAACAGGGGTTCTCACCTAAAGTGCAGTTCACTCCAGAATATTCAGAGTTGAGACTCACACACACGTGACCTCCATGTGTTTCGTACGCAAATAACAACTCAATAAATACAGCTATAGGTAAGCAATTTTTCCTCTTCACAAAGGTAGGAATGCTTAAAAAGAAGGCCGGAAGAAAGGCTGTGTTAATACTGACCAAACTGTCAAGGACACCTACCGTGATGATCAGTGTGTTGTTAGAATGAGTAAAACTCAGAGCAGCAGTGTCTAAGGGCAGCTGGAACCTGTCAAGGTCAGGGATGGAGAACTTCTTATAATACCTGGATACAAAAGAGGAAGGTGTTGGCAAGTTTTTAAAACAGTATAAACAAAACCCTTAAGTGTATGATGGCTGCTTTACCTCTACCCATAATGATTCCAGGGCTTAAATATTAAGTACCCCAAACATGTGAACTGTTTAAAAGAAAATGTTCGTTGAATTTGAGGATGCTCCTAGCCAAAATGGGCAAAACTGCATGTGAGTAGTAACTGCAGTGTCATCTCCTTATATGTGATAAGCAACACTTGCAGTAGCATGTGTTCAAAAGCAAAATGTGTTCAAAAGCAAAAACCATGTGTTAATTTAGACTTGATCTTGCACTTATCATTAGAGATGGGCACAAACTGCTGAACCACTACTGGTTTGTTTTTAGACCAAACAGATGTTTGGCGCTTCTGATCCTCATCTCTTTCAACATGCACTCATTCAGAAGCAGCACCTGGAGGGGGCAGGGGAGGGAAGCACTGAAAAATAGAGATGGGCACAAAACAAAACACTGTTTTGTTGTTTCGTTATGAAATGCCAACAACAGCATTTCGTTTTTCCTTTTGTGCCCATCTGTATTTTTCAGTGCTTCCCTCCCCTGCCCCCTCCAGGTGCTGCCTCTGAATGGGTGCCTGCCAGGGAGGTGAGGCTCAGAAGCACCAAACATCTGTTTGGTCGAAAAACAAACCAGCACCAGGTTGGTAGTGTGTGACCATCTCTACATGCCATCATTATATTTTGATAAATCATCAGCAGTTTATAGAAGTATTGATAAAAATTCATGGTCTTAATCAAGGGATATCTCTCATTTCCAAACTCAACTGCAGTCTAATTTTTGACTCATAAAGGAAAAGGGCAGGACAAGTACCATAAAAACTTTAATGCCACTGTAATTTGGGGGTCCTGAGTTTCCATTGTCTCATACACCTTCGTTAGTGTACTGTTATTGTACACCTGAAAAAGTGGTCTCTCTTCTGTCAGCCACAGTCTAAACAAATTGGAAGACCATTGTTCTTAATATCCCCTCCCCCCCCAACCATCCGCTTCAGCATTGCTACCATTTAATCCCTTTGTTACTTAGAACTCTGCCCCTATGAAATTCCCTCCCTCCCCAACATGTTTGGGATGCTCACAAAGAGAATTTATTTCCTTATGTGAATCTCATGAGCATTTTTTCTCATTAAGATAGTTTTGCTTGGAGGTTGACTGTTTGAACTACCGCACCACAAAAGAGGAACACTTTATTTTCCAGGTATTAACGAAAATGCCTAGAAAGGGCAGCCAGCCCTGGCTGCTTGGCTTGCTAGCTAGGAATGTTTGTTACCGCAGGGCTTGGAAGCTTCTGTATGTATTTGGGGAAAGGTGGCAGACATGGATAATAATGGGGGTGTCAAAGGTTAAACAGCAAAGATTAGATGAACACAAAGACATGTTAAGGAAGTGTTAACTTCTTACTGATTGAGACAATATAAAAGCAGCTCCCAAAAAACCCAGTGTTTCAAAGAGTCTAGGAACCCTCCCAGAGAACACCAACTTTGCCCCCCCTCCTTCCCCAAGGCTGAAGCAGTGGGAAAATACCTGGTCCAGTCTCCAACTAAAATCTGTGAAAGATCAAAGGAAAACAATCTACTCCTCTGCGCCCTTCCAGTGTAATGTTAACTGCTACCTCGCCCTGCAATAATTGAATTGGCTGTGGCCAAAGAGGCTTTGCCTGTTTGTTTGGAAAGTTTTCTTTAATGGGTTTGTTTTACAGCAAGAGGGCTGGAGCAAATCCCACTTGAGCAGCCTTTTGCTGTGACTGAAGGGGACAACAATGAATGAGTTGGAAGGGGCTGCAATATTTTCTTTTTAACATCCCTTGTGGCAGCCTTGTGATGGCAGGGCTCTTGTGCCTTTAGCAGCTGTGTAGCAGACATTCAGTAAATTTAGCTTTCTCCCTTGCTGCATCTCAATGGCAAGAAAGGTTCTATCTGTTGAATTTCTGCCTGCCATACAGGTATTGAATGCATTTCCTACCTCCCTCCAATCTTTTAACTTAACCCTTTTAAGATTTCACTTTAAGTGAATGCAAAGAAATATTATTTACTATGGCATGTGCTAGATAAAAGTTTATATCAAGCCTAAACAAAAATGCACTTGATGCTAAAGTACAAAAAGCAGAAGAACTATATGAAAGGCTAAATATACACTGACAACACTTCAACCCTAGCCAAATGAATTTCAATGCTATTTATTTTATCTCCTCACTCTAACTATTTAGTCCAGGAGTGTCCAAACTTTTTGCAAGGAGGGCCAGATTTGGTGAGGTGAAAATGTGTGGGGGCTGACGATTCAGCCTGAAGTGGGGGGAGGGGAGAAACGGTGTCATCTTTGCGCATCTGCAACAGCCGCAAATGCTCTGGTTTCAAGGTGCCCAAGGGCCCAGTGGCTGTTGCACAGCCCAGGAATCGGCCCACGCACACTCAAGATGCACCACTGCTTGCGTATGCTGCCCTCCCTCGCAAGGAGGTGGGGAAGACACTGCAGTAATGGTAAGGGGAAGGACGGAGGCAGGGAGGACAGGCAAACCATAAAATAGCAAGATGACATCTCTAGCCAGCACAGGGAAGGGCCGGCCGGTGGGGATGAGTGACAGGCTGAGCTGGCAGGGAGAAGAGGCTGAGGGCCACTCAAAATTTTAAATCGGACCGCATTTGGCCCCTGGGCCAGACTTTAGACATGCCTGATTTAGTCCAAGGAATGATGACACCTACATGTCTGCAATATATTACATCATCTAGTAAAAATAGAAATATCAGGAATATATGTTAAAGAACAGAAAGAGATCAGTGGAAGCTACTGAAAATAACTTGAGCTGCATTCTTTAAAAATGTTTGTAGGGAACATGCTGGAGAAGATCTTCTGTAAGGAAGGTGCCAGAAAGAATGGATTGCCAGTCTAATATAGAACAGCACCTCGATCATCTCAAATTAAACAGGTAGAACCAACGGTTTCACAAATTTTACCTCCTACCTTAAGCCACATAAAATCAGAACAACTTTTCATCTAGTAGAGGACTACATTTTTAACGTACCTAGAATGTAAGTGTACAAGAGCCATAGATGTTGCAGCATCTCAACTCTTCTATCTTTTGCAAAATGAATGAATGGAATTTATTTATTTATTGAGCTTTAATACTACCCATCTAGAAAAATTGCTATTCTGCTTAAGAAGGCATGCTACTTCTGATGGGAAACAGAATCACATCCTTTTTTCATAATACAGTACAGTTTGAAAACACCTTATGTAACAAGACTTGTAATGAATGCTATACATGTCATATGATAAACAGCAGCATAAGCCAGAAATTTAAAAAAACCCCAAAGAATTGGAATAGTTACTAATAAGAAACAATGGGAAAGAGAGAGCACAGCATATCTCTGTTAAATTCCACCGGTTCTCAGCTTTGTGACATTTCTTTTTGAGTTATAAAATACTACTGGGAACTTTTTTTTTCTTTGTCAAACTTGCCTTGCTCCATGGAGAAAGCACTGGCTCAGGGCACTATCTTGCTCATTCTTTGTATATCTTTGAAAAGGGGGAAACATAGCTTTTCCTCCACTGCCCCCCCCCCCCCAACCTTGCTTCAGTAGTCAGGGAACACTTGAGATGCGCACTTCTATGCAGAGTTCTCCTCTCAAACTCTGTACCTGAAATGCCCAATGCTGCACAGTACTGGGTTGTGACATAAGAACAGCTCTCCTGGATCTGTCCCAAACTAAACCAGCACCTTTTTTTTTGTACGGGCCAGCAGCCCACAAACACAGCATGAAGGAAACGGTTCTCCTTAGTTTTCTGCATTATATTCAGAGAGACTACTTTTGAACTCAGACGTTCTGTTTAGCTATCGTGTGCAATAACTACTAAGAGTCCTATTCTCCATGAATGTGTCTAATCCTCTTTGAAAGCCACCCAGGCCAATGCCTATCAACCCATTTTCTGGTAGCAAATTCCACAAGCTATTTATGTGTTGTGTGAAGTACTACTTTCTTTTGTGTGTCTTAAATCTACTGCTAATCAATTTCACTGGGTGACTGACCCTGAATTCTAGTGTTATGAGATTCTGCAAAAAGCCAAAGATATTCAAGGGCTGCTCAAATCAACAAGTACTTAAGCATCTCCATACCTATCAAGAGGAGGCCGCTGAACCACAGGAACCTGATCCTGCACCTGCCAATAGCAGGGAGACAGCAAAGATGTTAAGTGGATGGACCCACAGGGTTAATGTAGTCTGGCCTTTATTGTGAAGTGTCTGACAAGTCCTAACCACATCCCTGGTTTCTTTACTGTCGCTGATTAATAGTGCTCTTTGCCCTCAGAAGAACTTCAGCTAGCCTTAAAATAAATGGCCAAACAGAATGAGCAGCTCTTTGCCAACAGCACCACCTCTAGGTAATGATTAGGGATTACACAAAAATAGATTGAGCTCTGAAAGAAAAACAAATACTTAAAAAACACCAATCCAGGGTATTTCCTCTGTTTTGTCTTCATCAGACATTGAGAGTTGGAAATGCATTTACTTCATTTTTTAACGGTGGTCAACTAGGAAAGACAGGAATGTAGAATTTTGTGAGAAGCACACACTTTATCCCCAGATGCTACTTATCGGAACTCAAAGACTGCCCCAACTTCACCCACCCTGAGTAACCTCTGTGCTTACTGACTTCTTATTTGTTGTGTGGATAACACAGCAGCGCTGATCCTTTTCCACGGAAACACTGTATACATCCTTAGGATAAGGCAAGTTCCGGATCCGCCACTGGAAACTGCTCTTGGTATCTTTTCGTATAAAGATGGGCTAGAAGAAAATTACATGTTAAATGAGCATATTCTGCTCAGGTGGAGTTGACAGCAACTGTAAACAGCATGACTAAGGGTTTTTTTTGTTTTTATATTTTTGCTTAATTTCATGGCATCTTAGGGTAGCATAAGAGGGGCCTCCTGGCCTTATACAACCATACACTATAGCTTCTTATTTGGGTTTAAATAACAGCATTGAGGTTGAGTCCCAAAATCTGTTCTGGTGCTGCACCTTATAAAGTACTGAAAAGTGGTACTTGACCATTCCCTTCTTCTGGCAGCACCCTAGAACTGAACAGTTTGCCCGAGGCTACCAGAGGCTCACTTTTCTCCTGGGAGGCTCCGTGAGAAGCTGAACTCCCAATCCCCAGGGCCCAGAGCTAGGCACTGAAACTCAACAGTTCAGCCAGTGACACCTTTATTAAGCATACACTATTGGCAAAATAAGTGTGCAAGCTTCTGAGGATTCTTCTTTGGCAAGATGAGAAACATTTTTAAAAAGCAAAAGCAGGGGTGATTGATGTTTCTGTAGAATCCAGATTTATTCACTATATAAAAATGAATGTGGAAATCTTTTTGAGTTCAACTCCTACCATGTGCTTACTATCAGCCATGTTCTTCACAATTATTATGTTGCTGGCATAGGTACTTTCAATTCAAATGATTTCAAACCATCCAGGATATACAAGGAAATGTTGAGGTACAAGAATGGGAAAGGAGAAAACAACTATGAATGTTGGCCAAGGGGAGAAAATAAATTGAAGCAAAACTGGTGATATGGATGAAGAACAGAAGCCATCTCCCACAGAGGTGACAAAGGCTTTTTCAACAAGAGAGGACAACCAAGATGCGGATTCTTAAACTTTCACTCTTTGCCAGAGCATTGCTTACTTTTCATGCTGAGTAGGAAAGCCAGAATAGAGTACCTCCAGAATTTCCCAAGGCTTATCTATCAGAGAAAGCTTATAAGGAACGGCCACCACTGAGTGTTACAGCAGAAGTCTTGTATGGCTCTCTTATATTAAATGATCTCAGTGATAAATGCTGGGAAATGCTACACCCTGACTGAACACATGTCAGTGTCACACTGCACAACTCCTTGATCCACAAATATAATGTGCCCCTCCTTGAAAGCCTTTTAGTAGTAAAGATACCTTGTATCAGCAACTTTTAGCAACAATGTTCTGTTTAAAGTTTGTTTTATATTTGCTTTTACACTAGGCATAGCTTTATATTTTATTCATTTATTTATTTATTTGATTTATATACCGCAACCATCTAGCAAAAAAGCTACTTTGGGCGGTTTACAAACATATACAAAATATAAAAACAGATTAAACAACTTAAAATAGAAAATAAAAACTAATCAAGCAAACCAAATAATCAAATCATAACAATAAAAAGAACAAATACACAAATAAGCACAAATACAATAAATCAAAATGGTTTGACAATTCAAAATTAGAACAAATGGGGAAAAAATAACTATAATAGATAATTATCATAAGGCGGGGGGAAATGACAGCGTCCTATTTATATAAGTTGGTTGAATCAACCAACTTATATAAACTATATTTGCATTATAGTTTTAAATTATCTTGAAACACACTCAGAGAGAGGAATGTTAATCTTTTAAATTAAGGCTCCCAGAGTAACCCATCCAAACTGGTCACTTAAAAAATCTCTAGTAATTTTGAATTACTAAAACCAAATAATGTCTTTTTTTAAATAAACCGTACTAGGACAATAGAAAAATACTCTGATTTGGTATCAGTTTTATATATTGCAGACTTGCAGACTTGCCAGAATGCAATATAAAGTTTCTCAATCCAGGAATATTCTCAAAGAAATAATATTTGTATGGTCCTTTTTTCCCCTTCTAAAGAAATCCCAAAGCATGGATGAGTTACACTACATGGAACTTTTCTCATTTAAGAAGCCAAACTGCTGTGTTCTGACACACAAGAGGGTACTGCAGAAAATGAGACTTAATGACATTCTAGATGTGCCTAATCTAAGCAGGACCAGGACTCTCTTACATTGCTACTACTCTCCTTTATCAGATCACGATCCAGTGCTTCTGGTACCCGCAAGTTTGGCTCTCCCACTTCTATCTGCCAATGACCATGAGCACCTAGGGTATTCTTCGCTCTCCATTTTCTTACTGTATAAAAAGGAAAAGAGAAGCAGGAGCATGAATTTAAATGGTTCTTCCAGAACACCCTCAACAAATTTGTGTCAGAGGCTGAAGTCACAGATCTAAGTAATAAACCCAAACTTGACTAGGTAGTGAATTGAGATCCACGCGAAATTCTGAATCAGAAATTTCTATCCCCTCAAGTACTTCAATATATGATTTTGTAGGTTCAAACTACTTGTATTTTGGTTTAAAGTTGCATTCTCCCATTATGCCTCTTCCCCATTTACAAAGCAAAGTGTATCTTAAGCCCTTTCTGTGCATTACTCCCATGAAAGAGCAACCAAAGGGTGAAAACAGCAGCAGAATGTTCCGCTGCTCCTCTAATATTTTTACAAGGAACACCTAGCGGTAGGCTGTGGCCAGTGCGAAACTGGTTCCATCTCCCACAAAGGTTTTCTGGCTCATAAATCCAGTTTCAAAGGGTGATAGAGCTAGAGAGCCATATTATCCCAGCAATGAGACCAATTCATCTAGTATTCCAAGCTGCATGGAAATCTAGGCACTTCCTTTGCTCAGATGTCTGGGCTCAAAATGTAAATATCAATAGTGGAAACAGAGGAGCCATGTAGATGTGAGACACTGACAGAGTTTTGCCCTTTCTGTCATTTTAGTATATGACCCTCTTTCATATCATATCAAATCTGTTGGAGCTAATTTGTTTAACACAATTCAGCTCCAACAGAGAGTCATGCAAAAAAAACAAATTGTATGTTGTTTTTGCGAAATCCCCTCTGGCCAAACCACTAAATCTGGCATTTTATGCATTCACTGCTCAGTATCTTGTTGCACAGCTCTGATGAAACAGCAGGAATTACAGTGGTGGCAGCAGGAACAAATTGCTACTAATTAGAAAACCCCTTATTCCATTTCAGTTTGCGCACAACTCATATGCCTTAAGATGGAATACTACTGAATTGGAAATTGAAACAGAGACCCTTTAATTGATGGCAATTTGGTGATGCCAGGTATGTCATCCTATTGCACTGGAAGAGCTATGCCACAGGATTTTAATAATTATGGTGTGAATTCATTTACTGAAACAATGGCTTTTCAGAAAAGGAAATTTTTCTATGACAATATATAAAGCAATGGGATACTCTTCTGCCCATATGATTGCTCTAACAAGACACACAACATGTTTTAGGGAAGCATATTCCTCATTTGAGTGACAATTCTACTCTGCCTGTCTTGTGGTGGAAATATTACCACTGAGCAATATATCTCAACCACTCTAAATTAAACTGCACTGCAATTAAAATGATTTATATTTGCTGTGATCTGCACAAAAGCCCTGCTGGCTTTTATTATATGCATCACTCAATAAAGATTCTACTATTCCATGTGCACCAAATACGGTTTCCATTTGACTGTGATCAGTTTTAAACTCTACTCAGAGAAAAGTGGATTGGCTTACAAAGCAGCTGGTTAGTCTTCATGTCATACTCCTCTGCCATCTCCTTCCCATCGTCGAATAGGTAATGGACTTTCCGTTTACCTGCATAAACCAAGGAGTGAGCAAGACCAAATTTAAAAAAAATCAAGACACGGAAGCGATCCGAATCCCGTCTCTCTCTCTCTCTCTCTCTCTCTCTCACACACACACACACACACACACACACACACTCCTTGCCTCCGACGTCCTCAGCCCCCCCTTCCCTTCCCTTCCTCTTGTTCAATCAAAGCGTCCGATGCTGCTCACGCTTTGCCGGAATAAAACGCCAATTTCAGGAAGCCCGACTCCCCCCCCAAAAAATGTACATTAGGAGGCTCTACTATGCTACTATGCTAATATACTTTCGATTAAGGACAAAGCGCTGCGACCCTAATTTATTAAGGCTTTGGGAGGCGGCCTCGGCTGGGCTGGCTCCCAAGGAAGCGCCCTGAGGAGCGTCGAGCTCCGTCCGTCGCCCAAGAAAACGGAAAGCTCTCTCTCTCTCTCTCCTGAGGCGCTTTCCGCGCAGCCACCTCGGAAGCCGCGCGCCTCTCATTTCAACCGACAGGACGACCAGCCAGGCCTCCCTCCCTCCCTCCCAGCCATCCAGCCCTCTCCCTCTCCCCCTCCACCTCTTTCTCCGCTTCTCTCGGCTTCGTCACGAACCCAGACCCTCCCGCCCGTACTCCGGATCCGACCCCCACCCAGACGAGGCTGGCCGGCTCAATCCCAAATTTACCGTCGCTGAGGAGGGCCGTTTTG
The DNA here is from genome assembly GCA_023846285.1 of Phrynocephalus versicolor. NCBI lineage: Eukaryota > Metazoa > Chordata > Lepidosauria > Squamata > Agamidae > Phrynocephalus > Phrynocephalus versicolor. The sequence continues at coordinate 15,862,949 of JAHTLZ010000379.1, read as the reverse complement.
CGCGCCGCGCGCAGCTTCTCCAGCCAGCTCTGTCCGGCCATGTTATGGCCCGACCTCATCTCCTAGGCAACCTCGCCAACACTTCCGGCTTCTCCAACCGGACAAGGAAGAACCCCCCGCCTTCCCGTGCGCGCATGCGCCGCTTGCTGCTTCGCGGCGGAGTCCCTCCCCCTCCCCCATGCGTCCCCCTTCCCCGGTAAGTGGCCAAGAGAGACCGGACACCGGAGCAGCCGCCCTGCCTTTCCCTGCCCACCCACCGCCTGCTGCGTGGCGTGGCATCGCAGTTGCAAGCGGGGTGGGGGGTTGGGCAACAGAGACCAACGAAGCACGAACCGAGTGCTGGTTGACACGAGGGAGCGTTGGAGGGGGCTCCTGCCTCGACTCGCTTGCCTGACTTTTCCTTTATTTTTTTGGTCTGGCCCTGCGGGCAGGTCGGCAGGTGAGCTGGTGAACTCCGGAGCCTCGAGTTGGCCTGTCTGTGTGGCGACTGGTGGTTCCAGTGAGGGAGGATGATGTTGCACCAGCAGCATGGGGGGGGGGCGTAGCAGGGACGAGTGGCTGAGTTAGGGGCCCAAAAGTCGGCTTGGGCACATATAGACAGGTAGGCACATGAGGAGTTATCCTCTCAGACGGCGTTGTGATCCCATCCTGTCCATTCCACAACTCAGATGAGGAGTGGGAAAATACCCCTCCACACCCCAAGTTATGTGTCCCTAAATTCTGCTTCAGCTCTCTGCGCCATGTTTTGAAGGTGGGAAGTTGGCTTAAAAGGTAAAGGTTTTCCCCACCCTACACATGCCTGCTAATCGTGTCCGACTCTAGGGGTCGGGCTTAAGTCCCTTTCTAAGCCAAAGAGCCAATTTTGTGCAAATCTGTGGCCGTGTGGCTGCTATAGCCAAACACATTTCTACACATGGATCACTGTTTACCTTCCTGCTTTTTATCTCCTTGCATTGACATGCTTTCAAATGGCTAGGTTGGCAGGAGCTGGGGTTAACATCAGGAGCTCACTCCGCTGAATGGCACCTGGGATTCGAACTGCCAAGCTGCCGATTTTGCAGCCAACAGTTTTAGCGCTCTGCCACTAGTGGGCTTGCTAGGGATAGCTTTTGCCATAATAGATCAACCCCATCCCCCACTCTCTTCCCAATGCTGGTGCAAGATCTCTCATCAAAAGAAGCAAAAAAGGGGGTGGCACTCATGCACCCTCCCACATGCTCCTTCCTGTCAAATAATAGTGGTTGGAAAAGAGGAGGGAAACTGATGGTGATGCCTTCTTTTTCCAAATTTCTCCCTGATTTCCTTTTTGTTTTGGCTTCTTATGGCTGGCTGTGTGAATCAGGCCGCACAGGAACCTCGGGATCAAGACCTAGTTGGAGAGATGGTCTTAAAAATTGGGGTACCAGGACACAGCTTGATCTAAAGCACAGCTGACTTTTGAGGAAAACAACCGTCAGAGCCAGGCTGGGAAAAACCCCTGCACATTAGGGAAGTGTGCAGGTGGCAGCTCAGAGAAGGAGTGTAGTGACAGCAGCCCCAGCAGCAACGAGTGGCAGCGGCAGCAGGACTTTCATCGTTCATGTCATGTCATCTAACCGGAGTGCATCACCCTGGCAAATGGCCAGCCTGGTCTTGACTCTTTCTTGTCTGTACTGCTGGACTCTCAGCTCCCATCAGCTCCTGCCAGCTTAGCTAGTGGTAATCAAAGTAGTAGTACTTTATCAACATATGGAGGGCTGGAGACATTAAACCTGTAAGTGTTGTGGCAGCTGGGCTAAACACTCTCCTAACATTGAATTTCCTCAGACATAGAAAGCATGCATACTCAAAAAACAAAATGCAGGCAACTTGTTTATTTGCTTATTTTGCAATGATGTTGCATTAATTTTTTGATTTATATACCGTACTTGATTGCATAGTCTTTGTGAAAAAATAAACCAGATGTTCTTTGCTTTTTAAATTTGAACTGAACAGTATTCTAAAATAAACTGTATTTTTTTAAAAGTTACTAACCAGATATAGGATGTCCTTTCTCTTTCTGGATAGTAGGCTTTCTGGGCCAAATTCCAGCCATTATGTGATCCAACGAGACTTACAAGCAGATGAGAAGTAAATGGAGATGCCAAGAATCTTCTTCAGCTGCCTCTCACCCTGTTCACCCTGTTTGGTCCTCAGACATCCTGCAGATTCAGATTGTCTAGCCTTGTATTGTAAGCTCTGATTTTCCTAGGCTTAGAAAAAGGATGTTTCCAGTCATGTCACTCAAAATATTTTAGTTGAAGAAGGTGGAGATTAGACCTGGTACCCTTTTGCATTCAGAGCATGCCGTCAGCTGCGGAACTACTTTAGATGGACCTTTCCCAGGCTAATGTTTTAATTTTTTTCTTGGAAAGTAAGCAACCATACATGCTTCCCGTAATTATAGGAATCTTTGCCTAGCTCATGCCTTCCCCAGTGTCCAGTTGTAAGAAATTTCAGAAGAGGTTACAGGTGGGGCTGTACTTCACACTTTGTATATTTTCTCTAAAGCAAAACACTGTACAAATGATGCCCCCAACACAATGATTATTGTATTTACTTTTTGCATCTAGAGTGCTGAATTTCTCTTGCTCTCTGCTTTGGTAACCTTGTTGAATTCCCTGGCTTTCAATATTGTTATATACTGTACAGGTGACAGCCACCTCTGTCCAGACTTCTCCAAGTCCACATCATTTGTTATTTTATTAATATTTCTGCTTTAATAGTTCTTTCCTACCCCAAATATCAGAAGCACAAAAAGCATGCTAGTGGACACTTGGCCATCCTTGTTTATAGCAGGAATGGCTTATGAAGCATGGAGCTTATAGAGAAAAAAACATGATTCTATATCTGGCTTTTTGAAAAAGAAAAGCTTAAGCAATAGTTGCTGCTGAGGCATTCTGTTCTGTTAATGATCAAACAATGTGTGAGAATGCCCCTCACACTTAATAAACTATGGTTCCTGTAGTTCCTGATTTTTCATTATATCTGAATATAGGTAATATATTAAAAACCAGACTTCCTGTTTTTCTGCTTAGGTCTGTCCCTCTGTGTATGTGGTCCTTATTCATTGGCAATATTACCACCTACCCGATTGCACAACTATATATTCTCATCATATTTTGTCACTTCTCCCTAGACAATATTGTAAAAATGAAGCACTCTCTGTGTTCTCTCATGTACGCCATTGCCATCTTCCCCTCTTTGATCTTCAGTTTTCTTACCTTGCTCTGTTCATATTTGTCCACCACTCTGCTTCTGGAGTGATTCACATCTCTTGTCACTCTGATAGCACTAGGCTGCTTAGATAAACTAATTTTCTGTCTGCTGCATTCAGCAAGAAGCTCTTTTATTTTACCTTCAAAGCCCTTTGTGGTTTTGTAACCTGTCTCTCTCTCTCTCTTTCTCCATCCCTGTAGGCTGGGTAAAGGAGGCACAGTGGTTTCCACTTCTACATATGTGAGTGGTTTCAGAAACTACAGTACTAGAATAATTCTGCTTAGTCCCATTATAATTGAATGGTAGACTCCTGCAAGATTCCATTTTATCTTCCTTTCCAGAATAAAAGTCTTATTTCTGCATTTCATATGAGACTTATCTGATGTTCTGCAACTGGAGAACCAGTGGGTGGATTCAACGTTTGGGTACTTTTTAAGGAGCAAGGCAGGATAAAAATATTTTAAATAAATTAATTCAGTAAATGGCTAGAAGAGGGCCAGTAAAGTGAGAGTGACTCCTGCCACTTGTTTGCTCATTTGTCTGTGAACTCGGTGTTCTCCATGTTCTAGATGAGGCTACACTCCCTCTGAATTGGTACAATGTGTACCTTGGAAGCACCCCCTAACACTGTCTTATTTCTAGACTCTCTGATGGACTGAATAGACAATAGTGTCTTTTATCAGCTTTGTCAGCTTTGTCAACTATGGCATTTTCTGGAACAAAATAATTTTGCTAAAGGGCTTCATAGTGGACAATACAAGTGTGGACTTGTGTTGGAACAATGTGCTTTACAACAGGTTGTCCTTAAATTTAATGCAAAAGCTTCAGGTAACGCAGAGTGGTGTGGAGAGGACTTTGACTGGAATGATCCGATGAAGCCATATTACACAAATTCTAACTGGATTGGTTATGTGTTCAGAATCCAATTCAGAATACCAGGGCTTTCTTTAAAAATTATAAATGGCTTGGGAACCAAGGAGTACATGAAAACAAAGGCGAGAACCTTCTCCATTGCACGTGGATTGTGAAACATTTTGAACTAGCACCACATTGTATTCGTTCTAGTGTCAATACATATTTGTTTGCTGGGGCGTTTTTAATTGTTTTGTTATAGTCTAAGTGGTTTAACATTGTAATTTGTTTTCAATTTTACTTGTATTTTATATACGTCCATATTTTAAATTGTGCCGTATTCTGATAGGAAAGAAGATACAGACTTGATTTATGTTGTTGTTGTAAGGTGGTGTGGTTTCTAATTTCATGTAGCTCTTCCACTTTTCTCCCTCTCATTTGTTGTAGTTTTTATTTTATTATTTTTAATTTTTAGTTATGTTTTATTTATTTGTTTTTATATTTATATACCACCTGATTTTCCCAAATGGGAACTCAGGGTGGTTAACAGATATAGCATACTGTACAACAATTCTAAATAAATAATAATCGGTTCCACAAAGTAACATATAAAAGAATCAACAGCAAACAGTAGAACCAAAATTTAAAAAGTTAAAATTCAGAATAATACTAAGGCAAGATGGCGAAAATGGGTGGACATACAAACTCATGATTTCTACACATATTAAAAAAAAAAAACACCCTGGGACAATTCAGTGAAGTGTAGGATGTATTAAGTAAATTCTTGCTGTTTTTGCTGCCTTCATAATTGACTACTTCTGCCTAGGAAGAAGGCACCCATGTTCCATGGAGCCCCAGGGCATTGTCAAAGCTTTCCCCAAAAGAAAAAAAATGAGAGATGATTCACAGAAGACAGTGCCTCCAAAGGTAATGAAAGGAGAAGCCAGGGACAAGAAAGGTGAGTTTCTGATCTCATTCCTTAGCCCTATGAATCTACAAGATACTCTGTCCTGTTCTATCAAAGGTTACAGTGGGCTATTGTACTATCGGTAGATTGCTTGGGAGAAAACTAAGTAAGAACTGCTTGACACTGAAATAAGTTACTCCAAAACTGGTGGTCTGTTTTATCTGACACGTTCAAACAGATTGGATGGTTGTCAGGGATACTTTAGCTGTGGATTTTCTGAATTAACAGGTGGTGGTGGTGATTTGAACACATTTACCCTTGAGCTCCCTTTTGTTCTAAGATTTCCAGTCCTGGGGAGCCCAATCATATGAAAGTCTTGTGCTTTCATATCTTGGCTATGGGCTGCAAAACAAGTAGCCTCCTTCATGCTACTTGTGGTTTCAAGCTGTCAGATGCCCACCACGGTGCCCCTGTTTTGTTGAGCTTTTGTGGCTTTCATTAGCAGGGTGGTTGGAGCCCATCACAGCCTATATTCTGCAAGCTGGACTTGGTCAGGCCAGGGCTGAGATCTTCCGCAAGCAAATAATTCAGAACGGGGGAAGTGTCTGCACTCAACTTTCTCCAGATGTGACACATGTGATAGTGGATGAAGGCATGGACTGTGACCGGGCCTTCCGGATCCTCAAACTGTCCAAATTACCCCATGGACTGCAACTGGTGAAGGCATCATGGATGAGTTTGTGTATTTCATCACAGCGGATCTTGGACACTACTGGCTATAGCCTCTTTATTCCAGAGAGGTAGGGGCTTCCCCCTTGTACTTTATCCCATATATGTTGGCAAGGTTTCCATTTCTCAACTTGAAGAAGGGGCGTTAATCAAATCAAGGGTTTGATTTGATTGTAGCAGGGGGGGGGGAAACGTGTATTTTACTGGGAGAAAGTGTCTTCATTTGAAGAACAATCCTGTAGAACTGCAGAAGTAGGGTATGTGGAGGGACCTTAGGGTAGATCTAATGTTTTTGGTTCTTCCACTGCCCTCTACAGTAACCTGTGTGTAGCTCTTGCAAACAATGTGGCAGAGCCAGAACTCAAAAATATATGCTTTTGATCTGCAAGTTGTAATCCGAAGGAGTACGGTTTCCAAGCTCTGGGCAGGCAGAATTGTGGCAGGATCCAACAGCATGCACAAAAGTGGAGCAGAGACCCTCTTCCCTTGCAAGGTAGCCCTCACCAGCAGCATCATGTGGCAATGGGACTGAATCCCACCAGCAGACTTTCAGGGCTACTGTATTTGGTATTGAATTTCTATTTAATTTTGCGATTACCTAACATGGTAAAAGTAACTATGGGAAAGAAAATGAGATATTTCTCACAGCCTATTTTGTCTTTAGTGATAGGGAGGGTAAAATCTCCCCCAGGACTGTGGCTCAAAAATTTGCTGTTCTTCCTGAAATTGAGAATCGGATGGTAATGATATTGAGCCAGAGATTTAATGTATGGACTCGGCCATCCCTCTTTCCTGTTCTTTCAGATTCTTGATGGGGTAAGATGGAAGGCTTACCTTCAAATCAGTGATTGTGCTTGGCTGTATTTTGATCCTTCACAGGTATTTAGATGCATCAAACGTTTCAAAAAGGCAGTCACAGTATGTGCATGAAGAGAAGGACCAAATTCAAACAGGAAGTCCTAACACGGAGCCGGAGGCTGAGCCACAAATAGTTGCCATCTCTCCTAGCCCAGCAGGAAACTCATTGGGACAGCAGGAAGCCAAAGAGGTGTGCTTGGTTAGTGGTATTCCACCTTTGAGCATTTGGTTTAATGTTATTTCAGGATTTACTAATGAAGTTGGTATTGCATACTTTACACCCTTAAGATCAGTATAATCCATGGGGTGTCCCTTCTGGAATGTTGTTGCCCCTTTGCTTCTATGAAATACAGAATGAGAACACTGTGTCATTGAGATGAACTTCACTGCCACTCCAACCATACAAACACGTGTGCACATAGGTTGAAGGATCCACAGCATTTGGATCACCCAGAGTTCCTAGTTGCGTTTCCTTGTTCTTGGGCTAGATGCGGTGCCAGATGGAGTGAGTTGGAAGCCACACATATGCGCACTCCTCCACGCACATGCCTGGATAGTCAGGGTTGGGGGGCATAACAATCTGACCTCACTTTCATGCCGTGGTCCTCTTCAAGATCAATGAGGGGATGGCAAGGTACTACTCATGTTTGCTTTTTTTGGGAGGAGCCCTGCTTTCTTCCCCCAGCAACTCCACTTAGGATCACTGCTTTCCCATCATCATTAGGAGCATAGAAGTAGTGACGGGATGCTCAGGAAGAGTAGAAAACTTAGTTCCTATCATTACCTTGATCAGATGAGGTGGGGAATACAATTGGGGCTTCCTCAGATTTTCATGGGCTGTCTGTACATAAAAACTTCCTGTTGGCTCTGCTTGGCTCATGTGTATTGTAGATTACAACTGTATTTGGGGAGGCCAAAAGGCATGCTTGCTGTTCACATCTGAATATGCTCTACTTAAAAAGTATAGAAAGATTCACCCTAAGTCAGAATCGACTTGATGGCAAGTGATGAGGATACTACAAATAGGACAGCTAATACTTGTAAGTCTCTGAAGCTGGCCCCATCTTGCTTGCTAAGGGACCTATGTGGACTGTTTAGCATTAAAAATCTCCCATCTTGATGCATAATAAGCCTGTGCCTGGGAATTGTTTAGATTAATGACAGTTGTGTTCCATTTGTCCTGTCCTATCTCTCTCCAAAGAGGGTCTCAGGTGGTGAAGAAAGTGAAGGTGAAGAACCTGCGGTCACCCCAGGGGAGCTAGAAGCATTGAGGTCAGGCCAAGACCTGAATGCTTTGACAGGACGTTCTTCAGTGGCACCCCCCACCGGCAAGTGGGTTTGCGCCCAGTCCTCCGAAAGCAAGAAAATGAACCACAATCAGTGCCTCACAGAGAAGTTGGGGCTGCTGGGAAAAGCCTACTCTGTCCAAGGAGACAAATGGCGAGCTCTCGGTTACTCTAAAGCTATCAACGCACTCAAGAGCTACCACAAACCAGTCACCTCTTATCAGGTAAATTCAAGAGGTCTGTTCTCAAGCAAGCCCTTTTCCTTTTACAGGTCCATCTTTTATAAATTATCTAGGACTTGTTAGTCTGTGGAGAAAATGACCTTCTCCAGTGCCTCGTGTACTACTATCTCCTGATCATTGTATCCCTTACTCTGGAATGGCCAGGGCTTCCGTTGACCCAGCCAGTTATGGAGCACACTTGCATGTGGCTTGCTTACTGCTGTGATTCCCTTGCTGTTTGTATTGCTTTCCAGATAGAGTCCATGAATACTCCATCCACTCCACGCATCGACCTGGTATTGCAGTAATCTAATAGAATATTTAATTCACACTAGAAACAGATTCTTCAGTGGGTTCTGCATCAGTAAAATCTGCCAGCAACCCAGGTATAAGGAAAGCCACCAGCTGGAAACTGAAATTAGAGGTGCCCAAAGTAAAAATACACACATTTTCTGGAATAACCTACCTTTCCAGCCTTTCTTCTAACTAGCTCTTGTCTTGTCACTTTCTTAAAGGAAGCCTGTAAGATTCCTGGGATTGGGAAGAAGATGGCAGAAAAAATTATGGAGATCCTAGAGAGTGGGCACCTTCGAAAGCTTGACCACATCAATGACAATGTGTCGGTGCTGGAAACATTCTGCAATATTTGGGGGGCAGGAGTAAAGACTGCTCAGATGTGGTACCAGCAGGTAATTGTTAGCAATGAGCGCTGCAGTACTGGTACTGGGGTTTCCTAATATGGTTTCTACGGTAGTAGTGTCATAAGGCATCTTAATGTTTGTTTATATAGTTTGGGTTAGTGAATCTGGTGTGGAAAAGGATGCTCTAGAAATAGGAAGTTTATAGATACTTTCTGAATTGCTACTTAGTCAAAGTTGTTATCTCACCAGTGAGGTCAAAATATTTAAATAAATTGTGGTTAAGCAGGAAGTCTCCTATAACTATCTGAGTGGAGTGAAAAATGATGACAGGCAGAGTGATCATTTTGGTGCTTATTTGAGAAAGGTAATTAAATTAAATCTAGTAGCCACCATTTCTTCAATATACGTTCATAAAGACAGTTGTGCCTGCTGTGCAGTTTTATTAGTGTGGAAATAGCTTCACTGCTTACAAGGTTGGTGACAAGCATGTAATATTTAATGTGGATTATAATTATAAAGTGGGAAATGACATAATGTGCTGTCAGCACTCAAATCTGCTTTGTTTCATTTTGTTTCATTTTTCATTATCAGTAAGTACTTTGTGTCATCGTCAATTGTCTCACCTTTGGTCCCTGTCAAATTTTCTAGCAAAAGAGCTGTCCCACGTCATTATTTCGTTCTCCTCTTGCAACACTGTCATTGTCTCTTTTTGTAGGCTTTGTAGCATTTCTGTGGTTGGTGCCAGTGAAGGCGTTCTCTCTCTTGTCACCACTAGACGTAATCTGCAACCACTATCATCCAAGGAATCTACCATTATTCCTTCCTCTAGTCCCCCAGTACTAGTTAAAATATTATGTCCTAGTACAAGTGGTAATGGCGTTTTTTAGCAATGTCTTCTGAAAACAGGATTCCTCTCTCTGAGTGTTCTGGGTGTTCTGGGCAGGGATTTCGAAACCTGGATGACATCCGGACTAAGGCCTCTCTCACCAGCCAGCAGGCCATTGGCTTGAAATACTACGAGGACTTCTTGGACCGCATGCCAAGGGAGGAAGCTGCTGAAATAGAGCAGACTGTGAGTATCCTCTGAGAACTAGGGACATGTTCTGGTTTTGAACACGGGTGGGCGACAGGGGTCAATATAATTTTAAGCAAGCTATGTGGAGATTGTGTGCAATATTTTCATGCTGCATTGCACTCCCAGAAGTTCTGTTCAGCTTAAAACAAATTTTGGACTTCTCATCCCTATGCCTTCTTTTAAAGCTAAATCATGGGAGATTTGCCCTTCAAATATTTTTAGCATCTTAGTAGCATACCCCAAGCTACAAGTAGGGTGTGTGTGTGTGTGTGTGTGTTGTGTCGTTACAGTTGTGACCGACTCTTCGTGACCCCATGTCCATGGACTTTTCCTGGCAGGAATAATGGAGTGGCTTGCCAGTTCCTACCCCAGGCACCTACAGCACCTGGTATTCCCTGGTGGTCTCCCATCCAAGTACTCACCAGGGCCGATCCTGCTTAGCTTCCAAAATCAGGCGGGATCGGATGCGCTTAGGGCATCGAGGCAGCTACAGGACCCCAATAGTTGTTTATTCCTGGCTGAGGAAATTACTAATAATCCCCATCAATCTCAGAAGGGATTTACTGATCTGAAAAACCAACTCAATCAATCTTGTGTTCATGGATTACAGCTCTTCACTTTTCCTGATTTTCAAAGGGCTGCCTGTTCCTTTATATATCTGAGTTGGGCAAAATATAGAGGGAGAAATATATAATCCCTCCCCTGCCCCTTGAGGTATCCCCAGGGGAGGATGCCTTTCCATTTATATAACTACTTTTCCTTTGGATCTCGTTTCTTCTCCAAACCAGTTGACTATTTGAATTTCGAAAACTCCCCTACCCATCCTGGCTGGGAAGCACACGTGCAGCAGCAGATAAAAAGTCCTGCTCAGACTGGCCCTGGGCATCTTGTTGGGGCTCCTTGGCTGTGTTGAACTAGCTCCATCTAATAATTCCTGTGCTGCAACAACTGCTTTAAGCCACCACCACCACCACCCCCTGCTGCCTGAATATTGCTTTTTCCCTTCTTAGCTTGAAACGGTTACTCTTAAGAGAACCTCTGAGCTGAGGGAGGGCTATCCTTCCAAACTTATTGAGATGCCAAGAGCGGGACCATCCCTGTGAGAATCCCATCCCATCATTCAGTCGCCCTGGGGATCATTCCCTTCTGGGAACATTCTTTGTCGAGCATTTCGGGGTGCAGGTTTAATCTTTAATATATTGTGGGCTCCAGGTCCCAAATGACCTGTGATTAAGAGGATATTTGTCATAGTGGGGCATCCTGCCAGGTGCTAAAAGAAGAGAACAAAGCCTGTGTGGGAGCTCCCTTCCAGGTTTATTCCTTGCCTTCTTCCATCCTCCTGCCCTCATATTCTGCTGTAATTTGGCCCCTGCCCTTTTCTCAGCTCCTAGCCCATTATGCCAGTCCTTGCCCAAACTACACCCAAACGGTCCCCCAGCAGAAAAGTGGTTCAGAACACCTTGTGAATCTCACCAGTGCCCCCTCGTGTCAGGGAAAGGAAGCTTTGCTCGCTTTCCAGAGGGGACTTTTCCTCTTCACTTGACGGCCACTGTTGTGCCTCAGGCTGACAGGTTATTAAGAAAAATTTGAGTTCCAGTCTTGTGGACCCAAGTCACATAAAGCTTTTCCATGGCTTCTCCTGTGTGCTGACATTGCCATGGTAGCCATGGGCAGCGTGGCCCTGTCATTCAGTCACAGTGCCTGCCCCCGAAGAATGCATGGTTGCCAGGTAGGGCATCACCCCTTCCATGGGATTAAGTTTCTTTTGGGAGCCCCTGCCGTTGGCGGGGTGGGTCTTTTTTGGGGGTTTGATGGGATTACCCATCTCTTGCCCACTTTGGCCTGCAGAGGGGTGGGCTGGAGTGAGTGGCAAGAGGCCACAGAATGAAGGGATTAGCTGCTGTCTGTCCAAGATCCAAGACGCCGTGCTGCTTTCAAGAAAACTTAATTGAGGATGCAAAAAGAGCAGATCTGCATTAGAAAAAACACGAGGGCTATTCTCAAATGTTGCAGGGCAAAGGTTAATGGGTTTATCCCTCACTAATGAAGGATGATCCTGGAAACTGACAAGGGGTCCTTGCCCTCCAAAGTGCCTTCTTCCCCCCACCCACTGTGCCACCTCTATGTCCTGAACTAACAATTGTGTCTTTGTTTAGTAACGTGGATGATTGGCACCATAATACCCCCAATCCTGCATACCAAAATCACCTTCAGTTGATGCTTTAATGAAGCCGTAAGAGGTTTGTCATTGTAGGGAAAGTGATGAATGAGAAACTCTTCTTTTTCTCTTAGTCAGTGGGTTATGAGTTCCAGTTCTTGGCTTCTCTCCACTGCTGGAACTTCTCACTCAGATTGTAGCAGGGGAGAGCCAGAGTTGTTGGCCAAATGTAGGTACAACGAGAGCTTGGATTTTTTTTTTTACTTTTTGAAATCACTACAACCCAGAATTCCTCCAGGTAGCCATGCATAAATTCTAGGAGCTGTAGCTCACCAAAGTAATGTTCCCAAGTTCTAGAAAAGACAGACCAAATGCTTGATTCCTTCCTGATTATTTTGATGAGTTCTGATTGCTCAGGGAGCTGATCCTGTGCTGTTGTGTCATTCATGTTGCTAGTGTCCTGTTTGTCTGCTCTTGTCTAGAGAAAAATCACCTGCTTCAACCCTAACCTCCTCATAAGATTCCTGCTTCAGTGTATGTGTGTGTGTGGGGGATAGAACATACATTTTTTTCTTCCAGCTACACAAAGTGGTACCCTCTCATGTTTTAGGACGATTATTCTCATCGGGCTGGAAGACACCAAAAAAGCAGATGGATTCTCAGAAGGAAATGTAGCAATTTGCTTTGTTCCAAATCAGAGTATCTGGCCTAGCGTTGCCGACTCTAGCTAGCAGGAGCTCTTATTCCAGCCTGCCATAGAGATCCCTTGTCCCTCAGTAAAGTACTAACAAAAACAAATCTTGCTTAGCCACAAAATCAGATAAGATTGGATGTGTCCACATGGCATGCCGTCCTGAGATTTGAAGCCAGGACCATTCAATGATTCCTGCAGTTGGGCACTCCTAAGAATTTTAGCATTTACATATATTGCTTGTGTGTCTGAAGATAGGCTTACAGGCATGCTGATTTCATCAAACCAGAGTGGAGTTCAGTGGAGCTGTCTCAGAGCAGGGAACAGAGCTTTGAGCTCTTTAACCTTTATGCCTTTGATTAGGAGAAGCGCAATAAATGTGCTCTAATTCATTTTTCTGTTTGTATGGATGTTGCATATAGTAGAATTCAACCTTCTTGCTGCAGGATTTGAACACTGTTATCACTGTTTTTCAAAATGCGTGTTTCTTTAAAGAACCAAATGTATACAGTGCTGGGCAATTGAATTATTGCACTACATTGCAACTGAATCCTAGTCATGATGGTTGTGTGTCATCTTTTTGTCAGAGAGAGCAATACAACAGAAATTGCAGTCATATTGAGCACTATGGGAATAAACTGTTGGACTAGATAGGCTCTTGATCCAATAAGACTCTTCTTCTTAAAGCAACTTGATATTAAAAACTATGTTTACAATCAGCCCTCTGCTTTTGCTGTCTTTCTCTTTTTGGAGGTCAAAGATGCAGCCCATTCTATCGAGCCAGGACTAGTTTGTGTGGCGTGTGGCTCCTACCGACGGGGAAAGGCCACCTGTGGGGATGTGGATGTGCTGGTGACTCATCCTGATGGACACTCCCATCAAGGAGTATTCAGAAAGCTACTTGATGCCCTACGGAAAAGGGGTATGTAGGCATCTGTGAAGCTCCAAAACCTAATTTGTGATGTTTAAGCCATAACACTTCTTAAACTATCTTCATATGGGGATTAAATTTTTTTAAAAGAATGCAGATTTTAAAAATTTGATCTAAACATAACATATGATACTTTATTTTTACTTGTAAAAAAGTCAACAGTTTTTATGCACCCTGACATAGACCACCACACTGAGTATCATGAACTTTCCTGGCGATATCTCCCCTTGAGAAAGCCAGTGAGTTATGGTGGTCTTGCTCACCCCTCTTGTGACTTGGTATCTTTTCTTGTTATATCCAGGCTTTCTCACAGATGACTTAGTAAGTCAAGAAGATAATGGGAACCAGAAGAAATACCTGGGCGTGTGTTGTCTGCCAGGTCCAGAACGTCACCACCGGCGCCTCGACATAATTGTGGTTCCTTACAACGAGTTTGCTTGCGCCCTGCTTTACTTCACAGGCTCGGCCCACTTTAATCGCTCCATGAGGGCACTTGCCAAGACCAAGGGCATGAGTCTGTCTGAGCATGCCCTCAGCAACGGTGTGGTGCGCGGATTGGGTGGCCTCAAAGTGGTGCCTGGCCTTGCTCTCTCCACTCCCACTGAGAAGGACGTGTTCATGCATCTGGGCTTGCCATACCGGGAGCCTCATGAGAGGGACTGGTGATAGAAAAGGATGGAACGGCTGCTGTTTCTGAGCTCCTTGTTCTTTTCTGTGCTGCTGGGCACTGGGACTCTTGACTGCAAGATGTTCAAGATCCTGAATATATTTTACGGGGTTTGATGTGGTGGGAGGCCAATAGAGGCAAATAACCTATTTTACATATCGGTTAGAAGAGCAAATGAGAATATGATTGTAAAGCATTTTGCACATTGAAAATCCTATTGATTTTCAATGTGCAGGCTGCTGCTATCTCCCAGTAGGACTTACTGGTTCCCTTGAAGGCTTTACGTCTGCTACCTTCAGGGCAAACGTGTGTGTGTGTGTGTGTGTGTGTGTGTGTGTGTGTGTGTGTGTGTGTGTGTGTGTGTGTGTGTGTGTGTGTGTGTGTGTGTGTGTGTGTGTGTGTCACTCCTCCCTCTCTCCGTTTTTCTTTCTGTCTTCTGCTTTCTCCACTTCCCTCAGATATGATAAAGAACTAGAGAGCTGAGTGAGTTAGGTATCTGGCCGTAGAGCCACTGGTTGGGAGTTGGATTCCTTACTGTGCCTCCTGGGAGTAGAGCCATCCTGAGTGGCCTTGTGCAAGTTGCACAGTTCCTGGGTGCCCCAAGAAGAAAGGAATTGTAAATCTCTTTTTGAGAATTCTCTACCTGGAAAATCCTAAATTGAGCCAAGTTAGAATTAGCTTGACAGCACACAGATTGAAAAAATGTTAGAAGTTTCTGAAATATATCTGATTATGTTATATCCTTGTTTGAAATAGGGCTCCAGAAGCTGAGAAGGGCCCCTAAAAGGCTTTTGGCTTAAAAAAAAGGTTGAGAATGACTGGTGTGCCCCACCTGTAGAACTGATTTGCCCATGGTGATGCATCCTGGCTGGACTACTATAATACACTCGATGTGCGGCTGCCTTTAAGTATTCGGAGACTTCAAAGGGTCCAAAATGCTGCACCCAGATTGTTAAATAGGGCTGGCTATAATTCCCCTGTTTCAGCAGCTCCACTGGCTACCGATCTGTTTCTGGGCACAATTCAGAATGCTAGTTTTAACCTATAGAGTCCTAAATGGCTTGGGTCCAAGCTATCCAAACAGCCATCTCTCTCCATATGAGCCCACCAAGGCATTAAGATAATCAGGGGAGGCCTTTCTCTTGGTCCCACCACCCTCACATGTGTGCTTGGTGGGCACGTGGAAGAGGGCCTTCTCTGTTGGTGCGACCCGGCTATGGAACTCCCTCCCACTGGAAGCTAGGCTGGCCCAATTCTGCTGTCCTTCCACAGGCAGGCAAAGACTTTTCTCTTCAGGCAGGCTTTTCCTTAATGAGTGGTGGTTTGAGAAGGGTTTTAAATGGATCATTGTTTTCCATTTAAATGTTTGTTTTAATATTGATCTTATTACTATATAACACGTTTAATTGTTTTTTTAAAAAGTATTTCTAATTTTTAACTGGAGTAGGAACTGGCAAACCACTCCAGTATTTCTGCCAAGAAAACTCCATGGACATGAGGTCACGAAGAGTGGGTCACGACTGTAAGGATGCAACACACACTTTTTTTTTTTTAGCTTTTAAATACTGTTTTGTGATGTAAGCTGTCTTGGGTTCTTTCAGGGAGAAAGGCAGGATAGAAATATTATCAATCAATCAATCTGTCAATCAATAAATGTACGTTGTATGTTAGTTTTGTATTATTTGACCCAGCCTTTTCTTGCTGAACTTTGTGTTTGTGGTATGGATGCGGTTGTCTGTTTTTATTTATCCTTTTGTTTTGTTTTATTGGACTCTTATTGTTGGTTTCTTTTTCGGATAGGTTGTTTATGTTGTAATTTGTTGTACACCACCCAAAGTCCATGTGGGAAAATTGGGTGGTTAGTAAATAAATAAATAAATAAATAAATAAATTGCTGCAATGGCTTAGGTGTGGGGCTGTGGAGCCAGAAGTTGAAAGTTCATTTCCCCACTGGGCCTCCTTGAGGTGTGATGATCCATGGGGTCCTTTTTAGCTCTGCAGCTAAGATGATGATGATGATCAATGGCTGTCCAGCATCTCATACAGAGGCCAAGTTTTGCATCCCATGCTAACTAATCCCTTGGAGCAGAAAGGCTGAGGATGGAAGGCACCTTCTTCATGCAAAATGTGTCCTCGGCTACCTGAGCTGTGGCCACTCTTCAGTCTGGGAAACCCAGGTTCTCCCTTATTTCCTGAGTCTTGGGCTGCGCTTTCCTCCTAAGAAAAACACGACCGCTAGAAATATTGCTAAAGCATTAAACACTGAATAGCAGGGCAATACAGTTCCCAGTTCTTGCTTCTTCACAGCCATACAGATTCTTCCTTATACCGTCTTGGGCATGTCTGCAATATATCAGCTGGGGATCCAAGCGACCAACATTTCTTTGTTCTCTGTATCCTTTGGAATTACCATAAATACTGCTATGACCTCTAGAAGGCAGTAACCTAGAGTAGTCTTGAGCAGGTGGTAACGATGGGGAGGATGGCATCAGCCCCCGTATTAACTGTCAGTAGTACTATCTGGATGCTGTGCCATGTTGCCATCTTTTAGAGGGTCCTTGAAAAGGCAGGTGCAGGAAAGAACTTGATGCAACCGCAACCGCTGAGAAAGATGGCTTGGCCTAGCTTTCCCAGGGAAGAGGCTACGGAGGAGTCTCTTGGATCTCTCAGTGAGATGGGAAACAAGAGCCTTTATGCTGCAGTTAGACTGACCAAGCTTGGTACTTGCTTCCAGTTGGATTCTTTGGGTGAGTCTGTTGAAGGCTGAGGATACTGAATTGTGCGAATATTCACCCCTCCCCTTATGTGAACAATCACTGGGGGAAATGGCCTGTGTTGTGAATTGCATGCTATCTTAGCTAGTGCAGTGTTTTTAGAAGACGATCTCCACTGACAACCTGGGCTGCAACGGGAATTGAAAGGCAAATTCCTGCCCTGCCAAAAGGTACAGCTAGATGATCTCACTGACTTTTTACCTCTGCTTTGCTCCATCCACCCACCCACCCATCCAGCCCTTTCCCCTTCATCTGAGTTCAGAAGGGACAAGTCTTTCTCTGCTCTTTGTCAGGAATTCTGTGTTGGTGGCAGGGAGCCACAATTCACACCTAGGCACTAACCACAGCTCTAAATCATCAAAGCCTCCAGCGCCTGCAGAGAAAGGCTTTTTTACAAGTGATTGGGATGGGCAGTTGGGAGACCAGGTGTCACGTCAAGTCAAGTGATGATGGGGGCAATGGCGTGCCTGAAGCTTCCCTAGACCTCCATAGAGCCTCTGCCCCTCTATTTTATTGAGGGGCACCAATTCATCTTTGATGGTTGTCATCCTCTTTTATAATGGACTCCAAGAGATTTGGCCTATGACAGGGGAAGAAGGGAGATCTGCTCTCTGTGAGAAAATTCACAGTGCCAGATCGCACATAGTTGTCAAGTCATTAGCCCTTAGCTGAATTTTTGTATCATGGGCCTCTCCTCCCCAGTCTTTCAATGGCCAGTTCCTTATGGATACATGAGTAGCTCAAGGGATACTTTACTGGCTGAACTGGTTAGAGAAGTGTAGGTGAGAATGACACATTTCATCTCCTTTTTTGATACACCCCACATTTAACAGTTGGATTCCTAAGATCAGTGCTTGTTACAGCCCCTTCTGAACTCAGCACTTCTGTCATCAGGGCTATGTAGTGCCTAGAGTGTCAACTGTCTAGGGTGCACCTCCAACTCTTCTTGAACTGTCAGAAGGACGTGACAAGTGGAATATGGAACCAACAGCCACTTCAGCAGAAAGGTCTCAGCAAGGCCACCCAGTGGTCCACCCTCTTCTATTCTTCATTTCCAGTAGAGCAGCTGCCTTTGATTCTTGTCAAAACAGTTGGGAAATGCTTTCTGGGGTTAATCACCAAGTAATGAGATGAGAGACTGAAAATCACCACCCAATATTGCTCCCAAGTCAGTTTTGATAAGGCAACAGGTTATGATATCTCTTAAGTTTTGATGGCTGTCTTCCCCAGCTCTTTCCCCTTCAAAACAGAAAGCAAACTGGGTGCATCCCAGACGTACAGCTAGCAGAAACTTTTGTTGGCATTTGAGCATTTTATTTTGGCTGCAGAATATTTATGTTGATATTGGTCAACAAGGAATAGAAGTGTGCGTATGTGTGTCCTGCTGTAGATGGTGATGATGATGATGATGATAAACAAACAAACAAACAAACAAACTTTATTTTATGCCGCCTTTCTCCCCGAGGGGACCCAGATAAACCCTGATGAGTTCAGTCTTAATGGCAAACCACTTATTACAAGATATTATTAATAGATTCCATATAATCCCCAAACATAGAGCAAGGGTGTACAACCTAGGGTTAGTCAGATCCAGGAGAATTTGCACGGTTGTGTGTGGATTTAAACCCTGGCCTGATGAGCCCCTTTCCAGCATTCTTTCTGTTACATCACATTCGTTCTGCATTAAAATACTTTGAGACCAGGGACTGATTTTGTCTTGAGAGGTTCAACATTTATGTGTGGTGAAATACTGTACAACACAGGAGTGAAACAGTGCTTGAATTGAAGAAAGTAGACTGGAATTCTGATTCCCTGCTCAGCGATGAAGTTCACTAGATGTGGTTTAGTTCAGCCACCATCCCATGGTTGAATCGGTTACAATATTATGTGCCATCAGGTCAATTCTGATTTACAGTGACCCTTTCTAGGATTTTGTAGGTTGAGACTACTCAGTAGTGGTTTACCATTCTTTTCTTCTGAGGGAGCCCCGGGACTCTGCAGCTTACTCAAGGCTACATAGGCTGGCCCTTCTCCCAGGGGGCAATGTGGAGAATTGAACTTCCAACTCACAGACCACCTACATCAGGCATGTCCAAACTTTGGACCACAGTTCCCAGAATTCTAAGCTTAGATTGCCAATGGCAAAGGACTATAGCAGTTGCGGTCCAAAACATCTGGAGGGCTGAAGTTTGGACATGCCTGACCTACATTGTTCTCTATGATATGTTAACTTCACAGCAGATTTTATGCTGTGCTGAGGATCAGGGACTGGAGGCAGAATAACTGTCCTGACCTGCTTCTTCCCAAGATTCCCTAAGCAAAAAATACAGTGGTACCTTGTATAAAGGAATTAATTGTTCCAAATGAAATTATGTTAAGCAAATTTTCCTTTATACAAATTCCCATAGGAATGCATTGAAAAGGGAGTGATCCCATTTTTATGTTGTACGGTTTTTCCCCATAGGCAAATGTGTTAAGCAAATTTCCCCTATCTCTGGAATTTTTATGTTGTACAGATTTTATGTTATACAAGCTGTTTGTTATACAAGGGTCCACTGTAATTCAATGAAACAGAGAAGCCTTAGATTTCAGGGGGACCATAAATAATCGGAGCCTTAGCTTGAATGTTCTCAAAATACCTCTCTAGTGAAACAGTGTAGTTTAATACATGTTTAATCATAATGCTGTAGTAAACTGGATATTTTTTGTTTCTTTCCATGAAAGGAAGGTACCACATAGCTGTACTTTTTTCATTTTGTACATCACCAACAATCAAAGAGGATTTTTAAAGGAGTTCAGAAATGGAATTGTTTTAATATTTCTAGTTGAGCTCTTCTTCTCAAAGCAGTTCACTGCAGTAAACGTTTACTACAGTGTGTTGTAAGATAGATAGGTATTTTAAAGCTCAGTTTATTATATGTGGTGCAATCTTAAACATCTCTGAGGTTATCCAATTGGTTCATGGAAAAACAAAGAATCAAAATGGGAAGGGAATAGCCAGGTTATAAATCAGCATAGCAGCTCTATACATTGTGAACAGTGTAAACAAGTTGTAACAAGCTCAACTAATTTGCATCACAATGAAGCTATGGGAGCAAAAATACAGAGACAGAGTGAACTGCATCTGTATACTGGACTTTCTACCAATAGCTTCTTGATATCACAGTATTACTAGGGGCTTTCATGAACACACCTACAGGTGAAACTCGAAAAATTAGAATATTGTGCAAATGTTCATTTATTTCAGTAAGTCAACTCAAAAGGTGAAACTAATACAATGGTACCCTGACTTAAGAGCAGCTCGACTTAAGAGCAATACGACTTAAGAGCGGAAAACTGTTGACATTTTAACTGCCCCCTTACAAATTTTAGATATGGTCTGCTCCGCTTACAATTTTTTAATTTTCTCTTATTTTTTAACTTTTATTTTTCCAAATTTTTAGATGGGTACCCCGACTTAAGAGTAGTTTGACTTAAGATCATTCGGAACAGATTAAATTCATAAGTTGAGGTACCACTGTATATGAGATAGACTCATTACACGCTAAGCGAGAGATGTCAAGCCTTACTTGGTATCATTGTGGTTTGTGAAGATTATGGCATACGGCTTATGAAAAACCCAAATTCACAGAAAACCCAAATTCTCAGAAAAATAGAATAATGTGAAAAGGTTCCCTATTCAAAGTAATGCATCAAGAGCCACCACACACAGACGAATCCTGGACATGGGCTTCAAATGCCGTATTGCTCTTGTCAAGCTGCTCCTGAACAACAAATGTCAGGAGTGTCTTACCTGGGGTAAAGAAAAAAGAACTGCTCTGTTGCTCAGTGGTCCAAGTCCTCTTTTCTGATGAGAGCAACTTTTGCATCTCATTCAGGAACCAAGGACCCAGAGTCTCGGGGAAGAATGGAGAGGCACACAATGCACAATGCTTGAAGTCCAGTGTGAAGTTTCCACAGTCTGCTGGTGTTGGTCCACTGTGCTTCATTAAGTCCAAGGTCAACGCAGCCATCTACCAGGAGATTTTGGAGCCCTTCATGCTTCCTTCCACAGACGAGCTGTATGGGGATGCTGACTTCATTTTCCAGCAGGACTTGACACCTGCCCGCACTGCCAAAAGTACCAAAACCTGGTTCAATGACCATGGGATTACTGTGCTTGATTGGCCAGCAAACTCACCAGACCAGAACCCCATAGAGCAGGGCTGTTCAACTTTGAACAGGCCAAGGTCTACTTTTTCCAGCCCAAAGTACCTGAGGGCTACTACACTAAAACCTCTACTTATGAATTTTATCTGTTCCGAGCATGTGCTCATAAGTAAAAACTTTTGTAAGTACAGCAGCAGTTTCCTATAGGAATGCATTGAAAACTAATTAATCTGTTCTGGAGGGAACCGATTTCAATGCGCCATGGCCCTTGAACTGCCCCGCTTGGCTGAGACAGTGGGCTGGCAGACCCAGAACTTTGCTGGGGCAGTGGTGGTCCTTGGGATGGGGGAGGGAGGGGTGGATAACTTATCCCTTCACTTTTTTTATTGATGGCTGGCGGGCTACTTTTGAACCCTTCGGGGGCTACCAGTAGCCCGTGGTCTACCTGTTGGGCAGGCCTGTCATAGAGAATCTATGGTGCATTGCCAAAAGAAAGTTGAGGGACATGAGACCGAACAATGCAGCGGAGCTGAAGGCTGCTATTGAAGCATTCTGGTCTTCCATAACACCTCAGCAGTGCCACAGGCTGATAGCATCCATGCCACACTGCATTGAGGCAGTAATCGATGCAAAAGGGGCCCAACCCAAGTACTGAGTACATATACATGCTTATTTTCTTTAGAGATCCGATATTGTTCTGTTTCCAATCCTTGTGTTATTGATGTCATATAATATAATTTTCTGAGATTGTGAATTTGGGATTTTCATAAACTGTATGCCATAATCATCACAATTTTACCAAACCAAGGCTTGACATATCTCATATATTAGTTTCACCTTTTGAATTGACTTACTGAAATAAACGAACATTTGCACAATATTCTAATTTTTCGAGTTTCACCTGTACATCTTCTGCCAGGTTCCCTTCTCAAGCTCTAAGGAAGACAAACTGGTAACTGTGCCTCAGTGTATCTAACACATTATCTAAGGGAGTCCTCTTGTGGACAGAGTCTGTAATGACAGCAGTCATGCCACAAAAGAAGTTAGTCTAACAATGGACAATATGAACACGACCAGTCAAAAATGGTTGTGCCTCTCTTACACCGTTTCCTTCTAAATGAACATTTTGTGAGGGCAGGGGAAGAACAATGGGGAAGCATCAAAGTCTAAGGCAATGACTAAATCTGTTAATATGTCATATAATGTACGTCAGGGTAGAAATGGAATTGGATGGGGCACAGATCCTGTGGCTTAATAGTCTTTTATATGTGAAAAAAGAAAACATTTTTCATAGATGACTAGGAGACAAACCCCTAAAGCTCGATGCTTGAAGTTGCATTGGTTTTCTCCCCTCATTTTTACCTATTTTGTCTCCAAAACCTGTGTATATCAGTGCAAAAAGGAAAGGGGAACAAAAGGTTAAAGGCCATTTTGGTTTTCTGCTGCATGAGCTTCACAAATTTATGACCCAGTTTGGATCCAGACCATTTACGGATCAGATAAAGACCACATCCAGAATCAAATCTGGATATGTTCAAAACCCCCAAAGAGATCTACGAATCTGAACTTAGGATCCACGTACAGCTCTCGTTCCTGTTGTAGAGTTTTTAATTTTTAGTTAAATCCCTATAGCTGTGCAGCAGTGCTGCTGGGATTCACAGAGCAGAATGGTTTAAAGTTTCCTGGATTAGCCCACCTTTTTTCTCTTATTAATTGGCATTTAGAGTATCAGTAACTCCCTCTGAAACATTTTTTTTCTTGCCAATTATGACTGCTGAAAAAAATTGCAGAGTTTTTTTCAGACTCACTCCTGGCAGTTAGTAAGCAGTCCTTCTTAACTGCAGTCTGAATGACGTTCTCCTTTTGGATGTTCAGAATCTTCATCTTTGATGGGAATATATAAGTAAATATTAAACATGACCTGCCTTTAAGCCTTGTTTTCCACTGAAGTGTGGAGCGTGTTAGTGGTTTCTGTTACTGTTTTCATAGGATTCCTTGCTTATCTTTATTTTAGGCTCTTGTACTTTTTTTCTAATATCTTTACACACCTCTTTATGCTCTAATTTTTCTATGATGCCTAGAATCTTGACTCTTCCAGCAAGACTTGACTGAGCATGATCTAAATGATAAGCAAAAAGATTAATTAAATGAAAGCATTTGTGAAGGTACTATAGAGAAAAGAAAAGGACAGAGAGGCCTGCATCTGGAACACTTTGCTGTGGAGGGTTTTAGTCTCTGTGTTTTTCACTCTTACGTGCTGTAGCTGATCCTGAGCCCTTTGAATTCAGCTAGAATAAGCTGATCTAGCTTCAAAGGGTATTTATGTGGCCCACATGTGGTTCCAGAAAACTCAGCTGAAAACAATGCGCATATCAGCAGGTAGTATACTGGAACTAGAAATTGAGATAGTTAATGAAGCTTGAGTGTTACAGAAGCTTCTTTAATCCTGGCTTAACCTACACACCTGGTCTTAAACCTTTTTAACCTCTCTTCTTCAAGGTTAAGTCTAGGAGAGTTTCAGTTTAAAAGCTGGTATCTCTTTGGCTTCCCTGGTACTACAAATAAAAACATGTTCTACTGTTTTGCTGATTCTGTGCTTAAATAGCAAAATGGGATATGTAACCTGAGAGTGACTTTGATATATTAATAGACAACCAGTGTACCTTTGCTCAGACACTTCCTTGGAAAGGTGCTTCTTGCAGCACATGTACAACCCATGCTTGTGCAGTATTCATTTTTGACACAACTTTTTTTGACATTTTTATTCATGCTGAAAGAAGCACCCTGTGCATTTAGGCAACTGCATGGGAAACACTGAAGCAGCTCAGCCAATCTCCTCAACCTTCATTACACCAACATGCCTACTCCAAAGGCAAATGGGGATATCTGCATTTGAGACAATTTCCATATGTCTGTGAAGATTCTCAGTCATCCAGGTGGGTTGATCTGGAAGTTGAGTCATAGCAACTGGATTTCTTTTCTTGAGAGATCAAAATGTTTTGCTGCTCTTCCAAGCAGCTTCGTCAGCTCATGACCGTGCCAAGTGGAGGGCTGAAACAAGAACTTAGTGGATCTCGCCACTAAGTGGGGCAAACTAAGAAAAAGAAGAAGATATCCCAGTAATTCCTAAAGAAGTGCCTGGATTACTTTGTCTCACCATTAAAGAGAGAAAAGGAGGGAAAGAAGCAAAATATCCTAGCACTTTCATAGATTTTTTTCACTGTGAGCGCTTGTGGATCAGGTCCAGTTCTTCAGACACAAGGAATGCAAATGCCATGTCTATATTTATCCCCACCCTGGTGCGAGTCCCAGCTGTGTGAGGAGACAGATAATGTGACAATAGCTCGTTAGCACTGGAATGAAACTATCAAATGGGTAGTTACTTGAAATTACAGGTCACAGCTGGGGTGGTAAGTGGTATGGTCAGGTGGATTTGGCTATCACTTCAATCCAAAGGGTTGTTCCTAAAAAGAATATAATCACATGCTGTCAAATCAATCCTGACTTATGGCGATCCTTTCCGGTGTTTTCCAGGTAGAGAATGCACAGAAGTGGTCCACTGTTCCTTACCTGGGCAGTAGGGGGTGGTATCTGAGGACCGTACAGCTTGCCCAAGGCCACACAGGCTTTTCTGCCTGAGACCCTGACAGTGGGGGACTGAACTCCTAACTTCTAGCTCTGCAGCTAGATAACCTAACTCACTGCAGCCACCATACAAACTGTTTCTATGACATAACATTTGTAGAGCAATTTATTGCACTGTGTACATTAACAAACTAGCGTTATACCGAATACAGTATGTATGGGTATAAAATAGTTGTCTCCTTTGTCCGATTATGGCCTTTTCCTCTTTGTACCCAAATTAAAGCACTAGGATTATACAAGCTAGAGTACCTTTATCACCGGCAGTCAAATCACAGAAGATAGAGATATTGTTATGAACCAACTTGATACAGTATTTCAGAATGTTAGTTGTGAACAGGAGCCCTGTGGCGCAGTGGTTAAATGCCTGTACTACAGGTAAAATTGTGCTCATGACCTGGGGTTCAATCCCAGGTAGCCGGCTCATGGCTGACTCAGCCTTCCATCCTTCTGAAGTCAGTAAATTGAGTACTCAGCTTGCTGGGGGTGGGGGGGGCAATGTGTAGTCTGCATTAGTGTAATTAAAAAAACTGTACACCACCCAGAGACTACTTGAAAGTGGTATGGGGCGGTATATAAGCAGAACACTTTGCTTTTGCTTTGCTTTACTTGTATGGCTGTACAAATTTTAGGACAACTAGTCCACTGAGCTGGTGAGTATTGTGAGCTGTCTGACAGAAATGTGCCAACTAGGTAACCATTCATGAAAGTACATGTGCAACGAAGGGCTTTATTAACTTCTCCTTTATCCCTTTAAATAATCTGCTGTACTCTCCCCACCAATCCACTTCCCTTTTGCAGAGGTGTAGCTGGAGTTTCGTGTGCCCGGGGAAAAGTCAGTTTTTGCGCCCCCTCCTGCCCCCAACTGCATCTCACCCACTGAACAAGGGGTGCCTGATCCTGGGCGAACAGTGGGGGAGGGTGGGGAGGGTCTCTC
Organism: Phrynocephalus versicolor; assembly: GCA_023846285.1. Classification (NCBI taxonomy): domain Eukaryota; kingdom Metazoa; phylum Chordata; class Lepidosauria; order Squamata; family Agamidae; genus Phrynocephalus; species Phrynocephalus versicolor. The sequence goes on along the minus strand of JAHTLZ010000379.1, from coordinate 15,837,194 downwards.
TCATGCCCTCTTTGAGAGTCTCCCAGACAAGGCTTTCCTGTGCAAACCATACAGCATGCAGATAGCACCAAGCAGGTGATTTTTTTTCAGTCATCACTTCCGTAGCATGCTTCCCCCTCCTCCTTTCCCCCGGCTAATGCTTGGCAGTCATTAGCCCAGGGAAAGGAGGAGAGGGAAGCAAGCTATGGAATGTTCTCCTCCAAAGCAGCACCTCCATTGCACTCTTCCCTCTCCTCCTTTCCCCAGGTTAACTATCTCCAAGCCTTAGCGGGGGTGGGGGGAAGGAGGAGGGGGAGCAATCATTGAAGGTTCCACTTGAAAAAAAAATGCCTACTTCCCTCTCCTCCTCCCCCCCCCCCCGACTAAGGATTGCCAAGTCTTAGCGGGGCAAAAGGAGGACTGCTGGCAGGATGGCATATGGCTTCCTCCTCCTGCTCCCCCTCCAGGCACCCCCAGATTGTTGCACGTCCAGGGGCAAATGCACTCTTCTGCCCCTCCCTAGTTACACCAGTGCACTTTTGGTTCCTTACTCCAAGCAGAGCACATCTGAGGGATTAAAGCTGAGGCAGAGCCAGGGAGTGAGTGATCAGAGTGACCTACCAGGGAGAGCAAAAAAGAGTTTCCTGGGGCGGGCCAAGGGGAGGCCCCTAATAATTTTTTAACAAAGTTTATTTAGTTATTTATTTTATTTATTTTATTTAAATGCAAAGAAGAACATAAAAGCCAGTCCTCCTTGCAGCCAGGCCCCCAACTACCTGTCACTTTCCCAACAAAAAGAGCTCACAAACCTCTCAATAACCTCCAGCATGCACTCAGACAGCCAGTAAGGGTGTGAGGGCTATCCAGTGTTTTGCACTGAGTGCCATGTGGATGATTATTTGCCAGTTGGGCAAGCATCATGGGTATGTCCTTGCTGGAAGGAACTCCAACAGCTCAGGGAACAGGTTTGCTCCATTGATGCCTTGGTTTTGGACCTGGAAAAGCAGAGGCAGGGAGAAAGGGGCCGTAGTGAGACTTCCAGGGACCTTCAGGCATTGTTCCACAGGCAGGCAGGCAGCTCTGCAGCTGCTCAGATTGGAAGTCTCCAGGCTGGAGGACGTCCTTCTGAACCAGAGAGAAACCATCCCCTAGTGGGGACCCCTTTTTCAGGGAATGGCCAGTGTCCAGTCACACTGAGGATACTCCTTGAAGAAAGGTGGGAAGGGGGCTTCTGCTAGTGGACGATTTGATTGTCAGGAACATAGAGGGGGGGTCTGTGACGGATGTGAGGACCGCATGGTGACTTGCCTGCATGGTGTGAAGGTTGCGGATATCTCCTCTCATCTGGATAGGCTGGTAAAGAGTGCCAAGGACAAAGTAGCAGTGGTAGTGCATGTTGGCACCAATAATGTTGGCAAATGTTGCCACATGATCCTGGAGGACAAATGTAGGCTACCAATGAGGAAGCTAAAAGACAGGACCTAAAAGGTAGCATTCTCAGAAGTATTACCTGTTCCATGAGCAGGACCAGCTAAGCAGGCAGAGCTCAGGGGTCTCAATGCGTGGATGAGAAGGTGGTGCCAGAGGGAGGGGTTTAGATTCATTAGACACTGGGGAATGTTTTGGGAGAAGCCAAGCCTGTACAAGATGGATGAGCTTCACTTGAACCAAAATGGAACCAGTCTGCTGGCGTGTAATATATAAAAGGTGGCAGAGCAGCTTTTAAACTGAATCTTGGGGAAAAGCCGACAGGAGCTGAGTGGCATCCTGTTCAGAACACCTCCTCCCTGTGCAACGAGTTTGGAGAGGATAGAGAACCACAAAAATATGACATAGTAGGTATTAGCATTAGGAGAATAATGGGACATGATAGTTTGTCTACTGTAATTAAAAGCTGCGGGGGTGGGGGTGGGGAGAACAAACAAGCAGCCTTTCTTGGGGGACCCACTGTACAGGTGCTTTTATGCAAACACTTGAAGCCTCTGAGCAAAGATGGGAAAGCTTGAACATTTGGTGGCTAAGGATAACATTGATATAGGGGCCATAACAGAAACCTGGTGGAATGCGGAGAATCAGTGGGATACCACAATCCCAGGCTATAAATGGATAGCCATCTATGTCAAAGAAGGGGTAAAATCCAGCAGAATTGTGACTAAATTATCAGGTCCAAGGAGTGGTATGATAGTGGGGGTGTGCTATCTTCCACCAGATCAAAAACTTGGGGACCTTGAAATGAGGATACAAATAATGGAGGTGTATAAGAGGGACAGGATAGTAATCATGGGGCACTTCAATTATCCCCACATTAGCTGGCCAATGCAAGCTCACTGCAAGAAAGAGAAACCAGGTTTCTCAACATGCTGAACAACTGTGCCTTAAAGCAACTTGTCATGGAGCCCACCTGAGAACAGATAACTCTGTGTCTAATACTGTGTGATACTCAGGACCTGGTCATGGATGTGAATGTCACTGAGTCTCTGGGGAATGGTGACCATGCTGCAATCTCCTTTGCCATGCATGTTGGGGGAAGAGTGTCAAGCAAATCAGACACAAAAAAACTTGATTTCTGAAGGGTGGATTTCCCTCGGATGAAGAAACTAGTTAGAAATATATTGAAAGCGAAGGTAAAAAGAATCCAATCTCTCCACAGTGTGTGGAGCCTATTTAAAACAATGGTAGTAGAGGCCCAACGGAAGTGCACAAGAAAGAAGAGCTCCTCTAAGTCCAAGAGGGCACCGGCATAGTTAACAAGTGGAGTTAGAGAGGCTCTAAAGTGCAAGGAGAGGTCTTTCTGTACATGGAAATCCTTCTCAAATGAGGAAAATAAAAAGAACACAAACTCTGGCAAAAGAAATGTAAGAAGATGATAGGAGAGACAAAGAAAGATTTTGGGGAACATATGGCTAGCTATATAAAGGGAAATAAGAAAAGCTTCTTTAAATATGTTAGAAGCAGAAATACTGCCAGAGAACCAGTTGACCCTCTGGATGGCAGGGGAGGTAAAGAGGGACTTGGAAATTGCAGAGAAATTAAATGACTTCTAATCTGAACAGCCCCTCTTGACTAAAGAATTAAATCAAATATAGGTTAAAAGAGAGGATGTCACCGGGCCCAGATGGCATCCACCCAAAGGTTATTAAGGAACTGAGAAATGAAGATGGTGGAAAGTCTCATCCAAGAGAAAATATTAAAACACATAGAACAAGCCTTGCTGAGCGGAAATCAGCATGGCTTCTGTAAAGTTAAGTCTTGCCTCACAAAGCCTATAGAAGTCTTTGAAAAGGCCAACAGGCATGTGGATCTGGGTGAACTGGTAGATATTGTCTGTTCTTGATATTAAGAAGGCTTTTGACACAGTCCCTCACCAAAGGCTGCAGTGCTGAGAAAATTGCACAGTCAGGGGATAAGAAGACAGGTTCTCTTATAGACAATGGAGAGAGGTGAAAAGCAGTGTGTCCTGGGATCTCTCCTGGGACTGGTGCTTTTCAGTCTGTTCATAAATGACCTGGAGACAGAGATAAGCAGTGAGGTGGCCAAGTTTTCAAATGACACAAAACTTTTCCGGGTGGTGACCAGAGAAGATTGTGAAAAGCTCCAGAAGGATACCTCCAAATTGGGAGAATGGGCTGCCAAATGGCAAATGCATTTCAATGTGGGAAAATGTTAAGTAATGCATATTGGGGCAAAAACAAAAAAAAATCCAAACTTTATCTATCAACTCATGGGTTCTGAGCTATCCGTGATGGAGCAGGAAAGAGATCTTGGTGTGCTGGTGGACAGCTCAATGAATGTGACTACCCAATGTGTGGCAGCAGTGAAGAAGGCCAATTCCATGCTAGGGATCATAAAAAAGGAGACTGAAAATAAAACAGCCAACATTATAATGCTAATTGTACAAAGTGATAGTAAGGCTGCACCTGGAGTATTGCTTACATTTCTGCTCAATGCATCTCAAAAAAGATATAGTGGAACTGGAAAAGGTGCGCAAGAGAGCAACTAAAATTATTACTGGGCTGGGGGACCTCCCTTATGAGGAAAAACTATTGCATTTGGGGCTCTTTAGTCTAGAAAGAGGTGGGGGATATGATTAAGACGTACAAAAGTATGTAGGGTGTGAGTAAAGTGGATAGAGGGACGCTGTATTCCCTCTCACAAATACCAGAACTAGGGGATATTCACTCAAATTGAGAGTTGGGAGAGTGAGAAGAGACAAAAGAAAATCTTTCTTTACCCAGCGTGTTGTTAGTTTGTGGATCTCCCTACCACAGGATGTGGTGATGGCATCTGGCCTGGATGCTTTAAAAAGGCAGATTCCTGGTTGAGAAGTCCATCACAGGTTACAAACCATGATCGGGATGTGTAATCTCCAGACTTAAAAAGAGGGTACTTCAAGGGTCAGATGCAGGGGAGTGGTATCAGGAGACAGATACATAGTTTGGTGGTGTGGAGGTTCACCTTTCTGCCAAACTGCCTGCCCTGCTGAATTCAATAAAGAGACATCCTTCATAGAACAAACTGGAGTTTTATTGTCTTCTTCCAGACTCCTGGAGGCGCTTCTTTTAACAACAGGTTCAACCAAACTGATATCAACAGGGAATGGGGTTATTCTTAGGGTCCCTTGTGGGGGAAAACAACGAAAAGTCCAAGCCCCTTTCTGCTCCAGGGAGGGGGGGGGGTCCACCAGACCCCTTCGGCTGCTCCAGGTCTTGGGTCGGTATCTCCGCCTGCACCCCAACTTCTGAGGTGACCTTGGGTCCAGGTCTCTCCCAGCGCCAACGTTGGAGAGGGAAGTCGTCCCAAACAGCCAGATCCCTCCCGCAGGAGTACCTCCCGGTCCGCTGCTCTTCTTCTTTCACCTTTTTCATCCATTTCTCAAAGGCTAAGTCCTGCCATATCTTCTTTAATTTTTTGTTGTATTCCCGCGCCTCCTTCTCCCCCCAATAAGTACACCCTTGTTTGTGTGCTCTTCAGTGATAGCTTTCAGCCTCAGCCTGAGGCATCATCATGCGCTCCCATTTTCCCATGTATGGGTCCTCGATCCATACCCATTCCCAATCTGGGGCCAGGATGGGGAGTTTCTCCTTTTTAACTTCCCCGAACCCCACCTTTCCTGCCTTCTCCCTCTCTGCCACTCTCAGGGATTCTTCGAACTGCTTTCTTAATTCCTCTTGCTCCTCCTCCTCCCTCAGGCAGGCAGCCCTTGCCTCCTCCCTTCACTTCTGCTTCTCCCACCATTCCTCCCTCTCGACCTCCGCAGGTGTGGGCGGCACTCTCTTTCGGGGAGCCTCTTCAGCCTTTTCTGCCCCACAGGGGGACGAGATGGGCCTTTGGCCTGATCCAGCATGGCTCTACTTAAGTTCTTATGTTCTCTCCTTCCCCACCAACTCTTGACTTTGTTGGAAGCCCATGAAATACCAATCTTACCTGTAAGCATACATGCTGAAGAATGGTGAAGGCACAGAATGTAACTAACTTTTTGCACATGCTCAGAGTACAGCATACTTTTTAAGGAATTCTGTCTACACCAATCCATTGAAATTCTGTCCCAGGAAGAACTGGATTTTATTTCCCGTGTAACCCATAAAACTTGAACGCAAATTGTACAGTTTGTAGAATAACATTTTTTTTTTACTATTTCACACAACTGGTTGTGGTTTTGAACCTCATGGCAAAAACCAAAGAGTTCTGCTTATATAGTGCCCCACAGTACTTCAAGCATTCTCTCTGTGGTTTATAATTATGCAAGTTACACATTGCCCCTCCAGCAATCAGGGTCCTCACTGTACCAACCTCAAAAGGATGGAAGCCTGAATGAACATTGAGCCTGCTACCTGGAATTGAATCCCAGGTTGTCAGCAGATTTACTTGCAGTATAGCAATTTAACCACTGTGCCACAAGGCTCAGTGGTTAAAATGCTGTACTGCAGCCATAACTGTCCTCATGACCTGAGCTTCAGTTCCAGGTAGCAGGCTCAAGGTTCACTCAGCCTTCCATCCTTCTGAGGTTGGTACAATGAGTACCCTGCTTGCTGGGGAAGGGTGGGGGCAATGTGTAGCCTGCATAATTACTTTTAAACTGCCCAGAGAGTGTTTTGGGCACTATGGGGTAGTATATAAGCCGAACAGTTTTTTATTTTAGAAAGAGGCAGATAACCAGAGAAAGAAGGTGCAAAGGACCATGGATAATCCCTAACTTTGGAAGTCTCATTCCAGCCAATCTAGTCTAGAGCTTTTAGAAAGCACTTCCCATGCCATTTCAAGTACGTTTTCCTAGTCAAAAGAGTGAGAAAATGGCTAGGCCAGGGACATTGTTTTAATGCCAAGATTCTCAGGTGGTAACACAATCCAGTTCTGAGGACTCTGTTGCACTATTTTCTTTGTTCGTATAGAATCTGTAGACTCCTGGAACTGTAGAGCTGAAAGGGACCTCAAGGGTCACTGAATCCAATCCCTTGCTGAAGCAGGAAACCCACAGCTAAAGCATCTCTGACAGTTGGCTACCTGACCTGCGCTTGAGAGCTTTCAGCGACAGAGAATCCACCACCCTCCAAGGTTGCTCAGCAATTCTTACTGCAGTCCGTTCCTAATGTTTAGGTGAAACCTGCCTTTCTTGAAGTTTTAAATTCATTAATTCAGGTCCTACCTGTTGGAAGCAATGTCTAAAAGCATCACATCATTTCATTTTGGATTTAAGAGTAGACTGGATCGGTCCTTTAATTCTTTCTCTCTGACTCTCCCCTGCACACACAACTCCCAACTGCTGCCCTGTTACCACAAAAACAAACAAACAAACAAAAAACAAAAAAAAAAGAAATAAGAATTGCAACTTTCTAACTTCAGGATCAATCATCTACTAATTTTCAAACTGTTGACTTTTATTTGGAGAGATCGGCGTCCTGCACCCCAGGGTCATATGGTCCATACCAGAGTCTAGCCAGCTATCTAATTTAGGATAGGCTTCTTGTATCAAGTATATTTTCTCAATAGATCTTAATAAACATTTCACTTTAAGCTTTGTTTCTGCCTAGCTTATTGCTCAAGAGAATAGACTAAATAAATGTGGGTTTAAATGTGCACAGGGAATACCACCGCTTCTTTACTCTGATGAAACCAAGGAACCTCTTAACAGAGCAATCCCACAGATTTAAGAACTTGAAGCTACAGAACGTGCTCTGTCTTCCACACGACAGACCTCGGATTTTGAAAGACAGCTATCCTAGTACAGCACCTTTCAGGTTCCCATCATCCAAGGTGAATCCCTCAGCCACTTCTCATTGGGACTGGTTTCCAGACCTCATCCTGTCCTAGTTGTCCCATTCTGGACACATTCCAGCTTTTCCATATATCTCTCAAGGATATTTTTTTTAAAAAAAAAACCTTCTCAAGGATATTCTTCTGAGATTCCTATGCAATGCATACCATTCCAGTCTGAGTGAACCCCCACCCCCCAGTTATAGCTATCTCTACCCCACTACAACATGGCAGGGATGCCAATGTCACTTCAGTCACAACAACCTCTTGTTATTTTCCTCCTGCAGGACATTCTCAGGATTCCCTATACAAAATTTATCTTGTTACTGTCTCTAGAGCCACTGGGTTTCTATAAATCTTTATTACTTACCCACAAAACCATTTTGTTGGTCCTTTCTGCAGTCACAACAGAATTCAGTTGTGTTTCCTCTGTTTATATGGATTCTTAAACTTGTTTCAACTTAATCTGGTCTCATTTCCAATCTTTATCCTCTCCCCATGTCTTGATCTCTGCATCCCCACATCTTCCACTCCCTTGGGTCAGTATTTGTTCCTTGGAGGCTTCTATCCTTCACCCTGCTTTCTCAACTGAGGGCATTTAGTGCTATAAAACAGCACTATAACTTCCTGTGCTTCCAGTACACCATTGCTTCTATAAGCATCCTCCAAACAGCATTTGCCTTTCTGGTAGCAGTAATGCCTGGCTGAGTCATGTTCACTTTATGACTTTCTATAGCCCCCCAGATCCCCTGCCCCTTCTTGTAATCAGTTCATCTTCTACAAAATCCTCTTCTGCTGAGATAAAAGTTAGATGAGCAAAATATCTCTTCCAAGACACAGCTGAATAGTCAGGAAGACGTCCCAGGAACTGGGCATGGTAATACACAAGGTAGCCAGGCATGTCTACTGAAACGATATTATTTCACACCAAGAAAACGATTTCATACCAAGGAAATAATTTTATAGTGAGACAATAAAAGAATAAAAGAACACGTTTTTGCTAATGTCATGGAGTCGCTCAAACTTAGGTCAGTTTAAGGCTTCCACGCATGTCTCAATTAATTCATCATGATGCCTCTGGTGCGTGAGAAGGCTGTGTCTAAATCAGTGGCATGTTTTCTAGCTGCAAAGAGAGGTGGACCTCTAACAGTGGTCCACAAGTTTCTTCACCCTAAGTGAAATGATAAATATGTCTATTGTTTTAATATATACAGACAGAAGTTCTCTCTTGGAATGGCACACACAATTGTGTGTGAACTGTGGTACCATGCTGGTATGGACTGACTCAATAAAGGAATCCACAGCCTGGAGTTTGCAGAAGTGGAACAACAGGTCCTTAATGGCAGGTCCTTTATTTGACGCTCAGTCATTCATAGGGCTGCCATCAGTCAGAAATGAATTAAATAGTATTTAACAACACACAACTTTGCCCTTGCACAGAAAAATAAAATCATTTGGACACTGTCTACTCCTTGATTTTAGAGTAGACCATAAAGACCCAAGCAATGACACTAGGAGAATTTGAAGGCAGCCAGAAAAGAGGGAGGCTGAATGTGAGATGGATTAATTCAACAATGGAAACCATGGCCTTGAGTTTGTAATTGCTGAGCATGGTAGTTCAACAGACTTTGTGGAGGTCACTCATTCATAGGGGTGCTATGAACTGAAGGCAACTGGATCATTCGGAACAACAGCAGTAGCAATGATATAGATATCAGTGGCCTGGATTGAAAGCCATCAATGAAAAGAAGCAATTAGGTGACTCACTACCCATCCTCACCACCCTAAAAAATTCAGGCTGGTCTGTTTCTATGGCAGGGCTATTAGAATCTGTGAGGATAAGATGGCAGAAGACTTGATAGCACTTCAGCAGCTGTTGGGCAGCGGTGAGGACCACAGAAGGCTAGATGGGCCCTGGGAAAGATGTTGGAGAGACTCTTTCATTGCCCTTCATTCAATAATGCAATGATGAGGCTTCTCTGACACGTGGTGTGTGGTGGGAGGCAAGTACTGTATGCTGTGGCAAGCTCTGTGGTAAGGCATGTACCAGCTTTGCAGGGGCCTGGGTCAAATTGACACTTGGATCTTTGGAGCCAGACGCTGAGAAGGTGCTGTTCTGCTGGTGGTGGATTCAGGAAACGAGGCGGGCGTCAGGTGCTCACTGGATGGCCTTCTAAGCTAGGTTCTTTTTTCCCTTGCTTTCCCCCCTTTTTCTCTCTCCATGAAGCTCCAACTTCTCCTTATTCGCTGTGAGTCTGATGATCCTGAAAATTAAAATTCAGCTAAATGGAAGAAGCTGCCAAAGGAAATGGGAGTTAAGAGTAGATTAGCCATTCTTAGGGCACTAGTTTCAAATCACATTGCTGCTTCCTCCCGTCTAGGCATTCATCAAGAGAGCTTGCTTGCATCTTAAGTACCCTTACATTAACTATGCACGGGAGGAAGCCGGCTGAATGTCCACAAAACATAGCAACAAATCTGTAAGACGTAAAGGTGCCACACATCCCTTTATTTGGCTTACACTAGGTAACCAAGTCTGAATATGTTTCACTAATGTTTGGGCATTTTATCCGCATACAAGGTTCCACTCTGTCCATTCATCCCACCTCCGTTCGTCTTTCAACACCTACTCCACAGCCGTCCTTCACACCCTTGAGCCGCTTGTTCTCCCTTCCCCCTGGCTATTCCTAGGACACTTTTGCAAAGCAACCCCCTGCCCTGTCTAATGGGCCTCCTGCCTTCCTGAAGACCACCAGCCTCCAATGGACTACAGATCCCATCAACCCAGCCAGCATTGTAGTCCGGCCCAGCTGGAGGGCGAAAGGGAGGGGTTCAGCATGGATGCCGCCCACCGCCCTTGGCCTGGGCATGGCAGCCGCTCTGAGGGGCGAGCGATCGGGATCCTTTGGGCTTCCAGGGGCTGCGCCACCACCCGGGATCGTCCCGTTTCCGAGCGGCCCCGGCTTTTGCCGTGAATCCAGCGCGGGCGCTCCTTCCCCGCAGCTCCATCTCTCGCCGGAGCCGGACAGCCATCAATAGCGTTCGGTTAATTAATTTGATGGGAACAGCGGGGAGCGCCGTTTGCACTTAGTGAAGTTCCCGGAAAACTTCCCAGCTCATCTCTGTAATTGGCCTCATAAATTTGAGGAAAGAGAGAGCTCAGCAAAGCAGGCGGGGAAGAGGCGGGGTGGGGGCTGTGGGGGGCTGGTGGAGCCGCGCGCCGTGGCGGCTTTAGTTAATTTTATTGGAGAGATCCATCTTCCCTTCCCCTGCCGCTTCCTCTTCCCTCCTGATTTGCCTAATCATGATAAACTCCGATTCATATGTGTACCTCCTGCACAGCCATTCGCTGCTTTAAAATATTGACTCATGAATATTAAGCACCCTCATTTACATGCAAAACCCACGGACTCCATCCCTTCTGCCTCTCGGAGCACTTGTAATTAAAAAGAAAGCCCCTGCGTGGGGACTGTTCTTGACACGGCGAAGCCAAGAGCTGGCGAGGCCTGGGAAGGAAGGAGCCGCCTCGCCCCCCGCAGCACCCGGGAGCCAAAGCTTGTTGCGACTGGGCCGCGGGGAAGAGAGGGATGCCTTGTGCTGGAGGAACCCACCGACGCCCTTGGAGGGCAGTGGCCACCTCCGGACTCCCAGCGATAAGCAGGGTATGTAAATATGGGCAGTCTGTCGACAACTAAGGAGCCGGTCTTTTGTAAAGCCAATGGCTGTTCATGGCTCCTCCAAGGCCAGATACTTTGCAGTGGAAGAGCGACAGAGTTCGGAACCACCACCGGTTTCTGCAGAAATCAATGTCTCTCCCAACTTCTGAGAGCATCAGAGCTAAACTGGAAGGGTACCCATTCACCTGCAGCAGAAGGCAGAGGGACCATTGGAGCCTGCTGGTTGGAAAGTCCCAGGGCTTCAACCTGGTTGGCAGGCTGGGAATGATAGACCTTGTACCCCAGCGCTTTGGTCTCATGAGGAGAGGCTCCTTAGGTGAGCATGATGTTCATAAAGCCAAAGGAAATAATGAGGTGCTTCCTACCAGGCCCAACTATTTGCCCATCTAGCCCCTGTTGTCTCCTCTGACCTGCAAAGGCTTTCATCAGTGGCTGATCTGAGTCTCCTTGCCTCCAGGGCACTTAGCACTGAGTATTCCTCTAAAACCCTAATGTTTTCAAATCATCTTGCGTGACATCTTGTAGCAACCTCATTTCCCATCCTCAAAATAGGTGCTTTCATTCTGGCAACCCTCCTGCCCAGAACACCAATTGCTTTCTGGTCCAATCAGACACCCTGAGATCGAGAGTGCTAATTGGTGGTTTGGGACCAGCTAGAATCCCAGGAAGCTTCACTCATTGAGCCCCGAAGCTGCTGGTGCTTTAATAGGTTTAAGGTGCAGATGGTTGACAGAGATGCACCTGGTTACAGTACAGCAGAACACAAGGATGCAGCTCCTGTCACATGCTGGGTCAGGTCTAACCGGAGGTGATCCTAATTGAGAAAGGGGCAACTGGCCCTCCTTCCCTTGGCAGAGGAGCTACTGCAATCTGGGCAACCTTTGCATTTATACCCTCGTTTTTTTAAGCTGCAACAGGCAGAGGGAAGAATGGAATAGCCAACCTCACCCTTCCAGGGCAAGAAAGTTGTTCTTAGCTGAGCTGAGCATCGTAAGCTCCTGTGGCCTGGCCAGCCTGTTTCCACTTTGAGAAGATCATCTGATCTTAGACAGGCTTGTAAGTGGTATCGTTACTTTCTATGTCCCTGAACTGGTGATATGGGATTCGTGAAACTGTGTGTCAACATATTTTTCATAGCAAGTTTCCAATCCAATGCATAAGTTATGAACTTACATAATTGGTAAGGGGAGTGGCATGTCCTCCATGCTTCCTTATCTAAGGGGAGGGGAGGTCATGCAGGAAAGTTTCCCTTCTTTGGATTGTGCCAAGGAGGCATAATAATTCAGCCTTGCAATCTGTTTCAGCCACTCGCTTCTTTTGCATTTGGCTTGTACCCAAGAACTTTCCTCTGTCTCTTCAGCCCTTCTGCTTCCCATGCCTGGCTCTGACAGTGCACCTGCCCTAATGATCAATGATTTTTCATTTTGCTGGGAAAGGGGCAGCAACAGCCGAGTTTAACAAACTCGTTGCCTTCCCAGTCCAGACAATAACTCAGTGCTTTGTCATCACAGGAAATGGGGGCCATGATGCGGGCACTGATGATGGCTGCTGCAATATTTCCTATGGTTCCCCAGTCTCACAGCAAATCTGTTACTGGGGTATAATTCACCTATTTAGGCCATGGCTCAATAATAAAGCTGAATAGCTTTATGCATCTGCCAGCTCTCTCTCTCTCTCTCTCTCTCTCTCTCTCTCTCTCTCTTGCTCTGTGAGAGTGTCTGCATTCACATGTCCACATCTGGAAGGGCAGATGACTAGCAACAAACTACTTCACATAAAGTAAGCTCTAAATGTTTTTTTCTTCCTGTTACTATCTGAACATTCATAAGCAGATGCCTCCTGCCTCTAATTTATTCTGCCAAATTTACATCTGCCTCTAAAAATAACACTGAATCAGTTTGAATTGTTTGATCCAGAAGAAAGCTGAAATGGAAGCTTTTCTTTTCTTCTTCTTCCTTCTAAGTTGATGGATTAAGTTCAGTTTTTTCTTTCCTGTAATGAAATTCAAGCTAACTCCTAATTTGTAATAGATGAATTAAGTCAAACATCCAAGTTGTTCCCCTTGAATGTAATGGTTCTTTATTAATTTCATCTTCTCAGAAAACAGGAGGCTTGGGAATCTTGGAGATGTTGTCTCGGAGAGAATGAGGATTCCTGTTGCAGCCACAAAAGAGTCTGTGGTTACACTTCTCTTGAGATACCCATTCTTCACTGGAGCCAAACTATCTCCTTCTATCAAATGCACTCTGTTTAGGCACCACTGTTGCCTGGTTTGCTAGTTACAATTTCTTTTTGGCCTCACGTTAGTACAGTTACATCCACACTTGTGACCCTAGTTAGACCCAGGGAGAATTGCAGTAGGGATCGGTGACTTGCAAGGCTCCAAGGGGTTCTAGCTTCTCTGTTTCCTTCTTGGTCCCCTGTTGTCCCTCCCACCAAATTTTTCAAAACTGTTGTTTTTAGACGAAGCAATGTGAGGGTGGTAGCAATGAAATGGAGAGTCGTATCTGCTTGGCTTTCTCCGTTTTAATCCAGCATTTCCCTCCACCCCTGTGATAGAGGACTCCGAGGGGGAGCCACCAGGCAGCACACAAAAGTCCTGCGCGCCCCTCTCCCAGCACACAGTTCTGATCCCTGTATTCTAGTGATACTCTCTGGTCTCTGTATGGGGCTGCCTTTAAAGCAGCACTTGAAAAAGTTAATTTTTGTAGTAGAGTAGGAGCCCCATATCCACTGATTCATTATCCACTGATTCAGTTATCCACGGTTGGCAGAGGGAAAATAAATAAATAATTCAGCAGCCTCAAAGCAAGCTACTGTCACAAAGAGCAGCTATAAAGCAAGCTACAGTCATAAAACAGCAGCCGTAAAGCAAGCTACTGTCACAATCAACAGCTGTAAAGCAAATTACTATCACAAAACAGCAGTTTGGGGGAACATTTTGGCGTTCTCTCTTACCCACGGTTTTCATTATCCACGGGAAGGCTCGGAACAAATCCCCAGCGGATACTGGGGTCCTACTGTACTTCTTCTCCCAGAATCCCTCAGCCAGTATGGCAAGTGACTTAAATTCCAGCGATGGAAAGGAAGTACAAACTTTAAACTATGCACTGAAATGGTCCTAATAGAAATATGTAACATCACTTTATCCTACAGAAAGAACTGCATATATCCCACAAAAGCAAATACAAAGGCATGTGCCATTCAAAAATGTGCGTTTAAAAAAATTGCACTTTTTGGTATGGATTTCTTTTTCCGTCATTTGCACATCAATTTGGAAATGGAACTGAATGAATTTGGGCGCATAAATCCAACCACGTGGTTGGGAATGGACTTGATAGAACTGTCCTTTTACAAGAACAAGAAGACTGAGGCCTCTAAAATGTGTGACTGTCTTCATGCATCACTTGCACTACCATTTCCTTCAACTCTAGCCAGTGTAGCCAATTGTGAGGGATGATGGGAACTTTAGCTCCACATCCAGATGGCCACAGAGTCTCCTTCCTTGCAAAAGACTCTCAATGGTGCTGGCTGACCCCTCTCTGGAAAGACTGCAATCCTGAGATTGCTGTTCCTCATATCAGATGGAGGGATGCCCTGCTTAAGTTCCTACCCACAGGACTGAACCCTGAAATGCTTAGTCCAGAATCTTATTGCTGGTCCCAGTTTAGAAAAGACTGATGGAATCAACTGCTGTATAGTAAGTCTCAGGTCCCACTGATGCAGTGGTTTATTCTACTTGAGACTAGCCATAGGACTAGCCTGTTCTTGATGTCTAATCCTAGCTAGCAGATGGTAACCCAAAACTGCTCTGCTGCTGCAACTATATTTACAGTTTGGATGGCCACCAGAGGGAACTAGAGGACAAGACAATGCTGATCCTGCAACTGGCAATGTCGGCAACCTGTCCATCTCATTGTGAGAACAAATCCCAATTACCATTCAGTGTTTCATATTATAGAACCAGCACACCTAGCCTTTGACTAATGCATCAGTTTCTTTCTTTGTACTGTTCCTCTTTTCCAGATTTAGAGATTAATTTAGGCCAGGCTTGAGGAAATGTTGGCCCTCCAGATGTTTTAGGCTCCCAACATTTACAGTCCCTTACCATTGGCCATGTGGAATGGGGCAGAGAAATTCAAAGGTCCCATAGGTTTAATCTGGAGCAGGGATATATGCAATCCCTAAACCTCAAGGTTCAGATTCTTCTTAACCCTACTGTTTTCATTGGGTTTACAGCCTACTACCCTATTGCTCCTAGTTTGCCCTCCATTAGCTCTCAGGGAAGTCCCTGCCAATGGAGTAAGTGAAGCAACTGCCTCAGAGGGCAGGTGTTGAGGGAGATCCGTGACAATATCATGGCTGTTTCCCTGCCTTGGAGGATAGAGCTGTGTGTACCATATGGCCTATTCCCCTCACCCTCTAAAATGGCCCTCATTGTGGTAGATAATGTGGTCCCGCCGCCAGGACTGAAATTAAGATTCAACTGCCAATCCAGATGACTTCTGTACTGTACATGGAAGAGGGCATGAGAGTGGGCGGGAACCATCTCGTTCATCGCCTGTCAGGAGCTAGCCCTAAAAGCTGCAAGGGCTGTTGGTGGTGTGGGAAGAAGCAAGGATTATTCCAGCCTGTTTGTTTCTTTCTTCCATTGTTCTGCTTATATACCGCCCCATACCACTTCAAGTAGTCTCTGGGTGGTTTACAGTTTCATTACAGTATGCAGGCTACACATTGCCCCACCCCCAGCAAGTTGGGTACTCATTTTACTGACCTTGGAAGGATGGAAGGCTGAGTGAACCTTGAGCCTGCTACCTGGGATTGAAACCCAGGTTGTGAGCACAGTTTTACCTGCAATACAGGCATTTAACCACGGCGCCACGAGGCTCAGTGTATTAAGATGAGAACAGAAAATTATTCAGCTAGCGGGTTCTGGGTACGGTCATCCCAATAAGTAGTTTTCTCCATTTTCCCTAGAAGTATCCATGATGTCTTCACCTACTATGAACCTGCTAACTATCTGATGTATCTAACAAAAGGGATTGTGATCCATTAAAGCTGATGCTGAAATACACTTCTCCCTTCAATAGTGCCGGGGTTATGGGTGCTGGATCCCCATGTAGTTCAAAATGCATGTATAACTCCTAGCCCCCCCCCCCAAAAAAAAAACCATTTTGTTGCTGTTAAAAACAGATTCACCACAGGAATGTCTCTACCAGCTGCCAAGAATTAGAAGTAGAGCAGATTTTATTCCCAAAAGAATAAAAACTTAACCCATCTGTGTGTTTGGATACATCCTGCATTTCTAGTTAAACACTACCTTGCCGGATCAGGATCTGTTACTGAACAGATGAGCTTTTAACTCAAAAACAGAAGAGGCAAGAGAATGTGTATTGTTTAGATCCATACTCTCAGCTTCCTTCAGCTCCATGTTTCACATTCGGCCTGTGAAACTTAAAAGTAGTAAAGATGGCCTTCCTATTTTTGAATCCTACCTTCTGTCTCTTCTACTCGCTTCTACATGTGACAGTATGGGCCTTTTCACATGACCCCTAAAATCCGCGGCAAATGGCTCCCAGATCCGGAGCTTAAAATTGTTTCCCCACCAGCTCCGGAGTTTATAAAAAATTAAGTGTGACCACGCCCACCTAAGCGCGTCCCAGCGCACTTTTCAAGTACCTGGTCTCCGGAGCTGAAAAATTTCTGATGCGGATGTAAAGTAGTGAGTGCCGGGCTCTCCTCGTCTTGTGTTTGTTTTTTTGTCCCCGCTGCCCCTTTAAGAGACAGGACGGGGCTCGGGTCGGCTTCCATCGGCAGACGGAGGTGAGCCTGTGTTTTTTTTCTCCCTTTTTTCTCCCTCCCCTCATGCAGACAGGAGCAAGGAAGTGTGGAGGGGTTGGGAACACAGGAAGAGCCACGAACCCCCAAGATCTCTGGTCCGAATTTAAGTGGCCAGCGGATCTTAGGGGTCGTGTAAAAGCGCCCTAGGTTGTAACGAATGACAATCCTGCATCTCATATCCCCCCCCCTTCTGGTGATGCAGTGGTACCATTAGGCAATCCATGTTTTGGGCAATTCACTACCTACAATGCAACACTATCACATGGAGTGATATTATTGTTGCAGAGAGTGATCAACTCCATGTAGCAAATAATGGGAAGATCAATGTAATCATCCCAAGATGGTAGTGAGCGGAAGGGGAGCCGCAACTGAAGTGCGTTAGACGGAGGCGAGAACAGCATCTTCTTGTGGATGGTCCCTGAGTGCCTCTGACGGTCCCCTCCCCCTCCTGCCCATCTGCGGTAGGTGCTGATCTGCAGTGACCTTGCACTCTGGCTGATGTGTGATAATGAAGGTCAGCCTGCAGGTCAATTGGGGGTGAGCTGAAGCTGAAAGGGTATGAGGAAAGTGGGCAGGTACTTGTATATTTCTCTCCATATTTCTGCAGAAACACCCTTTCTTGATACTGGCAATCTAAGTTATGTGTCTGTGTGTCTGTGTGCATGTGTTTGTGTGTGTGTTTTAGGAGTTAAAAATCAAAACAACCAGAGGAGCAAATGTTACCCACCCTTTTAGGCCTATGGAGCAATGCTGGCTGGTAGATAAAACTTGCTCATCCAGAGTCTTTTATCAGATTTCATTTTTAGTATTCTTCATTTAATTTGAAGATGACTTTTTAAACTATGTGTCCCAGAATTTGTTTACCACCATGACTGTTAGCTAGCATTTTAAATTCTGTTGCCCAGGATAAATGCTCTCTCTCTTTGTGTGTGTCTCTCTCATTCTCTCTCTCTCTCTCTCTCTCTCTCTCTGATGTTGACAACTCCTCTGACTACAATGTAGTGTCAGGTACTGTACTATTGTTATTAATAGCAT
>JAHTLZ010000379.1:15705282-15819401 GCA_023846285.1 Phrynocephalus versicolor | reverse complement strand
TATTATTATTATTATTATTATTATTATTATTATTATTATTATTATTAATCTAGCAGCTAGGGGATGATGGCCTGTAGTGACTAATTAGAAGTCTGTCAAGTACCTATCTTTATTTTTGTGTCGTGCCTCATGATGCTCACTCAGACTTAGTGCTAAAACAAGATTAGCTTGGGAACAAATTAGATTTTCTTTGCCCATTCCAGACATAATTATATTACATCCTTCCCCCCCTTTCCATTTCTCATCAGGCAGTAGCCTCTCATTCCAAGTCTTATTGTTGTCCAGCTTTCAACAGAACCATCCTCCTAAGCACAGGACAAAGGGGGCATGGTGTTACTTTGTTTGGCTGGGATCTCTCCAGAGCTGAGGTCTTCAGACAGAAAAAATAAAAGCCACCAAAGCATTCCTGAGTGGCACATGCTATAATTTTAGTCTTTATGGTTGCAAAGAGATTTAAATGTGAGGAAGCAGTGGCTGGTGAAATCCATGAAGCCCAAGGGGGATTCAGAAAGACAGATGAGATCAGGAGATGGAGCTTTAGTTCATAATTCCATGTTCTTCCCTTGCATCTTTAAAATGGATTTAAGTCTTTCATGGTCCTTACTGGACAAACAACAAAGGTGGAATGTAAGATTATTGTAAGGTGGAGGTGAAGTGCTTATGTTGATAATGGGGTGCTCTCCAAAGGTATGATAATAGTTGGGTATGTGAGATATCCTTCCTAGGAGGACAGTGCATTTAGCTGTCTTGAAAGCATAACCAGTCTGTTGCTTTTTCTATTACTTATCATTCCTTCTGTCTTCCAGCTCTTCAGGTTTTTTTGTGAGCAGAACACCAGTCACTGTGTGTTTTTATAGGCAGGGCGAACTGCCAGCTAATTCCCCAAGCAGCATTAAGCAAATTCAGCTTAGGTCTACCTTGCCTTCACTTCCTCAAAATGTATAGGGGAAAAATGAACAGGCTGGCACTCAAAGTGACCTTGTTTAAAAGTGTGCAGTGTGTGTGTGTGTGTGTGTGTGTGTGTGTGTTGTGTTGTTACAGTCGTGACCAACCCTTCATGACCCCATGTCCGTGGAGTTTTCTTGGCAGGAATACTGGAGTGGTTTGCCAGTTCCTACTCCAGGCGCCTACAGCACCTGGTATTCCCTTGTGGTCTCCCATCCAAGTACTAACCAGGGCTGACCCTGCTTAGCTTCCGAAATCAGGCAAGATCGGATGTGCTTAGGGCATCTAGGCAGCACGTACAGTGCAGTGTCGGGTTCCAAATGGAGGATATTTGTTTGGATTAAAATGGGGGGTGGGGTGGGGAAGAAATAAATTGGATTGAAGGCATCAAAAGAAATGAAGCTGTGTTTCTTTAAGGTGTTCTGTGTAGCTGTTTTGCTTCTTTGCTTACCCTATCTCAATGCGCCCTGTTAATTTCTGTCATCTCTGACTATGTATTGAAGGCTAGATAAGTGTAGTTTAAATGGATGTTTTGAATTGATGTAGGCTTCCTCACATTAGGCCCAGTGATGCTATGAACTGGGGCAAACAGCTGGACACAGCTCTTTCACTGCTCTTAACCACACCAGGAACTGTCGCAAGTGCTTAGCCACACCTCCTTTTTCCTGCTGCGGTGTTGTGCTGCTGCAGAGTATGTGGAGAATGCAAGTAGCAGATACCAGGGGAGGTATGGGCTGCATGGGCTTTGTTTACCATTTGGGAGGTGGGGGAAGACCCCACCCCAAGACAACAAACGCTCTAACCACTCATATTATTAACATCTATAATTAAAACGCTGCTCAGTCCATGTTTTTTTAAAAAGGCAACCATTATTGTAAGTCATTTTGTTAGTTGCAGAAGGAGCATTACTATGGTCTCATTAGCATAAGCACAACCTTGACACAAGTACTGTAATGTTGTTAGTTGTATTTCTGAGCTCTGAAGGCTACACCGCAGGATGACAGAATGTTACAAGATGGTGAAGACTGAATGTAAAAGACAAATATGCCTTTGCAGGTTTAATACGAATAGAGGCGTAATACAATACCTATCTGCAGAGGCTCATTATCAATAGTAAGCTAATTACCTGCAGTTGAAGATGAGTGACATCAATTTAAATGGATGCAAACAGATGAAAGAAGAATGCTGATGTGCTAATTCTGATGTGTTGATTAGTAGGAGTGGTTTCCAAGCCAGTCGCTGAATAGGAACAACTCCTTCTGCAATTTGATGGCAAAGCCTTCACGATGAACTGGTAATTGCTCTGCCTGGATTCTCCAGATCATATAGGATTGGATCTGGAGGTCAGGATGAAGTAAAACTAATGCTAATGCATTAATTATGTAGCACACTTCATTGGATTTGCTCTATAAATTTGAAAATGGGGTAAAAGAACCAAGGGCTTCCATGGCACCTACCTCCCCACCTACAAGAGTTGTAGGTGGGGCAATCCAAGTCCAAGAACTGCAGTTCCCAGAAATCTTCATCACCATCTGTGCTGCCCAGGGTTTCTGGGAGTTGAAGGCCAAGAACACCTGGGTTACACAAGGTTGGGAATCACTCTTTTAATTTAACAAATAAATATTATGCCAGATATCAACATACTATAAAATAAAATACAATTATGTCACCCTGTTTTTTTTAAACTGCCATTCTTTCCTCCTCATAAAATGGGGGGAGGTAAAATATGTGAAAACTGCCCCCAAGCCACCTAGATGGTGTGAGGGCTTTCTGAATTAGTTGAACAAAGTTTGGGTACTAGTTGGTGTGCTAAAGATGTCAGGGTTCCTGGGGAAACGTGTGTGTGTGTGTGTGTGTGTGTGTGTGTGTGTGTGTTTGTGCGTGCATGCGCACGTCCTACAGACTGCATGTTGCCCACCTATCTTTTAAACATGGATATTGTCTTAAAATGATTGCCATGTATTTGCACATCACTTTGGATTTCCCCCCTCCTTTTCTTGCAGTCATGCTTCATGCCCTTTGAAATAAATAAATAAATAAATAAATAAATAAATAAATAAATAAATAAATATTACATTAATTCTTTATAACAGTCTGTATCTGTTGAGGGAGAAGCATCACATGCATGCACACTGCAACCAATCCAAGTCTATTTGTATGCACAGGCCTCTGTTTCTAACTTTTGAACAAACACTAGCGTCTACTGTAGGACACTATAAACAAAAAACACAGTTTCTTGTGACATTAAGAACATTAAAAACTTTTTAGTTGCAATATTTGAATTTTTGTATTGGATAAATAAATACTTAGCAGTCAACAATCTATAGAACAAAATGACATTCCAGTGAAGATTTGCACTGTGTTCTGCAATGGGCAGTGTGTGCATTGTATTGGCAATTCTGCAGGAACAGCTACAGACTTATGGTCAATTTTGGGCTCCAAATCCCCAGTGTGCACCTAGATCCAACTACCCAACACATCTCTAAGACCTACCAACATGTTTAGTTTTTAAAAAAAGTCAGATTGCACATGCAGAAGTATTCAAATTGAAAGGCACAATTTTTCATCTATACAGAACAACAACCCTGCCCCCTCCAGCCTATTCTTGGTCAGAAGAGGCCCTTTAAAAGATATTGAGGGTACCCACCTATCTAGTAACAAACAATGCCAGCAGCAGCAACAATACCAACAACAGAGAAATAATAATAATGGGAAAACCACACATTACCCTTACCTTGAACTGATCTGAATGATAATACAGTAACTCCATAATAGTCTTGCACTTATTCTGGTGAGAAGATTCTGCACATTAAGAAATGTCAATATGAAATGTCTCTCTGCTTTAAACACATAGCTGGATAGATTACCTTAATGAATGCAACCCATAAAACATCTGATCTCAGTGATGTGTTCGTTTGTTAACAGGGCTTAGGAAATAACAGAACCAGCATCAGGCCTGTGCCTATACCTCAAATACCCAATTGCCAACTTGTCCAGATTTCCATTCCCATGTTGCCTTCCCAGATCCCAACATATGATTCTTCATGGCTACTTCTTCTTGCCTTTTGTACCAGTCAACACCCTCCTGGAGGTGACACTTGCCGGTGAAGAACTGCTGTTCCCCATCCGCCCCTCCTCCATTGCCGTGGACGGTACAGAGGCCATGATTTGATTAAGCCCTTCACCTGATGGAGGCAGAGCGAGCCAGATGCAGTGGGAGCTGCCAGAACAAGGCTGAGGCAGGGGCGTATTAGACAAATACATTACCCAGGCCCATCTGTGCCATCCTTCTGTCCGCATTGCCGATTCTCTGCTTCCCACAGCACCCTGCAGTTCAGAGCCCCACCTGGAACTGGGAATCCCTCCAGCCTGGGTTTCTGGTCTGTCGGGTGTGGTGCATGTCAGGTCCTGTTCCTTCAAGGTGATCCAACTTGATTAGTGCCATTTTGGCAGGGAGCTGGGCACGTGTGTGTGTGTGTGTGTGTGTGTGTGTGTGTGTGTGTGTGTGCATGTGTGGTGCGTATCTGATCCTGTTCCTTCAAGGTGATCTGACTTGATTAGTGTCATTTTGGCAGGGAAGGCTGAGCACGTGTGTGAAAGCTTTCTGGGTTTCCTCTTCCCTCTCTCTTTTCTGCCTTAATTGGAACCCTCTGAGACCAGGCAAAATCGCATTAGCACCAGGCCCCGGCACGCAAGGCCATCCATCTTTTTTTATTACAGCGTAATGGGGCTGCTCGCGAGGCGGCGTTCGATTTGTCACAGGCCTCGTTCGCTGATAACGGGCATTTGTCATCACTTTCTGCCTGTGTTAATGTCATCATCGGCGAGCTGACAGCTAGGCCCGTCGAGGGAGCACTGGCGACACTGCACATCCGTCAAGCTAATATTTCCATGGCTGTGGGGACCGGGCAGGCCATGGACACACATTAAAGCACCGAGGAGAGAGGACGGGAGACAGAAAGCGCCATTGTCATTAATTAAAATGTTAGGGTGGATGTGCAAATGTGGGTGTCGCTTGCTGTCAGCTTGAGTGTGCCATAGTGACTATGACGGTGATGCCATCGGTGGGCGTGTACCTGCTGGCTTACGGTTGCGGGCCCTTATCTCCCATTAACCGGCACCAGCTTGGATCATGTAATGCATTTAAAAGGTATTTGGAATTGGGGAATCCAGGGCATGGTGAGGAAGGAGGTCATTGTTAATAAGGAAGGGAAGGAGAGAGAAGCAAATCAGCGCATGGGTGTCTATTCTCTCCTCCCCTGAAGTGTGTTTGTTCCCTTAATCTGTTACTGTCGGTCATTCACAGTCTTCGTGTCAGGCATTTGGCAGCCTTGACTTCATTTGGACCCACAACCAACTGGAGACAGATGAGGAGATTGGGAGAGATTGGTACAGGGGGAAAAAGCAACTTCTGTACCGGAAGTATGGGGGTCTGTGTGTCACCTCAAGTCAAAGCAGAGCAAGGTGAGCCTTCAGGGATGGAGTCCATCCTAATGTGGAGTGAGGGGGTTAATTTCAACATAATAGCTGTATGAAAGGGATGGGTGCACTCTGAAGAATGTCATGAATGGACAGCTATTTTGCCTAGCAAAGAGTATTATGGAGTTGCTCTTTGGCAGGGATAGAGGCAATTTTTCAAGACAGGCTCTCATTATGACTGCCCCCCAAGCCACCTGGCCAGAGATTCTTAAAATGTAGGGAGTGGTTTTTATCTGCACCAGATGTTTTAAGATGTTTATCTGTAACCAGACATTTTCTGTTCTTTAAAAATGATGATGCTTCCCAATTGTCCAAGATCAACTCCACATATTTTTTATGCAAGGTCAACCCCCTCCCTGCCCCCCAATAATCACAGAAAAAGCTTGCAGCACTATACTCTTTCTGGAATATTTCCTCCCCACCTCCACTGTTGGGAACACTGCACCTCAACTCACAGGGAACAGTACTGTCTGAAGGGAAGTGGCAGATGATGTCATCAGCCCTGCCAATCAAAAGGCCCAGGTGTCTTGGCCCTACAAGCTCTGGGTAGACTATATCAGGTGCAACTGCAAATGATGCAGACTGCTACACCCTTGTTTTAATCTTAATGCATCCATTATACTTACTGAAGACTCACCCTCAACTGTTTTATGAGACACAGCAGACTGTTTTGCTGAATTGTTGTTAGGGCTACTGAAATGATAATTGTGAACAATGACAAGCACCAATAAATAATAGAAATGGATTGTTTTAAATAGTCACTGTCCATGCTTTCATTGGATTGGTTTTTTAAAATATGAATTGGATTGAAATATTAAATGGATTACTTTAAATAGTAACTTTCCAAGCTGGAATAGTCAGCAGTAAAGGAGCCATGAGGGTGGCCAAGTTTAATTTGATTGATTAGGTGCATGTTCTGAGTTTCTCTCCAAAATGGGCCATTTACTGCCTGGAGTGTAGGACTTGGAGAGGTGGCAGTAGTAGAGAAATTGGGCCATTCCTATTTTGCTGATGGTTCATTGGTAACTAGTGTTTTTTCTCCTGTTACCTCATTAAATCCGAGTATGGAAATTGCCACTCACTATTATTTCAAGGGTCACACCATTTAATGCTTATTAGATACAGCTGGAGACAAATGCAGGTGAACTTAGGCAAAAGCAAGGACAAAGGAGAAATTTACAAAACTGGCTGAAATCATCAGTGGCTCCAAAAAGGAGATGCACCTGAGAGGTATGTAAAGCTTGCTGTAGTAGGATAGAGCCAGAGGTGCTGAGGGCTGACAACAGAGCTGCCGCGTTCTCAGGAGTGATCATTTGTCATGGAGGAAATTTCCTTTACCAAATGGGCATCTTGCATTTTTTTTTCTCTGTGCTGCCAGTTCTGTCATCTGGTGCAACAATAAAGCACAGGCCCCTGCCTAAGGCCACAGAGTCTTTGTATACACTAATCAATTCCAATCATTTAACACAAAATATAAATGGTCCGTAACCTTTGGTTTAGAGCCAGGTTTTACAGATGTGAACAAGAAAAAACAAGGCTCTTTAAAACTGGCTACATTTGCCATGGTTTGGAAACTGGTCAGAGGCCTGGTTGGTCCAATATGGAGAATATCAGTTTTTGACCAACAGTAGATCCCAGTGTAAATTATGGGGTGGGGCTGTCCTTCTGTCTACTGTGATGCCCCCAACCCTTTTTAGAGAGGTGCAAACTTCTCTCTACCTAGTGTTTTTGGACTGCTTATGAGGGTTGCACGCCAGTGTGGTAGTGGTAAATTTGGAAGAGGAAGTGCCCATCATGACAACTTTCCTAGTTCTTTCCAAGGTTCTGTTCTTCGGGGCATCCTCTCCTGGGTACAGTGGCCCTCTCCCTAGTCTGGGAGGTTCCACCCTCCAGCTGGCGGATAGAGTTAGGACTTTGGGCATGGTCTTGGATCCGGCTTTATCCCTGGAAGCCCAAGTGGTAGCCGTCTCTAAGTCCGCCTTTTTCCATCTTTGGCAGATAGCCCAGATTCACCCATACCTGGACAAGGCTTTCCAGAGAACAGTTGTGCAGGCACTCATGATCTTTAGGGTAGGCTGTTGCAACGCTCTCTACGTGGGGTTGCCCTTGACCTTTACTCGGAGACTTCAGCAGGTTCAAATTGCAGCAGCTAGACTGGTGGTAGATGCGGGCAGATATGACCACATCACTCCAGTTCTGGCTCACTTGCGTTGTTTTCCCATGGCATCCCAAATAAGTTTCAAGGTATTGTTTTTGATTTACAAAACAATCCACAGCTTGGGACTTGAATACCTGGCAGAGCAGATCTCCCTTAGGTCAACTGAGGCCCGACCTACCAGAATATTGTGGGCTTTCTCACTTTCAGTGGCCACGCCTAGGGAGGCCCAGAAATTGATCACTCAAAACCGAGCCTTCCCTGTGGCTGGCCCTATGCTATGGAACCAAGTGAGATTTGCCTAGCACAGTCCTTGCCAGCCTTCAAAAAAGCACTTAAGACCTTGCTTTTGGTGACCACTAGTTTTTGTTTTCTTCCTGTCATCTTGCTGAGCATCCTTATTTGCTTTGTTGTTTTCTTTTTTGATTTTTTGATCTATCTATCTATCTATCTATCTATCTATCTATCTATCTATCTATCTATCTATCTATCTATCTATCTATCTATCTATCTATCTAATTGATGTTGTTAACCACCCAGAGTTTTTAAATATATAAATATATAATAAATGTTTTGTTAGTGAAACAGGATTTAATATTAGCACTCCATGAAGGTCTCATTGGAATCCTATTCCAATCTATATAGCAAGCCCATAATTTATTTATTTATTTATTCATTCATTCATTCATTCATTCATTTATTCATTTATTCATTTTTGAGTACAATATTTTTATCCCACCTTTCTCCTTGGAAAAGGACTTGAGACACTTGTAGATGGTACTGCAGGTAGTAAAATAGCTTAGGTTGTCTTAAGTAAAGCCAATCGAGATTAGCTGGAGATGTTGGGGAATGTTTTTTTTAATTGTCAGATCTGAGGAATGAGATTTATAGTGCAGAAGGCCTAATATATGTTATAGGAAGGACGGACTTCTTTTCATGTAGGCTACTTGCTGTCAAAAAGAGCTCAGGTTGTAAGAAAGGTGCCAGACGATTTTTTTCCTAATGCTATAGTCCTTTAGTCTTCTCAGGCAACTTTATGATAGCATGAACTCTCGAGTTAACTGAAAAATATTGAATATCCCATTCTTGGGAAAAATCCAGGAACAGGTTGTGGCTTCGCAGCTCCAGAGGTTCCTGGATGACATAAACTACAGCAGTTCCCCCTTATCTGCTGATTCACTAACTCCTGATTCAGTTATCCGTGGTTGGTGATCAGCGGGGTGGGGGTGGGGAGTGGCAAGGAGGGGGAAAGAATAAAACTTTTGCCAGAAGCCCTCCTCCTCCTCCTCATTGCCACCACGGACCAGCCAGGCACCCTCCGGAGGGGTGAAGGACATGGGGGGTTGTGGTGGCATAAGAGGCGCCCATGCTGTGCTGCTCTCCCAGAACATCGGGAGTGGCGGCGGAAGAAGTGCCCATGCCGCACTGCTCACCTGGAACATCAGGGGCAGCAACAGAAGAGGCGCCCATGCCGTGCCGCTCACCTGGAACATCCGGGGGACGGTGGAAGAGGCGCCCACACTTCCTGCAGGCATCTGCAGGTCCACGTGGGTGCCTCTTCTGCCGCAGCCCCTGATGTTCTGGGAGAGTGACATGGCGTGGGCGCCTCTTCTGCCACCCCCCCCAATGTTCTAGGTGAGCGGCGCGGCATGGGTGCCTTCTCCTGTCCTGGTGGTAAGGGCAGGGGTAGACAGGGGTTGTGGGCTGGGAGGGGGGGAGGCCTCTCCCTGGCCACCACTGCCACCTCTTTCCACTTCCTCTCCTCATCACCACTGCCACCCTGGATAAGAGTGTTAGCTCTTATCCATGGATTTCTGTATCCACAGGGAGCCCTGAAACCGATCCCCCACAGATACGGGAGTCCTACTGTACCTAGATCCATTTCAGTCTGGCTTCAGACCTGGCTATGGGACAGAGACGGCACTGGTAGCTTTGGTAGATGACTTAAGCATGGAAATGAATAGGGGATCTGTGTCTCTTTTAGTTTTACTAGACCTCTCAGCTGCTTTTGACATTATAGCCCGGGGCTGTCCAACTTTGAACAGGCCGAGGTCTACTTTTTCCAGATGAAAGTGCCTGAGGGCTACTACACTAAAACCTCTACTTATGAATTTTATCTGTTCTGACCATATGCTCATTAAGTAGAGCAGCCCTTAAACTGCCCCGCTTGGCTGAGACAGTGGGCTGGCAGACCCAGAGCTTTGCTGGGGCAGTGGTGGTCCTTGGGGTGGGGGAGGTAGAGGTAGAGAACTTATCCCCTCACATTTTTTATTGATGGCTGGCGGGCTACTTTTGAACCCTTCACGGGCTACTGGTAGCCCCCGGTCTACCTGTTGGACAGGCCTGCTATAGCCCATGGCATCCTCCTGACTCGTCTCTCTGAAATGGGAATTGGGTGTACTGCATTAAAGTGGCTCTGATCATTCCTGCAGGAAAGAATGCAGAAAGTGGTGTTAGGTGAGTCACCACGGCTGCTGACCTGTGGAGTGCCCCCAGGGATCTGTTTTGTCTCCTATGTTATTTAATATTTATATGAAACCACTGGGGAAATTATCAGGACTTTTGGGGTTAAATGCCACCAGTATGCTGATGACACCCAGCGTTACCTCTCATCACCTCCAGATTCTGAGTGTGCTTCTATCTCAACTTTGCATGAGTGTTTAACTGCAATAATGAACTGGATGAGGATGAACAAAACAAAACTAAAATCAGATAAGACAGATGCTTCTGATTAGTCGAAAGGGAGAACAAGGGATAGGGGTCACCATCCATTTAAAAAGAGGTTCGCAGCTTAGGGGTGCTCTTGGACTCATCCTTGAACCTAGATGCCCAGATCATAGCTGTGACCAGGAGAATTAGTACACCAGTTTTGCCCATTTCTTGAGAAACCTGGTCTGGCCACTGTGACACATGCCATAGTGACATCCCAGTTAGACCTGTTTAATATACTCTATGTGGGGCTACTTATGGATAGTCTCAGGAAACTTCAATGGGTCCAAAATGCAACAGCCAGATTGCTGACTGGGGTGGGGTACAGTGATCACATTATACCCTTTTAAAGCAACTCAACTGGCTACCAATCAGCTATTGGGCACAATTCAAAGTGATGACCTTAACCTACAAAGCACTGTACAACCTTAGCCCTAGCTACCTCAAAGATCAAATCTCACAGTATGAACTGGCTCGGGTGTTAAGGTAATCAGGAAAGGTCTTTCTCCTCATCCCACCACCCTCACAGGTACGTCTTGTGGGAACACATGAAAGGGCGTTCTTGGCAGCTGCACCCAGATTCTGGAACTCCCTCCCACCAGAGGTGAGGACTGCCCCATCTCTGATGTTTTTCCGGAAACAGGCAGAGACCTTTCTCTTCAGGCAAGCTTTCCCTGAATGATGGACTACCTATTATGTGACCTTTATATAAATCTACCATACATGGTCACAAAGACATAGTGTTTATATATTTTGTGGTTGCATTGACACTAGAGATGGGCACAAATAGAAAAAATGACGTTTTGGTTTTTCGTTTGTCACGGGTCTGTTTTGGGTCGTTACCGTTTTCCGTGACATTTTTTTTAAATTTTTCGTTCCGTTGGTTCGGGGGTTCGGTGTTCGTTTTGCCTGCACGCGGGTGTCCCACACACCCCAACGCGTCAGTGGAGTCAGCCTGCAGCGGCAGCAGGGGCTTTTTCAGGTGCTGGCTTGGGGAAAGCGCCTGGGGTTTTTTAGAGCGCTGACGGGCTGGAGGAGGAGGAGGACGTGGCCCGCCTGAAGCCGGGCACGGATTCCTCTTGTGCTATTGAGGCTGAGGCGCGCAACAGGGGCAATCCTCCGCCTCACACACACACGCTCCGGCGCTTTTCCCGCGCTTTTCCCAACCTTGGATTCTCCCCTGAAGCGGGAGATGCAACCAGCCGGGAGCCTTTGCCAGCGTGCCTACAAGTCGGGCAGTGGGTCCTCTAACAGGGGTGACCCCCTCTCTCGCTCCCAGGGAGGGGTGGGTGCCTTGTTGCCCTCTCGTGTCCTCATGTAATAGCAGGTGCCGCCACTATAAGCCACCTTGGGTTCTTTTCCAAGGAGAAAGGTGGGGTAAAATACTCTAAAATAAAAAAAAAAGGTTTAGCAAAAAGAGTCAAAGAAAGATCCATTTTATTAAAACAGATTATGTAATTACAATTGTTTAGTCCAGTGGCTCTCAACCTGTGGATCTCCAGATGTTCCTGGACTGCAATTCCCAGAAGGCTCCACCACGCACTGTGTTGGAAAGGATTTCTGGGAGTTGCAGTTCAGGAACATCTGGGGACCCACAGGTTGGGAACCACTGGTTTAGTCATTTTGTTGAAAGAAAAGTAAAACAGTATTATTTAAAGCTTAATTTTATCAATGCTTTACTGCCTGAGATATTAAAATCTGCTTTGATTTCTTGTTTAAAGATAGCTTTTAGCTAGGGACAGTGTTTTGTGAACCACTCAGAGAGTGCATTCACTATGGGGCAAAGTACAAGTTGCTAAAATAAATAAATAAATAAATAAATTTTAAAAGCAGATATGGGAATGGCTGCCAACATATTGACCTCAGGATCTAGAAATAATAGGTTGGATCCAGATAATATTAATCTGGAGTAGACACATTGAAAAATAATTAAGATTTAAATTAGTAATTCCTAACCTGTGGGTTGACTTAAAACAGGACTACTTGTACAGGTATGTTGTCGTGTCGTGTCATTATAGTTGTGACCGACTCTTCGTGACTCCATGTCCATGGAGTTTTCTTGGCAGGAATACTGGAGTACTGAAGATTAACTGCCAGTACAACATATTCCAAATTTTACTGATAACCATAGTAGCGTCATAAATACCACCTGATCATACACAGTGTACACAACCCATATATCTGCAAATGTGTAAGTGACTGCACTGATTTCACAGTTTTGGAGCTGTGTTTTATTTCTTGCACTGAGATAATCTTGATAGGATGTCGCAGTACATCTTTTCAGTATGCTTTCAAGCCAATTCTTTCAGTTGTCTTAATGTTTTGCCCCATAGCACTTTAAGCACTCTCTGGGCGGTTTACAATTTTAATTATGCAGGCTACATATCTACCCACCCCCAGCAAGCTGGGTACTCATTTTACCTACCTCAGAAAGATGGAAGGCTGAGTCAACCATGAGCCTGCTGCCTGAGATTGAACCCCAGGTTGTGAGCACAGTTTTAGCTGCAGTACAAGCATTTAACCACTGCGCCACAAGGCTCGCTAACCAGAGGAATGGTGATGTGTGTCCCTCCAGATGTTGTGGAACTACAGCCTACATTGAGACTCTGGACTACATTGGCCAGGACTGATGAAACGGGGGTCCAAACAGCTGGGTGCCCAGTGTTTCCTTGTTGCTGCCTGGTGGCCATAATAACCAAATGGCATGGACAACTGCTGCAAAACATCACAGATCTGCAGCCACATGTCAATGATTTTTTTGTGGTCTGCCAGCAAGGTCTGTCTTTTCTCTTGTGGTGATAGAGATGTGGAAAAAACACTATTCGTGTTTTACAAACAAAAGAGTTCTGTATTTCTTCTTTTTCAGAGACCCAAGTGTATGTTTGGCAATACTGGGCCTTCAGTTATCACCTCGGCCATTTTGCTAATTTCCCCAGTATTCAGACCAAAGGCCTGCTCTTGACCGTCCCCACCCCCCACCCCCCACCCCCAGATAATCCATCTCTTCTCACTGCCTGTTTGATCTTCACAATTCAGTTTAAGAGACAGGCTAACGAAACAATTCATAAATTGAAAGGTAATTGTGCATCTCACCAGCAAAGTCCATCTGTGGTAAAGACAGGGGGAGAGATTTCCATAGCTGGAAGGGAAGCAGACTGAGTCCCCTCCTCTACCTTGCCTGGTTGCTAATGAGTCCTCCCTCCCTTTCCCTCCCCCCCCCTCACAACCAAATCCACAGAGATGGTAAGTGCAGCGTATCCCCAGATGGGGAGTGTAAATGCTTGTTCTTTGTAAATGAAGAACATAATTAACATTAAATTAAGGTAATACAAATGAAGACAACCCAGAGCCTGACAGGATGAGTGTTTGGGGAGGCAGTACAGAAAAGTGATTCATATTTTTAATTTACTGTGCAAATAGACTAGCAAAGCTTGGGGGAAGGGGGAAGGGCCATCTAAGTTTAGTGGGGATTCCCCCTACTCCCACCCCACTGTTGTTTTGCTGTGCTTTAAGCACACAAGGACGATTAAAGTCAACTGCCCATATAATGGGACATCTCCTACATGACTGAGCTCCAAGAGGCAGCTTGGTGTAGCAATAAATCCTTTTAGTGTTGTCTGTCCAGAACTCAACTGTGGGGGGAACAATGAAAGATCACTAGGTAAATACACCTTCTTCCACTTCAGGAGGTCCAGGGGAAAGTGCCTTCAGCCTCTGTCCATCAACTGGAATGGAGAAAGAGACTTTCTTCACCATTAGAAGCATTAAGATAGCTTGCAGGCAATGGCTCAAAAAGGAGAGAGTTCCAGATGCTCTTGAAAGATGCAACAGGTTTACCCTTGGCCCAGATGGGGCCTTCTATAGCTGCAGGTTTTTATTGCCTTCCTGTGTCACCAAAAATGGGCGTGAAAGCAAAGTTGAAGTAGCAGGCTCTCACAATGCTCAGTAAACAAAAACAGTGAGGTACAGTTTATGAGGTCCAGCTGCTTGTGGGGTCCATTCAAGGGCAATTGAAAAAGATTCCTAGCCCTCAGTGGTGAGCAGCACATATCACTGCTCCTCTAATGATGGGAATAGGAATCTACAAAATTCTGGGGAGGCCTTGGTTTCACACACTGATGGGAAATCAACTAGCTTCTGCTGTTGTGTTAGCCTCCTGTGCTCATTTGTATTGTGCTGTAATATACTGTACAGTAAATGAAAAGTTCTGCTTAAGCAAATAACATGTGATTAAAGTGTACAACATTAAAATAGTAACAGATGCAACTGTTAGGCAGGGTATATGGTTACTGCTATTCCTATTTTGGGATTATTTAGATCACACGCTAGGGTTTGATCTAAATAATCCCAAGGTATGAATGGCAGTAACCATTCACACTAGGGTTTGTTGGTGAGGGGATTTTGTGATTGTACTCCTCTATACCTGTGTTACCTAGTGTTGGGTGGTAGATAGGGTGATATAGTGAACAGGATGATGGCATAGGACTTGAGAGGTTTGAATGTGAGTACCTCCTCAGCCATGGAAGTTCACTGGGGATGTAGTACTGGTAGATCACCTCCACCTCCACCACCACCACCACCACTATCAAATGTGCCTTCAAGTGAATTCTGAGTTACAGTTACCTTTTTAAGGGTTTTCTAGGTAGAGAGTACTCAGAAGTGGTTTAACATTTCCCTTTTCTGCAGGCATCCTGGGACTGTGCAGCTTGCCCAAGGCCACACAGGCTGGTTCTTCTGGTGAGGCACAGTGGGGAATTGAACTCCCAGCCTCTGTCTCTGGAGCCAAATACTGTACTTAACTCGCTAAGGCTGTCTAGCTACCTGGAACTGATAAAGCCACTGTTGCCTTAAAAAGCCTTTAAGGGCTGCCATATCGGTTCTAACTTGATGACACATGAAATATTTGGAGGGTGTCATGTTGAGGAAGACTAGATTAAGCCATCAAAATGTATACAAAACTAATTTACTACATTTTTGAACAAAGTCAGCTGAATATTTGAAAAATTCCAGTACTGAGACAAATTCTGATTAGCCAAATGACCTGTTTGGCAGGATATTCTCAGTGGCAAGGGGGTATTTTTGATCATTTGGGATTTTAGATGGCAATAGGAGGTCATGCCAAGACCCCATGACCACTCACTATTTTCTGCATAAATTATCTACCTAAAGTACAAATAATCTTTTACCCAGTTTTCATTCTGCCCTGAGGGTTTTACTGTTACAAGTCATCACAAGAGACATGACCTGAGGCTGACAGGACTTTCTGAAGCTAATCAGGTATCGATATTGTTAGTATTTGAATAACAATATTTGAATGAGAGGCATGCATTGGTCTGAATTCCATTATGGGTGAGTGGTGGGCTAGAGGTGCTAATATGAATGTTACCAATGCTTGGCCAGCACTCAGTGCCACTGGCAGGAGTGTCCAGTATCCTGTTGCCTAAATATGGAACCAAAAGGAAATCACACTGTTGCCCCCTTCCTTGTGGCAGGTTCCTCATCATGTGCCTATACTTTGACTGTTGGGAGACTGATTGTGCAACCAGGCACATGAGGGCAAGCCTGCCACAGCAGGAGTGGAATGCTTATCTGACCTTCTGCTCTGCATTTAGGCAACAGGATATTAGTCAGTTTCTTCTCTAGAGATATGTGAGAATACCTCTAAAATTACAGTCCCCTTTCTGAAACCTAAACTTCAGACTTCTAATATGTTATTTTCGTATCATGTGTGGAATATCTTTTTTATTCTGAGGGTGAGAAGAAGAATTATTCTGGTTTCGTGTGTGCTTTTTTTTTTCTGTACAAAAATGAATCCTAGTATTTCTTGTATGATATTTCTTGATTGTCTCCTGCTATATTACCAGCTATACATAAATCTTCCCATAGAATAGTGAGAAGTCATAGCTAACAGGGTACGATATAGTGTCCACCTACTTTTAATTATAGAAATGATGCAACCTAGCTCAAAACTGGGGTGTCAAGTCCTGACTTTTGTGTGTGAATACCGACACCAGGTCTTCTGATTGTACTTGTATCTTTGACACATGACTCACCTTACAGATTGCTCAATAGTTTCTCATACTGTATGTAAAGTTCCAAATCATAATGTCTCTCTTATGTGTTCCACAATGCACACAGATTTGGTATATTCATTTTCCTATCATTAGTCAATATTAAATGATGTCCTATAATACTTTTAATTTACGTCAATTCAGAGTATTTGGGGGGACCTTTTATAAATTCTGTAGGCCAGCTGCACTCAGTCTTATCTTCATTTGGATTTATAGTTCATGTTTTTCTGTTCTTTTTTCTTACAGGGCTGTTAATCCTTGGAAATGAGAAAGGACCCCAAAAGATTCTTCTGCTTTCGATGTATCCTCACAACAATTCAAAACATGAAACCCTTGCTGAAGATTGAGAAGTGGGGTCTGAGAGTGTTCCAAGTACCTTCCTTTGTCCCACCAGGCCCCAAAATAAAAGAGTCAACACAACAGAATGTATGGGTTTAAAACTGGACCACAACTTTATTAATAAATTTATTTCAACTGTAATGTAACAGTTTAATTTTGATGGGCCTCCCGTAGTGCAAGTTAGGTTTTAGTTCTATTCGGGGGTTTAATTATATGACATCATGTGCTTCTCTATGAGAGTGCCCCTCGTAGAGCGTGGCACTCCTGATATTCTAGGGTTGGACTTGTAACTCCAGGCAGCCGTACATGCCCTGCCACTTCTGGCCAGTTTCTGGTTAATGGCCTGCAGCCGCCCTCCTATTTTGACAAATTTATTGCACGACCACCCGGTTCCCTTGTTAAGGGAACCTTGCACATGACGTTCCGGGATGGAATTTTATTGCACTACCTGCCTAAAGTGGCCGGAACGCCCTGCCTACCACGTCTTGAGAATGGAATGGGCGAAAATGCACTGGCACCAAGGGCCAATCAGGTGTCAGCCAAAAATTCCCATTCGGCCTGAAGCGACCAGAGTATCTCATTCTCATGACAGCTAAGGGAGGGTGGGCGGGGTGCCATCCGGAGCGAAGAGAGGCCAAGGAGAGTGCAGGAAGCCTGTACGAAGGCTTCTCGTTCCGCGCTCTTGTGAGACCACCTGCGCACCTCTCTTCGCTCCGACTACGGCTGCCGGGGAGGACAAAGTGGCCCCACGTCGGACCAGGGGCCTCGTGGAGTGGCCATTTCAAGTCTGTCATCATAAACTAGAAAATGATAAATTCTTCACTCGCATCTTTGTCTTGTCCACCAAGGAGGGTGAACAATGTTGTACCTTTACGTTTTGATTTCTTTATTGTTGAAGTATTGCTCAGTTTCTACAGATGTCACTTTTGCCCTTTTGCAGTCATCACTTTCTTAGGAAGATCTTACCTTCCAAACACAGACAACATGCCAGTGACCATAACATTGCCTTTGGTCACTTTGCCAGAAAATGGAAGTTTGAGGTTCATGGAAGAATATTTTACGATTATGGTACATCTTTGCTTCCTTGCTTGATCTTCATGAAGACCTATAATTTTCAATATTAATTTTCACCAAAGATCTTCCAAATAGTTAACTGGAATTCGGGAAGCAGAGAAGAACTTTTGGAATTCATCACTTGTAGCACAAGCTACACATGTCAACTTCCTCGATTTTAAGAACATAGGTAAAACTTGGCATGACCAATTGTTATTGCAGACTCATTTTCAGATGACCTCCAAGGGCTAAAAGAATCAATGTTATTTGTAGCAGTGTTGGAATCGCCAAGTCATCCATCACCATTAGCCTTTCATCAGTGAGATAAAACTCACTGGCTACTTGGCTTTAAGGGAGATGATGCTGAAGTGTTATCGTCATGCATAACCATACTTTCACATTTTCTTCTTTATTTTCCCTAGTGTTTTCCTGCAGGTATGGGGTCCACTTAGTAGGTTAATATCTATACACTCTGTATTCAGCAAGAGGCAACACTCACATGTGGGAATTTGGTTCTTCTGCTTTCTTCAACCTAAATGGCAGCCTTTTAAACTGAAACAATCATTCTGGGGTGATAAGGGACATTGTGAGAAATTGTAACCAAAGGAGTTTGGTGATATCTGGAAGACATGTTCGGAGCAATAAAGACTGAGGTATCCTTTAAAGTAAAGCAATATTTCATTGATGTTGGGTGAATTATCACAGTCTGATGCTGTTTTAGATTTTACATTCCTGAGATATAGGTTTATGCAGATATATCAATTTTGTTTTCTCATCAAAACAAAGGGAAAATCTATTTAGGTGTCTCAACAGGCTCTTTTATGTCAGCCCTGAACAATGTCTGCATTTTTGCTGACCGACTGTACTGAATTAAATTACAGGTTCTGAATTAAACTTTACGTGAATTTTAAGTCTGAAATGCTTGGAAATAGCCAAAGTGTCTGGGGTGAGGGCAGGGGATATGAAAATTAGGCAGTTATACTATGACATTTATTTTTTAAAAAATAATCCTACTTATTAGGGTCCAAAAATGTAAAGTATAGTGCTTTCAGTGGCAATTCCACCCCATCATAGAAACTACTGCATACAGTTTACCTTCTACTATGTGACTCAGATTGGCTTTGAAATATCATTTGATGACCTAAGGGAGTCCTCTGCAACCCTTTAGTTTTAATATACAAAGCTTTCTAGTTTTAAAAAAATGGCATAAAATATTGTATAGACATATGATGTAAGGAGACCCTGATTTAGTTAGCATTCTGAGTTCATGCCCACTTTTTCATCAGACATTGTGGAGATGTGTGATGGATCATGATCACATTTAAACTATTGTTTTAGGATTTTTTTTTCTAATCTCCAGCAGAATATACTTCCAATAGTGCATGTATAGTAGAGGGAAAACATTAAAAAATTCTTTTTCCCTATCATTTTTATGTGATCTTCCAAACAGAAGCTCAACTTGGAAAATCTATTTCATGAAATTGCAACTCACGGAATCCTTCCATATTGGCTGGGGGTTCTGAAAGATGTAGCTCCAGGCCCTGATCTCTGAATAGAGCGCCATGGAATATCAGTGTTGTGGGTTAGATCCATTCAACTGCAACAGTAGTAAGTTTTGAAGAAGTGGGCTGCCAAATAGCACATGTAAGCTGCTAAGATGCCGTAAGAGTCTTGGAGCCTTAGGACCAGATGAGTTTATATGCTTGTTATTTAGTTAACTTTTGGTATGGATTGTTTCCAATCAAATTATTGCATTCATATGTTCTGTTGTGCATTTTTGGGCTGTTTGGCCGTGTTCTGGAAGTTTTTATTCCTGATGATTCGCCAGACTCTGTGGCCGGCATCTTCAGAGGGCAAGTAGCTCAGGGAACTAGGAGTTCTCTCTGTGCTCTGGGGTATAGAGTGAGTGAGACTGTGGGGTTTTTAAGTTGTGGGAAAGAGGAAACTTGTCCTATATACAGGATAATAGGTGTTAGTCATTGTATTGTGATGGAGGGATTAAGTAGTTTCACTGCAATCAGGGATGTTGTTAGCTGTTCTGTTGTGTGAACTGCATGCAAATCACTGAACTTTGATCTTTTGCAAGCTGTAGTTTTCAGTACTGGAAGCCAGGCTTTGTTCATGGTGTGTTGAGCTACTGCTGATTTTTCTGGCTGTTTTAGTCTGCAGTGTCTTTCATGTTCTTTGATTCTGGTCTGGATGCTGTGCTTTGTGGTCCCAATATATACCTGGCCATAACTACAAGGTATCCAATATACTGCAGTGGTGAGTGGGTTCCTTTTGTCCTTTGCTGACTGTAGCATCTATTGTATTTTTGTGGTGGGTCTAAATACTGTTTGTAGGGTGAGTTTTTTCAACACTTTGTCCATGCAGTCAGTGACTCCTTTTATGTATGACAGAAATACTTTGTTTGTTGAGGGCTGTTTTTCTTCTTCAGTTTGGTAATTTTTTTTTTTTTAGGTTTGATGGCTCTTTTGATTTCATTATTGGAATAGTCATTTGCCAATTCAGGTGGCTGAGTTCAGTGTTCAGGAATTCATCTTCACAGTTTTGGTTTGCATAGTGTACAAGTGTTTTGATTATGCCTCTTTTTTTGTCGTGGGTGGTTGTTGTAATTTTTATGTAGGTACTGGTCTGTGTGAGTGGGTTTTCTGTAGACCTTGTGTCCTAATTGGAGGTCTGGTTTGCATATGACCATGGGCGTTTATACACGACCCCTAAGCTCC
This sequence comes from Phrynocephalus versicolor, assembly GCA_023846285.1. Lineage (NCBI taxonomy): Eukaryota > Metazoa > Chordata > Lepidosauria > Squamata > Agamidae > Phrynocephalus > Phrynocephalus versicolor. The sequence goes on along the minus strand of JAHTLZ010000379.1, from coordinate 15,798,924 downwards.
GCTGCAAATGGCTCCCAGCTCCAGAGCTTAAAAATATTTCCCCACCAGCTCCGGAGCTAACAGAAAATTAAGTGCGACCCTGCCCACCTAAGCGCGATCCAGTGCACCTTTCAAGTACCTGCTCTGGGAGAGTGAAAAAATTTGATGCAGAGAGTGCTGGGCTCTCCTCGCTTCTTTTTTTTTTTTGCCTTCCGCCCCTTTAAGAGGAACCAGGAAGTAACGGGGGGGTCGGAGCAACTTCCACCGTAAGAGTGCATTCTTTTCTCCCTTTTTTTCTCCCTCCCCTCACGCAGACAGAACAAGGAAGTGCGAAGGGGGTGGGAACGCAGGGAGAGTGACAAACCCTCAAGATCTCTGGTCCGAATTTAAGGGACCAGCGGATCTTAGGGGTCGTGTAAAAAGGCCCCATGACATCTAAGAATGGGAGTTTCCCCTCTATTTCCTTTTTTATGGTGAATGGTATATTTGGGTGGATATTGTTGAGATACTTTAGAAATTCTTCCAGTTTATCTTCACCGTGGCTTCAAATTATGAATGTGCCATCCATGTTTCAGAACCAGACTGTGGGTGTAAATGGTACCTCATCCAGAGCTTGTTTTTTGAAATGTTCCATGTAGAAGTTTGCTATTACTGGGCTGTCGGATTTTTTCCCTTATAGTCTTCTGTTTGCATGATTACTGTGGCATTGCCTTTGTCTGCCGGCAGTATAATGATATCAGTATCTGCACTCAAAGACTCGATGGTGTTTCTCTCCTTTCTTGTTATGTTGCTAATTGGGGTCTTTGCTTTTTGTAGGATCCTTGTCGTTTCACTTCTTATTTCTTCTTCTGCTGCTTCCGGAAGATGGTATATAGCTGATAGAAGTTTGCAATTAAGACTTCCACTGGAATTTTACTGGGTGTGATTGCAAAATTTCCTCCTTTGGCTAAAACCAAAGTTTCTTCCTGAGACAGTTGGCATTCAGTTAGGTTGATGATCATTTGTGAGGTTAGTGTGGGTTTTGGTTGATTTGTATGGCCTCTTAATTCTTCCATCACAGTACAATGACTAACACCTATTCTCCTGTATAGGACAAGTTTCCTCTTTCCCACAACTTTAAAACCACACAGTCTCACTTACTTTATAATCTAGAGCACAGAGAGAACTCCTAGTTCCCTGAGCTCCTTCCCCTCTGAAGATGCCGGCCACAGAGTCTGGCAAAACGTCAGAAATGAAAACTTTCAGAACACAGCCAAACAGCCCAAAAAAACTCACAATAGCTATCAGATCCCGGCTATGAAAGCCTTCGAGAATGCATTCATATGTGTTTAGACTTAAGTATGCTCCATCCTCCCATTTTTAGAGATGCCTTGCTCCTTTTAAGCATAGTGCTAAGGCTTCTGGTTTTTTCTTTTCTCTTTGGAGACAAATCAGCATGCTTTTAATTATCCTGTTGTGTAGCCTGTGAGGATGGTTGATTCAGACCCAAATGGAACTGTTTACATTGCTATTTAAGATGACTACTCAGTGATGCATTGTTATTTTAATGGGTGACTGGAACCCCCTATCCTTTAATTTTATTTTCTCTACTGCTTTATTTAAAAATATTTCCCTAGCCATGCAGTTCTATTCTACATAAACAAGATACTTTGGTGGTCTTATGTGTACCATGCTGGGTAGATGCATTGTTGTTTTGCTATGTCAGCAATAACAAAAGAGGGAAGTCACCATGGCCCACTGAATGACAGCTGCAGGAGAAAGCAACGAGGAAGGCTTAGGAGTTGCTGGGGAGAAATGATATTTGGATAGTAAATGAAAACAGCTACGAGAAAAGCCAGTTGGATTGGAGACTGGCTTCTCTCTCTCTCTCTCTCTCTCTCTCTCTCTCTCTCTCTCTCACACACACACACACACACACACACACACACACACACACACATCTGATGAATAAAGTGCCTAAAAAGAGTTAATGCCAGAATAAAATCAAAACTCACAATCAAATCAAAATTCATTTGAGTATCAAGCTATACGTATGTTAAGTATTTTCATTCTTGCAAAAATTCCAGGCAGCATCAGCTTGTCTAACTTTACAAGCTTAATTTGTCTACATTGCTTCTGTGTAATATATTAATAAAATATGTCAAAGTTGTTGTAAAACACAGAAGTCTTACAGCTGTGAAAAAAACTGTAGTGACAAATACTTAAAAATATCCTTCCTTGCAACTTGTAAAAAAATGCAGGTGTTAAAACTCAAGTTAAATCATATTTAAATATAAAATACAGGACAAAAGTACAATAAAGTATCAACAAGAATGTTATAATTTACATTCTAAAAATGCAAGAGCTTATAGCCCAATAAGGCATAGTTTAAAACAGAAGACAGAGAATATATTTATAAAACACAGCTTTCAAAAGTAAAAACCATTCGAAGTTTAAGTAATAATTACCCTTTAAAGCATATTAAGAATACACACAAAATTACTCTAAATGCTCACCTAGCCAAACCAGCCTTGTGCCTGTTTGATTCCATGGAAGGAAATCCATTATAACTGTCGCTTGATATCTGGTGTCCAAAGTGGCATAGTTGTAATGATACACTGAGTGAATGAATGTGTCTTATCTTCCTCATGGAATCTTCCTCTTACTGCCACTAGCAGTAAGAAAATGCATATTGTCCTTTCAAGAAATCATTTCCAAGAGATGGCTACTTCTGTCCATGTAATGGTTGGTGCTGTGGCAAGGTTGGCAATGGTAGGCTATGGACTGGAGGGAGACAAAACATCCCCTCTACAGCTGAAATTATCTCTTCTACTTTAAAGGGGAACCTGCTTTAAAGCTACCTAACTCACTATCGCAGGATGAAGCTACTACTGTGGTGGCATAATGGTGGTGGTGATGGTGATGGTACAGTACTAACTAAGTTAACACTCACTAGGCTATTATTCCTGATTTTTACAGTTCTAGGCCTCTTAGGGTCTAGCCCCTCCCTTTTCTTCCTGCACCAACAGAAGCACGGATTGTAAAATTAAGTAAATGGAGGATGAAACGGTCCCAGGGCAGGCAGGAACCTCCATCTCCTCCATGGCATCTTTCTTTGTGTTCACTTTGGGGAAAGAGTTTTCCGTTCATAGGAGCTTCAGTGTTACTAAACGGCAGCAGAGAGAATGCTGGGCTCACTCTGGCAAAAATCAATAAATGAATAAATAAATACAGGCAGCAAAGAGGCCTGAAATGATTCTCATTTGCTGGGAATGAGAGACACCAAGTGTAATTTAGGGTTTGATATTATGAAAGCCTTGCTGCTCTTAAGCAGCAGGATGCTCAGCGGCTCATTAATAAAGGATAAACTTGGAGTCTATTTACAAGGCACTTTTTGGGATTATTTACACTCCATTTTACATACATAATGTTGCACATATTTACTGCTTGGTGGTGAACAGAGAAATTTGGAGTGGGGGGAGGACCTTGATTGTCCCACTCCTTCTCTGAGTGATTATGTCCTAAAGAGGGAGGCCAGATCTTCAAGGAAGTAGCATCAAGAAATGCTCTTGACTACTTTCTAAGCCTACATAAATAGGAAGCAGGCAACCTGGCTAGATCCCAGTACAGCCTGTGGCGTTCTCCAAACAGCTGGTTCTGAAGTGTAGTTCTCTTTCTCCCATTTAATCATTTGTTTTTTGACTCTGAGACATGACGGTATTGTTGCACACAGACACACACATGTGGAATAGGTCAAACTTAATCATTTTTGTACAGTAGCTTGGAGTCTCCTGTAAAAAGACTCCAAGAAAATCTTATAATGGGCAGTTATTTATACTACTACTATAACAAATGAATGAATGAATAAGTGTTTCTGTCAGAATCATAGTTTTAAGACCATGGACCTTAGATGTCTAAAACATGACATGTAGACTAAAGAAATGGGGAAGGGTGGTGAACCACTGAGTTATTTTTAATGTATTAATTATTTTAAATTAATTAAATATGCCTGTACATTCTAAATGTGTGGTACCATTTTCAGTCATTAGGTGGCAGATTTCCTAGCTATCACATAGGTTTATGATTGGTGGCATATACAGTGGACCCTTATATAACAAACAGTGTGTATAACATAAAATCTATACAACATAAAAAAATTCCGGAGATAGGGGAAATTTGCTTAACAGAATCGCCTATGGGGGGAATCCATACAACATAAAAATGGTCGCAATTAAGGATTACTCCATTTTCAATGCATTCCTATGGGAAATTTGTATAAAGGAAAATTTGCTTAACAGAATTTCATTTGGAACAAATTAATTCCTTTATACAAGGTACCACTACTGTAAAGTAGAGATGGGCACGACCAGAAAAAATGACGTTTCGAGTTGTCGTTTGTCGGAACGGGTCCGTTTCGGGTCGTTTCCGTTTGTCGTGAAATTTTTCAAAAATTTGTCGTTTCTGTTTGTCGTTTGTCGTTTGTTGTCTCCAACGTGATTTAGCGCGAACAGCATAGGGGCATCCCACAATCAGGGCCGGCGTTAGGTGTTTTTGCGCCCTGGGCGGGGCGGGGGGGGAGGTGCGGGCAGGCGGTGGTGGTGGTGGGCCATGGGCGGGTGGCGACAGTGGCAGGGGGGAGGCGCGGGGGGGTGAGCGGGGGGCGGGCGGCGGGGGGAGGTGTGGGTGGGTAGCAGTGGCGGGGGGCCATGGGCGGGCAGCGACAGCGGCAGGGGGGAGGCGTGGGTGGGCAAGCAGGTGGGCGGTGGCTGCGGGCGGGCCGCGGGCGGGCGGCGGCGCAGGCGGGCGGGCGACATCCAGAAGTGTCAGTCAAAACCTGGCCATGCCATTGGTGGAATGGTTCAAAAAAATGCATGGTCCCATCGCATGCCCAGCCCACATGGGCAGGTCTAAAAAAATAAAAAATAAAATAAAATAAAATAAAACCAGTGCGACCTTTTACTGCTATAAAAAACCCACTGCTGCTACTATAAAAATTCAGGCATTTAAAATACCTCATTTTCACATGTTTCTGTTGTGCTTTGGTGGGTTTTTGGACCACGATTTAAAAATAAATATTGTGGTCGCCATTTTGGATCCCCCCCCACCGCATGGCATGGAGACGACGAGGATGACGCCCCCCCAGCCTGGTGCAAGCAGCCCAGGACAGGAGGGGGGGAAGGCCGGGGACCCCCCCCCAGAAACCACCCCTCAGGTAGGTGTCCTCAGGCAGGCATATTTTCGCCTGCTTTTTTGGCCGGGAGTCGGGGTTTTTTTTTTTACTTTTTAAAACTTTTTTTCTGTGCTGCTTGGCAATGGCATTGCGCGATTGCCGCGATGCCATGAACGACAACGAAAAACCTGACCCAATTTTTCTTTTGTCGGTTCGAGTTCGAGTTCTGACGGCTTAATTATCGTTACTGTTTCCGTTACGTAACGGAAACGACAAGCGAAAACGGAAACGACAATTTCGCCGAGTCGTGCCCATGTCTACTGTAAAGGTAAGACAAGAGAGTCTGAATGACGAGAGTTATACAGAGCTTTGAAAAGTCGCCTTTGGAGACTATAGTGGTCACAACAGTTGGAGATTCTAGGATTTGTGGTCCAAAACCTAATTTTTACAAGCTCTGATTATATGCTTGTCCTCCTTTCCCTCACATGAATGGCATGGACATATTGCTGCCTTCGTCTGGCAAGCTGCATGACTATCAGCAAAGCATCAATGGCCTTGGCTATGCTCACATGTGGGAGGCACAGTGTGTTCAATTCTATCAGATGTGTAACTTTCCTTGAAGGCTTTGGCGTAATCAGAGTAAGTGCTTTTATATCACTTGCAAAACCAGGTACCCTCACTTCTGGTATTGTATTGTCACAAGAGTTTCTTGGAGCAAAATATGTAAACGAGATCTTAGACTTATCATGTCTGAATGTATTGTGTTATTTCTAATGCATCTCCTTAATATATGTATTGTTGTAGGAAGATGATAACATGCACCATCGTCCTTGGTAGAGCTTGTGGTAAGTTACATTTTTAGAGGAGGGAAACTCCCAGAATCTCCAGCCCACCACAGTCACACATGGACCTCAATGAATGTATAAGGGCCCTGATGTCATCTATGTAGCAAGTTAGTTACGTTATGCCCTCATTCATCAATATATTTGCACAAATACAGGTGTGACCATGCATGATATTCTGAAAAAAATGAAAAACTCTGTTTTTAAAGACATGGCAGCTTCAGCTGCACCAATAGCCAGATTGTGGCAATGGCGTCATGTGAGAGATGCTGGGCCCGGCAGCAAGAGTGCCTCCCCACCACCACCCGCCATGTTGTAACTCTTGAGACCTCTGCCCTTTTCTTCATAATCAAGGACCTGATGGCATGAGCCACATAGTCTGTTCTCCATTCCCTCAACTGCATTGATATAGTGGTGGAGGCTTATCATTCTGTGGGTGTTAAAGTCAGACCCAGAAGCCCACTCATGCAGCATTTGCAGAAAACATGGAAGGAGGCACCATACTGCTTTTTGTTATAAGGAACAAAATGTCTGCAACTAGCCCTGGGCTATGGGCAACCCCACCTCATTGCTTATGTTCCTGCTTCGCAGTATGACTGCTTGATGTGACTGGAGAACACTTTAGGATTTACCAAGCCAAGCACTAGGCCCTAGGCCAGTGGTGGCAAACCTTCGGCATTCCAGATGTTTTGGACCACAACTCCCAGAATTCCAAGCATGTATTGCCAATGACAAAGGATTGTGGGAGTTGTGGTCCAAAACATCTGGAGTGCCAAAGGTTTGCCTCCACTGCCCTAGGCTAAAATCACTGTAGCTTTATTCAGCTGTTCGAAAACCCAGAGAATGTATTAGTATTTGCTTCTTGCAGATAAAATTTAAAGTTAGGAGGACTGCAGTCCAGTTCAGATTTATGCATCCCAGTCTTAATGCAAATATCCACTTGAGATTACTGACCAACAGGGACATCTAGTGGTCACTGATTATAACACTAAATCCCAAAACTTCTTTCTCAATCTCAACCCCTCACATTTCCTTCCCAAAATTTCAAATTTCATTTGTTTCCACATGAACTCAAGCCTAAATCTGTTTGTTCTTAAGCTAATATCTTAATGTGATGCCTGCTTTGACCATTTATAATTTCTTAACGGTTTCCATGACAATTTCATTTTTCAAATCTTTTTCATGTCTCTTTCTGTCAAAACAAATGATACACATCAGATATAGATACATATAAAATATTGTGAAGTTAAAGGAACAAATATTAAAGCAAGATAAAGCATGTCATATTAAAAACAGTATTTGAATTTATTTATTTTTTAAAAAATTCTTTTTCTGAGTGTATTTAAAAGCCAATAAAGCATAAATGTATTTTATTCCTTTGGATGAAACTGCCAACAAAGCCTTTTTGCTCATGTATGCCAGTCTTGACAGCAGGGCTACAAGGAGGGCCTCTGATACCAATCTCAAGACAAGGAATTGATATAATGCAGGAGGTCCTTCAAATAATCTTGCGTTCCCAAAACCACCCAGGACTAGAAGGGTAATTGTGATTTGAGTCCACAATTTATTATCTAGCTTAGGGTGCAAATGTGTGTCTAGATGTGTATTCTTCTCTAAACTGCAAACCATGTTGGAAAGTCTCTATTTTTCATCTTTTGGCTGGTGTTTTGGGGTCAAACTAGAGATCATGATAGACGTCATATTGTTGGGATTTCTTTCTTTCTTTCTTTCTTTCTTTCTTTCTTTCTTTCTTTCTTTCTTTCTTTCTTTCTCTTTCCCATGAAGACAGGCATCTTAGCCTCATTGGACAACCTGATGATCTGCCTTTGTAAGAACTGGTTGAATGCACACAGTTGTGTTAACCACCCTCAGAGTTCATAACACTGATAACTTGGGTGCAACTGCAGTGTATACATGTGGCTGTGAGATGAGGGGAGGTTGTCATTCAAAACTCTGTATGACATCTGTTTGGGGAAGGCTAAGCTAACTTATGATTGTATACATGGTAGTGCCCCTCCGTGCAGTTTCTAGCAGGGGTCTGACCGTGCTCCTTGGTCCTACATGGAGATTCCAGGGGTTGAACTGGGAACCAAGCATGGGTTCTGTCATCTACAGTTCCTACATATGTGTAGATGACAAACTTACACTACAGTCTTCCTCAATATAATTCTACCATGTTCTTGCTCCCCATGTATAGATAGATTCCCAAGCAGCTTGTGACTGGATTTGGGGGTGGGGGTGGGGGAGGAAATTGCTCTCCCTCAGTCCATAGCTGCCTTCAGCCCCAGTATCAAGTAGCTGCCGTGTGTGCACACATGGGTGCATAATCATTTTGACCTTGCAGTTTCCTTGATAATGAGTGTACATACAAACATTTTACAGGCAGAAACAGAACTAAATGCTGTTTTCTTTCCTGCCTATTTGATATAGTACTTTGTTGTGCGTGCATAAATGTTGCCGAATGAAATGCCACAGCTGCATATTCCATTCCTCCTGCTCATTCAGCAAATTCTATGACAGAATGGGCATTTATTTTATTTTTAGATTGTACTGACATCTCAATTTCCTTGCCTTTTTAAAAAGGGCAAATTTGGCATAATTCTGTGTGGGATTTATATGTGTCATTGCACTATTCACAAAACAGAGTGTTGTTGTTGACACTGTGGTTGCACTGCTGGGTTACAGTAACTCTTGCTATATGTGTCATTGCACTATTCACAAAACAGAGTGTTGTTGTTGACACTGTGGTTGCACTGCTAGGTTACAGTAACTCTTGCTGTTATACATCCGAATGGAGTCTGCATGAACAATTTAGAAGAAATTTGGCACATCTCACCAAAAATTTAGAAAAATATCTCGCAGTAAAGAGGACGAGGTCTATCTATATCATGCCTTATAAATAGCTTGCATTGACCAGTTACCTGAGAATACTGTAGTTGTCACACTGTTGGTTTGTCAGGTTGCAGAAGAAGGCAGGGAAATGGGTGTGGTGGTGGTGAGAAAATTTAGGATGGAAGGGTATTACAAATGCCTGGAGCAGTGGGCAGTGAGTAAGAGGAAGATTGGACTGAATCATATGGTTTTTTCCCTGTTTCTCTGAAGTGCCTTTTGTACTGTTGGTCAAACCAAACCAAATGAACAAAAGCCTTCAAGGAAAGAGAATCATTCTTTTCTTCTCCCTTTGCTGAGACAGAGGAGATTATGAGAGGAGGACGCAGGGGGGGGAAGGCCCCCATAATACTATGCATGGGAAAGTAATCATGGGTTGGATTCTGACCCTGAAAATTCCAGGGAGCTGTTCTCCAGAGCACCGTAGCCATTAAACTTGATCATCTTGACAGAGTCAGGCAGGTGAGAGAGGAAAGTGTGGCGAGAAGCAAAGATCTGGCTGATTTCCATAAAGGTTTTGTTTTTGGTCTCAGGGATGATGAAATAGACGTACAGTGCCACCAAAAGGGAAACACCTGAGAAGACCAGGTAGCAGAAGGCACCTGCGGACATCTGAGGACAGAAACATAACAGGGTTGAGACAACCATAAAGACATTTCACAGGACTCACACTCCCTTACAGTGAATCAGAACACTGGTCCTTGTAGTTTAGGATTCTCTACAGCGACTTATTCCTAATACTGCAGGGTTTCAGGCAGGGCTCTGTTATTCTAGTCCAACCAGAAGATGGCACAGGTAGGGGTAGGTATGTTTTCCATACAACATACCTTGACTCACCATGGAATTATGGCCCTTCATCCCTGGTCTTCATGCGTTCTACTCTGAGAGTGAGAGGAATAGTCCCCAACATGTAGAATGAGAAAACTCAAAATTGAATGAAGAAAGGTACTTTGTGTGAACTGTAACTCCCAGAAGCCCTGAGGCATGCTGGCTGAGAAATCCTGGGAGTTATACTGAAACAAGTAAATGTTGAAAGCTCTGGAAACTAGTCCAGTTTTACAGACGTGCACCCGAACACAGACCTGTACTGTGTCGTGGTGGTCCTTTGGGGGTTACCCGCAGTGCAGTCTCCTCTGGCCCTGTAGCAGGAAAACTGGAATCTTCACTTCCTCTAGGGTGGCTTTGCAAATCCCCACCTTGTTAAATGCAGTACTTCCATGCCTTGAGGCAGTGAAAGTTGACCACAAAACATGTTGCTTGATAGGACCGGTTTGCTATTTGGTATATCCTTGTGATGCGATTAGGGACTACTCTGTCAAGACCAGCTGGGTTTTGCTGCAAATTCTCTCCACTGCAATTTGAGGATCACTAACTGAACTTGGACTCTAAGGCTTTGAGGCCTAATACAAGTAACAGTAGCAGGTATGGCATAAAATACACAGACACAAGCAGAGATCCCCATTCAGTGCTATGGCTTGTTTCTGTGTTAATATGGCTGTTAGTCTATGAATATCTTGAGCTTTTCAGTAGAAGGGGCAATGTTATGCTTTCCAGGTATTGTGGGAAATGCAGCTCCAGCCAGGATGGTCATCAATTGGATGGCAAGAGTTCTCATCTAAGAACATCTCGAAGATGCCAGATTGCCAATCCCTTGTTGTTTTCCCATTCACAAGGCTAAGACATGATTGCTCCACTGAAAGAATTAACTTGCTCCATACCCAGGAACCTCCTTCCCTGATTGACAGCTTCTTTCCAGAGTACCTGGGAAAGCACAGTAGTCACGGTTCCCCTGAGGTACAGTGGTCCCCTGCCCATTCACGGTTCATATACTGAAGTCCCGCTATATTGCAGGACCGCAGTATATGAAAAAAGGCCCCCTGGGGCAAGGGGGGAAAGGCCTGTTTCAGGCCTCCCTTACTTACCCCAGGACTAGTGCTGCCCCAAATGGGCCTGCAAGGTCCTTCCCAAGCCTTCTGGAGGCCCCCAAAGGCCCGGGAAGGCCCTTGCAGGCCCGTTTGGGGCAGCGCCAGGCTGGGGGTAAGCACAAGAGCCCCCAACTAGGCGGCCGAGGCCCGACCCGACCTGCATTTGCATATCGTGGATTTTCAATTATCGAGGGTCAGGTTGGGTCCCTAACCTCTGCAATAGGCGAGGGGTTACTGTATGCCCCAAACCTCCATGAGATGGTATACTGCTGTGCAGACCAAGGATGTCCGCACATTGCCTTTTAGGGAGGACAGCCCTACTTTTGAAGGTTCCTCCATTTTGAAGGGCTGTTCTGGGATTGAAAAAAGTAATGGACCGCAAGGGGGGAACTCAGGGACTTTGAAGTTGCCTTTCCAATGTGAACACCTAGGCCGCAGGCCCAGAAGGTGCAAATGTCATATGATCAATCATACCCCATGAAGGGAAATGCTTTTTGATGATGCTTAGATTGTAAACATCATTTCAGATCTTGCATCTGTTCCCATCTATTACCATATGGAGTTTTACGCAGTCAGCTCTTTTGCATTCTTTTTTGTGATGAGTAAGTGTAGGCCTATAAAATGATGTGCATGTTGCAAGAAAATCTTCACCCCTCTACCGCCCACTGAAAGAAAGAACCCATCGTACCTGCAGGAAGGGAAATACAAAGCCGACGGTGAAGTTTGAGAGCCAGTTGAGAGACCCACCCACAATGTATGCAGGTGGTCGATGAGACTGCTTGAAGAGTTCTGCTGTCATTAAAAATGGCACCCCAGCTGTAGGAGAAAGACAGTGCTTAGAGCCACAGAGACCAAGTTTTTTTTTTGTGGGAGTTTCAGTCATGGATATGGAGAGACTGTTGGTATATACAATCAGAATTGAATGCTGTCTGATTCTCAGATGTGGACTTTTTCATGTCATTTGTGAAGTACCTTGTTTTGCAATTGGTTTTCAGATATAAGCAAGGGCTTTGGATGAAAGTAGGCATGCTTAGTTATGAAGGTCTACCTGAATTACATCGTTGGGACACTAATGGATTTCCAGCTTCTCGTGATGGATGATCTGTAATTTATAGCTTTGCTAACCCTCAGTTGGCTGCTGCCTTCTCACCATTTTTTCCAAGTTTTGAACATGATTTCTTCTGTCTCTGTGGTTCACGCTAATCAAGATTACATAGTAGAGGTGATGCTGACACAGAATATACCAGATTTGGCTACATGCTTATGTCAGGAAGGCCATGTAAAGGTGCAGTCATCAAACCATGCTTTAGGTGCTCTTCAGTTCACATATTCATTCAAGTACAATGCCCATTAGGCCATATTTGATATTGGTAGATAGCACCCACAGATGCACCCATGAATGTGCAGTTCAATGCATTCCAGAATGCACATCCAAACATGAACATTGCCGCTCTGTTGTATGCTCTTCTGAGTAGGCTGTACACTTGAACATGCATTTTAGAGCTGGAATTTTCACATGCTTTGAGTCCTTTCCCCAAACTGTTGAAAAGTCTCCCTGAGGCAGAGAAGGGATCACAAAATCCCCCTGTTCAGCTCTGCTCCATTTAAATATGCATACAATCATGCTGAAAATGGAGACCTTCTTAATGGAAGAACCTGTCCTGCACAGGGCCCATGACCTGTGTAGGACAGGTTCTTCCTATTCAGGACTGTGTCTCTGGAATAAGGACTTTTCACTCTGAATGAGACAATTTGCCCTAGTGCCCCAACATCTGCTCTCTTTCTGGTGTGGTAGTTTAAGTAGCACACCATTCTTCCAGGAGTATGCCAAATTGCTCCTTAAAACTATTTTTTAAAACATCTATCCAAGGACACCCGTCCTCTGATTGAACATTGCTCACAGATCACCAGGAGTGGGAAGAGAGATATTTTTATTTTAAAAGTGAGATTCATCATTGTTTGTGAACGATGAGCCATTAAAATCCTAATTAAAGATGTAATTACAGCGAATAAATTCTGGGCCGACAATGAGTTATGGATCTGTTGGCGGCTGCACTAATACATCAATTGGGTAAACCAGCAGCGGCCTCGTCCATCATATTTAGAGGACTGTGCTTTCACTTCTCCTTTAGCAGCAAGCAGAGGAATTGCCTCTGCAGCCCAAAGCGAAACAGTGGAAGGACTTCAGGATTCCAAAAGGCAGTTCATCTCTTGACACGTTTAAGCTGGGACAGATGAGCTGAGAGTCAGCTTTCTCCCATGATCCCCCTTGCACAACATTTTGGGTGCTCAAAAACTTTGCAGCTCAATCTTGGGCAGTGATGGTGACCCTTTTAGAGACCGAGTGCCCAAACTGCTATTCAAAACCCACTAAGTATTTTGCAAAGTGCCAATACAGTAATTTAACCTGTATACAGGTGGCTATGAAGGGGCAATGTTGGGTGCCCACAGAGAGGGCTCCGAGTGCCACCTTTGGCACCTGTGCCATAGGTTCGCCAACACTGATCTAAGGCATCATACAGTGTAGTGATTAGATAGCTGGGGGTGGGACTTGGAGATTGAGCCCGAACTCCCCACTGAACTATAAAGTTAACTGGGTATCCTTTGCCCAGAATCTTTTGGTCCAACCCTACAAGTCTGTGAATAAGATAAAATGAGGAGGAGGAAACTTGTATATACTTGATCTTCTAGGAAGTAAGGCAGGATGTGCAAATTAAATACATTTTCATAACTTCAAAACACACACACACACACACACACACACACACACACACACACACAATAAAAAAGCAAGAACCCTGAGGACAAGACTCATGGCCTTTCACTGTGTCTGTTACAGCCCAAATAATCCTTTAGATTGTCATCTTATTTTACCAAGTGCCATCTATCAAAATCCCGATTTTGGGATCCTGAATCACTATAGCCCCTGGGCCAAACTGTTGCGCTTTCAGTCCTTGCACTGTTCTGCTAGCGTCCAATAATCCCAAGCTGGAGCTTTGTTCCTGTAAATTCTTGAATTTCTCTTTAGTGAAACCCACCTGGTCCCATGCAGAATCCTGCGATGATCCCAATAACACACGCCACACTGACATAGCGCATCCAGGTCATAGTTCCCTAAGGAAAGGACGTATAGGTCATGGAAAAAGTTACTGCAAAGTGCAATAGGTTATTCTCATGTACAACTCCCAAATTCCATCACTATTACCCGATGGCACCTTACAACTCAGTCTGCAGGCTGCTAGATCTCTACATCCTAACCTCCTCCTCAGATTGTTTTAAGGAGCGACCATGCACAGCAGTCAGCTGCCCCATCAATGACCTTCTCTGTTCTCTCAACCTGCTTCTTAACAGCAAGTTAATTTAATTTTCCTACAGTTTGACTGGTATTTCAGAGAAGGCAGGATTCTCTTTCATCTCCTAAAGGAAGAATAGCTCTGAGCAGGACTGATAGATATCTCAGTGGCTTAGGTCTCTGACTGTGGAGCCAGAGTTGTATAAATAGCTGTGGGTGAATGGGGGATGGATAACCCCTAAAGAAAGAAACTGCTGTTCCACTGCTGATTCTGCAGCATGCAACTAATGCACAAAATCCAATAATCTATGGGGATGAACACTGCCAGGAGGTTGTTACCCACCCCATCCATGGGCAGGCTGATCTTCATGAGTATGTGCTTCCTACCTGTAACAACAGAGAGAGGGTGATGCCTGAAGAGCAAATGCCCATGAAGCAGAAGCCGACGATGATGAGAGGACGACGTCCCAGTTTCTCAATGGTGAAGCACTGCAAATGGAAAGTGGCCAAGGGAACGGGTTACATGAGTGGCTGAATGTCAATGCATGTGCTATCAATCAATAGATAGCCAGAGCTCCCCCGCTGCCAATCTGCTTGTAACGTATGGATGGAGGCATCACTATGGTTTTTAGCCATTAAAATTTCTTTTCAAAAAATTAGGATAGATTAAAAGAGGGAGAACTAGTATGTGCTTCTCCTTACCACAGGAGTGGGAAGAAAGTGGCATTTTGGGTCCATTCAAAGAAACGGGCAGGAAATGTGGGTTTCACATTCCTGCCACCAGATACCTATAGTACCATAGAGAGGTATCAGTGATATAGGAGTGCAGAATGAGCCACTTTCCATTGCCATTTATGATGGGGCTGTAATGCCATCATCTAAAAATGCAGAGTTTTGTCTCCTATGTGGATATCCAATGAATGTCGCCTTTCCTGAATTACACCTGTCTAGATGTAATGAATTGGTCCTAGGGGCACCTGCTCAGCTGTGGCTCTTTCTGCAAAAGACTTCCATGAAGCCCGCTAAAGATAAGATATCAAGAAACAAAACAGCTACACTCAGCTCTGGGAGTAGAGAGGGAGTGATGAGAACCTTTCTCTAAAACACTGATAGAAAATGGACTCAGAACCCATCATTCAGAGAGTTCTCCCTGGATCAGGAATCCAACAGATTAGAAATGGCTGAGGACTCAAGCTCTGCTTGGCTACAGAAACAACGTGGGGGGCTAGTGGATGAAGGGCCCCAGGATTTTGCCATTGGCAGGATGGGGGTGGTGGTGGTGGTGGGGAAGCTGCCGGAAGAAAACTAAAGCAGGAAGATTTTTGACAGCAGAACAAATGCCTGTAATTTTATAACCAAGCACAGTGCATCCATTGGGGGCCATTTTTGTCGGCACTCAGGAGCAATCAGGTTGATGGAGTGATGAGCTGGCTGGAGTTAGGCATTGCTGATGGGCAGCAGAGGCATTTAGTGGGTGGAGAGCGATGTGCTGGTGTAATAGGGAGAGGCACAGGTCTGACATGGACAGCCTAGGCTGATCTCTGGCTGGAAATTTTAGCCAGCTCTACAGAAATGTGAGTGGAGTGAACCCCTGTTTTAAGAAGGTAGCTTCAAGATGCATTAAGGAGATCACTTTTCCCCTAAAAGTCATATCGTCATCTCCAAAACACAAAAGAAAACAAAGTCCAATATTCCATATTGGCCCAGCCAACAAACCTGTTGCTGAAGAAGTTCTTGACAATTCATGTACCTTTCAGCAGCTTTTGTTTAACCCTCCTGTGGCCTGTGCAAATACTTGGGTCAGGGCTGGCTTTATAATGAGGCAGGATGTGACAACTATTTCTGTTGCTATGGGTCATGCAACTTGCCCCAAACTTCTTAAATTAGCCTGATGCCTCCATTGTATTGTTGGGTTCTTTCCACTGTCAAAGTAAAACTAAACTCCCTTGCCCCAACCAGCTTGTATATGTGGAATTTTTGGGGGGTGAAGGGGGACACAATTTTTCTTTTGGGTGTAAAATATCCACAGATGGGCTAGTCAGAAGAGTGAGGCTGGTCTGTGGTCCACACGGTTTTTCTTTCACTCCTGATCTTGGGCACCAATACAGAAGAGCCCTTTGGAATCATCTCCCAAGCCAAATTGTCAGTGGTCCACAGACCTGTCTTGTAGTGGGAAGCCAGCTGTTTGCTGGTCAGTATCACTGAAGATGTTGGTCCTTCCATGTTACTGATAAGGCACACATCCTCACCACATGGTATGCCTTCCATTATTTAATGATAAAACATATGGTTTTCCAGAAATGTGATTTAGGCATAGTTTAATATCTGAGAAATTAGAATTGCAAACGAATTCCTTGTTCCACTCTAGAAGACTGTTCATAAAACAAAGCAAGCTAATTTGTAATCTCTAAGGTAAAACAAAGCCTCTTCTTGTGACAATCAGATGCTTTCAGTCGTGAAGGAATGCTTTGCTCTAACAACCAAGTTATCCATAATTTATACAGTTCAACTCTCAGCTGTTTCCAGTCTCTCTTTGCCTTTTTTGTTGTTGTGGCTAGGAGAGCCCTGACATCTGCTTATTCTACAGAAGAAGCCTGGGAGAAAAAAAAAGACTAGGACAGGAAAGCAGGTACCTTTAGCATGTAATATGCTGAGTGTTCAAAGCAAATGCTACAATTTATTTAGGCAGGAGTGGAGCATGGAGGTCTATGCTAGGATCAGGCACTAGGAACAAGCAACCCCATAGGCAGGGATAGGGAAGATGTGTGGGCCTTTGAAGCCACCCTAGTCCAAGATGAGAAATGATGGAAGCTATCATCTCCCAAATGTCCCTCTTCTCAGCCATGGGTGCTTGCTAATGAAATAGCTGTCATTTCATCTGTCTTGTAATGCTCAGCTGTGTTAAGGAACCTTTTATTTTTTGTTTCAAAATGGTAAATGAGACTCTGTGCATGCATTGTGCCCAAAGGCAGCTGCTTAACAAGCATGCAAACAGACATCCAACTTTTTGAAGCAACCTTCTTGTTCTCTGCAAAACCCCAACTGACTGTGAAGTGGTCACCAGACCACCTAGGCAAGTAGGATTTTGGATGTGTGTCATTTTTATTTTGGTCAATTTTTTTCTGGAAACATTTTATGTGGCTGTTGGTGCATTTTTCTCTCCACCACAGCTTATAAACATACAGTACACATTTCCGTTCCCAATCTACCCATTCCTCATGGACAAACTTAACAGATTTAATTGCTGTGAAACACAACCCTTTGACAGAGTGGGCAGACCAGAGGTGTCATAAAAGGGCAGCAAAAGTGATGTTACATCTTCACAGTGTGAGCAAGAGAGGTGGGTATGAGATGTTGGGTCACAGACGCAAGCAAAGGTTGGCTGACAGCTGATAGGACAGATCTTCACTGGAGGGATGGAGGTGGCATCTGAGATGACCTTGAGATTAGCTATCAAGTGTGTTTTCAAAACTTAAAAGCATGCATCTTATTAAATGCCATTATAACACTTACTCTGTGCTTGTTATGTGATGTCATCTCAAAAGCTGCCTATAGGAAATCTAACTAGGCTTTCAAGGTAAGTGAGATGTTTAAGGGGTGATTTACCAGTTCCATCTGGTTTCCATGGCCAAGCAGGGATTTGAACCCAGATCTCTTGAGTCTTAAATGATCATTCTATCGACTATTCCACACTCAAGTGTAAACATTTCCCCAGCCTCCAGGAGACAAAAGGCCAAGGAAAAGTGTCCATGCAGACCAAGTTCCAGATCATTACAATAAATGAGATAATAGAATGAATTCACCCACCCCCACAAAAGCCCTGAGGCACCCACCGAATCTCTTTTCTCATGGGGAAGATGTAGGGGGCAACAGGTTGGGTAGAAATCTTGAATGGCTGAATGTTTCTGCTGCCTGAATGATGTAAGTGGTGGCAATGTTCAGAAATCCAAGATCCTTTCCCCGATCCGATCCCTCAACTTCCCCATGACCCCCCCCCCCCAAAAAAAAAGATTTCATGGATGCCTTGGGACTCTGTTGGCAATGACTGGGAATGTTTTATTTCCGAAAAAATCACTGTAGCTGATCTGGGTGCAGCTACATGAACAGGGGTCCAGCCAATTAGTAAATGCTTTAAGACAAATGATGTGGAATCCCTTAAGGCCATTTAAAAAAACATCTTAAAACTTGGCTGTTCAAAGCTGCCTTTGGGGACTGCTGAGACTATTGTTTTGTACATTTGTCCATCTATTGTTTGCTGCCGCCATCTTGCTTCTACCGGTCTTATTCTTTTTATTTGTTATTGTTACTTTGTTTGTATTACTATTTTTGGCTGTTCACCGCCCCGAGTTCCTTCAAGAAAATCAGGTGGTATATAAAAACAAACAAACAAACAAACAGACAGACAGACAGACAGACAAATAAATAATGTTTTCCCCTTTTTATTCTAGGGTTCTCTATGACTGTCAGTCATGCTTTACTTTTATACTAATTATACCCAAGATTTCTACACAGCTCTAATCAGCCATGAATCCTTTCTGACTAGTGGAAATCCTTTTGGCTGAAAATCTCAGTGAGACAGAAACTGATCAAAGAGGGAGTGGGCTCCTTCCTCCGTAGTTACTCTCTTTCCCCATCTTGTTTTGACAAACAGTACATGTAGGGACACCTAAACCTTTCCCTTTTTATGGACCTTTTCCTTTTCATTCAAGAGCGGTAGAGCGTATCATGAAGAAGCCAAGGATATGCTTTTTGGCACCTGTTCCTGAGACAAGAGGTCGCTGGCCATCTCATGAAAAGTTTACCCACCCCCACGGCAAGCCAAAAGTGGAGCATCAAAACCACCCATTAAGGACATGCACAACCCGGAAATGTCTGCACTTACACCTATTAAGCCAGCAACGACCTCAATGGCACCGGTGCCCACTGTGGTGTAGGGTATCTCCGGGTCAGGGATGCCAGCATTCTCAAAAATGGCATTTGTGTAAAACCAGATCTGTCAAGGGAAAAGAGACATCATAAGGATAAATACCCCTAGTGTGTATACTTTTCCTATCTCTTCTGAAGGCCATTTACGAGACTGGATGGGTATTGAATATGGGCCAACCAGCCATCTCACATATAAATTTAAAATTCTGGAATTGTCAGAGGAAGGAGCCTCTTTCACACAATAGTCTCCTTGCTTGAATACTAATCAATCAGAGAAGTTTATTTTCTAGGAGCTATCTTCTCGTGCCACATGGGCTGAGAAAGCAACCTTCTGGCACTGCGGTTAAATGCCTGTATTGCAGGTAAAACTGTGCTCACGACCTGGGGTTCAATCCCCGTTAGCTGGCTCATGGTTGACTCAGCCTTCCATCCTTCCAAGGTCGGTAAAATGAGTACCCAGCTTGTGGGTGGTGGGTGGGAGGGAATGTGTAGCCTGCATAAATAAATAGAAAACCACCCAGAAACTACTTGAATTGGTATGGGGCAGTATATTAGCAGGACACTTTTTGCTTTCCTTTTTTTTTTTGCTACTTTTGTTCTCCTATTTTTCTTCTCATAACTTTGGTGTTGTTCTGGGCCTGCTCTGTCTGTGACCTTTTGTGAGTAAACACATTTTTAATACTCAAAGATAGCTTGCAGAATGTTATTTCTATAAAGTGCTGGCTTGAGGAGAGGTGGAATTACAGAAGGACTGTACAGGGAGACTTCACTAGCTAATCCTAACCTTAAATATTAGCTCAGCTTCTGCTGTGCATTTTATTGAGGCTTTAAGCAAATCTCCACAACTCTGATAACCAAAAAAGTATTATGGAACCTATGGGGCTGATACAGAGTTCTTGTGTGAATGGCCCATAGATAGGTACCTCCAAATCCCAGTATACACCAGTAGAACCTAATGAATATAGCTTGAAAGTCTGAGTTTCATTCAGGATTAGATTGTTGAATAAGTAAAGACCTACCACATAGAGTCATTGGGAAAATACAAAACCTCTTCAGTGTATGACATACAATGCAATAATGTGGGGTTGTATGAACCTTTTCCTTTGCAATGCATGCCTTTCTGTGGCTCCGATCCCTTTAGTGCCCCATATATAGCTCTGAGTGTAAACAGAAGAGCAATGGAAGACTGGCCCCATAACACTTCTGATGCTGATCCAAGTGTGCCTGGCCACGCGGAAGAGGGGGAAGAGCAAAGAACCACTCCAGCTAGGCTGGTGGCCCTGGAGATCATGACCCAGCATAGCAGTCCTTACTGCATCTATTCCCGAGAGCTGCATGCCCATGTTGATCACCACGACGGAGGCCACTTGCCATCGCACAGAGCGATCTAGCAGCAGTTGCCACACAGACACCGTTTCCACTGAGGCAAGTGAATGCTTCTCCTCCTGCATCTCTTCAATCAAATCCTGAACATCGTGTTTCCCAAGAAACCACTGCAGTGCTGTAGAGGGTAGGAAAGACATTGCTGTCAACAATAGGTAGCTGCCACTCACAAGCAGTCTGTGTGACGGTACTCTGGTGCCACATCAGAAATATCTTCAAATGGTCCAATGCAAAATCCCCATACTTCTGATTTCTTTGTTTGGATTTTGGATGTAAGGAGCAAATATGCATATCTGCATAGAATTCCATGGTTAAAAACCTGTGTTCTTTCAAGTGAAGTCCTTACTGCCAGGTGCTACCGAATCATTAAGAACTGAGGGAGCTGCCTTATACTAACTGTGGAATTACACCGGTAAGAAAATACAGTTTGATTTTATTTGGTCTGCATTTTTTTTCCAGATCAGGTTTCCCCAGGTAAAATTGTTGCTGCCGTCCAAACAAATTTGCAGAAGTTTGCAGGAACAGAGAGCTTGGTTTGCACTGAACTCCAATAGCAGAAGTTGCCTTAAGGTGCCAACAACTGCTAATTGGCAATTCCATCCTCTCTATTGTCTCCTTTTTGAAATTGCTCACTTAAGTGCCATAAATTAGAATTGACTTGGCATCACATCATTATAGTTGGCATGGAGCCAGCGGTTGGGAGTTATGTAGCCTTGGGGGAGTTGCACAGTCCCAGGATGCCTACATGTCTGAAGAAGTCGATGTGTCAATGAAACATTGCATTAAAATATGAAAATTAATCGTTAAGGTGCTACATGTTTTGAGTCTTTTGTTTTGTTTTTCTTTGCTTTTTCTTTGCCTTTTGCCTGAAATTCAGACAGAGAGAACGATAAACCACTTCTGCATACTCTTTACACAGAAAACCTTGAAAAGGAGTGCCATCAGCCAGAATTGACTTAATAGCACACCAGAAATATTAGGTGCCCTAGCAAAAACCTGTTCTGGCATTGAATTAAAATTGTTTTGATACAAAATTAACATTTGGAAACAGGAGGCGATCAGTTAAGAGAAACCACCCCTCCCAAATGTGTCCCTTTGCGTTGGATCAAGCAGTCACACTGGCAGAAGGTATAGAAAAGCAATACCAGCCAATCGGAGCAAAATTAAGCCTACTCTGCTTACTGAACAGCAACAAGAATAGACATTTGCTCACTGGGTTTCCTAGACTGTAAGCTTTACATCAGGTGCTCACTAGGGTTTAATTCAAATTTATCATTGACCAATCCAACATAAACTGCACGGTAAATTGCCAATGTAGCCCCACCCACACAGAGTCAATCTGCCGGCCTATCTATACTTGTATCGTCAACTCTGTTTGGAACCAACTCTACAGAGTTTTAGGCAGGATCCCTACCTAGTTTTCTGGGGGGGGGGTTCAAAGGGGAGCTAGCTTCATTCCACCAAGCCACTGGGACAAATAATGACCTCTAAAGTGATGGCTTTAACATTAGAGCTTTGCTTGAGAAACCTACTCCTCATTGAAAATGCTAAGGTATTCCAGCACTACTTGACCACAACAACCAAAATTTTCAACCAAACTATTGTTGGCTGGAGTAGAGGCAAGAGCTCACCTGTTGGGGGAAAAAAGATCTACTTTGATTTGCTTTCATGTTGCTCAATTAACTTAGATGCACTTTGAATTGGTGGTTTAAACAGGAGCAGAGGGAACTTGAAAGGCAAAATCAAGAAATGAAGCCAAATTATAGCTACTTTTAACTGATGGGTGAGCTTGATATCTTATAATATTTTCAAAATTATTAGTGCCTGGGATTCCAATTTGTGTTCATGTAACTTCAAGCATGGGATGATAACAAATCACTAAAAGGGCTGACCAACATTCAGGGAGGTTACCCTCCACCAAATATGAACATGGAGAGCCATGGAGCCTGAAGATATGCATATTCCAAAATCAGTGGTGGATGGTGCCCACTGTGGTTGGTTTGGTGCAAGACACAAGACAGAAGGCAGAGCCAGCGGCAGTCGGTGGAGCAAGAGCTAAAAGTGAGTGTTCAGATTCAGACATACAAACACAAACACTCAGCCCAGGAAGTATTCATGTGTGCTGTACAGCAGGAGGGGAACACAGACAGGGCCCCGATCTTCTGCCCAGGCAGGGATGGGTTGGTAGCATTATTATGAGCCTTAGATTAGATAGTCTTGCACTTGCCCTCATAGATGAGCCTCTCCTGATTAGGTACAAAATATCTGAATTACTCAAACTTTCTTATTCTCCACAGGCCAACCAGACAATCTAGGGGAGATGAACTGTGTGGCAACATTCCTTTTCATGCTATTTGAACAATTCCTGTTTTTCATGGCAAACTGAGGATCAAACTAGGCAATACACTCAGCAAGTGCCGAGAAGAGATGCTCCTTCAAGTTTGTCATGATCCATGTTGTGAACAGAGCAGTGGGAATGCCTCATCCCAAAATGTCAAGAGTACGTGTGATAGTTCCCTCATTGTGAGCGACCTGTGGCCATAGCACTTGATTATTTTCACCTGCCTATTATGCATTAATTTTATTTATATTGATTCAAAATAGTTTTACTCCACCTCGCCTTAAAAAGAAGCCCAGACTGCTCACATCACTAAAATACAGCACTCAAAGCAATGACAGCGAGTATACAAATACAAACAAATACCATGCTAAAAACTGTAAACAAAAGCAACATCGAAACATATGCAAAGCAGTAGGGCACAACAAATTATTTTAAAACCCCATTCAGGAAGCCAGTGACTTAGGGAAAGCTTGCCTGAAGAGAAAGGTCTTCATCTGCTTGCAGAAAGACGGCAAAGATGGGGCCAGTCTGGTCTCTTGTGGAAAGGCTGGGTGCAGCAACAGAAGGCCCTTTACATTAGCTCTGTCAAACACACCTGTGCAGGTGAATGGACTGAACAAAAGGCCTCTCCTAAGAATCTTAACACTCCAGCAAGCTCATAGTGTAGTTTGTTTGTTACTTGATTATTGACAGGCAAACACTACTTAAACTGCAAGACTGTTGACTGAGGCATGAATTTCTGAGAAAATTATGAAGGGGAGGGGAATGAGTGAGCAATCTTAAGCATTTTCTGTAATGTTGCAATTAAGGAAGGGCGAAGGAAGCAGAAGCTCTTTGCTTTTTTATTTATTTTAACCAGTTGGGTATTAGGGTTGGTCATTTAGACACGGTTTTCTCCTTATTTCCTGGGCTGAAAATGGGGAAGCACTTGGAGAATGGGGGGCCTCCATTTCTGGATTTGGGCATGATGAGGCAGATGCAGTACTGTAAGGACCCTTCTTGTCTCGGTGGAGCCCAAGGAGTAGGCTGTATCATACTCACCATCAGTAGCTCCTTGGACATCATTCTTCTCAATAAGGAGATAACGAGGGCTTTCTGGAAACCAGTGCAGCAGCAAGAGCTGCACAAAGGAAGGTATAACCACGACTGAGAGGGAAAGAGGCCAGTAGGAATCCTAGAAATAGAGAGAGAGAGACCCAAGAATATGATTTTTCTGATCAATTGCTTCTTTGTGGTTCTGTAGCTTCCACCATTTGATGTATTCTGGACCTGTGGTGCTCCCCATTCCCTTATGGTGTTTAATCTTTAGATCTGTAACTAGTGGTCTGTATTAGAGATGGCCACAAAACAGGAAAAATAGCATTTCATTTCATTTTGTTTCATTTCTGGAGTAGTTTTGTTTCATTTGCAATGAAATTTTAAAGCAGTTTCATTATGAAATGAAATGAAATGAAATGAAACACTATGCTCCCCTGAGCCCTAAAGGACCAAAGTGGCAGGGGTACCTTTCTCAAGCGATTCTAGATAACCCCCTGAAATTTTGAAAGGTTTGGGAGTCAGGGAGCTGAGTGAGTTCCAAAGGGGGTCCAGGTGGTTAACTGAGAGAGTATGTGTCATGTGTTCCAGTAACTTAGGAGTTAATAGGAGTTAAGCTGGTGGCTAAATTAGCCCCTAAATTGCTGGCATGCACACCACTCTCTCTCTCAATTAACTACCTGGACCCCCTTTAGAAGTTCATTACTCAACTCCCTGACCCCCAAACCTTTCCAAATTTCAGGGGCTTACAGGGAAGAGTTTGAGGAAGCTCCCCTGCCACTTCCTCTAGATGAATCATTTGGTTCTAGAGGAAAGATGTGTTTCATTTCATTTTGTAACAAAACACTGTCTGCCATTTCGTTTCATTTTGAAACGTTTCATTATGACATGATGAAACTGTGTGTTATTTTTTGTTTTGTGCCCATCTCTAGTCTGTATTGTGGAGAGAGGAGGTCAGAGGGGATAACCTTCATGTTGGATATGATGAGGAAATCGTGCCTTCTCAGAAGGATAAAATCAGTTTGGCTGCTATTTCTGCCACTCGTGTATGTGATGAGATGGCTTTTACATTTCTTGAAAAACATGTTGCAGATTGCAAGAAATGTGTTATATTGATAAATGCAATTATAGAAATTATCATCTGTGGGACAATAAAATATAGAATATATTGAGAGACAACTAGAATCAGCAAAAAGCATTTGATCTTGCCGAGTGCCTTTCTCTAGTACAATATTGGTGTTTTGTGGGAGTGACATCATTTGCCTCCATTTATGCTGAATGTGTATACAGGAATGCCTTTGATAATGAATGCCTTTGATAATGAATAATTCTATTAGTGAATTGAAATTTCTCGGTATAGGGCTGCCCTGGATAATGAATGTTGCCTATGGGCTGCTTCAGATAATGAATTTTTCAGTAGTGCCTTGCAAAAAATGTAGTTTGTGGAGGGGTAGGAGGAATTGGAACAGTTTTTTCATTATGTTTTGGAGCCATTCTGTCCTTTATTTATTTATTTATTTATTTATTTATTTATTTATTTATTTGCTGAGGGATTTGAACCTTTCAAACTTGGAAAGGTAGGGAGCTGAGGTTTCCTTGCTGTCCTTTGTGTTTTTGCATTGTTTCTGATTGCACTTTTGGTGGGAATGACCGGATGTTTGTTTTGGAGCTAGCTTTTTAAAATGTTTGCACTGCTTTTCTTTGCACTTTTGGCAGGAACAGGCCGGGGTAGCCTTGCTGCTTTCTTCTGTCCATGTTTGCAATCTTTTCCATTGCTCTGCAGGCAAGAACAGGCTGGATTTCTCTTGCTGCTTGTGTTTGTCTGTTTGTATTTTTCCCCATTGCATTTTTGATGGGAAAAGGCTGGGGTAGTCTTGCTGGTTTCTTTTGTCCATGTTTGCATTATACTATGGAGGGTATTCGGGGGGGGGGTATTCCAGCACTGCATGCCTTTAAAGTGCACTTTATAAAGAGGTCTGAAAAAAATACCCAAGCTTTTTTGCCTTTTTTCAAGCCTCTGGAATGGATGAATCGGTTTTCCATTCATTTCAAAGGGAAACTCTGTTTCAGATAATGAATGTTTCAGATAATGAATTACCTCAGAGGACAAATTAAGTTCATTATCAGAGGTACCACTGTATAGGTAAAGTTAAGTATCTGAAAAGCATTTTCCATTTTCAGCCACTACTTCCAGAAGAACCAAAACTGGGCAAAAAGCATGTAACAGCATGTTGGGGTTCATTCTAACCCGCTTGCCCTTTCCAACCCAATTGCATACAAAGAGGCACCTCTCTTACCCTTACAAGGTCTCAGGACATTCTGTGCCGGTAGGAGAGGCTTGAACACACTTACCTCCCCCAGAAGTTCTGGAAGGCCCAGGACTTGTGCAGAGAAGACTCCAAGGCAGATGAAGATACTTGGTACAAGGCCCAGGAACCCACGCAGGTTCTTGGGAGCAATTTCTCCAAGATACATGGGTACCACACTAAGACAGATGCCTAACAGGAAGGAGGAAAGAAAATGGATTAAAAATCATCAGCAACCCACTGGCCTGATAGGTTCAGAATTCCAAAAGGCCAGGGAAATTCTCTGGCTTAAATGGTGGTCTGAGACTCAGGAGAGAGGGGTTCAAACCCTGACTCATAGAATTATAGAGTTGGAAAAGACCTCATGGGCCATCGAGTCCAACCCCCTGCCAAGCAGGAACCCCTTCACAATATTTCCGACAGTTGGCCATCCAGCCTCTGCTTAAATACCATCAAAGAAGGAGACTCTACCACCCTCCGTGGCAGCATATTCCACTGCCGAACAGCTCTAACTGTCATGAAGTTCTTCCGAATGTTCAAATGGAATCTCTTTTCCTGTAGTTTGAAACCATTGCCCCGAGTCCTAGTCTCTGACGCCATGGAGAACAAACCTGTTCCCTCTTCAATATGACATCCTTTCAGATACTTAAACATAGCTATCATATCCCCTCTCAGTCTTCTTTTTGATAGGCTAAACATTCCCAGTTCCCTAAGCCGTTCTTCATAAGACATCTCTTCCAGGCCTTCAACCATCCTAGTCGCCCTCCTCTGCACCTGCTCGAGGTTGTCAACATCCTTCCCAAACTGAGGCGCACAGAACTGGACACAGTACTCCAGGTGGGGTCTGACCAGAGCAGAATAGAGTGGCACTATCACCTCCCTTGATCTAGACACTATGGTTCTGTTGATGCAACCAAGAATCGCATTGGCTTTCTTGGCCGCCGCATCACACTGCTGGCTCATGTTCAATTTGTGGTCCACCAAGACCCCCAAATCCCTTTCACAGGTACTATTCTCTAGCCAAGTGTCCCCCATCTTATATCTGTGCAATTCATTCTTTCTACCTAGATGTAGCACCCTACATTTTCCTCTGTTGAAATCCACTCCATTAGCTTTGGCCCAGTCTTCTAATCTGTCAAGGTCCTTTTGGATTTTCATCCGATCCTCTAGGGAATTAGCAACCCCTCCCAATTTGGTATCATCTGCAAATTTAATTAGCATACTCTCTATTCCTTCCTCCAAGTCATTAATAAAGATATTGAAGAGCACTGGACCCAGAACAGAACCCTGGGGCACCCCACTGGTCATGTCTCTCCAGGATGATGAGAGGCCATTTATGATCACCCTTTGGCACAAGGGCAGGCTTAATATCTCCAGAAATAAATCTATGTGAATCCCTAAGAGCAGCTGTGCAATGACATGGCATCTTAACAGTGGCCATATGGCCAGCGGGGCAGGATAAAAGTGCAACAAATTAATAAATCAATAATTAGCCCTTGTTGAGAGCATGCATAAAAGTTATATTTCCTTCTTGGGCAAGGTGTTGGAGCGGGTCGCTGCCGAGCAGTTCCAGTCATTCCTGGAGGAGGATCGTGTCTTAGATCCCTTCCAATCCGGGTTCAGGCCTCATCACAGGACTGCCCTGGTTGCATTGCATGATGACTTATTGAGGGGGGCCGACAGGGGTTGTTCTACCTTGTTGGTCCTCCTTGATCTGTCATCCTGGGCAGGTTCTCTGAGGTGGGGATTGGGGGTCCAGGTTTAGGCTGACTATGCTCCTTCCTGGATGGCCGAGCCAAGAGAGTGAGCCTGGAAGAATTGTCGTCCCCATGGACACTCTCTTGTGGGGTGCCTCATGGATCAGCAATCTCCCGCATGACCTTTAAGATCTATATAAGGCCACTGGCTGAAGTCATCCAGCGTTATGGAGTCTGCTGCCATCAGTATGTTGATGACATACAGCCCTATCTCTCCTATTCTACCTCTGCAGTGGAGGCTGTCCAGACCCTTGATCACTGCCTAGCTGCAGTTTTGGAGTGGACTGGGACCAACAGGCTCAAACTCAACCCCAAGAAGACTGAAGTTCTGTTGTTTGGGGGGAGGGGGCAGGTATAGTGGCTCTCTTCCCAGTCTGGATGGGTGTGTCCTCCAGCTCACTGAAAGAGTGAGGAGTCTGGGCCTTGTCTTGGATCCAGCTCTGTCCTTGGAATCCCAGGTGGCAGCTGTTTCCAAGTCAGCCTTCTACCAATTTAGGCTTATTGCCCAGATTCGTCCTTACCTCGATGGTGACTCCCTGTGGACAATTGTGCAAGCACTGGTCAGCTCGAGGATAGACTACTGTAACACTCTCTACATGGGGCTTCCCTTGACCCTTGTTCCGGCGACTGCAGCAGGTGCAGAATGCAGCGGCCAGATTGGTGGTTGGTGTGGGACTTTTTGACTGCATCACCTCAATACTGGTTCAGCTGCACTGGCTTGGGACCTGAGTATCTGGCAGAGTGGATTTCCCAAAGACCAGTGTCGGCCCGACCCACCAGGGCACCACTGGCATTCTCGCTCTGGGTGGCTACTCCTTGGGGGCCCCGTAAGGTATCTACCCACAATCAGGCCTTCTCAGTGGCCAGCCCAGCCATGTGGAACAAACTGCCATGCAAGATTCATCAAGTTGAGCCCCTAACAACTTTTAAAAAACCTTTTAAAATTGGCTTTTAAAGGTAGTTTATGGTGATCTGTAACATATTGTTTGTTGCTCCTCCAGTGTTTAATGTATTTTCTGCCACCATTAGCCTTTAGCCTCTTGCCTGTGTTTTGTTTTGTGTGTCTATTTGAATTTTATAATGAGAGATCTGTTTGTCTGATCCTCCGGGCGTATTTGTTCTTTTCTTTTGGCTTGTTTTGATTTTAACTCTTGACTATTTATTTGGATTTTGTTGTTAACTGCCCAGAGTTCCTTGGGGGAAATTGGAGCAGTCTAGAAATAAATAAATAAATAAATAAATAAATGCAGGGTCATAGCATAGATTTGCAGTGAGGAGAAAGAAAACCAAAATGGGACGGCCATTTTTTTCCAGATCAGTTATGCAAGATGCAAGATTTCTTGTATGCTTTGAACTTAGGAACAAACTTCTGAACATCAATAAGACCTAGAATACTCTCTCTCTCTCTCTCTCTCTCTCTCTCTCTCTCTCTCTGTGTGTGTGTGTGACACACACATACACACACACACACACACACACACACTGAGAATGAGAATGAAAGAGAACTGCTGCCTTTTACATGCATTCTTGCTTCTAGAAAAAATGCAAGGGAACAAAACATGGTACAGTATGTGTGTGTGTGTTGTGTCATTACAGTCGTGACCGACCCTTCGTGACCCCATGTCCACTGAGTTTTCTTGGCAGGAATACTGGAGTGGCTTGCCAGGTCCTACTCCAAGCGCCTACAGCACCTGGTATTCCCTGGTCTCCCATTGAAGTATTAACCCGGGCTGACCTTGGTTAGCTTCCGAAATCAGGCGAGATCAGATGTGCTTAGGGCATCTAGGCAGCTATGGTACAGTATATCAATCTCTATTTTTTTACATGCAGATATTTATTGCTTTATTTGATATGGAAGAATGTTTTGACATCCGTCCTCACGTCACTAATCATTGAGTAAGGATAAAATCATATAATACATTTAGCATGTTAGCATATTTTCCCCCATGGTTGTAATTCCTTCAAAGCTCTGTGCCTGAAGAATGAACTTGCAAATGAAGACTCCTGATAGCCACTCATGAAACTAATGTCCACCATGCTCAAAATTGGAAATGTGGGTCTTTCACTTCTGAAGGGAGCTCCATTTCAAATGATGTGCTAAATATATTATACAGTTTCCGAGTATAGTCTCGCTAACGTTAGAATGACTTTCTTATGACTGAGCTGTCATGCAACACCCCCCCTCCATTTTACAGTGTGAGGGTACAACCCAAAACCAGATTTCACATATCTATCCTCTGTGATAGCAATAAATGTAAACAATCTGATGCCTCCTATCAATTCATCTAGGCCACACACAATACGAGACAGAAGGTCAGGGAAGAATGGTATCTCCTACCAGAATGAACACCAGTGATGAAACGTCCAAATATGACCATTTCAGGTGATTCGAGGTAGCGACTGAATCCCATTAACAAGCCAGCGAAGAGGACAAGGAAATTGCTACGGACCAAGGTCCCATTCCTATTAAAGAACACAGATGTTTGGATTTCAGATAGTTTCAAATCCCAAACCATGGTTTTCTCCTTCCTTGTGGCCCAAGCAACCTCTTTTCTAGTGAAGTCCAGTATTTAGTTACTGACTCACCAAATGTCAAACCAAATAAGCATTTCTTTCTTTACTACAGGGGTGGAGAATCTGTGGCCCTACAGATGTTTTGGATCATAAGTCCCACAGTCCTTTATCATTGGCAGTATAGGCTCGGAATTCTAGGAGTTGCAATCTAAAACATCTGGAAGTTTGAAGATTCCCCACCCCTGGCTTAGTATGTTAGAACGTGGAACTGGATGGATGAATTTTGAGCAGCAGGCATTTAACCTGACTGACTAACCCAGCTACATTTACCTAGTTCCATTACTTCGCCACTATTTATCAAAATTAAAACAAAACAAAAGTTGCTCTCTCTGCCCCAGATTCTATACATAACATGAATCTCAGTGGGATGCCAAAGCTGCCCATTCCCAATGATTAAAACCTGCTCTTACCTTCCATACAAAGTGACCAAGATTCCAACAGGGAAGGACCCCACCAGGCCCCCCAGCGCAAAAACTGACACTGTCAGTGAGTACATGAGTGTGAGTGGCCCTTGACCCAGGCCTCTTCCGTAGCGCTGATACCATGTCGTATTATAGAAGGCTTTGATGTGCTGCAAAGGAGAAAGATACACAGCAGAGCGATAGGGTGAGTCTAATAGATCCACATGTATCACAATCAGATTCTTTCCATAACTGGAGCCTCAAGAGATCTTTGGCATGGAGCACAGCAGCCAAAGTTAGGTGCCAGAGAGAAACAGGAGCAAGTTAGGTCAACAAGCCAAATCAGTTCAGGAAGTGAAGACAGAGGCCTTCTCATGGGGATGTTGGGGGGTATATTTATTTTGGAAGTGAGCATGCACTTCCCATCCTCATCTTACCGTGGCTGGAGAGTTCACTACAGCCAGATTGTAGCCATAGAGCATGGAGGATCCAAATGATGCCAGGATCGTGACAGCAAGCAGAGGGAAAGTGAGGTGCTAAGAGGGACAAAAATGAATGTCAACCAAGGGAAGATGAAAAGTCGTCAGAAGACATCCCCAAAAAACTCATTTCACTACAAATGAGAAAAAAATCTCAGTTTTGATTTAATTACCATATGGTTCTTCCAGTTCTGTCTGCATTCCCCTCTCATCTCTTGTTTTTACCACTTTGGGAAATTTGGGGTTTGTGCTTCCTCATGGAAATTCACCTGCATTTCCACTACCATTTGCATTTTACATGCTTTCCTTAAAATACACATTTTCCCCTGTTGACCAAGGCTTGCTTGTTTATATTTTGCAGTAGTGTGCATTCTACCTATTTACATTTTTAAAAACATATGCATAATTTCCATATACATGAAATACACCCATGCTTTGCAAATGGATGATTCTTTCCTGCAAATAATCCTGGGGAAAATGGCAAAACAGGTCATTTTGAAGAGAATCTTAAAGCCACTGAAATCTGTTTGTTCTTTTTAAGCGTTATTTGTTTATTACATTTTTACAGTTCCTATCTTTCCCCTTAAAAAGACACAAGGTGACTTATATTATTAAATGGAAAAACATTAAAAACAAAATTTAAAACTTTTAAACAACCATATTAAAAGTCAGATTTTTCTCTTCCAATGGCCTTGGATTCTCTGCTGTGTTGAACCATGTACACCCAAGTGGTGTGAAAAAAAATCCAGAAGAAGCAACAGAGTGGTTACTAGAACTGGAAAACTAAAGCAACCTGCAGTCCATTTCTAAGCCTCTTTGTTTTAGAATAAACTTTCCTCTTAAAAAGTTAATGAGAAGGCTCCTCTCATTCACACATCTCTTATGAGCAGAACTAAGCCGGAGGTGAAGTGTAGAAGGAACTAAAAAGCATTCAGACCACTGACAGCTGGTCATGCATTGTGATAGATGGTGCTAGATGGTAGAGGCTGATCCTGCACTTCTAAAGGACAGCAGAGGTTGGATAGGACTTACTGGTCCAGTATAGAACTTATTATCATTTGAAGAGTCACAGCTCAAAACTGCACCCAGAGCAGATGCAAACTTGTGTGATCAGCAATCCATGCTAGGCGCTGCTCTCTATTCTACAATTAACATTCTGCATGGTGTTAAACCCCTCTTGTTATTTTAAGGAAATCAGAATTGCATGTCACACACAAAGTAAGACAAGAAAAAACGGGGGGGGGGGGAGAGACTCCTTTCTCATTGTAGACCAAGAGCAAGAAGCTTTACATGCACTTTGGTACTTAGCAACTGTGTGGGTATCATTGGCTAAGCCATGTAATTAAACAGGGAAACATTAAATATGTATTCTCTAGCTGGCTACCACTGGAAAGGTGTAGCTCCAGACATACAAATCCCTTAGGAATGAAGCATCACAAGCAGAGAAAACTGGACTTCCAGAATACTTGATTATCTTAGACGTTGTGTAACCCTTATCTTGGCAAAAGGATAACCCTTTAACAGGAAGCAGAACACAACACACACAAAAACCTATTTGGGCATTACCATCCCTGTTTTAATCTGCATATGAGGAACATGAAAGGAATACCCAGCCTCATCCTGTTCATCCCTTAATCTTTTTCCTCACATGAAAAGTGACACATATAATGGTAAAAGGGCCCTGTTCATATAGATTTCCGCATAAGCCTGTGGCCTGGAGAATCAGGGATGTATCTTTGTGTGGAAAGTCTCCAACGAACAGAAGTTTCTTCTCTCTCCATGAGAGAAAAGGAAAGATGGAGAGGATGGAGTTTGGCATTCTGTTGTTTGAAGGTTAATGAAAATGAAGACGTTGTATAGACTTGCACGCAATCGACATGAGATGTCCAACCCCTTGAAAACTGGAACCAATCGATGATAGAGACAGAGCAGATTAGGAACAGCAATCAGAGATACTTTTGATGAGTCAAATGCCTCATACTTCATGCAGATTAATGGCTTTTGGATAAAGATCCATTATTATGCCTCTGAGCAACTCTCAGAATATGAAGGGAATCTTTTAGACCAGTTTACGGTAATTAAAGGCAACGGGACGGCAATTAGTTGCCAAGGAAAATGCGAAGGGAAGGATGTAGTTTCGGCTTAGAGGCAAAAAGAGTTCCGAACAGGGAGTAAAGCTCAGTTACAGCTCTGTTGTAAACATGTAGCTGCTTTGCCCAGTGAGATTTGGTGCCCAAAGAAAATGGAAGCTGGACAAACTGTAGGTATCATGGTAGAGTTAGGCCCAGCCAGTATCAACAAATCAGATGTCTTTGTGAAGAAATACACGTTTTAAAATCTGTATTTGTCCAATGAAGCAAGAGTGCTCTGTCTTCTTAAGAATATTGTCCCATGTTTTGCTTCCACTTTTTTCATAGTAAGCAATATCTATAGCCCTATATCCAATAGGTGCTGCTTAGGTTCACTGCTAGGAGCTACAATGTAATACAGAATGAGATGCCCAAGAGTGCTTGGACATTTTTTGAAGTACTGAAACATCCAGAATCCCCTAAACAGCGAGAGTCTAAAAGTGTGTTAAAGCAGGACTGCAGCTGAATATGAAGAAGGCAAGATCATGACTACAGAAAAACTACACACATTTAAGGCTGACAATGAAGACATTGTTAAAGATGCTGTATACCTTGGTTCAGTCCCAATGAAGACAGCAGCCGAAAACAAAAACAAAACAAAAAAAATCAGAAAGGCACCATTGAAGGAATTAGAAAATATCATGGGCATCTTGATCTGGACACCAAGGCCAAGATTATCTACACTCTTGTACGTCTGCACACCATGTATGGGTATGGGTGTGAAAATCGGACAGTAAAGAAAGCTGACAGGAAAAAAATTGATTTGTTTGGAATGTGGTGCTGTGGGAGAACTTTGTGAATTTTTGGACTACCAGAAATATGAACAGTATGGCAAATGAAAGTCAGAACTTTCTATGGAAGCAAAAATGTTGAAACTGAGGCTGTCCTACTTTGAGCACAACACAAGAAGGCAGGATTCTCTGGAGAAGACAATAATGATGAAAAAAGGTTGAAGGCAACAGGAAAAGAGAAAGATCAAATACTGTTGAGCACAGGACATTCTGGTACATAAGAACATAAGAAGAGCCATGCTGGATCAGGCCAAAGGCCCATCTAGTCCAGCTTCCTGTATCTCACAGTGGCCCCACCAGATGCGTCCAGGAGCGTACGAGACTAGATATCTGTCTCCTGATACCACTAACCTGTGTCTGGTCCTTGAAGTACCCCGGTTTTAAGACTGGAGATTACACATCTCTATCATGGTTTGCAACCTGTGATGGACTTTTCCTCCTGGAATCTGTCCAATCCCCTTTTGAAGGCATCCACGCCAGATGCCATCACCACATCCAGTGGCAGGGAGTTCCACAGACTGACAACACGCTGGGTAAAAAAAATATTTTCTTTTGCCTATTCTCACTCTCTCAACCCTCAATTTGAATGGATGTCCCCTAGTTATGGTATTTCGTGAGAGGGAGAAGAGTGTCCCTCTATCCACTTTACTCATGCCCTGCATTATTTTGTATGTCTCAATCATATCCCCCCTCAGGTGCCTTTTTTCCAGACTAAAGAGCCCCAAATGTTTTAGCCTTTCCTCATAAGGGAGATCCCCCAGCCCAGTAATCATTTTAGTTGCTCTCCTTTGCACTTTTTCCAGTTCCACTATGTCTTTTTTGCGATTCGGTGACCAGAATTGTACGCAATACTCCAGGTGCGGCCTTACTATCTTTTTGTACAATGGCATTATAATGTTGGCTGTTTTATTGTCAATCCCCTTTTTGATAATTCCTAGCATGGAATTGGCCTTCTTCACCACTTCGACACACTAGGTAGACACTTTCATTGAGCTGTCCACCAGGACACCAAGATCTCTTTCCTGCTCTGTCACGGATTGCTCAGAACCCATGAGTTGATAGATAAAGTTTTGATTTTTTTGCCCCAATATGCATTACTTTACATCTTCCTACATTGAAACACATTTGCCATTTGGCAGCCCATTCCCCCAGTTTGGAGAGATCGTTCTGGAGCTCTTCACACTCTTCTCTGGTTTTTACCACCTGGAAAAGTTTCGTGTCATCTGCAAACTTGGCCACCTCAATGCTTATCCCTGTCTCCAGGTCTTTTATGAACAAACTGAAAAGCACCGGACCCAGGACAGATCCCTGGAGCACACCGCAGGATCCTCCCACAGCTTTTCACCTCTCTCCATTGTGGACAATTGCCCATTGACACCTACTCTTTGTTTCCTGTATCTCAACCTGATCTTGCATTCATAGAGTCACCATAAGTGATGGCACATAACAATACATGCAGAACGAAAAATGAGTAGCCGTCACTGAACTTCGTTGCAACTGAACTCTGAAACAGAGTGAAATGAGATTTGAAAATTACCAAGGCTGAAGTAGAAGGATATAGAAAGGATATAGAAAGGAGGACTACCGCCATCCTATGCCCTTTTGTCAACTTCATCATGGCATCTGGAAACATCAGGTCAGAACCTTGGAAATGCCCATTTAGTCCAACTGCCCACATCTTTTGCCTCTCGTTCCTCAGGCTAGCGTGCAAGTCAGTGATCCAGGAAAGCGGGGAACTGTCCCTTTACACAGCCCAGAGCACAGTAGCCAGTAATAGAGCCCTGGCCTGCCTTCACAAGTCGGATACAATTAAAATCCCAGCTAATCACTTGAGGAATGTAAGGCACTGCAGCAAACCAGGCATGAGGGGGATACCTCACAGTTTGTGACATAGAAAAGAGTTGGCAAGTTACTTACCCCAGTAATCTTCCTGTGGAAGACAAAAGGGGGGCTGTTGTCCATGTGGGCGAGGTAGCCCCACCGTTCAAGGTCCAGACAGTACAATACAGCCGTGGCAAAGGGAAGCGAAGTAGCTGAGTTACCAAACGCTTGCTCATTTCAGTGACCCATGAGGATGGGCAAGACTGCGCCGGGGGAAAACAAGTTTGAGAAGGGGAAGACCCGTCCGCGGCGCCCCGCGAGAGAGAGAGAGAGAAGAAGAAGAAGAAGAGAGAAACCAGGAATGAAACTTAGTGCTATGACCAGTGTTCTCCTGGCAGATCTGAGCCAGGGATTAGGAAAGATCTCTCACTCCCCTAGTAAATTAAAAACAAAAAACTTTGCCAAATGACAGGCAGCAGGAAAATCTACCAGCACTGGGGTTAAAGCAGGAGGGTATGTTGGGAGGAGAGATGTAAAAAGCAGAATAAGAGCTCTCCTTAGTTAAGCCCTTAGAGGCAGCATGCAATCACATGATGGTTAATGTGATACGCTTTGCTTGTTGGAGAAGCAGCCACATGGACGAGGAGCTGAGGCTGCTAGGACCCCTTTGCATTGGCAGCTGCCCAGGGCATTATTAACCCCACCCTAGCTTGAATGGCAATGCTGGGTAGCAAGCAGAGGCTTGCCTAGCCTTGTATGGAGAGACTGCTGTGGAGCTGAAGGGTTTCAAAACAGCTGGAGTGTCAGACTTTTGCTTTAACAGGCGGGGCTCAGGCAAAGGCCAGAGGAAGCCTTGCAGATTCTGATTTGTATGGTGCTCTCATGTTCTCCCTCTTGCCAATATTGAGGATGTGCTTGCTACTGGCACCTCCCCTTTAGGATGAGCTCCTGCACAGACAAATGGGAGGCATGTGTAATACAGTGTTGATGCCAAATGCGAAACAAACCAAGGCTTAGAAGTGAACTCTGTGTAGAACTGGGATGAAGGGACATATTCCATCAGCCACTTCTGGATGGAACTTTATGGAACTGTATCCATTACACTAGATCTGTCCAGAGTTATTTTGACCAGTGTCATTAAAAACGTCTGAAGCAAAAAGCCTATGGAACTCTGGGCAAGCAAGCCTAATGTACTTGGTCATTACACTAATCTGGATTAAGTCCAGTAATTCCACCATTTCCAGACCTTTGGCTCTTCTCCTAGTGCATTGATCTGGATAAATCCCGCTTCTTTCAACCCTATGGGACAGATTATTTCTTACAGTTTGTCTGAGGCACCTGTTAATTCTTAAAAACTTTCAGATTGCCTTTAGATCCCATCAGGCTGCCAAGAGAAGATCTGGAAGTAGTGAATTGTGACACCACAGTAGACCAGAGTCCTAGGTAAATCCTGGGTATTGTCCAGGGAGAGACAGGCTGCTGGGTTCAGATGTCACCATGGATGGATGATTTCTGGTTTCCTGGGTTTCTCTTACTTGTAAAGGAAAGGATTGTGCATCGTACCTGCATGGGACCTTGTTCACAAGAAGCTAGAATTTCTCCCAAATTAGGCAAATTAGTAATTCCCAAATTAGGGATTACTTCCTATAATGCTCCCATAATATCATATTGTCTCTTCAGTTTCTGGCCCCCTTTTTTGCCATTCTATCTCCTCTCAAAATCAAATCAAATTGTATTTAACCAAACATGGAGGTTCTAGTCATTACATGGAAACTCAAGACCTTCTTCTTTGCTGTGACTAAACTGTGGCCAAACCATCTTCATGCACACAATGCCTTCTCATGACTGGGCAGCTGCATGGTTACGTTGTTCTTTGTTGCCAACAGTGTCTGTTCCATGATGGAAATGTGTGAAGGAGTAATGGGTTGCAGTGAGAGGGATACACTGACCACAGCAGCTTTGAGTTTTCCAGATTAGATGCAAAATCTGGGGGTGGTGGGTGGGTAGGGGAGGAGGGTTTCTTATTTCAAATCCTGGCAAACTTCACACTGGCGTTACATGGAGAGTTACAGCTGTGAATGAAAGCAGTCCATGTGCAGAACCACTCAGTGCTCTGGAGAACCAGCAGAACTGACAAAGCTATTGGAAGAACTGTATTAGAAATAGGGTG
This sequence comes from Phrynocephalus versicolor, assembly GCA_023846285.1. Lineage (NCBI taxonomy): Eukaryota > Metazoa > Chordata > Lepidosauria > Squamata > Agamidae > Phrynocephalus > Phrynocephalus versicolor. Next base: position 15,760,735 of record JAHTLZ010000379.1, on the reverse strand, counting down.
AGTAAATTCTCCATTTTTAAAAACTGTAAATTTTCTTCTTGGGAGTGGGAGGTGCTCCCTTTTCTCTCTGTTGAGATCTTGAAAGCGTTTCTATTTAGAAAGGCTGGGAAGCAGAGAATGTACGGATCCCCTTGTTAATCTTTTGTTCATTTCCATCCGTATCTTGACCCAGAAAGCTCTTTCCTTCACACTATCTCAGTTTTGCTTCTGTCTACTTTCTCTGTGGTGCTTCACCCTTTCCTGGCATTCAGTCTTTTCAACATTAGAATCACACTGGAAAATACACAGAAGCCTCCTTCAGGTATGATAGAGCAATCAGTTAAATTTTACCTGGACCTAACCAGTCTTGACATTTGGAAGTGACTTTTGACTATTTAATCAGATATCAAATGGGTAAGAGGGATCCATAGCTACCACAGTGTTTGATGTGGTTCTTAAAGCTTACAAAGCAAACATAAAAAACAACAACTATCAACTTCTATCACTAAAGCCAAGATTATACAACTCTAAAAATCAGCCAAGTTATGACTGGATAGTTCCTGACAGAGGGAGAGATTAGCCCTCTTCAGATCTTCTACACAGGTTACTCCCTTATGAGACAGATGATTTTGTGTGCCTCAAAAAGGCAAGAGATGGTTAGGCATTTATGGTAGTGTTTTATTTCCTGTGATTTCTGTCCCAGGTGCCCAAAGGATTTGGCTTTGGAGCATGAGGCACCTTGACACGGAAGGCGTGAGATGACAGGAGAGGGGCGTTTGCTGCTCCACCTCAGGCAACAAAAAGTAGCCACCCCTGAATCCACTGCATGTGTGAAGAGGGCAGAGAACCAAGATGTCATAGCCCTGCACTCTCACAACCTCTCCATGCATTTCCTGTGCCTGTGGAAAAAGTGTGACGAGGCTGACTATGAGTAACACAAGTGGACTTAATTACCAAGAAAGAATTAAATTTTCCTTATATGCAAAAGATCCGTGGAGTGGTTTTCTTTTTTTTGTTGACAGTTAATGCTCTGCAGGGTGTTGGTGTAATGTCTGTATCATCCCTTAAGTGCTTGTGGAAGATTTGGTGCTTATGCAAATATTTGACAAGGGAGCTTTTGTGTGGCTAAACCTCTGGCATGCCAAACTGTATTTCCTGCAGGGTGTGCTACTCTTGCGTTCAGCCAGCAGCATTATCCACTCATTCCAGAAGAAAACCAAGCGGTATTTCACTTTTCTCACATTACGTGGGATTATCGTGCATGGAATACCATGGGACAGTCTTTGGTTTTTCTAAAAAAATGACTTTCTTGCTGATGCCTAAGTAATGTTTGGGAACTGGATAGGTGACTGGAGATGATTATCCCCCTGAGTCTTAGACTGAGTAGCTTTGGGAAAAGAAGAGGCGGCATGGGGGGGGGGGGATATAAAAACTACAGAGCCAGAAGGAACTGTATTTGATTTAGCAGACCCACGTTTAACCCCCCCTCCTTTTCCAAGTGTGCTCGAAGAGTCAGAGGGCTGTAGGATGAGCCAAGATGAGCCTACAGGGATTTATTTTGTGGTCCAAGAGGGAGGCTCCTTGTTCTTGACGGGCTGTGACTGGGTCATGTGATGCAGGACTGAAACTGCACAGCAACAACACATGTAACAGCCGCAGCAGAATCGTTCTATGTCTTGTCAGAAGACGGAGGCAGGTGAATGTTCAGAAACTATAATTGTGCCTGGATGAAACATTGCCAGATGTCCCACAAAATAAATGTTTCACACAAGCTTACCAACTCTAGCACTCCCATTTGTAGCAGGTACCTGGAATGTATGCATGCATGCATGCATGTATGTATGTACGTATGTATGTATGTACGTACATATGTACGTACGTACGCCACAGCAATAGTGGTATGCATGTACAACACCCCAATGCCTATTAAAATAATACCCCAACAGTGGCAGGGCTATAAATAAGATAACAGACAATAAAACATTAAAAGAGGCATAAATTCTAGCTAAAATGTGGAACGCAAGGCATGAAATCAAGCAGCAATGTCATAAAAGATCTTTCTGAAAAAGCAATGTTTTCAGGAGTCTTTTGAACACAGGCCAGTCATAGCTCTGCTGGGAGCTGGTTCCAGAGTGTAGATGCCACAGCAAAGGCAGCCTAGCTTCTGGTGAATTTCTTAGTCTCTTACTGCATGGCCATGGGTTGGAAAGATCCAAAAAAATTTAAAAGCATTAGACTGCAATGCATCACATATCTGGGGCCCCCGACCATTCTATTTCCACTCTGCTGGACCTCCACGGGCCACAGCCACCTTTTCAAACCAGGCCGTCAGTAATGAGGTGACTTGCTTTTTTTCTTAAAAGCTTTGTGTCCTCTCTGCATTCTGGCTTTCACAGGAGTGTGCATAGTCACACCTCTGCAAGCTTCTGGGGCTGCAGTTCTCCATTTTTCTTTCATTTTTCATTGGAAAGACTCTGGGAACCACATTAGGGGCATTTATTTGTGTTTTGAATCACAGGCAGGATCTTCTCTCTCTCTCCCTCTCTCCCTCCCTCTCTCTGTGTGTGTGTGAGAAAGAGAGAGAGAGAGAAAGCATGGTAGTATTGGACATATAATTTGTTCTGCAGGAAGAGTAGGCATTGCTTGGGAGAGTAATGTCAAATTTCCTCTGAAGCTATATGGTGTCTTATATTCTTCATTGGCTTCTCTGTCAGAGCAAATCAATGCACTGGGCAAGCACTTTTTATATGCTGCAGGTAATGTTTACTCAGTAAACACATGTAAACTTTACTGCTACATTATGCTGTGTTTTGGGTTTTCAAAATTCTTCCTGATGGTCTGTGACATAGGATATGGCCATACGAAGATCAGGTATTCCCAACCAGGGAGGATGGATGGGATTATGCAATAACATCACTGGCCACGTTTGGGAAGGACTGGAACTGGCTTCTGAAGAACCATTATTTTTTATTTTTACCCACAGGTCTCCCAGGGATATAGAAACTCTTTGTATCACTCCATCAATGGCATAATTCATTTGCAGATTCATTTTAGTGATTCCATCCTTGAAGTAGGCATGGGGTCACATTTCTAGTGGTGTCACTAGATAAGTTAGACATGCGGAACCTGTGACTTTCCAGTTGTTATACTCCAATTACTATAAACCCTAGCCAGCCTTTTCAGTAGAAAAGAGTAATGAGAGCGTTACTAACATCTGAAGGATGCTAGGCTTTTGCGTAGACAGTTTATCAGTATGGAGAATCAGGTCCTATTTTAGGGTACACAAATAGACTGTGCAAAAGGCATATGGTCATGTGGGTTGGAACAGCTTACAGATACACAGTATGGCCTACAGAATGGGCTATCAATCTGTGAAATAGCCTTCCTAGTGAATCACATTGAGGAAATTGTTGGTTTGTTTCATAAACACCATAACCGACTACAGTATTTCCTGTTAGCAGAAAGAGCTGAGGATTTCTCTCAGCCTGAATGTGATGGAAAGAAACATTTAAGACTGCTGTGACAACAAGGCTCTGTCTGAGCTGGGTGATAATGGAACAGTATGGAGAAGCTACAGAGCTCGATACTTTCAATGTCTCCAGGCACAGAGTGACCTCTGATAAAATGCTATAATCACATTGTGTATTGCTTGACAAAAGGACAATTCAGTCTTTTGGGAATAAAGAAAGGTGGTATAATGAGTTTCTCCCAATTTGCCATCTATCATGGCCATGATCATATGCTTCTATGCAAATTGTATTATTACATAGTTGATTCTAAAGTAGTTATTTATTGTTCGTGGCCTTTCTTCCCTGTGTTGAATAACACAAACTGTCCCATGCAGAAAGGTATTCTGAAGAACTGATGGAAGGAGCCTAACGTGGACTCCATGTAGCCATGGACTGTTATTGCTTGAGAACCCTCAGAGTACTGGAAGTACAATATAACTGCAAAGATCACCCAACTGCATGCTGGTGGAAGGTTCAGAAGAGTTTTGGAAGGCTGTCAAAACAGCAAGATGGTTCTTGTTTGGTGGTGATGGTGAAGAAATGTGCCTGGTCTAGGAAAGTAATGTTTTTACTTTATCTGTTGAAATAGCACAAATTCAAGCCACTTTCTTTTGGAGGTGCTACATAAATAGCTAAATACTATGCAGCTGATCAAGCAATGCATCCAGTGAGAAGTATAATGCAAACAATTATATATTTAGTATTGTTTAGATCAATAATAGTATTCAATGAATACCACTACATTTTAAGCACCATCTAAAGAAAAATATTTTTAATTAAAATATCCTGTAGGACCCATTTAGTAAGCGCAAACTTTTTTCTTTAAATACCTCCCCTCCACTGTCATGTACTTTGAGCAATTTGCAGTGTTTTAGCTGGAAGCAATTATTAATGAGAGAATGTTACAGAACTGAGATTTTATGTCAATGAACGACATCCAATGTATTACACAATGTTGCATTTCTGTACTCACTAGTTCCTTGCAACATTGCCTCGAAACAAGCATTTCGTTTAAGGTTCAAGAAATAACAACACTCAACAGGTGCACAGCTTAATTGTATATTTGTATTTAAGTTATTTTCTTGACAGTTAAAATATTTCTTTAAAAAAAACACCACACTTGTTACCATGACCCTAGTTCAAGTGAACACTAGTACATTAGTTACACATCACCAGAACATAATCACAAAAATTCCAAAGCATTCATTACTTTTAGAATCTAGAGAACAAAGAGAGCAGAGTTACAAATATGACCATTTGCTTTCCTTCTAACCTCCAGTGTCCACAAGTCTTTGAACTTCCTGCTGTTGCAACAGGCATGTATTGGTGTTCTAGTTGTTTATTTTCAAATGAGCAACAAGCTATTAGATTCGAGAAACTGTCATAACTGCCAATTCTATTTTGCCAGAGGTTGACGTGGCACACCCTTCCTACACAGAAACAGAAGGTTTAATTTTTTTGTAACAAAGGCAGAAACAAAGCACTTCATTGTGTGGAACAACCACTACTTTCTCTTGTCAGTCAACACCTATAATCTGAGAAAGAAAATTTACCCAATTTCTTTAATTCCTCAGAGCTAAAGAGACTGAAATGGGGTGTTAACCAATAAAAGGGAGCAGCAAGATTAGAACGTGACGTGTAGAAAACAGTTGTTTAGAAGCATTTTAAAAGGACTCTCTGCACCTTTCCAATAAACAACATCTGCTTTAGGTATCATGTGAAAGGCTTGTTTTCTCCGCTTCTATATGCACAGTATTAGTTTATGCACATCAGAGCCTTAAGAATTTAGCTTTAACTCCCCCCCCCGCCCGATGAAGGTAAGTTTCTAGACTGCAGCCTAGTGGAAATATAGCGAAAAGCATGCAGGAATAATTGTAAAGTGCCCTGGGCCAAGGAGTGTGGCTTTAGTTTTTGCAGCCCACCATCATGGCTTCCAGTTTTGCTCTGGCCAATACAGCCCATCCGAGTGATCAGTTTCCTCTTTCCAGTTTACTTCTCTTTCCCCTCTGTATGGCTACTATGCACGAACCCATATGCTGGATTCAGAAGAAACCAACCATGCAAATTAATACAAATTAAGCAAACATAGATACGTTTTATTAATTTGCATCTTTGACGGTGAATACTGAATTGTGAGTTTTCTATGCATATAAGTAGACCAGCAGAGTAGACCACATTTACTTTTTCCAGAAAAGCTGTATAGCACTTTTAAGGCAGATATATCAACATCTAGGGAGGGATTTTCAATCAGAAAATTTGCAGGAGCTCTACAGGCATAAGCCAGCTAATAGCTTTTATTCGGATTTAGGTTTATGATTAACTGACAGGGCTAGTATGGATTTGTTCAAAGAATTCCTTTCTGAGCATACTTTACATCACTGAAAGATTATGAACAAACAATAACAAATCCTTGTGTGACTGCTGCCATATTCAGAGTATCTGAATGCAAGTGAGCTACAATGGAAGCGTCTTCTGTAGGCCTAGGTCATTCTTCCTATGTACAATAATTGTGAAGCAAGATGCTGGAGCGCCTTGAATGGGATGGATTATAGTCCAACAGCAATTTTACCGGAGAGGCCAATAAAGGGTGGACACCCTGTGTTTTATTCCATTAGCCACATTATTGTTCAAAAAAAGGAAGCAAATAGTGTTTTATAGAGAGGTGTTCCTACTAGAACATGTAGTTTCTAGCATGCAGCATCTAAATTCAAGTGAAGGTTGCTTGGGTCAATGTGGACCAGAGTGAGGATTGTGCTTTTATGACCATGGCTGCCTCACACCTTGCTGGATATATGACACTGACTCCATATGAATCATCATCCATAATTATAATTTGAGGAATAAAGAATGGGGTTCCGAAGGTTGCCTGTTCCAGGAAGGTTAGTAGCTGTCTACTTGGTTGAGAGAGGGGAATGAATTGGGACATTGTTCAGTTTTATGAAAATGTATCACACAGGCCATTTAAGGGACATGGCAATATTCTGTACCTGAGCTTCTCTAGTTCTTCCTTCCTTCCAAGATCCAAGATGATATACTAAACAAGAAGCACACCATTGGAATAAACATTCATGATTGAAAATCACTAAATCTGTTGCCCTCCTGAATATTTTCTTCCCAGTATGCTGCAACAGCAGAAAATAACACATGAACAGCCATTCTTTGTGATAACATAATTCATCTCAACCCGTGCTGGGAGAAGGGAGGAAACCCACAAGACCAGAAACTTAAGGATGAAAGATGCCAATCATTCCATCACTTACATAGGGTCAAATAACCAGAATGAAGTATGCGAGCCCAGAAAGGAGGTAAGGAAAAATGCAATGCTTTGATTTTCTTTTATGAAGATGCTTTCCTATGCTCCCCTTCCCCCTGCAGTAGTGGGAAATCTCTACTGTTCTCCAATTATGTATATAAGCATAAAGCCTTAGAAGAATTACTAAAATGTTCAGTTTGCTCAGATGTTTAATAAAGAACAAAGGAAATGGCTCAGAATTACTTGCAGGGGATTCTCATGCAAGCTGTGTGCCTACATTGACCTTAAAAGTAATCAACTGTCCTAATATGAGGAATACACATCTTTATAGCAGGGATCATTCCCATGTCACACAGCCAGTGGTATGCTGTTTTGCCTTCTGTGAATAATTGCCCAAACAGTTCTTCACTCTGGTGTAAAAGTAAGACGGTTTGTTGTTATCAAGTCCACACTAACTAGCCAGTCACTTTATTAAGTACCCATGTACAGAGATAATTACGCAGACTATTTCATGCCTTCCTCTCAGGATCCACAGGTAAATACTTGGAGAGGCATTAAACTGAAGCCTGAAAGCTTCAAGGCATCTGCTGAGTTCATGCCACCTGAATGGCTACAAGTTGGGCAGGGACAGTCTCCCTTTCACAGTTGCTGTTCCCTCTGCCAATCCCTAGTGGACACTCTCTGTATCCGAAAGATATAATTTTGCCTCCTTCCTTTGAAAATTTACAAATTTTATTCATTATGCTGAACGGTTTAGTACCATGTTTGTTCAGAAAAACAACAAGCATGTTATAATTGTTTGAGAAGAGCAGCTGGAAAGATCAGCACCATGTCAGTCAAGGAAGGACGGGTGCACCAGCAATTTCTTATCTGATCTCTAACCCTCCGTAAGCCAGTAAAACAGAAAAAATGTGCTCAACATGGCCATGGCCCCCTTCGCACAAAACCCCAGAGGACACATTGCATTAATCTTACAACTCTGCTTCAGGCAAGAGAATGGAAATAACCTGTTGATGCTCCAGCTGCCGCAGATCTGCAGTCTTGCAAATACTCCACTCTGCAAATGTTGTAAGCGCAGGACTTAAGGGAAAGGTGATTTAACAGTGTTAATGGCAGTTGTGAGTTTCTGAACACAACGATAACTTGTTACGTGTTAAATGTCCCCCACACTGCGTGCAAGGCAAAATGTAGCTATCCGACGGGCCTATTTAAGACACATGCGACAAAATGTACATGCACAGATCAACATGATCTCCCCCCCCCCAAACAAACGCTTCTGACTATGCTTTTGGTGACGGAATGGGTCTGGATTATAAGTAGAGTTAAAATCAAGGGCAGGGACTTCCTTCTGAAGCACTGCTGAGAACCACAAAGACAGAACCAGCTGCCCAATTATTTTTAGTTCCCATCAAACACTGACCTGCCCAAGCCTGACACAGCAAATGCTAAACATCATAGACTATATGAGAAAAGACCTATTCCCAAGGGGAACAAACAGAAAGGCCACTGAAGGAATCTGCCTGTCCTGAAGCATCAAGTGAAGCTCTTCTTTCTGAGCTCTCAAGGCTTCAACAGACCTTTGCTCAAAATCCCTGATATTCTCCCTAGAGGGCTGTAGTCATCTGAAGACTTTCCCAAAGTAATGAGGCTTGCTAAGTACCATAAAGCCGGTTTACTTCCGATCTTTCCTGCCCTTCTATTTACCTTCACTTTTCTTTTATGATCTTCCCCCCTCCAGTACAAATCGGTTGACAGTTTGTAGACAGAGATGCGAGTCATCATAAGCACCCACTGATTCAGTAGTTCCTTCCAACTGAGTAGGTTGGCAATCCATAACTGTCTGCCCAGAAGCAACAATGCAACCAAATTAGCATTACTAAGCCTCTTGTTCAACACTGAAGGAAGCCTATGTAAAATGGCTTCCAATGTGAATGTAATGTGTTTGCTATGAAGAAAGAGTACAAGTGCCACACTCCACAAATTCCAAGATCAAGGATTATAAGAAAAGGGGGAGCTCTATCTTTCTGTAGTACATCTCCCTTACTTTGATAGTGAAAGATGGCATACTAGAACCAGGAATCTGATGTCATCTCCAGTAAGTCTCCCTTCTTAACCAATACTACATTGTAGCAGAAGAAAAGTGAACTTTTAATGCATCTGCTGAATAAACGTTTCATACAGATTCATAACTCCAAAGGGCTTAAGCTGAAATAACATCCATCATGACCTGTTAACTGGTTTTTAGCTACCAGGGCCTGCATTTGGCATTAATTTTGCCCTTCTATAACTAAGCAGAGACACTGCTTGGTATGTAATTCCCAAGGCAGAGGCATCAGCCTGCTGTTCCCCTCCTACAACACATCACACAGTCATTCTGCCAGATAAATGAATGGTGGCAATGCTTTTTCTGCTTAAGAGCAAAGCAGGAAATCCTGGCATCATGTTAAATATATTTATAGGACATCTGCACTTTGGACAAGAGAAGATATGAGGTGCGGGAGAAGAGAGTGAAGAGGTGAGGTTTAACACATCAGTCATTCAGGAGATAAAAGAAATCTTCTGATAGCAGCACTTGAGTAGTTAGCTGTGCTGAGTAGATCTTGTCCGAGATCAACTGCATGCCAACTTAGTTCCAGAAGTGTGTCCAAAAGCTTCTCTCCAGTTAATATCTGTTATGTGGATAATTCTTTTGCCCCGGGATTGGCAGATAATTTAAATATAGCAGTTTAAATGAGTCCTGGTGAGAAAAGACAAGGTAGATATTTGTCACCTATGTGTTTATAAATGGAATTCTGATATAGTTAAAAACACCTCTATACAGTTGGTCTAATTGTACAGGTAGGGTTGCAACTATTCCAGAGAGCACAGTACAGTACTATGTAAGGCCCACTGGACCTAGTACGTTTCTTTCTCTGTAAACCAATATTTTTTTCCCTTCAGATGGTAAGTTCAACAAACCTTATGGGTGATACATGAAACAAATGACTTGAAGAACTGGCAAAAAGGCAGTCTCATGGTTTTATCTGGGCTCATTATTAAGCAGAAAGCAACCTACCTTAAAGAATCTGAAAGAGTTCCAAGACTGCTCTTAACTGCAATTTATGACCTCTAAACTGCAATTTATGACCTCAAGGCCTCTTTTATATTTACCTGTGCAATTGTGAGGTTCAGTGTAGTACTATTTATCTGGAAATGTATGTATACGTTCTGGATGGGGAGCGATTAGATTCTGCTTGAGTAGCCGGATCATTCAGGAAGTCCCAGATAAGAATGGTGTCATCATGCGAGCTGCTTACAATCTGAAATTCATCGAACTGGAGACGGAAAACTCTACCCGAGTGCTCCTGAATGGGAATAGAGGCCAAATTCAGAGTTCAGTCTCCAAGAGTTACTGGAGGCTTAACCAGTTAAGTCATTTTTATATTTATCTTGCTTAGAATTCTTATCAAAAGATAATTTTCTAGCAGATGGGCTATGCACTGGCTGCTTCCATCTGCAGCACTTATTTTTTCTATGCTTCAGAAGTAACTCACAAAACTAGAAGCAAGTCTTCCATGTCTACATGGCCAAGAACCCATCTACTACCTTTGATATGTTAAGAAACTTAAACATTTCTATTTCTGTTTTCATGTACAGTGGTATCTCTTAAGAAGAAATTAATTTGCTCCACGGGTCCTTTCATTTTACGAAAACTTAATCTTGAGAAGTGCGGTTTCCCATAGGAATGCACTGAAAACCAATTAATCTGTCCTGGAGGTCAGAAAAGTAAAAAAAAGTGAACAGATTACATGGTTTTCAATGTGTTCCCATTGGAAGGCTGTCCCAAACCCCCTCAATCAACCGGCAGCCCAACAGACAGCAGAGTTTGATAGATCTAAGCTGTCAAAATCACATGTCTCTCGGGGGCTGTGGGGAGCAGCCTGTGGCTGCCATTAATTGAGGGGGTTTACCTCCAACCCAGCAAAGGGGGAAAACTTTTCCCTTTCTTTGCTGTGTTGGGGCAGGGGAAAAGCTTCCCCCTTTTGTTGGCTGCTCCAACCCAGTGGGGGGGGGGAGTAGGCAAGTGGTGACTCACCCGCTCGTCCCCTTTCCATGTCAGGGCAGCCTTGATCGGAGATCCAAAAGCCTGGTCCCCAATCCAGGCTGCCCCAGGCCCACAGGGGGCCGAGGGGATGAGTGGTCGAGTCACCCCTCACCTGTCCCCCCCCTGAAAAAATCCAAACAGCAAGGAGGAAAAGGACAAGGGGGCAAAGCAAAGGAGGCAGAGATCAACCCCCCACCCCCGCCTGGGTCTCAGAGCCGTTTTGGCAGGTTGTCAGCTCGATCGAAGCCAGTTTACTCTGCAGCCATGCCGATCTGGGACTCCCAAGAAAATGTTGATTCATTTTCAGCGCCTGGAAAGGACAGGTTATTTACCTGTAATTGCAGTTCTTTTTGTGGTCATATTTGAATTCACACTGCTGGAGTTCTCCTAATGCTTGCACAGACATTCTTGGAATCTTTCAGAATTGCACTTAGCACCACCATCACACACAGCACATGCTCATCTACCCAACAGTTATATCTCAGTTTCCCATGTCTACCACTGTTTATGTGTTTTTTTACATAATGCATGGCAGACAAAGGGAAGATTGTACAAGTTGCATGAATGCACAGATGACCACTCAAAGCACCAGTTACAAGTAAAACTGTCCTTATTCATGGTTTCTCTGATTCACAATAATAAGTGGCTAATGAACTCACTTACTAGCCAGTAGTAAGGAGAACAATTTCTTTCTGAGGCTGTGGCTAAGGATGTTTGTACAATCACAAGAGAACCCCATTAGAGTGATCATACAGACCACAAAGAACAACACATGAAAGACAAGGTCTTTGTCTCTGTGCTCTAACGCTGAGCACTCCATAGTGACCTGGCAAGCCACTGCTGTAAATGGACGCTGGACTAGATACATCCTTGGTCTGATCCAGCCAAGCATTTATTTCTTATTAATTTGTAACCAGTTTCTGAAACATGGATCTTTCTTCTACTGAAAATTAAGCATCAAACAACATAATATATGCTGTGTTCATTGCACCCGCAGGTTTAGTTTCAGCCAAGAAGAAAAGCAGAAAGAGCACACAGGATATCTTCTTAAATGTAAAATGTTTCTGTCCATACTTTCTGGAGATGGGTATGAGACAACTCTAATGAGGCAGTGAAAACTTCTGGCTTGTTTATATTGTTGGGTTAGTCATAAGCAGCAAGGTTCATAGCTCAGTCTCAGCTGAAGTGTGAACAGATTCCCTCAGAGGTAATGGGTACAAGCTGCCTTAGCATGTCATTAATGCTCAATGAAGTCTATGCTGCTTCTCTCATTTGGTCTTGTAGGATCAGAAAGGCAAAACAAGCTGAGCACTTTTCACTTGACATTCTCAATGAATAAAGAAAACTATGTTTATGATTATCAGGCAGTAATGGTCGAGTTAACCTGCACTGCATTATTTAAGAGCACTGGTTTATGTCTGATATGTAGGACCTGGTGAATACCGTATTTTCCCATGTATACAGTGCTATTTTTCTCTAAAACGACACTAAAAATTGGGGGGGGGGGATATGCAGAAGTAAGCCTTTCCCAAGGGGGGTGTGTGTGGTGGAAGAGAACCCCAACTGACTTTGTTCTTTCCTTTCCTTTTGACATCCTGTTTAATCTCTGCACTTATTTTCAGAATTGGTGGAGTCTTTTCAGCGGGGAAAGGCTTGGAGGTTTAAGAAATGCCCTCTTTCTTTCTTTCCATGCTGAAAAGCAAAGCAAGCACTGCTAGAGAGAAAGTGAAACTCAGTTTGAGTTCTTATCTCACCCCCTGCTGTTTTCTTTTCTTTTTGGCTTGATTGCCCTCCTCTTGCAAGAGCAAAGAGATGATTGATTGAGCCTTTGGAATGTGGAAAGGAAGGGAAACAGTGGGAGGTGGGTTGGAGGAGACCTCAAGGAGGAACTATTACTAATTTGGGGTCTTAAAAGTGAGGGGGGTCTAATACATGGGAGGATCTTATAGAAAAAATATGGTATAAGCTCAAATAGTCTCTTTTCAGCTACAGATAACTTTCCTTTCAGTATAGAAGTTCCCATCAACTGTCTGATGCCATGATTTCTGTTTTTGTACTTTCTTGTTTTCTACAATCTTTTAAAATATGTGTTAATGCTAAAAACTCCAAGCTGTTGAATATTATGATCTCTCTTATTTATATATGCTACCATTAAAACCTCCATCACAGAATGATTCCCTTTCTCTTGCAGAACAGCTAAACTGCATTCTAAACCTCTGTGAACTCCATCTTTAAATCTCACTTCCAATAGGCCTGGAGTTTGTGAACTGAGAGAGGAGGTGCCTATTGTTTTGTGACTATGCCAGACCACATGAGGTTTCAGCACACAGTAAGAACTAAAAGAACCTTTCCTCCTATCTCAAACTGAGTGGCTGATGACACTTACCACAAGAGTGCGCAGACATAGGGTCCCAGCAGGGGCACGAGGATCCAGGGCAGCCACCAGATCCCACACTTTAATTTTCCTAATAGCAAGAAAGAAAATGAAGAACAAGTACAGTATTCACTATAGAGAAAACCTACACTCTAGTTCAACGCTGGGGAACTTTTGACATTCCAGATATTTTGGCAAAATCTTTTCCTAACCATCAGAAGGTTTAGGAGTTGTAAGTCAAAGCATCTAAACATTCATAGGTTGCTCAGCTCAGTAGTGGATGAAATAAAAGTCTTTGAGCTACTAAACAAAATATAAATAATAAATGAAGTTCATGGGGCAGGGTGAAGGAACAGAAATGTGTGTAACTTAGTGATCCATTCTTGCTCATGGTGGGATAAAAAGGTTACAGATAAAAAGATGGTGCTCTATAAGGAAGAATTCTTATTGTCCAGGTTAAATGCAAGCCCGATTCAAGCACTACTAGCCCCAGCTCCTTGGTGTTGCATTCTTCACATTTTCAGTAGCCAGGCTAAACAAGAATTGTTACTGCTCATGTGTAGGTCTGCATGTTTTTGACAGTTGTTAATATCTGTACACATGTAATTGTCTTTAATGTGTTCTTTACAATGTTTTTAAATAGTGCTTTGAAATCACTGCATAATTTTAGTTTGTTTAATGCTGACTTGAGACCGCAATCAGGCAAAATATATTACAATACAGTTTCATATTTTCTAGGCCTCTTGCTTGAGTCTACACATGAGCAGGAACCTCTCTTCTTCACAATGGGTAATGAAAACGTGAAGAATGTGACAACAGAAGTGAGGGTCGGGGGGGGGGCAAGTTAGATGCTTTGCAATAAGCTTGTTCAGTAATGCCTAGAGTTCCAGTTTTCAATGCAGGGCAGATGTGATATAATGAAAGCTGTATGAGAGTTAGAACTGGTCTGCACCAATGCAACTACCTGGATATGTGGTCCCCTACTATGAAATTGTGATGCACCATTCTATAGTAGCAGGTTTTAGCAACTTATGGAAGCAGAGCAAGATTGTTTGGTCACTTGCTATGATAACTGATTCTGGGCCAGGGAACCCTAATAAAGTTGAATTGGGAAATCACAAGCAGTTTTGGTAGTGAGACTTTAATACCCACAAAAGCTCCAGATAAACAAGAAAACATGCAGATGCAACCTTGTTCCAATCAGAAAATCAAAAGGTCTAAAATTAAGAGATACCTGAGAAAGGGTTTGTAACTGAGATATTTAACTGTCTTAAGTTATTCAGAGCATTGCAGTCAGAACTAGATACAGTGATAATTGTAGGAGCAGGAGACTGTTAGATTCGTCAGAGTAAATGTTTGGTAGTTTTCTGACCTTTAGGATAAAAGTAATATTGGGATACAGTATACAAAAAAAGAAACAAAGCACTTGTACTCCAATGGTACATTCTCACCCATCATAGGCTCCACTGACTATCCTCTTGCTATCAAAACGAATGCATCTCACCAGCTCCTCATGACCTTCCAAGACTCTCAAGCATGCCCCACATTCAATGTCCCATAACCTGGGGAAAAGTCAAGAAATGCAATTATTGTTATGAACTTGTTTTTAAATCCTACACTGCAGATACAGATTGTATACAGAGTATATCTATATTGGTACCAGTAGCCCCCATGAATATGAAAAGATACTGCCTCTTCCAGACAATACTATAACAGAAGCTAATTTTGGTACTGAAGGAAGATTCCTATGGTTGCAGGAAACCCCTCCCACCTTTTAGGGGAAACATCTCTAATATTAGCTTCTTAGAGGAAACTGGCCACTATTAACCATGTCTTCCTTGACTGGTTACCATAATTCAATTGATGTGATACCACTTGGAGACTATTTAGATACTTCACCTATGCAGAAAGCAGCCTCAACTGTGGTTGGAACAGAGAACAAGAAATATATTACACCAATTCCAGCCGAACTAAAATGACTGCAACTTTGTTTTCACGCCCAGATGACGGTGCTTGTGTATATTCCCAATCAGCCTAAATTCATTTGCATCTTAGTGTCCAATCATATTACAAAATAAAATTTACATGTTGCCAACATAACTTTTCCTCAACAAAAACAATAGTTGGTCAGTATCAAAAAATTGTAGTTGGCATCTGCAAGATGTTTGCAAGGTTACTCTAGTGGAACAGGTGGTGTTATATACTATACGATCTACAGATAAACAGACAGTTGTTCCACATTTTATTACCAATAAAGCAAACTGCTGTGTAACTTAGAAAAACTGCCTTCCATGATTTCATGAAAAATGTATCATTTTTATATCATTTCTGCTTTCCAAGTTGAAGATCTGTGAGAAATAGCAAGCACTTTAATTTAGAGGCTCTTCTGAACATTTTTATAAACATTTTTTCAGCCTGTTCATGAAGGGCTGTGAAAGGTAAAAAAATGTATGGGCTTATGTGAAATTCTAAAAATTTTCTAATTATTTTTCTGGAGAGGAGTACTTCAGTTCTACTGGTTTGTGAGTTATTGGTGATGCTGTTCTGTTTTTGATACTTTTCTCTTGAAATAAATTTTACTATTGTAGAAAGAAAGTAGCAGCAATCTCCTGATACAAGGTCATTTTTAACTGCAATGTATTTAAAGAGAGGTGAAATGCTCTGATGTGATGTAGCATCTTTCATGATGATGTGATGTAGTATCTTTTTGACTGTTTATTGCAGACCTATGCAGACAGCTCCAAGACCTTTGTCCTTACACCCATAAATGTCCTGCTCTTTGTAAAAAATAAATAAATCAGTAATGTATCTATCCAGCAACCCCAAAGCCCACAATGTAAGCAATTTTTTCTTCTTCAGACAACTTTGCCATTCACGGAGAATCTGTCCACACAATACAATACAATGCAATGCAATACAAGCAAACAAAAACACCAGTGTAGGAAACACTATGGTAGCAATGCATTTTGGAAACCATTCCCCAAAGAAGCTACTCCAAGCTTACATTATGATACAATTTCACTATTAGAGAAAAGTATTTTCTTCTTCTCTCAGGCCTTTAATTTTTATGCATTTCTAATGCTTATTGGTTCTATTCTATGTTACTGTATTCCCATCTAATTGTTATGTACATTTCTTCTTACTGATTGGCCATGGGTACTTCGTGCTTCCTACAGCTCTGTACAAAAGCATGAACCATGGCACTACAGATTTAAAATAAATACTACATTATTAAGGTTACTGTGAGAATGCAATATTTTTCTACTAATTTTTTTTACTACAGTAGTTAAATGTTTTTTCTTAGGCAAGAGGTACTCTATAGATGGGCACAAATTAGTTTGTCCCAGTTTGTAAAGGTGGCAGCACAGGTGCCGCTATTGTCCACCCCAGTCTCCTCAGCTGATCAGCCGCTCACTGGGCCCTGCTTCCTTGTTCCCCCCCCCCCCCCCACCCCCGGGGGGGGGAGGCGGGGTGGCATAAGCAAGAGCACAGACTTCTCTGCCCTGCCTTTTTGTCTGGGTGCGAGATCAGCCAAGAGGGCAGGGCAGAGAAGCCTGAGTTGTAGCTGGGACTGGAAGATCAGCCGAGGAGGTGTAGGAAGCTAGCACGCGGAGCCTGGTGAGTGGCTGACTGAGGTGTGTACCAGAGGGAGCATCATCATCTGTACTGCCCATTTCTAGGTAGTGCTAATGTTACCACACTGAAATTCAGGGGGTTGTGCTAAATTCTTATCAAGTACAGCAGCAATGACAAGTGAAAGTGCAGTACAACGGGCGGGTGCACTGAACAGTCCCCGCACTTAATGGTTGCCCTTGATGTTGCATATGCCCAAGCTACTTTCTTCCACATGAGTTTTATTTCCAGGCTTGGAGTCCCACCAAAAGAAAGTCAAGTGTAAGTAAATATATATTTACTTTCCATGCTCCTCTGATCTATGCTGCATTTTACATACAGCTGCCCCGTATGAATTTAGTGACAAAGTAGCTGTTTAACACATGTGCCTGTTACTTTGGTCCACGGGTAGCAATGCTCAAATTAAATAGAAAATTCAGTTACTCAATCTATTAAGATACTTTTATATTATACTGATGAGGCTGTGGCTAGTAAGGTGAACTATGCCCACACTTCTTGATGTAGAATACTATTTAGGTAGAGCGTCCCTTATATGATACAGGAAAAAATTATCAGACTCACTCACCCAGCTACCTCCACCAAAGAAAGCTAATTTCCAAAGCCAACCTAAACTGCATCAATATTTTTACATGGTGAGGACTTCATAATAACTCAAAAATGGCCCTATGCCTTGTTCATTCTAGCTTTCCTTTGATAAAATTAAAACATCAAGATAATGCCTTGGGTTCTTTTTGAGGAGAATGTTGGGATAAAAATATTTTCAATAAATAAATAAACCATGGTTTCCAGATATTCTTCACACTTGGTTAGATATGCAGAATTTTAGAAGACTCCAGTTCAGTTGCAATGCTAGTTACCAAGTGCTCTACAAAACAAGGAAGTCATCATGCAGCCTTTAAACAGAGTTTCCCTAATTCTGAAGTAAAAAGGTGACAGAAATGTTCACTTCATGTTTTGAATACAAATTCGAGGAAACATGCACTCTTAACCAGGATTCTGCTGAGATACACTGCCAACCCCTGCAAAATTCCAATTTTACTTTGTGTAAGCATAAAGGTAATTGTATTCCTTTTTCAATTTATTACCATATTGACATTTATACTTCTTGGATATTACTATACATGATACTGTGGTTGCTTTTCTAAGCTCTGCAATGTTTAACTGTTTCCTCCTTCAATTACTATTGAGAGCTATGCTTCCGAACCTTAAGACTGTAGACTTGTAATGCATATTTCTTTTGCAAAATATGAGAGAGATTCCCTTCCTGGATGCAAGTTCATGACATTACTAAATTCATTCCCCCCACCCTCAAAACAATGCTTGGTCTTACTGTATCTGCCTTTTGCTGAATCATACCATAAAGCCACCCCAATCCCTATGTCTACATCTCTTCAATAAAAAGATGTCACTATTCAGAAATCCGCTGATCTTTACGTTACATAGAATGCAGCTAGTGAGTGATGATAATTGGTTAATGTCTTTAACTGTCCTGTTGAAATTCCCCATGTTTCTCATTTAAATTGTCTGCTACAGCTCTCTGATCTGTTTGTTTTCATTACTTATGTTACTGCAATTACCTTCAGTAACTAGCTTTCTCTAAACCTACACTAGTCAATTGGCCCCTAAAGTTTCTCTGTTGGTATATATTTACTTGAACAGCCAGTGGCATGGTATATTTGACTTTGAATCCAGAGAATTATACACTAGAGAGGAAAGACAGCAGCCACATTAAACTGGAGTGGCTGCTGTTGGTCCACTTAAAAGAAATCCCTTACCAATTCTGTAGCCTTTGGAGCTTCACTGTTTACCATGTTATGCTGTTAGCTTCTTAAATCAATCTTAACCTATCGGATTTCAAGACATTTTTCATGAAGGCTGGTGCTTAAATTGCTGACCAGAAGAAGTTTTTTTCACTGAAGAATATAAGGTTTAGGCCCGCGCTATAATTTTTGAAAGAAAGAATGGAATACAGCTTTTGAGCAAAAACAACATTTACTCTAACAAAAAGACTGGACAGGAAAGTAGTTTGGAGTGCTGGAGGTAGCTCACCATCGTAGTTCTTTTAAAACCAGGAAGACTGCTGATCACTGATAAAGAAAAGCAAACAAGCAAAGTGTTCTGCTTTTATACCACCCCATAGTGCTTAATGCACTCTCTGGGTGGTTTACAATTTAGTTCTGCAGGCTACATATTCCCTCCCTCCTCCCCCCAAGCAAGCTAGGTACTCATTTTAGCGACCTCAGAGGAATAGATGGCTGAGTCAACCATAAGCCGGCTACCGGAGACTGAACCCCAGGTTGTGAGCACAGTTTTAGTTGCAGTACAGCCATTTAACCACTGCGCCAAAAGGCTCCTGATAAGGATGGCTTTTGGAAGCCACTGCTTCCTATTTATTTGAAACTGACCAATCAGTATTTGCCAGGCTTCCCTTCCTATGGACACTCAATCCCTACACAACTGTCATGAGAATGACATCAAAAAAATTCACAGCTCTTTGTAGTACAGATTGCAGGGATCCAGGCCACCTGTTTCAAATAGAGCCTATGGTCAAGCACCACAAGAAACGCTTGGGTGGCAAGATCCTAGCAAGATTTGTGTACTAAATTATGCATTTTTCCAAATCCCATAGTATTCCATTTAACATCCTCAGTGAGCTTTTCTTTTTGTTTTGTTTTTGTTTTGCATTTTGAGAAATTAATAATGTTGGTTGGCTGTGATAAGGATTTATGGGCATGAGAAAAGTCAAAAATTATTATAAACAATACTGAAGTGTTAAACCCGACTGTGGGTGTCAGATACATCTCTCTGAAGGTCTCATTGACACAACTAAGGGATTGGCATAACCAAAAAAAAAAAAAAAAGATAAAGCGCATGGGTGCCAGTCTATGAAGAACAGCAAATATTTTGTGGTTAGCTAGAATGAAGCCAAGCTAGGAAGTAGGAGACAAGACTATGGTCAGGGTGACCCATCCTCTAAGACTGTTGGCACTATCTTATAGTGCAGAGGTGTCAATTTGCTGAGAACAACAACAAGGCGGTTAGCCAGGAATAAGGAACCAACTTTGAACTAGGAAATAGGGTCAGGTCATTCTAAAATTCTGATAGCTAACCGGGTATGATCTAAGAAAGCATTGAAAACAACACGTACAACATGCGTAAGTTGCGGTCATGAAAAAGGTATAAAAAGCGTAAGAGACCACTATGGGGTGGTGGTGTCCAGATCAGCAGGGTTTTGGTCCGCGCTATGGACCAACTTAAGCTGCGATGGAACTCCCACTAACACCTTTGCTTTGTACGTAATACTTGCTTGCTATATTCTTGCTGCATATTACCTGTAATTCTGAGTTCCTATGTCTGTCTAATAAACTAGATGAACTAACTCTTTGTGTGGCAATTTTTACGAACCACCAATTTTTATCAGCTGTAACTATAGTAGGCAGTGGTTCCTCTGTAAATTCCATGGACTCAATGGGTTTATTCTGGTCTAGATGTAATTTATTACCAGATCTCGGCCACAGATTACAAAGAAACATCAACAGTAGCTACTTTTTAAAAAGCCTTCTAATACTCAGAGCTACCTACAGAATTTATTGCTGTGTTGAATTCGCTGATGATGTGGGAGTTTTGAACTATGAAAACCTAGGACAACTACAGAAGCACTATTGAACATTGATTTCCTGTAAACTTATTATCACAGCCGTGGCCATTTTAAGCATGCACGGAATATGCTGCAGAACTTGGACTTTACAAAAACATGTGAATTGAGCAGCAAATTCCACTTCTGGTCCATAAAGAGACAAATATGAACAAATATGGAGAGTGACTAACAAAAGCATTGTAGGCAGACTCTGGGGCAGGACTTCTAATAATCAGCTGTATTTTGTAGAAACCTATGCCTACTGTGTCACGGTCCTGAGCCTTCATCCTTCATTTCTTGCACGATCTCCCTTCTTAAACTTGCTCTTCCCAAAATACTTATGCAAGCTATAAAATATTTAATTCAGCTGTTTTGTATTAATTAAAATAAATATGTTTTATATGCTTAGTTCAGATTTGGAGTTTCTTAGGATTCTAGGAACAAAACATGACTGTTATTTTTACACATTATGTGAGAAGGTCTCTTGTCTGAGCTACATATACAACAGAATGAAGTAAATATCTTAAGTGGTAAAAACACAGCCTAGCACTTTAAACTGCCACTGAGGGCTGCCATTTGTCAAATATTTTTCATGTGAAATTAGCCCTCTCATGTCTTTTAGAAAGCAAAAAGGTTAGGATGTTCAGTTCTAGAATGAGTTTTCCCCTGACATATTTGGTTTATATAGAGACTTTTAAAAATGCAAAACAATGCTTAGATGTGTCCTCCATCTGCATTACAGTGTCTGAATTCAAGTAATAATAATAATAATAATAATAATAATAATAATAATAATAATAATAATAATAATAATAATTTAAACAGCCTGTGGTTTCCCCATGCCCGATCGGGTGAGGGAAGCCGCAGGCTGTTTAAACTTTTTTTTGCCACCTCAGGCGCCAATCAGCTGGCATGTGGGGCTTCGGGTGGCAAAAAAAATAAATTAATTAAAAATCCTCTGCTTTCCTCCAGATGTGGGGGGAAAGAAGCAGGATTTTAAAACTTTTTTTTTGCCGCATGAAGCCCCACATGTCAGCTGATTGGTACCTGGGGCAGCAAAAAAGTTGCACTACACTAAACAAAAAACAAAATGATTTTTAATTTTTTTTTTAAAAATCATTTCGTATGAAATGAACTCCCCCCCTCCCCAAACGAGAAATGAAACAAAATGAAAAGGAGTTTTTCCTTTTCATGCCCATCTCTACATTACACCCATCTGTTTGCCATATCCACTTTGACTCAGAGAGGACATGTTCCTTGCCACATGATCAAGGCACATGCTCTGCTTCTCACCTGATGGTATTATCTGATGAGCCACTGACTACAAGTCTGTCTCTGTATTGTAGACACGCAATGCCTCGCTTGTGGCCATTTAAGGTACGCACAAATTCGCAGGTACTTGTGTTCCACACCTGAACAAGGGGAAGAAAAAAAGGACATTGATTATTCTGGAAGTAACACACAAAGAGACTTGTATGAAAAAGCCACACATGTTTGGAATGTTGGCTTGGTACTGGGGAGACAGATCAAATTCCACTTAGCCATTAAGCTCACTGTCATCCTTTCTCAACCTCACAGACAGATAAGGTACAGGGGTGTCCAACGTCAGCCCTCCAGATGTTCTGGACCACAACTCCCAGAATTCCAAGCCTAGATTGCCAATGACAAAGGACTATGGGAGTTTTGGTCCAAAATATCTGGATGACCGAAGTTTGGACACCACTGGGTTAAGAGGATAAAAGGAAGAGGGGTGGAACATTTAAGCTGCTTGATATATAAAAGCTAGAAATACAGTAATTAAGACATAATGGCTTAAAGTGAGAACAATGTTAAGGTTTATACCTTTATAGTTCTATCTCCTGATGCTGACACAATGTACTTGTCATCAAAGTCAACCACATTGACAGCTGCCCTGTGTCCAACCAGAACCCTTCGTAGGGTAATATCTGTCGGGGACGCCATGTCCCATACAGCAATGGATCGATCTTTGGAGCATGTTACCATCATGCCATTATTGAACCGCAGGTGCAGTACTGCTTCACAATGATGGATCAGTGTGTTTAGCATCTCACCTGTATTTACATCCCACACCCTGGAATTAACAAGAAAAAAGAAGAAAGAACAAAAATATGATGAAATGGTAAGGGAATTCCTCCAACAGCTGGGTGAACTGTATAAGAAATAAAATATATACTGACAGTGTAGAAGCTGTTAAAATGCTTCTGAAAGATGTATGAAACAAACTAGTCCTTTAAAGCTTAGTTGGACACCAGTGAAGTAAATACCATTATTGATATTAAAAAGTAGTTCATTTTAAAAGACCCTTCTTTGTATGGAGCAACTTTGTGAGACTGGGAGAACAGATTGCTTACTGTAACTGTGGTTCTTTCAGTGGTCACCTGAAAGCGTATACAGTAGACCCTCGTATAACGGAGGGTTTGTACAACGAAAAATTCGTACAACGGGAAAAAAATCTGCCCCTCCCCCCCTGTGGCCACCTCCGTCCACCACCTGCGGCCGTCCGGGAAGAGGACGGGGGCGGTCGGGGAAAGAGGGGAGGGGAGGGGAGGGGCGGCAGGCACGGAGGGGGGTGAGCCAGGGAGGGGTGCCCTTACCTGGCACCTGCGCAGGGGTCCTCCCGGCAAGAGGTGAGCGGGGAAAGGAGGAGGCGATGGGGACGGCGGGGAGGGGCTGCTATGGAAACCGCAGGGGGACGCCCGGAGGGGGAAGGGGGGGGGAAATACGGCTCCGTCACGTCACCTCCGGGATGGCGCTTGCGGGGCTTGCGGGGCTTGCCGGAGCCCCGGAGGCAGGCAGGACGGCGCACCGGCGGCCCGTCCTGGCACCCCAGCATCCGCGGCGGCGGCCTGCCACCCTCCCCCCTCTGTGTGTGTGTGTGTGTGTGTGTGTGTGTGTGTGTGTGTGTGTGTGTTCTCCCTCGAGGGGTGAGCAGCAGCGGTGTGGGACCCAGCAGCCGACAGCTGGTGGTGACCGAGGAAGCCACCGGCCTGGGCGGAGAGAGGAGCGCGAGTGCGGTTCGACGGCAGCAGGCAGGAACTTCCACCGCGGGCTCCCTCGCCCGGCCTGGCTTGCTCTGGCCCTTGCCAGGAGCAGGCGCCGCCCGCCCAAGAGGGACGGATGGGAGCGGTATCACGGAGGGACCCTGCCGAGTGAGTGCCTGACTCCTGGGGGAGGCGAGGAGGGGAGAGAAAAGGCAGCTCTTGTGCTTACGGAAAACGGAGGGGTGCAAAAGCACCGGTCAGAGATGGGAAACGTGGTCTCTCTGGACTACATCTCCCGTGGCTGGAGCGGGGGAAGGGGGGGTTGCAGTGTTGAGCAGTTGGGGAAACAGGAGAGCCTCCAAAGGGAAAGTTCTTCCCAGCTACGATCAGTAGGAACCTCCTCATTTTTAAAAAGCAGGAGTAAGACGCGAGAGGACTTCCTCTGGGTCTGCAACTGCATCTGCACCTCCACCCTACTTCTGTTGGAGCACAAAACGATGCAACAAGTGCAGGCGTTCTATTTGTTGTTTGCATAGTTTATCTCTGTATTGAATGGAAAGGTTTGTGTGTCACTTGTTGCCCGTGCCTCGTTGGTGTGGTGCTGGAGTTTATGAGTTGCGCGCCGGCGTATGAGGAGGAAAGGAAACAAGACATCCGTCCGAGGAGGCTAGGGGCCTTTGTGATGCAAATGCATCGCTGTTAAGCGGAGGGGGTTGGGGGGGGAAGAGACCAGGCTTGCATTTCGCTACGTTGATGGCAGCGACTAGGAAACGGAGCCCTGGCTTGCCCCACTGACCCACAAAGCTGGCTTGCCCCGGTGACCCATGTCATGATTCCTCCTCCTCCTCCTCCTTGCGATTTCCGGGGCGACGCCGTCCGGAGCTCCGGCAAGAGGTGAGCGGGGGGGGGGGAATTCCCGGCACGGTCCCGCCCAAGCCTTCCGCCCCAGGCCAAGCGGCACACCCCACTCCCTCCCCCCACCCTCGCGGCCACCTCCGCCCGACCACCTGCGGCCGCCCGGTGAAAGAGGGAAGGAGGGAGGGGAGAGGAGGGGCGGCAGACACGGAGGAGGGGTGAGCCGGGGAGGGGCACCCTTACCTGGCACCTGCATGGGGGTCCACTGCCCGCCCGCCCCCCTCGCCCCAAAAAACCTAGCACCGCATTGGAACGCATTAAATCCAGTTTCAATGCATTCCTATGGGAAATTAGAATTTGTATAACGGAAAATTTGTATAACGTAATTTGATTTGGAACGAATTAATTACGTAATACAAGGTACCACTGTACATAAATAGCTTCACTTGGAACCTTCCAGAGCTAAGTATAGAATTTTGGTGAGAACCCTGCTCCAACACTGAGAAACATACCTATTAGGGCTCCTATTTTCTCCTCACTACAGTGTCTGCCACACACGCAGCAGTACACCATGGAGAGAAGGCAAAGTTTTGATCCTGAGCAAATGAAAATCTAACCCCAAATAGGTATTGGGAGAGAGATCAGGGTAAACAACAGTGTTACTCATTGTTTGCCCAAGCAATATGTCACTGTGATGTTGCTGGTGCAGATTTTAGTACTGCTAGTGCAGTACTACGTGACTGAACAGATGGGTCATGAAATCAATGAGAGCTTTTCAAGCCGCCAAGAACTCTACTACATGAATTTCAAGTCCTTGTGTAGTCAGAGCCCCATGCCCAGGTGTGTTAAGACCACTTAGGACAACACCCCACCCCTTCAGGGTTAATTACTCTGTGGTAATCACTCTGTGTGTCTCACAAGAAAGGCATTTCTGCACAGAAATAATATGGATTGAAGTACCTATTGCATCTGGGTTGTGAGGAGGAAGAGTGCATTCTGGTCATCAGCCTGTAGAGCCAAATGTTATGTTAAACCACCACTGAAAAAACTGTGATCAAAGTTTGGTGTGGATGGATGCTATTTATCACCACCATCTATTCTAAGAGATCCTAGATCAGTGTTGGTGAACCTATGGCATGGGTGCCCAAGGTGGCACTCAGAGCTCTTTCTGTGAGCACCCAACATTGCCCCTTCATAGTCACCTGTATACAGGTTAAATTACTGTATTGGCACTTTGCAAAACACACACACACAAAACAGTGGGTTCTGAATTGCGGTTTGGGCGTTCGGTCTCTAAAAGGTTCGCCATCACTGTCCTAGATCCTTTGGGCCATTGTGAGAGAGGAGGAGAATATTTTGGTTACAGTTCTGTGAAGGCTAGTTTCCTGAATGGCAAAGAAACACGACATTCCTAGCTATAAGTGTTAGTGTTATTGTTAGTGTTGCTTCACTGAATTTTACCACCGGCAGTGTGTGAACATTTGATTTTTCTTCATTCATTTTGAGTCCCAAGTCAGTGAATAGGGGGTATAGTCTTATGGAGGGCCACATAAAGGTTGCTCCTGTTGTGGGTCAGAAGACGCCAATCATCTATACAGAGACAACACTTGAGGCAACATGTGAAGGTGTGCATGTTTTGGGAAAACTCTCGGCACTGTGCCCAGGCTTAAAAGTAAAACACAGAACTGGTAATGTTGGTATATTGGGTAGCTCAAGATAAGAATCCAGACATTCCACAGATGATGAGCTAACTGCCCTCTATAGCAAAAAGAACATCAACATTAGTGTAACAATGTAAAACTTCTTCCTAGTGATGAACTGGTTCATATACTGAAGGCTTTATATGGGATACATCCCACCATCCTTCAAGATGGTAGAGTAAGTGGATTAGATTAGAATCCCAAGAATATTACACAAAGGCACCAACTTAATTGCTTCCTTTTAGAGAACCACTTAGATTTCTTGCTAGACTGCCGGAATGGTTTGGCAATTCATGGATATCCTGCTGGTGTCACCATGGCTAGGTTTAAATGTAAGACACAAAATAGTAGTGCCAGCACAGCTGGTGCAAGACAAGAAACTATTAAATGGACCTGATAGATAACTCAGAAAATGAAACAGTCCAACAGTGATCATCCTCCTGGTTCAGAAAAATAATAGAACCTGACTGCAAAAGGGATATCTCTGGTGAGGGATGCGTGTACTGAAAGTGAAATATGTGCTCAGGTTTTGATGTTAATTTATTAATTTATTTATTTAGAATATTTTTACCCCACCTATCTTCTTGGAAAATGACCCAAGGTGGCTTACAATAATGAGGGACAATATACAGCCTAGAACATTTAAGACATACAATGGTACCCCTTAAGACAAATGCTTTGTAACACAAATAACTTGTAGGAAGAAGAAACTTTCCAGGAATAAGCATGTTTTGCATGACAAAAAATCCCCTATGGGATGCTTTACAAGACGAAAAACCATTCCGCATATACCCAGGAAAAAAAACCTGATTATTTTTTTCTTTATTCTAGCCTCCGGAATGTATTAATCTGTTCCCAATGCATTCCTATGAGAAACTGCATTCCGTAAGACAAAATTTTGATAAAACGAAGCGACCCATAGCCTCCGGAACAGATTAATCCATTTTCAATGAATTCCTACGGGGAACCAGATTTTCTAAGACAAAATTTTCTTAAAACAATTTGACCCATAGAATGGATTAAATTTGTTTTAAGAGGTACCACTATAATTTAAGTTACGAACAGGGAATTAGAAGAGGCATCTTATAACATTTAGAGATAGCATTAAAGATACAAAGAACATAAAAAGAAAAAAATCCATCATGAGGGATGGAGACTAACATGGAAAACACTGGTGTTCTTATGAAATCAGTCAACGCAATCATGCATGGTAATTCATATAAAACTCACTGAAAAAAATAATGATTTAACTTGTTACCTATATTAGCATTGAACAGAACCGACATTGAGACAGCCCTGGTCACATTGCAGGATAGCCTCTTGACAGCAGCTGACAGGGGGTGCTCTATCTTGTTGGTCTTCCTCAATCTCTCTGTGGCTTTTGATACCATCAACCACGGTATCTTCCTGGACAGACTCTCTGGGTTTGGGATCAGAGGTTCAGCTTTGTGCTGGCTTCAATCCTTCCTTGGGGGGCATGTCCAGCATCTAAAGTTGGGGGAGGAGTTGTCGGCCCTTTGGACCCTCACTTGTGGGGTGCCCCAGGGTTCGGCAATCTCCCCCATGTTCTTCAATATCTATATGAAGCTGCTGGGAGAGGTCATCGGGAGTTTGGGGGTTTGCTGTCATCAGTACACTGATGACATGCAACTCTCTCTCTCTCCTTTCCCATCTCTGCAGTGGAGGCTGTCTGGATCTTGGAGGGCTGCCTGGCCAGTCATGGGGTGGACGAGTTCCCATAGGCTCAGGATGAATCCCAAGAAGACCAAGGTTCTATTCTTTTTTTTTGGGGGGGTGCTGTCTTCTGATGGGTTCTGTGGCCCTCTCCTCAGCCTGGAAGGGTTGTCCCTCCAGCTGGCTGAGAGAGTGAGGAGTCTGGGTGTTATCCTGGACCTTTCCCTGGAATCCCAGGTGGCAGCCGTGTCCAGGATAGCCTTTTTCCAACTTTGGCTGATCACCCAGATTTGCCCATTTCTAGACGAGGACTCTGAGGACTATCTCCTTGTCTCCAGCTGTCATGCAAAGTTTGCCACACATTTTTGTCTCTGGGTTGCTTCTATAATAATTCATGTTGGTGATGGATGATTGGAAACAAATATGCACTAGTCTTCCACCATTCTATAACAACTTTCTATTTTCTGAAATGTAAGTGTAACAAATTGTGGGACATTCCAGGATTATTTGCTACATAAAGAAAGAACATTTGGAATATGAATCCATAAATTGGACTTTGTTGGCTGGCTTGTTTCAAGGAACCCATAGAGAGACTATTCTTGAACAGGGGAAAGGTGAGATCAGGACTGCTGACTAGAGATGGGCACGACTTAGCGGTATTTTCGTTTTCGTTTTTCGTTTTCGTTACGGAAACGAAACGAAAATGAAAATCGGCTCCAAAATGGACCGAAAACGGAAACGAAACGACTAATTTCGAGCCAATTTTCGTTTTTCGTTACTGGAAAAGCACTCAATGGAGCTAAATGGGGAGGAACGAAATTTTTTTCGTTTTCGTTTTCGTTTTCGTTACGTAACGAAACGAAAACGAAAAATTTTGAAATTAGCCCACGAAAATGGAAACGAAACGACTCGGACCCTAGCCGAAAACGAAAACGAAAACGAAACTTTTTTTCTGAGTCGTGCCCATCTCTACTGCTGACAGTGACTCTGAGGGAGATGGGAATGAAAACACAAGGATGACTATCTGGTGTACTCTACTGTGTCACTTGGGTTGTAGTCTCCTTAGTGGGGGTAGAGTCTGGATTTCAACTTTCTCCTGATTTCTCCTCATCTTTTTGGGACATGGAAAATGACAGCTAGGATACTTGCATTTAGTGAATGTAGATCAGTGCTGGTTTGGCAACATTCTCAACTAGCCATGGTCAATGCTGATGTCAGTCCTGACAAAGTTGATGGTGCCAGGCAGAGGTGGTTCTCTGAATGAGAAGGCTTCAGCAGAGGGAATCAACTGGAAGTTGCCAAGTTCAAGCAATATGCTCTGAGACTTTAAGAGCATTTCCCTATGCCAATGTTCAAATAAGGGCTTTCAAACATTTTTTAAAAGTAGGTTTTCATAAACACATAAAGGCTTACTCTTAGAGGCCCACACTGCCTCTTGTGTTCTCTTTCTGGATGTGGGTCTGCCACTCTTTGAATGGAGTGTGCAGCTGCCTTTGTGTGTCTGTGGAAGAGTCAAATTTATAAAAAGTTATAATGTCCTTTGACAGCTGGTTCTATTTGATATGTTTGTAATTTTTGTACGGTGCAGGCTGCCTTGGAGGCTTTGGATGAAATCCTCTGGCTTAAGAGTAGTGTGTTGCAGATCAGACCTACTGAATCAGTCACTATTTGGTGAGTCCTCCCCTCTGTAATTTCCACTGGTTCAACCTTAGTTGCAACTTACTACTGGATTCCAGCCACAATTTGTTGGAAAGGTAAGATAGGTTTTTTCATAAACAAGTGGATAAATAACATAATTACCTCACGGTGGAATCCGATGATCCAGTGATTATCACCCGCTCATCATACTGCAGGCAAAGCACTGACCCCGTATGTCCAGTCAGAATCCTCTTGCACTCTAATGTGTTCTTGTCCCAGATCTAGGAAGCCAAAGAGGAATACTTGTGGACCTTGTCCCAAAGTAAATGGACTGCATTGCTGGACCAGCTCTTTTGTTTTCTACAACACAGCATTTTATTTACTAAGCAGTACTACTTTAAGTGCCATACAATGCACTTTATATTCCACAGACAATTGGAGCAATATAAACTATCCTTAATATCTCTGTTTTTAATATGAAGACAGTGTTTACCCTTCTCATTAGGGAACAGAAGACTTTAATTACTGCAGAACCAATAACACAACTAGCAATGAACAGGGCACGTGAAAACAGAGCAGATAATATAGATTTATCTTCCTTGTTCAGAAGAGTGGGAGAAAACCAGTGTATTTCAAAGTCAAACTTGATGGGGAGGGAGAAGGGGGAAAGGGTTAACCTCATCTACCTCAGTTTCTCTCCTGTATTGTGCCCCTTCTAAATCTGTAACTGCATTCTTTTTTGAAACTGGATTTTGTATTCTATTTGTTCCCCACTGAGGGACTCTGACCTTTATGGTATTGTCTCGGAGGCCACTCACTATCTTCTGATCATCATATTGTAAACAATAAACCCCTTTGCTTGTTTCACTTCTGCAGTGGATTCGCTGTAAGCTGTGCCTTCCACATCGCCAGTTTGATTCAATTGTCTAGGGGAAAGATAAAAACAAATATAAAGTATAAAACACACATCATGGAAATTTTTGCAACAATCAAGGCTGCTGGAATCCTGAAATAACAGAAGCACCACAAGTGCAGAAACCATTTTTCATCAGAAAGTCTAGAGTGTGATAGGAGGACGAAAGGCAGCCTACTTCCTGTTTTCCTAATGTTTCAAGCCTTGCTCAAAGCATTCCTGTCATTGTGAAGAAAGCAAAAGCACCAGCTATCTAGAACATGGTTTATCAACAGTGAGAAGCAGTTCGATTTTAGAAAATGGACAACTATCAGAGTAGATGTGTGACTGTTTTCCAAATCATCTCTTGACTGGAGAAAAAGTAGAGTGCCTACTGACTATTCTCTTCTCCATTCTAAAAATCCTCTCTTGATTGGAGAAAAAGTAGAGTGCCTACTGACTATTCTCTACTCCATTCTACATAATGTGCTATTTCCTATTTTATTGATTGCTGAATATGATTATACCGTATCTTATTGAATATCTTCCTCTTTCCCTATAACAGTTACATCCACAGATACCACTGTATCAGGCACTAGTCCTCCCCACTCATTTGAGAACAACTTAGAATCATAGAGTTGGAAGAGACCTCAAGGACCATCCAGTCCAAACCCCTGCCATGCAGGAACCCCGATCACAGTATTTCCAACAGGTGGCCATCCAGCCTCTGCTTAAAAACCTCCAAAGAAGGAGACTCCACTACCCTTTGTGGAAGCATATTCCACTGCCAAACAGTTCTAACTGTCATGAAGTTTTTCCTAATGTTCAAATGGAATCTCTTTTCCTGTAGTTTGAAACCATTGCCCTGAGTCCTAGTCTCTGAAGCCATGGAAAACAAACCTGTTCCCTCTTCAATATGGCATCCTTTCAAATATTTAAACATAGCTATCATATCCCCCCTCAGCCTTCTTTTTGAAAGGCTAAACATTCCCAGTTCCCTGAGCCATTCCTCATATGACATTTCTTCCAGACCTTCAACCATCCTGGTCGCCCTCCTCTGTAGCTGCTCAAGGTTGTCAACATCCTTTTAAAATTGAGGTGCACAGAATTGCCAATTTTGAACTTCCCAATTTTGCAACAATTTGTTGAACAGTGCCTAGTTGCAGATAAGCCTCTCTCTTTATTTGGTCCTAATGATACAAGAAGATGTTCAAATAGTTATTTGACATAAGGAGATCCATTGAGATACTGTGAGACAAATATTTCTTTGGGAAAATTGATGCACTTTTATTATATGAATGAGAAAAGGAAGTTTTTGATGTATAGCACAATGTAATTTTAACTGCAAACATAAGGTTTTACTGGATAATCTATCTTTTCTTTTCAACCAAATATCTAGACAGAACAGACAACCTTCAGTTCATATTTTCAAAGTACCTTTCTCCTTCTATGAAGGTAGAGCAGCAAGATATACTATGAAGGTACCGGGCATAAAAGGTATCTCAAAGACTGAGTAATAAATATTTCCAGCAGGGGTGCAATTTCCAGGAAAAACATGAGTGTGCACTACAGCATGCAAGGATAACATATAGGTGAAACTGGAAAAATTAGAATATTGTGCAAATATGCATTTATTTCAGTAAGTCAACTCAAAAGATGAAACTAATACATGAGGTAGACTCATTATATGCAAAGCGAGATATGTCAACCTCTACTTTGGTATAATTGTGATGATAGGGAAACACCATAATCATGGCAATTATACCAAAGTAAGGCTTGACATATTTCACTCAGCATGTAATGAGTCTATCTCATATATTAGTTTCACCCTTTGAGTAGACTTACTGAAATAAACAAACATTTGCATGATATTCTAATTTTTCGAGTTTCACCTGTATTTCTCCTTTATTTCCGTGTACAAGCAGGAGGCAACCACAACTGGGTGGTATGTGTAAAGGAAATTAAAAAACCCTAAAGAGTTCAAGTGATGAATTTCTTCCATAGTCACCCATCTCCTATTCCTAGATAACATTTTCTGGCTCTTACCTCTATATCCTGTATAATTTTGGGATAAAGTGCTCTGTAGAAAGAGTTGGGTGGGGCTATCCCATCAGGAGGCTTGTTTTTTAAAAGATATTGTCCCCTAAAAAAAAAAAGAAAGCAAGAAGGCAAGCAAGCGAGAAAGAAAGAAAGAAAGAAAGAAACAAAGAAAGGTAGCATTACTCATTAAGCTGTCTAGCCCTGGCTATTCTGTTCAAGGATTTGTACAAGACCTGTCGCATCTTGACTGCCTGGTTAATGGAAAAAGCTATTTAGATTAAATTTATCAGAAATATTATCTCCCTTGGTTATGCTTTTGCCTTTAGATATGTGGCATGTTGCAGTTGTAAGTAGCTAAGTAAATCTATGGTCCCTTTTTCTTTTTTCAAAGGAGAAAGTAAAGCCTTCCAAGCTGCAAGTGATGACCATTCAACAGGGAGTCCTGAAATGAGAATGACAGCAGGAAAGTATCCCAGGTCTGCCAAGTTCTTCACATTGTGATTGTATCAAATAATTAAGTGATGCATAGTGTTAAGAAATGTATTTTATTAGTGTCTCTAGCTTCTACCAAACTGCATCGGCGTCTGTTTCAACATTGCCTGGTTACTGAAAACACATATATTGTGCCAGAATTTTGGGAAATTAGGTGTGCAGGAATGTGTTGGTGAAAAATACTGTGAATGGCAATTCCTCCAGCGGTGTAAAAAATTTTAAATTTCTCATCTAAAAGTTAAGGAGCCACAAAACACCATGCAAATGCTACACAACCCACCGTGGACATACTAACCACTTTTCTACCTGGCAATATGTCCTATTCAGCAGAGATGGGTATAAATGCCTCAGAGTGTAATCCTGGCATCTAATGTATGGTGTTTAGCCTAGGCCAGCATTCTGCTCTTTATACTGTTGCATTTTGATAATACAGTACTTTCCCCCTGCCGATCTTTCCCATTATAGTGCACTTTGAAGCTATACTGACATGCTCTTTTTGTGTGAGGTGAATCCTGGTTGAGCAACCATATAATGGTCTTAATCTCATATGCTGGTTCCAGAATAAAAACAAGGACTTCTCATTTTACTTTTACAATTTGTTAGAAACTTTCTTTTTAGAGTTTTCAGATTTTATTATATTGGCCGAAATCCTGTTGCTTAGCACAGGAAATTGCACTAGAGAAGACCCATTGATTCAATGGGGGGGGGGGGTTGTTGAGTCAATTACTCAGTAAGTTTTATTGATTTAAATTGGCCCATTCTAACTGTGTCTTACTTTACCACAGTAAATCACAGCTACAGTAAACCCATTTGAATAAACAGAGCTTATACAGCAGTTGACTTACTAAATTTGAAATGATTCACAGGGTCTTTAAAGTGATTCATTTATTTGTATATTTATTAAATTTATATACCGTTCCATCTACCTACACGGCTACTCTGGGCGGTTCTTAATGTATTTACTATACTAAGAAACAGGATGTTGGCCGCAGAATCACAAAATATTTATTACTGTGAAAAACAGATCCTTCTAAAATATAAATGTTAACATTATCTTAGAATTCTAGAAAATATATTGGTATAGAAAACATTAAGCTAAACAGATAACTAAGTGATTCATCAGGTGCTGATTTATGAGCCATTATTTTGAAAAACAATGTCTTAACAGCATGGGATTTTGATAGCCTATTACTAATTTACTATATTTTGGTACAGGGAAACAGAAGAGGACATTGTAGAGATGGGCTCAAAATGCCAAAATGGCGTTTCGTTCCTTTTTTGTTTCTGGGTTATTTGTTTTGTTTCATTTCATATGAAATGATTTTTTTAAGAAATCCTTTTATTTTTGTTTTGTTTCATTTTTTGTTTTTGTTTTGTTTCTATTTTTTAAACAACTGTTGGGCCCCTGCCGGCCAGCGGGCGCTTTTTGAAAAAAAAATAGCACCGACCAGCTATCTTACGGGGCCCTGCTGGTCAGTGCTTTTTTTTTTTTTGCTGCTCCAAGTGCTGATTAACTAGCGCACGGGTCTTCGGGCGGCCAAGAAAAAAAAAAAGTTTTAAAAGCCCGCAGTTTTCCCCAACTGATTGGGCGCGTTGGGGGCTTTTCCCCATAGAAATGCATTGCTTCAATGCATTCCTATGGGAAAACGAAAAATGAAATGGAATAGAACAAAAATTTCCATTTCATTTCATTTGTCTTTGATGGGTCATTTTGTTTTTTCATTCTGTTAGGGAAAAAAGGAAAAAAACTGTTTTGTGCCTATCTCTAGCTATGATGTTATTTGGTTATTCCTTTGGAGGCTTAATGGATCGATCTTGTTGGTTTCACTGATTTATCACTAAAAGTAGTGAACAATGTGAGAAAGGAAAATACTTAATTTAAAAACATTTTAAATACATTTATGGAAAAAAAAATTTTTTTTGACAATCTGAGCTCTCAAATTGTCCCACGTAGCTCAGGAATAGCCTGTAAACAAGGCATCTAACATGGCTTAAGGACAGAAGTTGCTGAAATAATTTCAACCTTAATGAGAATCAGAGAAACTAACTTACAAGCCTCTTTCTAAAGCCTGACCAAGCTTTTTTCTCTCTAGCCTTGGGAAGAGAACTCTAAGGGAAAATTTGTTAAAATTTTGAAAATGGAACAAGCAAAGCATTCCAATTACAGCACTTTAAATTTTATTAGTGTGTTTTTATGTGTTACCTATGATCCATCAAGGTCTCTAAGATAGGAAAACAGATGGCTTCACCTAGGCCACAGATTATTGTTTACGGAGTACTAGATTTTGAGAAACTGGTGACCATGTTTCTTTTCTCTTAATGGTATTATGTGTGGGAGGGAGACGCAGTCTGGGAACTTCTAGCAATCAATACCATTAATTCTTGCCCTTCTGACTAAGACCTGGTATGTGTACTAATCAATATCAGGAACAAAACTGCATTTTAAGTATTTTAATAGCTATAAAATATTTAACACTGTGGCAATCAGCAAAATTATAATATTCCTACGGTGTCAAAATACTGAATAGAATCTGGATGTGGAAGTGTGTGGCTTTATTATTTTTCCTAAAGAATTTAATATCAGCTGGAATGCCTTAGCTGTCACTTTTGTCTTGTTTATGAAATATTCATACCTTCCTGTCTCACGGACAACATACTACTGAGGCCACTTGAATATAAAATTATGTATTAGGGGGATTACCCAAGAGGAGGAGGCAAGTAATAAAACGTTAATAGACCATCTCTAGATCTGGGTGAGTCTGACATAACAGAAAGATTATTCCAGTTGATTAACTAACATATCTGCAGGCTTATTCTCAGTGGTCTGTGTTCTAGGCTTTATGACTAAAGACTAAGCAGATTTCTAATTGCAAAAATCTGCTGGGGGGGGGACAAGGGTACCTATCTTTTATTTTTTATTTTATTTATTTGTTCAGACAAGCCACTATCCTGGGTGGCTATTTTGAGTACAGGCAATTTAACTAATAAACAGATTTGAGACCAAAAGATAAGGCTGAAGCATTCTTTCCAAGAATGCACATTCAAGTCTTTCCCCTGCTCCTTGTACTAACAACATGATTGAATGTTCATACTTAAATCACTCATGCAGCATTCTGAGATGCAAAAAAATGGACTCTGCTGAGGGATGGTATAGGTCAAGTACTCAAGATGGGCCCATGAAAATATGAATTTGTTTTTGGTCAAAGCCAAGAGGTATAGTTTAAAGAGTCTGTCAGCTGCCAGTGACATGTTTTTCTAAAGCGAATACAAAAATGTGAGTGGACGTCATGTCTGAAATAGGCATTACTCCTTGACTAGGAAGAAAGGTCAATGAGTTCAGTTGCTCTTTGAGGAAAGGGGCTTCCTTCTATCCTCCCAGACTGGGGTTTAAGAGCAGATGTATTTCTCAACTTGAAACTGCAAAACAGTGAGAGCAGGCCACTGTTTCTTAATCCCTCTTGACTCAATAATGTGTGCTGCGACACAATGCTAGGCAACCACGTTGAAAGCTCTCAGAGTCCCTGCCTCTTCCCAAAATGTCTATTAACGTCTCCTATGTCTTCAGTACTGCTATCCAAATTAGAGATTGTATAGCAGTGTGTCTTCCACTCAGCAATCCCGAAAGAAACAGGAGGTTAAGCCACCGCTTGCGGTCTGCATGTTTTCAGTACTGAGAAGCTCCTTCAGGTGGGAAAAGAGAGAGAGCATATGTAAAACAACAATCATGCTGACTTCTTAATAGAGTTATTTAAGCTCTGCTTTGCCACCAGTAGGAAGAGCTGTCCAGTGAGGAGAGGAAAGCTCAAACAGTAACTAACGGAAAGAGCAAGTAACTTGCAGTACACTACTTCTTACACAAAGGGAGATCTCAGTACATAAATCCTCTTGAAATACTTTTTGGAATTAGGGGAGAGAATATAGGTTCAAAGAATAGTAAAATAAAGTGAGAAACGTGTATAAGAATTTATAAGACCTCTAATTTTCAGATTGGATTAATAGTCACAATGGAGACTGTTCAGCTGTGTGTCTTTATAAATCATTGGCATCTATTTCATTTAACATGAAAAATATACATATATGACACTCTCACCATCCTCTTCGTTCTGCCAATCCCCTCCACAATGAGTCTGTTCGGACCATCCTCTCAATCAATTTCTTCCACAGCATGCCATCAGAGGTCACCCGGTACCACTCCTTGCATACCAGCTCAACAGCACACAAAGATTTAGCATCCAGATAAGACAGAATATTCTCTGCAATGTGGTCCAGGCCTCGAGCTGGAAGGAAAGAAAAGCCAGATAGTTAATGCTGGGGAGCTCACTAGAAGCCGACCAACTGTTGAGAAAACACTTTCTTCCCCATCATTGCTTGTTTCCTTTTCTGTATTACAGAGCTGGGATGATTGAGCAGAAAATAGTCTGTGAAGTTAAGAAACCAGCAGCTTCTTCTGAGTAAGAAACAGGAAAGCTTTAAAAATGATAAAGAGTCCCAAAAGTCATTCTAATCTATTTCTATGGGTTTAGCACTAGACGGATGTTCTATGGAAGGCTATTCTCGCTAGATGATGCACCCCCCTCCCCAAATCTTGCTATATTAGGACCATTTCTCATTTTGCTACTGCAGCAGTTTGCGTAGTCCAACAGACCAAATGCTGCTTTCTGCTAAAACAGATGCTGTTTGATGTAATGAAGAATTGAACACATATATATTCTTAATGTGCGCTCTGAAGGAAGTGGTACCTGGCATGTGTATATATGTGTGCCTGCACATGCTTGAGAACAAAAGTGCCTGATGAAACTCTCACAAAATGAAGAGGAAGCAAAAGACCAGTTTTACTGATGCCATTTATTTTGCCAGGAAGGAGAGAAAAAGCGTGCAAACGTATGCTGCAAGTTACAAACATTTTCCAATAATGGCAATTAGAACAAGCTCTAAGTCTCTCAACATGAATGGCATAAATAAATAAATAAAAGACAAGATAACATTGACAATATATTAAAAAGGTATTGCAGTAACAAGGTGTTTAATATCACATAGACCAAGACAGGAATCATCCTGAGGTGCCTTGAACTGGGTAGGCTTCCCCATTAAATTACAGCCTTCCACTTGAGCCTAATATATGCAGAGGCCTCTGAAGAGTTAGAGGCCCCTAATATGTCTCACTAATAAAGCTTCACCCGAGTGCCCTTGTAATGTAGAAGAGGTATGGAGGTAGGCAAGAGGCCACTTCTGCCAGCTGAATGTGGACAAATATATAAATGGGCTACTCTGTTAAGAGCAGCAGGCTCATCAATTGGAGTTATGGGCAATACACAGCTTCTTTTGGGCATGTAACACACATGAGTGTCTGTCCCTATCTGGATGAATGGACTGTTCTTTAAACCATGTGTACAGCTACTTTATCTCTTCGGCTAAGTCAATCCTCCAATTTCATTTGGGGAAGATGCAATCATGGCAGGTTATCACTATAGCCCACTTTCCCACCTTCCAAGAAAAAAAAGCTACTGCACATCCAAGGGATCAAATGTTTCATTTCTTCCTCTTATTACAGCTGCCCCAGACTGCGCTTTGTTTATCAGCAGCAGAGAAGGAGTAAAGGAAACAGTATGTGCAGTTTTGGTCTTCTTAAGTCACAAGTTTACACACACGAGTGGATACAACGAGAGGCACCTCTCACATGCTTCTTATTATGGTTCATGCCAGGCTTTGCTGATGATGACGGAGAAGCAAAAGGCCTCCTAATCAATTTTCTCATGCATCAAAGTTGCATTCACTCCTTTCTTCAATGTTGTCCAAATTCATTAAGCATAAATGTGAGGGTGGGGTGGAACTGATGTTAAAAGATAATTCTCTCAATCCTGCCTTTACAAGATGTAGGGCAGCTATTCTTAAAATGAAAAGACAAACTAATAAAGATAAATGCAATTCTGTATCACTCTCTGGCAAACAAGATGGCATACTCGAAAGATGTGTGAAGTACTTTTAAAGCTGAGTTAAAAGTGGCCGATTTTTTTCTTTAGCACAAAGGGTTCTTGAACATTCTTACTACACAAACAGTGGTACTGTACTAATATTTTGAAATTTGATCAGTCTCCACACTAAAGCTAAAGAACGAAACTGAACAAAATGGCAAGGAAATACAAGCGCTAACTTTCACCACATGCTGGAGTGAGCAGTTACAGAAGGACAATGACCAGCCTTCATTCTGTACCTCATAAATTTTTGGTAGAAACAGGCAGCTGTAGGTCTTGTTTTAATTACTTTCATTGAGCCTTTATTAAAAACGAACCTAGCATGCTTCCCTTCTAAAATCTGCTCAACTATATAATACAAAAACATGGATTCTGTAACTGTAACATGCCCGTGTTAAACAACAACAACAACAAACGCTTGACTGAATGTCGCAAGCTTACTAAGGTAAAACCTACAACAGAACACAAACAACAGCCAAAATCCAGTTTGTATAGTTATGTGGCAGAAGCTGATGAGGTCATCAGCTGGTACATTTCCCCTCTTCTATTATTGTATTACAATAGGTATCATTGTGTTATGACATTTTGAATTTGATCAATAGGTTATCAATTTTAAAAAGAAACAGTAACCATTAATTAAAACTAGCTAAAAACATTCTACACCTCCTATTTAAGGTTCTGACTCCCTATCACTCCCTTTCCTCTTGGGGAAGCATTTTGGAGCCTCAGGATGGGGGCAGGAGAGTCAAAAAATTGCTACTTCTCCCAATCCCACCCGAAGACTCCAAAGACTTCTCAGGACATAAGGGAGCCTTAGAGAGCCTCAAAACCTAAAATGAGAGCATAGGAAGTTTTTAATTAGTTTTAATTTTTATTGGTGCCATCTGGTGACCATGTAACTTTAGAAAAACTAGATTTGGGGCACTGTGACAAGCCTAAATACCTGGTAGTGCTGTGATGAAGTCCCTCTGCAACATAGGTTTGAGGTATGAGTTGATATGCCCGTGCTGATAGTGACACATCTGGGATATGAGGTGTTCCACAAATTCCACTTGGTCAGACTCTGACCATTGTTCAAAATACTTGATACAGAGCTCCTTTTCCTTTTCATAGCTTGCAGATAGCTTCCTTTGCTTGGGCACAATCATGCTTGAAGTGCCATTAGCAAGTTTTGTCTATAAAAGAGAATAGGAAAATTAGGGAAATTATTCTTTTTAATGACACAAATATTTTATATCCCTAGAAGACAATATAGCACACATATACCTACATGGGTGATGGGGAAAGCAAATTTAACCAACTCTTAATTATATGTTACATCGACTAAATTGCTGTCAAGTTCCTATTTTACCATCATTACCTATATTAACTTGCAACTGCCTGTCTGCCTAACTCTATTCTTAAAATATTTATCTTAGGTCCACATTGGATTGCTGCTAAAATTCATAGAAAATATATCACAAGATACAAAAGACAAATAAACTTCCCACTTAGGCTATTTAGTGCCATGTACAGGTAATGCACTAATTATGAACTTAAAGCCCACCTAAGCAGAAAAAAATGTGTTCATAGTTTTATAGTTTCAGATGGTCAACAGGAGGAAGCCTACAGATTAAGTATTTCAGGGACATGCTTACGTTACAAGCCTTTTCTCCTTTATTCTCAAAGATAACCACTATCAAGTTGCTGATAAAATATTCAAACACATTTCAGTACATGGGTGTCTTGCTGCAACAAGGACATCCACAATTCTCCAACTAAATGAATGCCCATTGAGTGCTTTTCCTGATTTTCTCAGCAGGGAAGCTTGTATCTAACATATCAGGGTAACTAGAAGTTCAGACACTGCATATCTATTGGCAATCATCATTGTCATAATATTAAAATAGTAATTTAGTGATCTGCTACAAAGATACCATCACCAATATTCTGTTGTGTAATTATGTCAGTGCAAGAGAAGACATATAGCTCACCATAGCAAATAACTACTAATCAGAAAGCCCCTTCTTGGATTCCTTGTTGGACAAAAAGGTACTCAACTGGAATGTAATGAGGAATCCATGTAGAGGCTTATGCCTCAGTGACATCTTGCCTGTGCAAGCTATAACATTCCTTTCCACCAGGATAACTTTGCAAGAGGATCTGGTCACAGACTGGAAAAAAATGATGCAGCAGCTAAGTCCTGGAAGTCCTAACGTGACACTATTAGCAGCTCACATAATCACACAACCCCAAGTTGAAGGATTGTTTGAACAGATTTACCAAAAATGGGTTGACCCATTCAGTAGTAAACTCCCTCGATCAACTGCTAAATTGTAAATCAATGCTTGTGTTCATTCCAGTGATTCAATCAATCTCTTATAAGTGAAACTCTTAATATAATTTTGGCCAATAGTATCAGATGTCCTTACTGATTGATGTAAAGTCCAAAAATCTCACTTGTACCCTGACAACTAGAAACCTCAAATATAACTCATCTATGGACAATTTTTTTTTTGCATTACTAGAAGTGAAACATAAGTGGTTAAAAATGATAATATGTATTGCATTTCTCACAAACATTGAAACAACTGACTATTGGCCATATCATGAGATTTATCTATACAGTACTCAAATGTTGTTGGTGATAGCCTACCATCAAAGCAAGAAGGTTGGACTCTGTTAAACACTGGCCTGTGGGTTTTTCCCCTTAGCAGTTCAGTTGTTTGCAGTATAGGAAAACCAATGAAACACTGGATTAAGGTTTAGATAGTAGATAAATGGTGCATTTTATATGTCTGACCTCATTTCATTTCCCATTTCATTTGCTGCACAGCCAATCTTACAGCAGGCTGTCTTCAGTCAAGATTTTAGAAATCACTGTTGTGTGTTACACTTAAGAATGGTATAGCTTTAAAATGCGAACAAACACAAGTGAATCAATTGAGAAATCCGCATGATATGTAGTGTTACTGTTCAGCACACAAGAACGACCCTCCTGATATGTCCATTCTGTATCATCAACCACCTTAGGGAGAAAATCTCCAAACTCAGCAGATCACCTCTGATCTCTTTCTGTGCTGAAGAGCCTGACACATAGGATTTTACAAATATTGACAGCTCTCTTATATTGATTCAGAATAGATTATTTATACACAAAACACAAAAAAGTAAAAAGCAAAATGTATTTTAAGAATGACCCTTTAAATTACTAGAACTCAATAGAATCTAGCAGATTCAACTGATATTGTTCCAC
Organism: Phrynocephalus versicolor; assembly: GCA_023846285.1. Taxonomy (NCBI): domain Eukaryota; kingdom Metazoa; phylum Chordata; class Lepidosauria; order Squamata; family Agamidae; genus Phrynocephalus; species Phrynocephalus versicolor. The sequence continues at coordinate 15,718,766 of JAHTLZ010000379.1, read as the reverse complement.
TATGCATAACGAGATACACATGCTTCCACCCCAGGTTTACCTCTTCATGTGTAAATGGAGAAGGTGATGGAAGAAGTAGCATGACCAAACGAGCCTGGTAGCCCCTCTACCTACATTATTCCCTTTCTCTACATTTTCTTCCACTGAGTAATGGCAGTTGGTGGAGTGTTTGAAATATAAAGAGGCAGCTTTCTCTTAATAACTCCAGAGCAGGAAAACATCCAATATTCTTGCCGAGTAATGTCACATGTTAGTACATGTGAGGATGGCTGGGGACGTGTTCAGCCTCTTACTTCTGCCCCTTGACACTGGCCAGGGGCACTTATCCCTACTTCAGTCCATGCTCCATTTTCTAGTACCACGGAATGGACACTGGAGGGGAGAGGTTAGACTAACTAATTAGCACTTACTGTCTGTGAAACCATAGGACTTTCCCAAACCTCATAAATAAATGAAGCAGTTACCTTGAAACATTTAAGGTATTACATGCCTCAGAAATGTTAAGGATATGCATTTGCATTATGCATGTAGTTACATAAATTGATTTGGAAAACATCCAGAGATGCCCCCCATCCCTCCGGAAGAATTTGACAGAGAGAAGGATAGGGAAATACACATAGGAGCCTGGCAAGCCAAAAGAGACCAATCCATTATCTTACTGGCTGAGAAGGAGACTGGGGAGGTCTGGCCAAGGTGGCAATGGAAGTGCTATCTTGCCCACCAAGTAGTGAGTCTAGTTAGAGAATGTTCTCTTGGGAAAAGGACAATGTCAGTTCTGGAACCTGGATCTGTAGAAAAACTTATTCTCCTTAAGATCAACCTACTATTGCTGGGCTTCCTTGAAGTACCCTTTAAGTAAGAGAAGATGACACATACTGCTCACTGTACTAGGTATGCCACCCTTCAGTCTGCTGCCCCCTCCTTTCATTCTTCCAACTGCTACTTCAAGATTATGTTCATTCACTCAGCTGTGCTGTGCCTCATGGTACGCTTCCCACCCACCAGAGGCTACCTGCTGCTCCAATCTGCTTGCCAGGGCTGGCCAGGATATTTGCTCACTCCCTAGTGTGACCTTTCTTCAGCTTCCCCCATGTGCTAGCATTCCCATTGTTGAGAGTTCAATCAGCATGCTCATAACACTTATTTCCTAACATCTAGGCGCTACTGGCTGCTGTTGTATATTCTTTTTGTTTATGATAATCAGTGGGAAGCTGCTTGGGTGAGCAGAGAAATGTTTTGATCTCTCATTTCTAATTAAAGTTCACTGTAACGGCCAGCTTGAAATTCTGGAATTCTCTTGGCATGAGGGTAGATCATTTGGTGGTGTAACATGGACCCTCTGGTCCAGCCATGGCAACACAGGCCTTAGTTACATTTCAGATGGATTACTGTACAGTAATCCTCCACCTATTGCGGGGTTTAGAGATCCGACCCAACTCACAATAATGAAAATTTTGCGATATGCAGATGCTGGGTCAGGTCGGGGGGGGGGGTGGCTATCTGGGGCCTCCTACACTTACCTGCGGCCTGGCACTGCCATGAATGGGCCTTTGATGGGCTTCCCAGGCCTGTCAGATGCCGCAGAAGTGGTTTACGGCGACCTGGAAGTAAATTCCGATTTTCTTCAAGTCACTCCCAGTTCGCCAGAAAGCACTTCTGGGGCCTCTGACAGGCCCAGGAACCCTGTTGGAGCCCCAAAAAGTGGTTTTGGGAGATCTGGACGGCACTTCTGGTTTTCCAGAACTGACTTCCAGTTTGCCGGAAACCACTTCTGGGGCCTCCAACAGGTGCAGGAAGCACAATGGAGGCCCGTTTGGGGCAGCGCTAGGCCTGGGGTAAGTGCAAGAGACCTCAAATGGGCCCATGCAGCCTGCCCCAGCAGCCCTTTGCTTCATATACTGTGCTCCCGCAATATACCGGGATTATAAGAAATGTGAAATGGTGGGGGACAACTGTAGTGCAATCTATTGTGGGGCTGCCTATGCAAAGTGTCAGGAGGCTTTGGCAGATCCAAAATGCAGCAGCCAAATTGCTATCTGAAGCAGGTCACAGGGATCTTATAATCACCCTGTTTTAGCAGTTCTACTGACTGCCAATCCATTTCCAGGAAGAATTCAAAGTGTCAGTTCTAACCTATACAACCCTAAATGGTTTGGAACCAAGCTATCTCAAGGACCGCATCTCCCTTTATGAGACTGCTCAAATGGCAATATCATCAGGAGGACCTTTCTCTTCATCCTGCCACCTTTATAGGTGCGTTTGGAGGGTACACGGCAGAGGGCCTTCTCTGTTACTCTTCTCAGACTTGGGAACTCCCTCCCATAAGAGGCCAGGCTGCCCCCATCTTTGCTGTCTTTTTGCAAACAGATGTTGTTTATGATTTAGTATAGTGTCTGATTCTTTTTGTAGTATTTGTATACTTAATTTAAATACTTTCTTTTAATGATGCGAGTTACCTTGTGTCTTTTTTAAAGAGAAAGGCAACAGACAAAGACAGACAGACAGAGATATAGATGCATATAAATGTCAATAAAAACATAATCCAACAAAGACAAATTCCTTAATTATTTATATAGCCCTTTCCTGTTTGAATTTCAAGTTAGAAGAACTATAAGTTCCACTTTGGCACAGCCTCTTCCACCCACCTTATTAAAATCTGAGTTCATGAAATGCAGTTTTGTATTGCTGAAGTTCATGTCAACTTTATCTTCCAGAGACAAATTCAGCAGTCTTGAACACAAGGACACTCTATTGATCTCATGGAGGACACAAGATATTTTTGCTGAGGTTTCTTTTGCAAAATTCTTTAGGTACAGTAGTTAATGTGAGCATAACATTATCCGTGAACTAGTGGCTAAGATAAAAAGTATGGAGCTAACCAGTCAGTAATTTAGAAAGGGACATTAATGTCTGAAACACTGGCTATTCTTACCAATGTTATCACCAACAAGATAATCAACTTCTCCAGCAATGAATTCCACAATGAATTCCTATCTAAATATCATATTCTATGATTAAATAGAACCAAAGAATTGTGTTTGATTTGCTGCACACTGATCAGAATCCATAATATATAATTAATTAATCTTCCAATGGCCACATAAGCAGCCCTGTCTCAACTCATAAGATGCTTTTAAAAAAAAGTCAGATAGCCTAAAGTTGTGATTTGGCTAGCATGAAATATGTATTTTGTAGCTTGGTGGATGTCCTTGAGCAGCTGCACAAGCTTAACCAAACTGCTAAACTGAAACCATTAATTTAATCAGCTGGCAATTAATCAGCACTTGATGGGAAGAGTTAGGGCTAAATGTTTCCTTTCTATCTCTACAGGATGTATAGGCTGTGTATCAACAATAACTGTAGTGTGAGTTGTGTGCAGGCAGCTTGCAGAAATAAATCTAGAAACATACTAAGTGATAAATTGTGTGTGTGCGTGTGTGTGTATGTGTGTGAAACTGTCCTGAGCAAGTAAACAAAACAAACAAATAAAACTTCCATTTTTTCATGAGGCCAACTTGAACGTAAAAACAACAGAACGCACTGGAGTCATGAAATCTATCTTCAAAGTAAGACAATGAACAGGTAAAGGAAAAAAGAATTCAGTACAGGAGATAATATTATAAGCTCCCAGTTAAACCAATTAAAGGAAAGGGTAGTATTTTTTTCACAGCATGAAAAAAACCACTGTTTTCTGTAACCACTGTTCTGCTGATGCTTCAGAATTGACAGCAATAAGTATTCAATGAATATTTGTACATTTTCTTGTTAATGAAAAGAGTATCTTGAAAGAGCGAGACACTGCACTAAGAGAACTATTGATCACTGGGCATTTTTTGCTTCTGCACAAGAGTGAAAAGTAATGAAAGGAACTGGTACATCCATTAAAATATTAAGTCAAAAAAGGCAAGAATTTAAAAGGAAAATAAAGCTCTCTCTATATAAATTTTCAAGTACAGTTGTTGTTCAAGGTCATGCTGTTATCATTTTAACTGCTGTGCAAACACCCTGAAGTGCAAAAAACAGACATATAATTAAAGACTAAGAAAGACCACAGTCTTCTTTTAAAAGAACAAAAAATATTGGAGATTTACTTAGTATAAGGAAAAACTGCAGAGGTCCTGAAATACTTTCTTGGGTGTGCTACCCCCAAGTTGTCATCATCCATATTGGCCCCTGTACCTACTGTAAATACACATGTAATGTGACTTGGTTTGAAGATCAACAAAATGGCAAGAAGTCATGGAATCATTTCTCAAGTGAGATGAGGACTGCGGAGCCCCTCTCGGCCTTTAAGAAATTATTAAAAACTTGGCTGTTCAAGGCAATTGCTGAGGCTGCTTGATTGTTGTTTGTTGGCTTATTCTCTGCCCTATGTGTTGGCTCACCACCATGCTGCATTTTCTTTTTTGCTTGGTTTTCAACCTTGTGCATTGTCTATCGTATACTGTGTAGTGTGTATATTTTATGGCCCTTTTTATTATGCTGTTCACCGCCTAGAGTTCCCTTTGGGAAAGTCAGGTGGTCTATGAATGTAAATAATAAATAATAATAAGTATACTTTAAAATAATTTACCATATGTAACAGAACTGAAGTAATACGGTATATACTATTAGATGCCCTTGCAATAAAATCTGTGTTGGGAAGGCATCTAAGCCTTTTATCAAGTGTATAGGTGAACATATTGGCAATACAGTATATAGCAAAATGGCCATTCAGAAAGAGATCTGCAAGTTTTGGACTGTGGAAGTTGTTCACACAATCCATGACAAATGTAATAGCTGCTTTAATTATACATCTGTGTTAGAGATGGGCACTCGAATGCTGGAGCTGTTTTAATAGCCTTTCTAAGAGTACCTTCTTCCAGATATTTGCAGAGTGGCAACCAGATACTTCCATGTAACACTGCTGCTTTAACATGATGGCCCATTTTGATGTGTGTGTTTTTGGTAGGGAAGTATTGTTGTATGTCCTACAGTGACATTTGCCTATTGCCTCAAGGAAAGCTTGGTAATTGTCCATTAGAGTGTGTTCACAGAGATTATGAAGAACACATTGCTTACCTGTAACTGTGATTCTTTGAATTGTCTTCTGTGAACCATTAAAAGAAGATAAGGGAAGGGAAAATTTCACTTGGAGTGTGGAGAGTTTGCCTTTCTGGCAAAAGTGAGGTTCATTAGGAATGCAACCTTAACTGAGAAGAGCTTAAGGTCTGTAGTGGCCACTGACACAAAAGGTCTTTTTTGAGCTGGTGTTATACCAGAGCAAGATCCCAACATGGTGGTATGATGTTTTGGGTGGATCTTCCATGCTGTAAGGTGCTATGATTAAGGACTGGAATGGAGAAACCTGCTGTGATGGAAAGATATGAGGTTCGTCCATAAATGAAGGGTGTAGTACTCCCATGGTGATAGGATGATGAGAGGTACAAGCTATGGTTGCCATGGCCACTATTATATTAGGATGCAATCTGCATTGTTGCAGCAGATATTCGTTATAATAGGCGGAAATGGGGAAATGCATAAAAGAATGGACAATTTCATTGATGAAGAAATGCATCATCTGGTGAATTGTCACACTCCTGGAACTGAATCAGCTTCAGGGAGTACTGGTCGGTATCACAGAGAGGTCTATACAAGGGTGACCCTGCTTGGCAAAGAGATGGTTTGCTATGAGGGGATGCAATCTCCACACGTGCACTGTGGCTGATTTTCTGCTGAGGCAGTTTGCCTTAATGGTTTCTGGTGCAGGAACATAGCTTGCAATGTGGTGGACTGGTTTTCAGGGACACCAGTACTGTAATTGCAGGGTCAAGGCAAGCTCCCTTCTTTGTTTGCCTTTTGATCAATCTTTTCAAAGAATGGAAGGTGTATATGACAGTGAGGAACTCTAAGGCATTTCTATGGAGTGTCTTTTGGCAATGAGGTCAAAATGCTGTGGATACTGTAGTCAACTCAAAAAGTGAAACAAATATATGAGATAGCCTCATTACATGCAAAGCGAGATATGTCAAGCCTTCCTTTCATATAATTGTGATCATTATGGCATACAGCTTATGAAAACCCCAAATTCACAATCTCAGAATATTGTAGTGTGAAAAGGTTCAATATTCTAGGCTCAAAGTGTCCCACTCTAATCAGCTAATGAATCCATAACACCTACAGAGGGTTCCTCTGTCTTAAATGGTTTTTCAGGCTGGTTTAGTGGGAATCACAATCATCGGAAAGACTGCTGACCTGACAGTCGTGAAGAAAACCATCACTGACACCCTCTATAAGGAGGGAAAGCTCCAAAAGGTACAGATTGCAAAAGAAGTTAGATGTTCCAAATTGCTGTATTCAAAGCACATCAATAGAAAGTTATATGGAAGGGGATATGATAGCTATGTTTAAATATTCAAAAGGATGTCATATTGAAGAGGGAACAAGTTTATTTTCCATAGCTTCAGAGACTAGGATGCAGGGCAATGGTTTCAAACCACAGGAAAAGAGATTCCATTTGAACATTAGGAAGTATTTCATGATGGTTAGAGCTGTTCAGCCGTGGAATATGCTGCCATGGAGGGTGGTGGAGTCTCTTCTTTGGAGGTTTTTAAGCAGAGGCTGGATGGCCATCTGTCGGAAATACTGTGATGGGGGATCCTGCATGACAGGGGATTGGACTGGATGGCCCTTGAGGGCTCTTCCAACTCTATGATTCTAAGAACCAAAGAAGGTAATTTCCTGTGGGAAGGAGGGATTGATTCTTGTGGAGGTGTCGAGTGATCTGGAGGTAAGAAGTGATCAGATGATTTGTAGTTGCTGGAAGATTGAAATGATCTGGACTGATACTGGGAAAAGTTGGTAGGTATTGGGTTAATATCCAGTCATTTGTCTCTAGTCACAACAAGTTATGCAAAACATTATGCAAATATCAGTAGTATTTTGGCTGATGTCTTACACTAAGTAACGTCATTGGTCCAATTAGTCCAGTGTTACTTATTCTGATAACCACTGTCTCAAATCTAAGCCAATGAGATCTCTCATGATTTGCTACCTTCCAGTTTTAACTGCAGATGCCAAAGCTTGAGCATGAAACCTTCAACATGTAGAGCATGTATCCTGGCATTTAGCTAATCACATGTCTCCCTACTGTACACCATCTGCTTGTCTCCCATTCCCTACTTGGCTCTGCAGCCATAGCATTTAACTAGGCAAGGTCAAATCTCTATAAACATACTTCTATTTTTCACACACTGCAGCATCTACAGGGCTGTATACATGTGGCAGAGAGCCAGCAGGACGATGGTCCAGGTGGTCTAGCCCTCTCTTATTAGGATCTCATAAGACACTACTGCAGAAGAAAAATCTGTGTTAGTATGAAGTAAGTTTACCATTGTCATCACCACTGCCACAACACCATGATTAACTTCCACTATCATCCTGAGGAAGCAGACAACATCAAGTGTCTGCTTTCACACCCAGGTACAGCAACAGGAGTCTTCTATGCTCAATGTCAGAAACAGGGTCAAAAAGATTTCAGTCTTTCTCACCATTTCTTGCCTATCAAAGTGTTTGCCCCTTGCTGATAAACATGCTGATCTTTTCAGAGCCGCCTTAGTAGAATTTTTGGTTGGGCCCAAGTGCAGAGAATGGAGGGGGTAGGGAAAAGACATAATGTTTAATTATAAGAAATGATTGAAATAGGCACAGACTACCCCGGGTGCCTCTGCACTGCAGCAAGCTCTAAACTTGTTATCGTTAATGGTTTAAATTTCACTGTGCTAATCATTTCAGGACACAAGGCTTTCTTGATAATCTAATGAATTATTCCAACATCCTTCAGGAAAAAAAAACTTCCATGACAGCACTAATTACAAGACGTTTTCCCAGTGCTTATGTAAAATATGACAGAGCAGCAGCTTAGGGAATTGCAAAAAAACTGCTTCTAATTTCCACTGAGAAACTGACAAACACCTCTCTTGCATCTCTCCCCGCTCTGAAGTAAGATTTAACTTTCTCATTTAGTTAATTACCGAGTGAGGATCATCATTTTCCCGGATCGGAGCGGCACAGAGCCTTTATCGTGTTAACTTGTGAACTTGATCGATGGCTGCTGCTAAAACTTAATAACTTCACCCCCTGGCAAATTGTAAGATAAATATAATAGGAAAAACTCTGACAGTAAAAACCTGCCAGAAATGAGTGCTGTGTTTATGTTTCTTTGCAGGCAGCAAAAAATAATAAAAATAAAAATAAAAAAAATCCACCAACAAAACAAAAGCAAAGCAAACAACCCCCCAACCAATGGCTTATTATTGGGTGTGTGTTACTGATATTTAAACGACTCCAGGCAGTTAACTTTCTGTGTGCTGTTCAAACTTTGCTGGGAAGATGAATGACACTGGGGACAAATACTATAAAACAAGCAGTAGAAGAAAAAGAATACACAAGGGCAGAAAGACTGTGGGGGAGTGGGATGGGAGGAAGGACAGCTACATATGGAAAAGGAACTTGCAGTCAAATCCATCTGCTTACCATGGCTTTGTAGTTTGGGAATTAATAATCAACAGAGCCAGGTAGACTAATTGGCCATTCATACTTATTCATACTTAAAAGATGCTTCAACCAATTGGTTTTGGTCCAACATGAACATCTAAGCAAGAAAGGGGGATTCAATGGTTCACAATGTTGCAGGAAGCTACTGTATATTTTGGCCTTGTGATCTGAGCTGATTATGCACATTTGAGGCCAGAACCTTTCACATCCACTCACAATGTTATCAGTATCACATGATACCAGCTTGGATTGTTTCATATTATTGGGAAGACACAGGAACATAAGATGTTGCCTTATACCAAGTCTGTGAAGATTCTCAGTCATCCAGGTGAGTTTATCTGGAAGTTGAGTCATGGCTACTGGACTTCTTTTTGAGAGAGAGAAACGTTTCGCTGTTCATCCAAACAGCTTCATTGGTCTGAATACAGCTAGTGCAAGTCCTCCATCTTATAGTCAGCTTTGACCTCTTGTCACCCTGGTCTGAATTAGGCTCATAAGATGAACAATGGCCTGAATAGGCTCATTAGGGAGACAATAGTATCCATAGCCTTAAGGTGAACAATGGCCTAAGGTGCTGAAACCTATCAAGAATGGGTCGTTAGCTATGGCCTTGGTGGTGAAGGCTTTTTGATTTGTCTCCGTACTTTGGAAAGCACACCCTGATAAGTAGCAGATAGACTATGCCTGAGCCCACCACCTCTGTTGAGGGAGGGGTTTTCAATGCTCACATGAATGGCTTCCCTTACTCCTCTCTCAAACCACCTCTCTTCTTTGTCTAATATGTGTACATCCTCATCTTTGAAAGAGTGCCCTTTGACCTTCAAATGGAGGTGTACTGCTGATTCTGGTCCTGAGCTGTTACCCCTCCTATGTTGGGCCATCCTTCGGTTTAATGGCTGTTCTTTTCCTCCAATGTAGAGGTCTGAACACTCCTCACTGCATTGGACCACATATACTATATTGCTCCTTTTATGGTTTGGTATTGGATCCTTTGGGTGGACAAGTCTCTGACTTAGTGTGTTTGTGGGTTTGAAATAAACAAGGATGTGGTGTTTTCCAAAAATCCTTTTAAGATTCTCCAACACTCCAGCCATGCAGGTTTCTGCTCTGTTTCCCCAGTACTGTCAACACTGACTGGCAGCAGTCTACACAAAATTCTTTCCTAGCCCATTCTAGACATCCCTGGTATTATGTGGCAATCTTCCATCCAAATACTAAGAAGATACTAAGGATACCTTGCTTCTTAATAAAATTATTCAATTCTGTGTGTTGAGGATCATACTTTCCTGTCACTAGAAGACCTTCAAAAATCACTCTCAGCCCAAACTACTTCTAAAAAATTACTGAGTGTAACATTAGTTAACAGTGGTCACTGATTGTCCACAGAAAACAAATTGTCAGTAAAAACGGCATTGTAGCCAATATCCACAGTAACAATCCCAGATCTCCTGGACTGGGGTAGACTATTATTTTCATTTAGGGGTCATTCCATGTCAAATCAACCAATTAAAAATCCACTTTGGAACTTGATGTTGTGGATTTGGTTCACTTTTGGTACATTTGTAGCTTACCATGAGATGTTTTTTTTTAAAAAAAAAATCAGATTTTTTGGTTCACCCCTTTCTGAGATATTACATTTTCAAAATTGCAAAAAAAGAGAAAAAAGGGCAATTTTTTTTAGCTGCCATAACTTCAAATGTCATTTAATGTGATATCTACTGACCTAGGACAGGTATCATTTTAAAGCTTATTAATAGGGCTTCCATTTGACATACAACACGATGCAATTGTACTTTTTAAAAAAATGCACTTTTAAATAAATATAAAATTAGATTTTTTTTTTGAAAAACTGAATTTTTAAAATGTTTTCCAAAAATTGACATTTGAAGTTATGGTGGATAGTGAATTTTGGCTTTTTTATTTTTATTTTTTGCAATTTTGAAATGCAATATCTCAGAAAAGGGTGGACCAAAAAATAAAAAAAAATGTTTAAATATCTCATGGTAAGGTACAAAAACGTACCAACTATGAACTAAAGCAGGTCCACTGGCTGCCAATCAGCTATTGGGCACAATACAAAGTGTTGACCTTAACGTACAAAGCACAAAATGGCATGGGTCCAAGCTACTTTAAAGATAAAATCTCACAGTAGGAACTGGCTCAGGTGCTAAAGTCATTAGGAGAGGCCTTTCTCTCCATCCCACCACTTTCGCAGGTGCGTTTCACAAGAACACATGAAAGAGCCTTATCTATTGCTGCTCCCAGACTTTGGAACTCCCTCCCACTGGAGGCCAGGACTGCCCTGTCCCTGCTGTCTTTCTAGAAACAGGCAAATATCTTTCTCTTCAGGGAAGCTTTCTCTGAATGAAGGACTATCTACTATGTGACTTTTATATGGATTACCATGCATGATTACACTGACTGATTTCATAAGAACACCAGTGTTTTCCATGTTAGTTTCCACCTGTCATAATGGAGTTTTTTCTCTTTTTTGTGCTGTTTGTAGCTTTAATGTTACCTTTTAATGTTCTAAGATGCCTCTTCTAATTTCCTGTTCTTAACTTGAATATGTCTTAAATTTTTCTGGGCTGTATATTGTCCCTTATTATTGTAAGCCACCTTGGATCCTTTTCCAAGGAGAAAGGTGGGATAAAAATATTCAAGATAAAAAATAAAATAAAATAAATCCATGACATCAAGTTTCCATGCATTGGTTGATTTCACATGGAACGACCCCTAGGAAAGGATGGTTCCCACTCACTTATAAAGGAGAAAGTAAACATGCCAACAGAAACACTGCTCCAGTACAACATGATTCCAGTTGTCTGGAATTGGAGAGACATTTTTGGCCTCTTTTCATGTGTGTACTACATTCTGATTTACTTTACCTAGTCCAATTCAACTGGAGCTATTAAGAACCTGCAAACTCCTTGCTGACTTGCAAATTATTTTCAAAGGAAGGAAATAATTTATGACAATATGATTTAAATTCTTTACTTTTAAATAAATAAAAAGCAACAACAACCACTATCCCCACATAAATTATGTTTCCAGTTTTTAATTCACATCTTTCCTAAATAAGGAAACCATCATTTGCTAGAGAATGAATTTGGCATGCTTATAATGCACACCAATATTCATTCCAGTAGTGCAATTCCCTTTCATATCACCCAAGAAATCTCCCTGGTTTCAACTGTAATCAAAACTAGAAAATAATGTTCTCTTTCCTCATACCAAAACCTCTTTACTTACTGTCCTGCAAAAGAAAAAGAAGGAAGCCTTTCCTATTCTCCGTTCTGCCCCAACATTCAAAATGCTGCAATGGCATCATTGTCAGGAACATTGATTTAGTAGCATTTTGAAACATGCTTCTTCAAAATAGTAGCAGCAGAAGCTACACCCAAGTAGAGAGTAAGCCTCATTATTTCTGACTAGTACCATCAAGAGTGTGATAGGATCCACAGGAGAAATGCAGTAAGGTACAACATTTAAAAAAAAACCCACTTGGCAATCAAGACTGAAGGAAAGCTTGCCTGAAGATAAAGGTTGTGGCTTCCTGGCAGAAGAACAATAAAGAGGTGGGACCAGTCTAGCCTCTTGTGGCAGGATGTTCCAGAGTCAGGGAGCAGCAACAGTAGCAATCTCCTGTGTCCCCACCAAACACGTCTATGAAGGTGGCAGGACCAAGAGGAAGGCCTCTCCTGATAAATTTAACATTTGAGTCCACTCATAAAGGGATATGAGGTTCTTGAGATACACATAACATCTTACTGGCAGAATATAGCAATGACTTGACATGAGTTTTAGGAAACGTAAGTCCCAAATCAGGACAGCAGTTGAGCATTAAGAAGACTAAAATTATGATTACAGAGGAAATACATAACTTTCATGTTGACACTAAAGAAAGTGAAGTTGGGTAGGGACTTTGCATACCTTGGTTCAAGTATCGATCGAAGCCAAGAAATCAGAAGAAGACAGAGACTCAAAAGGGCAGCAATGAAGGAACTAGCAAAGATCAAGTGTAAGGATGTCACTGGAAACTAGGAACAAGATCATCATCCTATACTCTCGTACTTCTGCTCACCATGTATGGGTAAGAAAGCTGGACAGTTAAAAAGACTGATTTGTTTGAAATGTGGTACTGGGGAAGAGCTTTGCAGATACCCTGAACTGCCAGAAAGGCATACGAGTGAACCCAAGGCAGTAGGAAAAGAGATATGAGATGACCTGACTCCATAAAGGAAGTCACAGATTTGACATTACAAGAGCTAAGCAGGGCTATTGAGTGCTGGACATTGTGGAGATCATTCATGAGGTGGCTGTAAGTAGGGGGCAACTTGAGGGCACATAATGGTCCCCTACTTACAGCCACCTGACATTAAGATTTGTTAGAGAAATCCTTGAACATATTTTACTTTTTTATTCTTTTAACCAGGCTAGATGGTTGCATAGAAATAATGAAAAAAGCTACTGAACAAATTATTGTGGTATTTTGCCAGATCCAATTGACTGACTGACTGACTGGTTGATTGCAGTGTCTCCTGTAACTTGGAAATGCATTCTAATGTATTCTAATCTCCTCCTCTCTGTATATATCCATAACCCTTGCATGATCTTCATATCCAACATTGTCTTTTCTCTATATATACACTGGTATCTTGTATAAAGGAATTAATCCGTTCCAAATGAAATTCTGTTAAGCAAATTTTCCTTTATAGAAATTTCCCATAGGAATGCATTGAAAATGGAGTAATCCCTAATTGCGAACATTTTTATGTTATAGGGATTTGCCCCATAGGCGATTCTGTTAAGCAAATTTCCCCTATCTCTGGACTTTTTTATGTTGTACAGATTTTATGTTATACAAACCGTTTGTTATACGAGGGTCCCCCCTCTCTCACTACACACACACACACACACACACACACACACACACACACACACACACA
>JAHTLZ010000379.1:15676297-15692384 GCA_023846285.1 Phrynocephalus versicolor | reverse complement strand
GGCCACTCCAGCTTCCTTGGAAAGGGTCCGTATTGGCCCAATGTTTCCCCGTTGGCCATGGCTGGTCTGAGTGAGACCCTAATACCTGCCTTCCTTGGTGCTTCACACCGTTCCCTGGGGTTTCGGCACCAAACTGCTAACAAAGTGGTGAGGAAGCACTTTACAACAACCTACCTCAAAGACTGATTATCAGGGGGCTAGCTCTCCTCCTTACAGCCTTAGAGAAATAGACCCACCCAGTTCTCCTGCTTCAACTCTGTCTCCCTGTTTGGCAACTCCCGTTCTCCTGGGGTGGCAATAGAAACTCTGCCTCCCAAAGCACAACCAATCCTCCCTACGGGCACTGTGCCTTAGTGCCTTCCCAACCCCTTCCCTTGTTGGCTGGTATCCTCTAAGCCTGCGTCTAGGCAACCCTTACCTGTAAGCCAGACTAGATGCTTCCCTGCCTGCCGTGCCCTCTGCCCACATGCCTGCCTGTCAGACTCCACCAGTCCCGGCACTGAGCATGCCTTCCAGTTGCTTATCATTCAACCTCCTCCAATCTGCACTTCTGGCTTCCAAGTCCCATACTTTGTCATCTGGGCTGGTCTGTGATTCACGTGATCCACAAAGAACGGCTGTGGAAAGGGAAAGACAGCTGCTCCGCTTCTATTGGAATTTGGGATTGGGAGTTTTTTGGATGATACATGTCTCTCTGCAGGAAGTGCTGCCGGTGTTTGTGTTTTTTTGTCCTCCTCCTCTGCTGCTCCTCTTCACTCACAGCTGCATTGCATGAATGGAGGGACCAGGAACCTTCCAGCCTTGGTTCTTGGTGGATACTCTGACCCACTAGGAGGGACCAGGAACCTTCCAGACTTGGTTCCTCGTGGATACTCTGACCCACACGGAATGTGTGATTCCGTTTCCTCCGCCGCCACTCTTTCCACTGGGCTGCCAGCGGTGCCTCACAAAGAAGGGAAACGTACTTGTTGTGTGCGTACTCCATTCAGAAAGAACCATGTGTGGGTTCTTGATGCTGTGCTGCTGATGCTGATGCTGTGTAACCGGAAAAGAAAAAATACCGGCTGCAAATCTAGGTTGTGATTGAGTTACGGGAACACTCATCAGGAACAGCAGTGGTGGTGGGCTTAGGGTTAGGGTTAGGGGGTATGTTTCGGCCTCCGCTACTCTGCCCACTGGGCTGCACAACGCTGTGTTTCACAACGAAGGGCATGGAGATGGAATGCCGGCAGTTAGGAGCAAGTCTACCAGCACACAGCTGGGAAAGAAAGTCAGAAAGCTTGGCTTGCTGTCCTTTTGGAAGCCTGTGTGGCTCTAGCTCTGTGTCTTCTCGCTGCCTGCCTGTCAGCCCCCCCCCCCCACTTCTGGCTTAGCGGAGAGGCCTTCCAGCCGCTTCTTCTTCACCCTAACAGCACGGTCCAGTTAGTGCTTCAAGTTCAGCCCTGTCGCTACTCCCCTCAAGTTGCCCATGCAGCAACCACGGCTGCTTCCGCCTCTAGGCAGAAGGGGTTCTTTACGCAGTCTAGGTTGGGAAATCCCTTGACAGAAGGAGGGAAGATTCGGTGCCTCTCCTTCTACCCCCTCTAGTCTGGCCTTCTGGCCTCCACTAACCTTCACTCCGGGCTGCACCCACTGTGCCTCACAGGGAAGGGCTTGGTGCTGGCTTGTGTGCTAGAAAACAGCCGTGGGCCCGTGATTGCTCTCCTCAAGTGGCTTGCGCAGCCACCTCATGCGAAAGCACCCTTGGACTCTGCCTGGGACAGTGACAGGCCTCTGCAGGAAGTAGTGCCGCTGTGTGGGAGTGTTGTCAGCCTCCGGACCGCTATTTAGTCTTCACTGGGCTGCCATACACTCTGGCTCACTAAGAAGGACAACTTACTGTTGTGATGGTGGCCCTCTGTCACCATTATAAATAGAACAGCTTATCACACAGTTGCAGGCTTGCCTGTTCGAATTGTGGAAGCTGTGATTCACCACCACCACGAAGGGCATGCCACTGGGCTGGGCTGCAATGCACTCCATGTTTGGAGACTCTCTTGATGCACACGGACGGTGTGAGTTTCCTCCCCCACTCTCACTTGGCTGCCAACTGTGTCTCACAAGGAAGGGCATTTTCCTGGCCGTTGAAACAAAGGGTTTCCCTTGCAGAAGGATTATACTTTAGGGTAAGGCCACTAGTCTTTGTGGCCACCCACCCACCCACCCAAATAAATGAAGTGTTTGCCTCGGAGAAGGACTGAGTTTGGAGGCAGCTTGGCAATTGGCACTGCTGCTGTTGACAAGAAAGTGTTATCCTTGTGGAGTGGAAGGTGTAGGTTTTGGGGTTCTGTTTCCTTTCCATCTCCTGCAACCCACTGTGTCTCACAAGGAAGGGCATTTTCCTGGCCATTGAAACAAAGGGTTTCCCTTGCAGAACGATTATACTTTAGGGTAAGGCCACTAGTCTTTGTGGCCACCCACCCACCCAAATAAATGAAGTGTTGTTTCCTTTCAATGTCCTGCAACCCACTGTGGTTCACAGAAGGGCATTTTCCTGGCGTCCTCCTCAGGCCATTCAGCCACGCTAGGCAGCTGGAGCTTCCTGGCAATAATCCTCCCCTACGGTCCGGCCCTGTGGCCTCAGACTCAGGCTATGTGGCCTCCGCCACTCTTTCCTCTGGGCTAAAAGACGCTGTGTCTCACACTGAAGGGGGTTCCTGAATTTGAACAGCGTTCGAGTACGTACAGCAGTGCACCACCAAGACTTAGTCCAAAAGTGACATGTGGTGGTGCATCACATAGAAGTGTGGTGCCAGGCCAAACCCAAGGTGATTGGCCTCCTCCTCCTCCAGTCTTTCCTCTGGGCTGCGAGATGCCGTGTTTCACACAGAAGGGGGGTAATGATTTGAACAGTGTTTGCATCGCAGGCAGTGTGGTGCCAGACCAGACTCAAGGTGATTGGCCTCCTCCGCAACTCTTTCCTCTGGGCTGCAAGACACTGTGACCCAAGGACAATGGCATTTTACTTCCAGTCAGGCAATTCAGCTCCTTTTTATACTGGAGCTGGCAGTGAGCCTCCCGTACTCAGGCTCTGTGCTGTGGTCTCCTACTCTGCCTTGTGGCCTGGCAGGAGTGGCCGCCCTTACTCTGGCCTTGTGGAGTGGACGCGTCGCCCATAGATAGTCCTCCTTGTATAGCCTAGTGGGCTGGGCTGTGGGCTGTAAAACTTAAGTCAGAGCAACCCAGAGCCCTATCCCATTCCCATCCCTACCAACGCTATTCCGGCTGTACTAGCTACTAGTAGCTAGGTACGAACGTAAAACGTAGCTTTAACCACCTCAGGCTCTAACTGTAGTCTAATGCATTGCTGAATGCTGACCAGTGACCACCAGACCAATCCATGACCAAAAGCAGGGTTGCATTGGCTTTGGCTCATTGGCTGTATTGCTTGTCCTTTAAGTGTGTGTGACTTTGACTGTGAATGTGAAGTGAAGTGAAGGCAGAAGGACCTTGGAGATGGGGGGGCAATTTGAGAGGAGTAGAGTTGTAGACCCCTCATCCAGATTTGGGGAGGAACGGCATGTCTTTCTCCTGCTGCCTCTGAGAGGTGGAGGGGAGATGGGATGGTATCAAAAAACCAAACAACAAAAAAGTACAACAAACAGGCACGTCAGCCAGACCAAGTAGGGTGGCTGCTGGCTGGTTCAGCATCAGCAGATTCAGCACAGCAGACCAAGAGGGGAAAAAAAGAAATGCAAATTTGTTTCTACCCCACTTGGTTTGCTTAGGATGCACTCTAGCCTTGTTGTGCAGCAGCAAGTCCATCACCCAGGCAACTGTATTTCGCCTGCTCGTTTGCGGGACCCGCGCCCGCGCGCCCGCCCGTGCGCCCGCCAGCCAATCCCCTTGCTTGCCGCTGCCGCCGCCCACGCATGTACCCCCGCACCCCCGCCGCCCGCGCTACGCCCGCAAGCCGCAAGTCTCGGTCGGACGTCAAAATGCGCGAAATCGCGGCAGAAACGAAAACGAAAAAAACGAAAAACGAAACGACTAATTTTTTCGATTTTTCGCGAAAAACGGAAACGAAACGAATCGGACCCTAGCCGAAACCGAAACCGAAAACGAAGTTTTTTTTCTGAGTCGTGCCCATCTCTACTACCAGTGCATAATAATGTGAAATAAGAGGGGAAAGTAACTTTAGACAATGAAATTTAAAGCTGCACTTTTAAAGAAAGCACATGGCATTTCCTTCTTAGGCTCTAGTGGTAGGGAGCTTTTCTCGCTTCATGCAAATGTTTTAATCTTTCAGGAAAGGGGTTAATCCAACATTTCTAAATTGATATGAAACCACTGAAAATGGTAGGTCACACTGTTTTTATACAAAAGCACATCATGTTGAAAAGGAAAAAGATGACAGAATCAGTTATACTGATTAAGCTGACAGTTCCACTCTTTGCAGCCTATAATGCTGTGTATATGTTTTTTTGCTATTTATTTCTGATGAATGAAAAAAAGATCATTATTTCTTCCCTAACAAGGCCACTTGTGCAGTGAAAGGAACTTAAAATTAAAAGTAATATATGAAATCACTAGCTAAACACCAAAATGCTATTTAATTTTCGGCAGCTCTGTTTTCTTTTCAGATATGCATACATACAGCCCCACCCCCCGGTTCTGTTGCAAACAAAACCAAAATGGTCATTTCAGGAGTATGGAGGAGGAAAAGTCCTGCACAGAGGGGGGGAGAGGTACGCCACATTCTGCATCCGCTGCAGTCTCCGAATCAGGGTCAAGGGAAGCCCCATGTAGAGTGTGTTGCAATAGCTGATCCTGGAGATCACCAGCACATGCACAACTGCCCTCAGGGAATCCTCGTCAAGAAATGGGCGAATCTGGGCAATCAGCCAAAGTCGATAAAAGTCCGATTTGGATATGGCTGCCACATGAGATTCCAGGGACAAAGCCAGATCCAATACAACACCCAGATTCCCCACTCTCTCAGCCAGCCAGGGGGTGGACCCACCCATCAAGAGTGATACAGCCCCTGAAGAAGGTGTAACCATCAGAGGACCCCACCCCCCAAAAAAGAACAGAACTTCAGTCTTCTTGGGATTCAGCTTGAGCCTGTTAGACTTGGTCCATTCCATGACTGTGGCCAGGCAGTTCTCCGGGGACTGGATGGCCTCCACTGCAGAGGTGGAAAAGGAGAGTGAGCTGCGTGCCATCAGCATACTAATGACAACTAACTCCAGAGCTCCGAATGACCTCCCCAAGCAGCTTCACATAGACGTTAAACAGCATGGGGGAGATTACCGAACTCTGGGGCACCCCATATGTGAGGGCCTAAGTAGTCAACAAATCTTCACCCAGCCTTACTCGGTGCACTTGCCCCCCAAAGAAGGATCGAAGCCAGCACAAGGCCGAGTCTCCAATCCCCACCCCGGAGAGTCTGTCCAGGAGGATACCATGGTCAACGGTATTAAAAGCCACAGAAAGATTGAGGAGGAACAACAAGGTGGAGCAACCCGTCGGCCCTCCTCAGGAGGTCATCCTGCAGCATGACCAGGGCTGTCTTAGTCCCATGGCACAGCCTGAACCCAGCCTGGAATGGATCCAGGACACGCCCTCCTCCAAAAATGCCTGGAGCCATTCAGTGGCAACCTTCTCAACCACGCTGCCCCAAAAGGGAACAATGATGATAATTAGACAAACTATACACAGCCAAGCTAGATTTTTTAAGAATGGGCTTCACTACTGTCTCCTTCAGATGGGAAAGGAAAATCCCATCCCTAAAGGAGGTGGTAGTAATCAAAGAAACCTATGCTCTCCCTTGCAATCTTAATAAGCCAGGAAGGGCAGAGGTCAAACAGAGAAGCCGCCAGATTACAGTGTTCCAGTTCCCTGGAGACATCAGTTAATGATACAGGCCCAAACTGAACAAATCGAAGAGATCAAGGGGGTGCAGTACTGGGGACCCTCAGCAGCAAACCACCACAACTGGAGTCCAGATCGGATCGGATGACCTCTATTTGTAGCTCTAAAATGGGCTGCAAAGGACTCACTAGTGAAATCACTAGGAGGAGGCCCAGGCTGACCACGATTGGTGATGTCATGGACCTCTTGAAACACTTCTGCCTGGCGGGTTTGTGGCCCCACCAATTCTGGGAATAACATAAGCTTTTTTGGCCACTCTTATGGCCCTAACATAACACGTAGTCAGTACATGAACAGCACCCTGATTAAAAGCCGATCGATCTTTCCTCCATCTGCACTCAATATTAGGTTTAAAGACACCAAAACACTTCTGTTTTTGCTCCTTTTTTCTAAAGTGGAATAGCATAGTTACATCCTTGAAAATAAACACAGAAAAATGTCTTTGAACTTGTACTGGATAGCTACAGGAGTTATTCTCTTCTCAACTGAATTACCTGGGAGAAGAGGTTTTGACACACAGAACACATCCTTCAACCCCTCTACATGCTCTAAAAACCAGCTTGAAAATAGCATGAGATGCATATAGGTCTCAGCAGTCAAAGAACAGTCTTTTGAAGCATGTGCAAAATTATAACACAGTCCAGGCTAGCTGTGTATTAACAAATATGGGTATTCTGCATAAATATAATCTGGTTTAGAACATTTTAAGAGCTCAGAAATGTATTTGGGGGCCTCTCTCTAAACTGCACATCCTCAGTGGTAGAGGTGGGCACAAAATTCAAATAACAGGTTTGTGCTCGTTCATACACCCAGCAGCACCTGTCCTGCATGGTCCCTTCTCCTGTGCTCCCTCCTGCCTCTTTGGCTGTTTGACCAGTCTCGGGCAAGAGGACACTCAGACAAGGACGCAGGATAGAACTCTACTTGGTGAGCATGGTTCTCATTGTTTCCTCTCACCTTCATGACTAGTGCGGTGGGCATTCAGTTGAGATTTCGGGGATGGGTTTTGTGAATACATGGATAGCCACTCAAGAGAATCAGAGTTACGATAAAGAAACCTGTAATATTTCACCATGGTGTCTGTTTGTCACAGACAAAAAAATACACTAACCACAGGCAAGAATTGCACTCAACTCTTGTGCCCAGTCCCAGAAGGCTAAGACTGTTTGTTATTTTGCAGGGGCCTGCTAAGGGAATTCCATTAAATGTCATAGAAGCTGATCTGTATGTTGACTATGCCTCAACAGGGGCAGCCCTATGTAAAATGTGCAATGGTAGTCTATTTTAGAAATTACCAACACATGGTCTTTTGTAGTTAGGCATTTCATTTCCAGGTAAGCATTCAGTTTGGCAATCAACCTAAGCTGATAAAAGGCACTTTTGAACAATAATAAAGAGGAGCTGATACATTCACCAAAGCTGTTAGGCAAGAGAAGACAATGGTCCCAGGATGTAAAAATTATAGTATATAGTTTATTCCAAAATAAAAGGACAATGCATTTAGGCATAGCCTTTCCAGCCTTCTTCAAGGGCTGTATCAGATGATATAGAACAGAAAACCCATTAATATCATCATTTTTCTTTATTTCTAGGGACAACATTTTAAGCATTTCTTATAGTAAAATATAACACAAATGTACCATTTGATAATTCAACTGTTTGAAATGCTTAAAATGTTGTTCCTTGGATGCAAAGCAGAGAAGGTCATTACCAAGAAGATGATTTTGAGTTGTGTAATCATTGAAACCTAGTCCTAGATGAGCAATCAATGGCACAATCTGTTTTTGTTTATCTGTTTGTTTGTTTGGGGGGTCATGCATGCTTCATAAATTCTGGTAACTAGCAATGACTGTTGATAGAAGACACCAGCTTTCAACTTACAGCAATTAGATGGGATTGGAAACCACAAGATATGCTGATGGCATCTGGGAACATACAGATAAAGGTTAAAAAGTATAGTGCATACCCTACTCCAGTGATGGCAAACCTTTTAGAGACCGAGTGCCCAAACTGCAATTCAAAACCCACTAATTTTTTTGCAAAGTGCCAATACAGTAATTTAACCTGTGTACAGGTGGCTATGAAGGGGCAATGTCGGGTGTCCAAAGAAAGGGCTCCGAGTGCCACCTTTGGCACCTGTGTCATAGGTTCGCCATCACTGCCCTACTCCTTTAAAAAAGAAAAAAGAAAAAGTGACAATAGAATATTTTTAATCCCCCCAGTCTTGGAAGGGGGCCATTGTACCCAGATGAGGGCGCCCCAAAGAACAGAACCTCCGTCTTCTCCGGGTTCAGCTTGAGACGGTTAGTCCTGGTCCATTCCAGAACCGCCTCCAGGCACAGGTCGAGGGAGCATACTGCCTCCTCTGCAGAAGAAGAAAAGGAGAGATAGAGTTGCGTGTCATCAGCGTACTGATGACAGCAGACTCCAAATCTCCTGATGACCTCCGCCAGTGGCCTCATATAAGCATTGAACAGCATGGATTGCCGACCCCTGGAGTGTCCAAGGAGCCGACAAATCATCATCACCCAGCTGAACCCGCTGAGACCGGCCGCTAAGAAAGGAACGGAGCCAGGACAAAGCAAGGCCCCCAATTCCTGCCTCAGCAAGCCAGGCCAGCAGGTTACCGTGGTCGACGGTATCAAAGGCAGCTGACAGATCAAGGAGTACCAGCAGGGAGGAACACCCCCTGTCAGCCTCCCTGAGGAGGTCATCCTGCAGAGCGACCAGAGCAGTCTCGGTCCCCCGAAGCGGCCTGAATCCAGACTGGAAAGGATCCAGGATATGATACCTTCCATAACCAATGGAGGTGGACAAGGGGACTTTGAGTGATTTTTTTTTAAAAAATAAACATTTTTAAAGCATTCTAAGGAGAGCTACAATGATTTTGGCCCCTTGGAATTAAATACTGTACTTTGCCTAAACTTGACCTATACAATGTATATCTCAAGAGAGGACATCCTTAAGGATATTCTTTGACCTTTTGAAAATAGTTGCTGCAAATATCTCCTGCATAAGGAGAAATATTTCAGCTGTATAATGAAAAACAACAGAACAGATCACACAGATGTTAGTTTTCAGAGAACTTTGAAAGGAAACAGTTCCACTGTTCAAATACTTCATAATACTGGGGAGGGGGGAATCAAACGTGTATGCAAATCTGGGACAATACAGAAACATCTACATTATTGCATGTTTCAGTTCATGTCCATAGCTACTACAGGTTCAAGAAAAAAGTATGTCAAACATTACTTTTGAGTCCTTCAGAATCAGGAATTTTAGTAGACACAGAAAAGGAGAGCTTGATGATACAAATATATATATATACAAGTTGTGTTGAGTTTTCAGATTATCAAATGTTTCTTGATTTTGTTATTGCCAAATCTATGCTGAGCATTTTGTTGCACTTTCTGCCTCTTTCAAATATTACTCCAGAAAAAGTACCTGAGACGGGAAAATGTTCAGTTCAATATACAGAAGCATCTTGTGCATAATACAAAAAGCAGAACTTTTCACCCAAAGCCTATATTTGTGTGACACTTTTTAGCACTAGAAAGCAAAGACATTTGCAGTTGGAAAAGAAAGGTTAGTTGGCAGGTTGGACAATAATAGTGTCACATTCTGTCCCCCCACCCCCACCCCACACACTACTATACATAAAGAAAAGATATGCCACTCCTTTGAATCAAAGAGATTTAGTACAAACAGCCGCTGCAAAGTCAAAGGAGCACATGGTTCAGGGAACTACAGCACAATTTCCTTCTCCAGATTTGAAACATAGCAAAACTTTCCTTGAATGACCAACAAAAAGGAGGAGATGCTGATGTGCATGTCAGAAAGTGCCCTGTTTACAGTGTTCTAGTAAACGGATGCATTGTTTCCAGAGCTCTGATGAAAGGTTTCAAGATGAAGATACACTGCTGGTGGGCAAGGAGCATAGCGCAGAGTAATTTAAAAAGCATGCTTTTCCCTTTCCCTTTACATGAGGCATGGCTGTCACCGTGCAGCTGTGCTGCTGGCGTCATCACTCCCTCTGTCTCCGGTCTTGCTAATTAAAAGGTTGATCACAGAACAATGCTCTTCTCATTAATTTCAGTGTTCTGATTGGGCAGGATCCCCATTTGCTCCGCCTGATCTTTTCCATGTGGTTGAAGTTAATCTGACAGGAGTCCAAAGATGAATTACCTGCTGCCATATTGCCCATCGTCTCCAATCAGGAACTATCTGTGTAAACTGATTGTTCTAATTTGCTCTCATTATTTTTACAATATCTGGAGAAAATAACACACACAGCTCACTGTCAAAGCCAAGAAAATCAGTCATTAGTTAAACCTAGACACCGAGTGGCTTTATTAGGGAACTAGAGATTATTGACATATAGCTCTGTTAAAGTAAGATTGCCTTTTCTTTTCAAGGAGAAAGACTGTGATTTCAGTTGAAGGGATACATTTATTAGAATAATTTCTGGGGCTGAAAAAGCTTGATGCCTTGATATATGGTAATTAACTCGTATCTTAATGTGTACAGCAGATTGGGAACAACCGAGATGTTTCACTTTGGAGATCAGGAAAGGTCACACAGCTGATCTGAATATAAACATACACACAAACTTGACAGCTGTTTACGTAGACAGATTTCATCAATGTATGAGAATCAGTACAAGAAACAGACTCGGGGGACAGAAAGAAAAGCCACACTTCTGCAACACTAAGAATCATATTAAGCACCATCTAACACAACAATGAATCTGGAAACATCGATAGTGGTCAACATTGCCAGGAACTGATCACAAGGTCAGACATTTTGCTCAAAATACCACAAGCCTGCAGATTCTTGGAAGGTCAAAAGACTGTACAGCTTCATTTGATCAATAAAGGAACAGGTTCAACTAGAGGAACCTCTGTAGACATGGCACAGTGCTATCTTGTCTGCCTGTCTGTCTGTCTATCTGCACATCAGGTTTCTGTACCCCCTTATTAATGAGAAACACTACTGATGCCACAACAATACACAGAATTGGACATTCTCACAGATTAGAGGAAACTCGAGTCTTGCAGTAATTTGCTGTGCTGCTTTACTGTGACAGAAAACAGTATTTTAACAACCAAATCATTAAATTAACTATTGATGATGCAACTAAATGAGAATTCTTATATACCAAGTATAATAGTTTTAACAGCAGTCCTATTCTTATTGTGACAGACAAGGTATGACACAAAAAGATTCTAAATTCAGTCAGCTCTTTCTGTGGAGACCCGGGCAGAACAATGCAGCCATATAGCACTAAGCTAAAAAAGGCTGTGTGTGCTTAATATCTGGTGAGGAATATTTAAGCTTAACACTTTCAGATGTATGCATGGCAACAATCAATGAAGTAAAGAACTGGCAGATACAAGAAAAATCTACTTTTCTCCCTTAGTCAGCTTTGACTTCTTCAGAATCTCAGTACCTTTGATGCCCTTGGTAGAACGCAGCGAACTAGCCATTAATCTTTAATTATGAGAAATAAGAAACGAACAGTATCCCACATCTTTCTTGGTTATCTTTTACTATTTGTTTTTAAAGTCAAAGGGTGACAGTTTTTTTTTTACCATTTCTGGGTAAATCAGGACTGTGTGGCTCTCTTATATCGATAGGCCACCTCCCCACTCAACAGCCTCCTCTTTGGAGAGGCTTTGCAAAACACTGCTCCTCAGAATTCCTACTTGGAAAATGATGCACCATACCACAGTCAGAGGAACATGCTGTTGGCACAAATTACAAGCCCCCAGCCGAATACTCCAGCCCCCACCATTCGGGCAGATTTATGTGGGCTCTTGCCGACGTTATTACAAGTCAGAGTTTATTGGGAAATTGTTACATTATGCGGAGTGTCTAACAAATTGCTTATGCTGCTATAATTGGATTACAACAGCCGCTTGCTCCCACCGGTAAGATTAGGCAAGTAGGACTCCTGCCGATCTCTGAGCGTTAGCAGTAATTTTATTTGCCTTGCCTCTCTCTTTCCTAACAACATGCCTCTCTCCCTGCCAGCTGTCTGCTGAAAAGGCACAGGCTTGTTCCTTGGCCCTAACAATGCAATTACAGCCCTGCAGATCGCACTGTTTGTGCATTAACTACAGAGCCAAAACGAGGCGAATTGATCGTTTGACTTTTGGAGTGGTCACGTGATCCCTGTGTGCGGGTGATCCGGCATGCATCAGCAGGCAATGCTGCAGTGCATGCCTGATGAGGAACTTGCTCCTCATTATTACCCTTCCTAGGGACAAAGATAGAAAAGCAATTCCACGCTGACCTAGACCAATGCAAATTCACTCGTAATTCAGTCAGAAAGGGGCAGTAAGACTAGAAAAGGTTGCATTCCCTAAATGCTTCATTCGGATAACTATATCCTGCACAAGACTGGGCAGATATCCAGAAAGGTCACTCTGATGTTTCATCCGCATTGCATTATAATCAGGAAGTGAATTTTAATCACCATCTCATGAACTAGGCTATTGTTCTTCCCACTTCACAGATGGGAAAACATGCTGTTATTCAGTGATGCTACTGTTGAGTGGGGATTTAAACCCACCTCTTTTAAGGGAAAAGGCCAACATCCTGTTCATAAGACCAAAAGTGTACTATATCACTGAAGTGTCCATTGTTTTTCTAAAAAAATCAACCTTCTCATTATGATTGCTTCCAAGCATACGTTGTAAAATAGAAATCTGTTTGATTATAAGATATCTGACTATGCAGATCTTGCTCTACAATGAAGCAGAAAAAATATCAATTACCTTAAAAACAATGACCATATTTGTAAAGCAATAAGGTATGAGGTAGGAATATTAAATCCCTAGGATTCTGAACTTCTGCATACAGTTCTAGAAATCTGAAATGTTTAGCATGCTCAGCTTCAATTAATTCAAACAATAACTGTCAAGAGTGGATTTTATCTATAGAGTATTTAAAAGATTTTTGGTTGAAAATTGACTTATGTAAGCTGCAATGTTTTGTGGAAATACCAGAGACGGCTGGGGGGGTGGAGGGAAGCATATACTTTTAAAGTTAATGATGGGTCCAATAAATATATAAAGTAATTTTCAATATGGAAAAGTGCTAAAATAAAGGCAAATGATATATGCTGTGTGCACATCAGTGACTAAACATGTCTGTTAACACGTAGTTTAGCAGTCAGAAGAAACTCTGAACAGCTGAAATACCTTGTAAATAGCTCAGACCCAGAGGAAGTGCAAACGTCTGCATTGTGAATTGTAGATCTTAATTACAGACAATGGCTGGTACAGCAAGTACTACGGGAAAAAAACAGTGAAACAGTTGCACTGTTCATGGCTGGCAATAACTCTTTAGGAAAATATTTACTATCAATCAGTTATGAGAAAAGGGACTCTGTGCTCATAAAACAGCACGTTGCTTCTCATACCAGCACCATTTTGATTCAGCATAATCTGAATTTAAACGGCTTGTTTCCTGCGGATATAATTTTGGAAATAAATAAAACAACTCTACTATCAAAATCTGGGGATTGTGGGAAGGGTGAAGGGAGGGAAGAACTTGCACATTCTTGCTTCAATCCCTTTGCAAATAACTTTGACAAGTGGTATTGAGAAGAGAGAGAGAAAGTGTAAAATATTCCAAATTAAAGCAACACAATCTTGTGATCAGATTTGGACTATGGTAAAAAGACCAACAGGCTACTTCTTTGAGGATTTTAATTATGTGTTATGTTGACAGAACTCTATGAATATCAAGGAAACCTCGCGCCACTATTTTGTTCTTAATGTCTTTTACTTCCATTTAACAACTGTGTACTCTCACTGAAAGATAAAGATTATTTATTTATTTATTTACAGAATTGTTTAGCCGCCCCACTACCAAGTGGTCTCTAGGTGGTATACAACAATATATTAAAACTATAAAACATGTTAAAACTATCAAAATAACAGTTTAAAACAATCTATATACAGATAATAGAAGCCTGCTGCTCATGAGCAAAGCTAAAAAGATTGCTATCTAATTAAAATGCTGGCTGAACAGGAAGATCTTTGCCTGGTGCCGAAAAGCCAAAAGTGCAAGTGTCAGGTGGATCTCTGTTGGGAGGGCATTCCAAAGTTGGAGGCAGCTGCCAAGAAGGCCATGTTTCTACATGCCATCCTCCTCTCCTCTTTGAGGGGTGGCACCTTCATCAGAGCCTCCTGGCCTGATCTTAGGGTATGGGCAGGCACATATGGAAGAAGGCAGTCCTTTAGATAACCAGATCCTAAGCTATTTAGGTCTTTATATGTAAGCCTATAAATTACTTACTACAATTCAGGAAGAGGGCTGAGCAGGGGAGTTTGCATTCAAATTCTCCCAACAGGGGGAAAAAATCTGAGCATAAGTAAACCAACTGAAAGACCGAAATGCAACAATTCCTATGAAGTAGTATTTAATGGTTTGTTCAACCATCATTAGAAAGAAAACATGAACCTGGGCAATACACAATCTCTGCTACTCTGACAGAAAAAGGAGCAAGAAATAATACTGCTTTGTGGTTTTAAAGTTGTGGGAAAGAGGAAACTTGTCCTATGCAGGAGAATAGGTGTTAGTCACTGTATTGTGATGCAGAGATTAAGAAGTTTCACTTGTATTGTGTTGGAGTAATCCCTCCATCACAATACAATGTCTAACCGATTCTCCTACATAGGACAAGTTTTCCCTTTCCAACAACTTTAAAACCCCACAGTCTCACTCACTCTATAGCCCTGAGCACAGAGAGAACTCCTAGTTCCCTGAGCTTCTTGCCCTCTGAAGATGCCGGCTACAGAGTCTGGTGAAATGTCAGGAAGAAAAATTTCCAGAACATGGCCAAACAGCCCAAAAAAATCTCACAACACATATCAGATCTCGTGAAAGCCTTCGAGAGTACAGTTCACACTGTTTGGCACTCCTTTTTTCAGCTTCAGTCCCTTCTCCCACCAAGCCAACTATATTCTCATAGCAGATCTTGCAGCAATCGTTATGTGCAGTTATGCGGATGAAAATCCCGAATAGTGTACTGTTCAAAGACCTTTTGGACTGGGGAAACAAATTCAACACTTGACATTAGAAAGAAAAGTAGAAGAAACCCCAGTCATTTCTTTAAATAGTAACTCAAAATGATTTTTTTTTGGGGGGGGGGAGTACAGCTCTCCCTAAATTTCAGAAAGGGATGATAGAAAAAGCAATGGAGAACTGATGCCACCCTTACATATACTGTACATTCTGTGCTATTGAGGATTCAAGCCATTTGTGTCCTGGCCAATTTAGAGGGAAAGAAAAGGTCTATTTCAAGATTATGTGCTTTCATGGAACTTTCCATCCAGGTATTGTGCACCTTCAAAGGTGAGAGGGGGGTCAAGGCATAAACTGTTTTTTAAAGATTTGCATTGTTCCAACTGGACACTCATAAGAACATAAGAACATAAGAACATAAGAAGAGCCATGCTGGATCAGGCCAAAGGCCCATCTAGTCCAGCTTCCTGTATCTCACAGCGGCCCCACCAGATGTGCCCGGGAGCGCATGAGACTAGATATCTGTCTCCTGATACCACTCCCCTGCATCTGGCCCTTGAAGTACCCCGGTTTAAAGCCTGGAGACTACACATCTCCATCATGGTTTGTAACCTGTGATGGACTTTTCCTCCAGGAATCTGTCCAATCCCCTTTTGAAGGCATCCAGGCCAGATGCCATCACCACATCCTGTGGCAGGGAGTTCCACAGACTTACAACGCGCTGGGTGAAAAAATATTTTCTTTTGTCAGTTCTTACTCTCTCAGCCAAGTCCACACAATACCAATATACAACTTGGTAAGCCAAATTCATGAATGACAGAGCAGCTGCTTGCTTGGCTGGCTATCAATAATCCTCATTAAAGTAACACCTTGCTTGTCCTTGAGCAGTAAGAGTTGTGTGAGGATGCCTTATCTAATCAGGTATTGCCAGTCCCCCAAAAGCCCACCCATCTGCAAGTGTAACACTAAAACAGGAATGAAAATCTCAATGAGCTTTTTAGGGCACTCAATGAAGACAGTAAAGGATGTTTAAAGAGTGAGATTATAAAAATATGTTAAATTAAGAAGTCTGAGAAATAACTAATGAAACTACAATCTAAAATACACACATATCCACTGTGGCATTCATGTCAGAGGG
>JAHTLZ010000379.1:15661327-15675277 GCA_023846285.1 Phrynocephalus versicolor | reverse complement strand
TCTCTGTGTGTGTATGAGAGAGAGAGAGAGAGAGAGAGAGAGAGAGAGAGAGAGAGAGAGAGACTTTCTTCACATAGATGTTTGTCAAGATCCCAAGGGAAATTAACAGAGTTCTAATTTTTGTGGGCAGTCATTTGAGGGCACACCTTTAATTAAAGGTGTTAGAAACTACTTTTAGTATAATCTTATTATCTCCTGCACAGCTTCCTGGAAGCCACATGCAAGTTCTGGTCAAACCAACACACTCTGAACAGAGCCACAAAAAAACTTCAAAAGCTTATTGAAGGGGGAGCTGCATATTGGGAAAATGCTGCCAAGCCATTTTACAATCTCCAGATAAGAAAAGCAAGCCAAGAACTCAAAGGAATTCCCTGAGTGAGGTCTATATGCTAGCAACTAAAAAATAGACTCTTGACCTACAAAACACTATACAACCTGGGTCCTAGCTACCTCAAAGATCCAATCTCGTGGTATGAACCAACTTGGGTGTTAAGGTCATCAGGAGAGGCCTTTCTCTTCATCCCACCACCCTCAGAGGTACGTCTCATGGGAACCCATGAAAGAGCCTTCTCAACTGCTGTGCCCAGACTGGAACTCCCTCCCAACATGCAAGGAGGTGGGGAGGATGCTGCAGCAACAGAGCTGGGTGCGGGTAGGTTGGGCAGGTGACTGGGTGGTGGTGGTGGTGGTGGACAGGGGCAGGGAGAGCAGGCAACCCATAAAACTGCAAGCTGACATCTCCATCCAGTATGGGAAAAGGCCAGCTGGTGGATACACGTGCCAGGCTGTGCCAGTGGGGAGAAGCTGCAGGCCGCTCAAAAATTGAAAATAGGCCGCATTTGGCCTCCAGGCCTGACTTTGGACATGCCTGCACTAGAGGCTAGGACTGCCTCATTTCTGTTGTCCTTCTGAAAACAGGCAAAAACCTTTCTCTTCAGGCACGCTTTCCCTGAATGATGGATTACCCTGTGTATTTTATATGAAATCTATAGGTTCACATAGGCTTTGTGTTTATAACTACTTATAACCTTGTTAACTTTAATGTAATGTTGTCTATTAATGCTGTAAGATGTCCCTAAATTCCTTGTTCTCAAATACTTGAACATGTCTTAATTTTACTGAACTGTATATGATCCCTCATTACTGTAAGCCGCCTTGAGTCCTTTTCTAAGGAGAAAGGCGGGGTAAAAATACTCTAAAATAAAATAAAATAATTTGTACAGAAACAAAGTAGAAATAATCAAGACAGCTGTTAGTGCTCTGGCTACATGTTTAAACTGTGTCCACATTAGTGAGATTGCCTGCTTCCATGTGATCACACATGGATCCAAATTTTCAGAGCATCACAGAAAGGATACTTAGAGGTCCACTCTGCTTCACAATATAATCCCTCAACTATAGACAACTTGTGACTGGTGGAGGGAATTTGGTTGTAAGTCCACCCTGGTTGGTCCATATGCTGCACACACTCTGACCCATACAGACATATCATAAGAGTTCCACTGGGTCAAAGAATATGGAGAACTGGGACTGCTGAGCCATAGCCTAATGTTGATACTACACGAGTCCTCTTGCAACTCATTCATCATTCTGGCTTTACATAGCACTAAATTGACCAGCTGCAGTCTAAACAGCAACATATCCTCTGTACTTGCTGAATCTCCTTTCAGACTGAATTGTAAACTGGCCACAACACATGCAGTAGTCATGTTACTACAAACAGATTGGGCTTTCAGCTCATTATGTTCCTATGATAAAATTCACACTAAAACATTTATCCTGCTTTGCTGAGCTTTTATCTGACTGTGACTGGATAAGTTTCCTGCAGACATATCAACAATTAGCAACTGCCCAGGCTCCTCACACTCCTGGCACCAACCCTAAATGGAAGATTATACATGGCATTCAGCAGATAGATAAAAGGATGGCAATGCATTCTCTTTGAGAGGCTTCTTCTAAACAAAAAGATGAGAGAAAATCTGTACAGTATTATTCTCTGCCAGTAACTTATTTTTTAAATTCCAGTGAAGCCAAAGAAAGCACACTTGGATACATTGTCTCTATAAATTCAGCATCCACAATCTGGAAAACAGGAACTACAGGGGGAAAAACTCCAAGAAAGACCAAGTGAGAAGAGAGTGCCAATTTTCCTACCAACCATTTTGTTGGGGGTGGGAAAAAGAGGAGGTGGGAAATGCAGCAAAAGTGCCAGCTGGTTTTGCTAACAGATGGCTACATCCACTGATCTGTCCTGCAGGGCTATCCTGAGCTTCCTTCCAATGGAAACATGAAGCTTAAGCAAGGCTAAACATGCCCTTTTTATACACACAGCATCATGACTGGAATGTTTTCCAGTCACTCAAAATCCCTCAGACACAGTTCTTGTTTTATAGGAGTTATATTTAGTTGCAGAGAAAGCTAAGACAGGATGCACATTTCCCCAAGAATGCTTCTTTTGATGTAGCAATACAAAATGGAACATTCCTGATTTGCAATCCCTTGACAAGTATTTTGTTTCAAAATTAGAGGCATCTTCAGCACAGTTTGCCCATCCCACTGACAAAAAAATTCATACCACAATGAGTCTGCATTATTGCTGTGCAACTGGCTAGCAGATGAGGTATAAGCATATCACATGTTAGCTATTTACTATATTTCTGTCTCTGAAGAGGCATAGGCTAAAATATAGACTTGGTACTCAGAAAACAAAAAATGTGTAAGCCCTAGGGCTACTGCCATTACAGCCCCCTTCTGCTGAAAATAAGGTTGGACAATGTCTTCCACAGAATAAACAATCAGTAGTTGGAGAAGTATCAGCCAAATACTACACTTTCGTATTAATATGGCTTACATTTAAGCAACCCTAATGGGTATCTAGCATCTATTCTGCTAAGTAAGCCCAGAAACTGTATTTCTTTAAAAATTGGACTTTTAACTTATTAAGCTCTTTACAATTACTGCTTCAAAAATTATTGAGCATCATAAAAGAGCAGAGATTCTTAGGATTAACATAATTAACATGTTCATCAGATACTAGAGACAACAGGGAAGACCCCAAATGGCCCTACAGGTTTAGATATATTTTAATGCATTCAGAAAAGACAATTTTAAAATCTAGGAATGTCTCACGATATAGGATAGATCTCACAGTTTACTTAGCTATAAATACTTACTTTGGCCACAGAATTTTCAGTCTTCATGTTGGTGGTTCCTAAACATACTGTTTCATGGTTTAAGCAGAGTCTGGCACAGCTATTGTAGGTCTGTGAAGAGAGGGGATAAACGATTGTGGATACAGATTTATTTTGCTTTAAGATATTCCACATTAACTGCATTCTTACACTGTTACCTGACAAGCAGAAAATGGAAACCTGCATTATATAAGCTATCTATCTATATGGTACATGATGGGTTTCCCTTAAAGGAATTTGTATTTTTAATGTCAATATTTTGCATTTTCAAAACCATAAAAATAAATATTTGCATCTCTAAATTCTTAAAATTAATAGAGAAACCAGAGAAGCAACATCCAAAACAGCTCTTGACTCAGCATTCTCATGAAGTTATGATAGACTGCATATGGAAGGTAGATGAAAAGAGAAAGGTAAGACCAGGACAGAGACAAAAAAGTCTGAAAGCAAAAACATGGACAGAGAGAAGGATTTAAAAACAACATTAGGTAAAGTTATATTTTGGATAACTCCCATTCAAGCAAAGGCCTCCTGTGAAGATTTAAAAACCCAGACAAGCTCATAAAGAGACATGATTTTTTTTCAGATAACTTGGACCCAAGTAACTAAGGGCTGCATAGGGCAAAACCAGCACTCTGAAATTGTACCCGAAATGGACCAGCAACCAGTAGAGCTCTTGTAAGAGGGGAATCGTATGATTCCTGGACCTAGCGCCTATTAACAATCTGACTGCAGTATTTTTGATCCCTTGAACTTTCTGGACACTTTTCAAAGCCAGCCCCATTTAGACAGCCATTATAATCCAAACCCGTGTACACAACAGAGACGTGGATTTCCATCTTCAAGAGAAATTAAATGTTGATTGAATTTCTCTGAGGCAATAGAGAATAGGGCAAAATACAAGAACATGTTCCTACACGCATTGTGATCAGGTTAGAAACTATTCAGTTTTTTGGTTATGCAGCACAAAGCATTAAGCGTCGAAGGCAAGATTTGTTAGTAAATCTACATCTGCTCCCAAGTGAGAACTGAGTTTCTGTTGGATATATTTAAGGAAGATGCATCCTTTCAGAAGCTGGATTGATTGCTCAGCGAGTTAGGCATCCCCACTATGAAACCCAGAAGAGCCAGCCTGTGTGGCCTTAGGCAAGCTGCACGGTTCCAGGATTCCCCCAGAAGAAAATGATACATCACTTCTGAGTACTCTCTAGGAAAGCCAGAAAACCATTTACAGTGGACCCTTGTATAACATACAATGTGTATAACATAAAATCTGTACAACATAAAAATTCCGGAGATAGGGGAAATTTGCTTAACAGAATTGCCTATGGGGCAAATCCATACAACATAAAAAGGTCACGATCAGGGATTACTCTGTTTTCAATGCATTCCTATGGGAAATTTGTATAAAAGAAATTTGCTTAACATAATTTCATTTGGAACGAATTAATTCCTTTATACAAGGTGCCACAGTAGTCAGAATTGACCTACTATTACTCAGAATTGACAATTATTGTTACACCATTTGGAATTAAAGTGCATGTTTTAAAAAGCAAATATTTAAACTGAACAATACTACAGCATCACTCCTCTACCCAAACGTTTTGATATGGCAGATTAAACCAGAGACCAAGTCTATCCTGTTTTTTTCATTTGTGCAGTAGCATGAGCATTTTCATTTACCATTACTTGAGATATTCACGCTCACTCTCAGTGCAAACTATAGTGGAGAAAGCTCTCAATTTTCCAGAAGATTTCTTTTCCCCCTAAGGTTATCTAAACTATCATTATTTGCTACATTTATTTACAATTTTTGCACTCTGAAAAGATTTCAAGATTTAAGGAAAACTGAACAAAAAATAATAATACACAATCATTCTAAATAAGGGAAGAATAGTGGAAAATAGACCCCCTCCTAAGAAAATATCAACATTCAAGCAAGAGAAAACAAAAGCCTCAATTTCTGAAAACAGGAAAGGAAGAACTGAATGCACAGCTCATGGAAAGATATCCCACAATAGGCCTAAGTTCTTCCTATTTCATTATGGACAATAAAAAGCACAGCCGCACAAACCATCTGTTGTAGCTGCTGGTTTAACTATCCTTGAGGAGTTTGAACAATTGCTTTCTTGATTTAGGATGGCACTGGTGCCACAATGATAAAGTTTGAAAAACTGAAGACATATGGTAGTTTGTCACACGGACAATGCTGAATTTTCAGATGGGTCAGTCAGTCATGTATGTATAAAGGCTCAATCTACTGTGTTCAATTTGTTTCATAAAAGTATTGAAAGTATAGTGGATACAGGAGATTTTATAGGTCTTTATAAACCTGATATAAGTTGGACTTCTGGGCATTCATATATTATCTTCCTACTTGCATAGAAGATTTGTAGATAGCTTTTACATGAAGATAAATTATAATGTATTAATGGAATTTACACAGACCCTCTTGAATATTTGGAGCAAGCTGGATTAATTGCCCATCTAACACAGCCCCACCTATTGACTGGGAGTGGCTCTTTGGGACTTTTGGCAATAGCCTTTGCCATCTTTAGCTCACTTACCTTTTAACTTGACAATACCAGGGATTTGACCTGGACATTCTTTCTTCAAAGCATGTCCTTAATCAATGATATGAGACTTCTTCCCCTATATAGCCCCTCTAAAAACTGAAAAATAGTGAAAGCAGAGCTCTCGTTCAACTATAAATATTGGAGTTGATCAAAGTTTACATTTTTTAAATTGACGAATTAATTCTGCATATGGTCATCCAAGTTTTCCCATGAAGAAAACAAGTATTTTTCTCTTTGATTATACCAATATTTATTGTGATAGAAGAGATAGTCCATTATATTCACCATGAATAATGGGTGTGAGGGTTAGTGCTTCTCCTAAAGCAACCTAGTTCCTAGCTACAGAGTTTTAAAAAAATAAAAAATATGTTTTCACAAATCTAATGCCCTATTAATTAGAAGCATTTTTAATTGAGTTAGCTAAACAGTACAATACTAAGAAACAAATTTAATATTCTAACTTGTCATTTCTTCTTTGTGGATCCATAGAGGATGGACAAACTTCTTCCAGTAGTCCTATAGGAAAGCTACAAATTTCCTGCTTTAGGTCCTAAAAATTTCTAATTCAATCCCAGATCAGAAACCTGAATTGTCCAAGCATCTCCACTCCAATCACCAAAAGAGGACTCTTTTAGGCCAAGGATAGCACTGTTTGAAATAGCAACTTGATTATGTGCCAGAGGCAAACAGCTTTGCGTTGGAGTGTTTATATACAGTTTTATACTGCAGATAAAGAATGCAAACATAAACCAGTTTGTTGAAAACTACCCTTTTGGTGAAAGCCAACTATAATTCTGAACAAGTTTTCAATTTCACACTGCTGCTAGGGTAAAGCATTTTAAAGAGTTTAATTTTTACAGTGGCTTCAATGACACAGGATTATCTAACAAAGTAATGGCTAATCAATAGAGGGTTCAGTTGTCAGGTGAAACATATAACACACTAAAAAGGATTGATTGCTAGGCTCCTCCTTATTTACTGGGAGGTATATATTTAAAATGACACAAACTTGTTACCAAGCTGCATTCCTTTAACCTTGCAAAAGCTATTTGAGATGAGTGTTAAGCAGCCTATAGCAAAACACACACTAATAGAAAAACATAATACAGCCCCTTTGAATTCTGTTAAGAGAAGGAATGAAAAGAATCGGGATGTAAGAAGTTGCTTTCTTCTCTAGAAAAGGATAAAACTACCATCTGCATATTAGTAAACCATAAGAAAAAAGAATCAACAGCTCAACAACTAGAAATTATGCAAAGTGAAAACTTGAATTTCCATTACTTCTGTTTGACTGTACAGAGACTACAAACAAAATTGTTATTACACACCAGGGGATGGTGGGGGGAGGAGATTTATGGATTGAAGTGGTAAACAAAAGGAGAGATGACAAGAATTAAAAGATACTGAAATGTATTTTTCTTTTCACATGGTCAGTTTGCAGTTAATATTATTAACATACTCAGTCAATACTGAATCCTTTGTCAGGAAAAAGGGCAGGATCACATATTTAAATTAATAAATAATAAGTAACTATTTTTCTTGTAACTGGAAGGACTAGAAACTTGTTCTTCCTTTTAAAAATCTGCAAAACCTGTTCTAGTAGCAAGATACTGCATAATTTTCCAGGATTCATCCTGCCTCTTTCTTATGTATAAGCATGTTAAGAACTAGAGCAGTACATATGTAGATGCACCTCAGAAAATATGAACTATTAAGAGGATAAAGATTAGCTGCAGTTCCCTGCAGTAAGCAAGGGCAGGCTGGTTTTGCCGCATAATGTGCCATATGATGGTTATGTTAGAAATCTTTAACACCAGTGTCAAGTAGGCCTAAGTGTAAGGGAATGCTGCCTGAATCTAAGGTTTTCTAAACTCTTATCCCAAAGGCGCAGCTACTTTTGCAGTTATATGGACTATGCAAAAAGCTGATCATCTGCCCATTCATCCAAAAGATCTCCAATTCTGAATGCAATAGGTACCACAAGCTAAGCGCTACATAAGATGTGCACTCCTAATGATTTATCAGAGAAATATTTTAATAAGAAAACAACCTCCAACAGAAAAGTCTCCCTCTCAGTCAAGATTATTAAATTCTTTTTTCTCATTGTTCAAATAAAGGCTTCTGTAGCAAAGCACCAGTTGCCAAATGGAGTTCATTTGAAGAGATGACACATAAACAACTTCAAAAACATCACTTTCCGTTTACTTCTGGGGCCTTTAGAGAGTTCCATATATTGCCATTAAAATCACTGCAACAAAAAGGGGCTTTTTAAAAGATTGATTGATTGATTGATTGATTATTTGTTTGTTTGTTTCATTTCCTGTGAGGAGCTTCTTTTGAAAGTATTAAATAATGCTTGCAAATTCCAAAGCTTTGTAGAAATAGGCAGTTTTAAAAAGAAGACGGATATTAAGACAAGCTGAAAAACACTGGCCAGAATCTACAGCAATTGGTGTTTGCAAATTCAAAGCTAAATGTGTAGTTTCCATAGCTCAGAGTGCTTATGAGGAACGGGAAATATCTCTGCAGGAAGTCAGGACAACAAAATATAGACTTAGTCAAAGCCAAGAACATTGACAGAAATGTCCCTGAAGCCCAGTTTGTCATATTGCAATTACACCTTGCCTACTGTGGAGCTTGGATTCCCGATTTTGCCACTAGAGGGAAGAATTGTCTCAACACATGACACTGGTAGAAAGGGAATGGGTTTTCCTGAGCAATTTCCAAAACAACGTTCCCTTGGCTGTGTGTGTTGTGTGGTTACAGTCGTGATCGACTCTACATGACTCCATGTCCATGGAGTTTTCTTGGCAGGAGTACTAGAGTGGCTTGCCAGTTCCTACTCCAGGCGCCTACAGCACCTGGTATTCCCTGGTGGTCGCCCATCCAAGTACTAACCAGGGCCGACCCTGCTTAGCTTCCGAAATCGGGGGAGATCGGATGTGCTTAGGGCATCTAGGCAGCTCTCCCTTGGCTGTATGTACCTTCTAATTACAGTACTCAGTACAATTAAAATGACTAATCTAAAAACAAGGGGAGGGGAATACTCAGCTTGTTTTCAATACTTCATTATCTTACCATTCTCTCTGTCCTTCCTTGTCAATCAAATGGCTGGGGAAAAGGTTTCCACCCTATTTCCCCCCTATCCCACTGCTGGAACTTATGGGGAAAGCAATATTGAAAAAAACAAAGATTGGATTGCTTGTAGAACAAAAGCTGAAACACACACACACACACACACACACACACAAAAGAGAAATGTCATGGTATTTAGCCATCTGGCAGCAGCTTGAAAACAAATTGTCCTCTAAAGAGCAGAAATACAGTATGTTTCCTTTCAGTTCACTGGCTTATGAATTTAACTTTCTTTACACTCTACTTTCTTTTCAAAGTAGATAACCTAATGCTGCCTATGTTCAGCTGTAGCAACTTTTACAGCTGTGCCTTGTAATTCAAACAGCAACCTAAGCAACCAGGCCTGAGCATAACTTCCCCTAAGGATGTATTATACCTATGTATTTCAAATACCTATGTAAGATCATCGAGATTTTCTCCTCCCAACGACAGCTTGCCTTGTGTGTGTTGCTCTTCAGAGGCTTAAATCCTTCATTTTATAAGGCAAGTCGTTAAAAGAGAAAATGGCAGCCAAGGCAGTCGTTTTTCTTCCCATTGACAATGGGTGACATTTTTCCAGCAGCGGCACAAGGTGTTGAAAATCTGGCAGCTGTTACCTCCTGGGATGGAGTTCCTTTTTTATCCTCCTCTTGACAGTTTAACTCAATGGGTCAGCACCTTTAAAGACTGCAAAGTATCACTGAGGTGGATGGCTGTAGTTGAATTACTGCATCCTCCCTAATCAATGTAAACCCTCATGGTGGCAGGTGAAACTCGTCCTCTATAGAGGTGCGTGGGGGAGGAAAATGTAATGCCCTGAGCCAGATGGGTTTCATTTTGTGGTTTTGTTTGTGCCTCTCTCTCTCTCTCTCTTTTTCTCTCTTTTAAAGAAAGGAACAAGCTAACAAGGGGACAGCTACTTTGTTAGCTCCTTGGCCTCTCTCATGGCTCTGAAGCCCCGGGGTTCCAGCCACACAAGAGAAAAGAATTCAGCATACACGTAAGCGTGAAAGAAATATAACTAGGGAGATGGCAACATGCTGTTTTCAAAGAGTTGGGAGTTCTGTTCAAAGTTTTATTTATCACTATCAGTGTTCACTGGGCTATAAGTGGACACAGAGACAAAAGGTCAGGAGAATAGATAACTCTGGCCATGTACTCCCTTACAGAGGAATGCAGAACTGTTGCACTTCTGTCAGACCTGATTAGCATTACAGCAGGGGCAGAAGCAAACCATTGGGTTTTCATGCTGCAAGAAAACATGAATGCAGAGCAGTCCTCAATTTCTCTTCAACTAATACTGTATTTAGTATTATATTTTGACTAAGAAGCAGGTAAATAGGGAATGACTTTAACTGTTAAAGGGGAAAAGATAGAACAAAATTATGAGCACGTGTGCTGTTCTTCCTAACAAGTACTGCATTAACTTGGGCTAAATCTACAAATTCTACAATTCTTCTCTTGCATTCCAATACACACCCCTGACTCTAGTAACTGTGATGCGATGTATCTTTTGTCTTCCCTCTTACTTGTTCATGGCTTGGCAATACTTATATGCATTCTGTAGTAAGAACCTCAACCTCCACAAACCAAGTCCAAGACTTCTTAGCTTTGTAACCATAGAAATCTATACTGAATTACTGGAGAAAGAGTTCATGAAATTTTATAGTGGAAAGGGGAATAAGGAGGAGCGACCGAACAAGGGGACAACTACTTTGCTAACTGTTTGAGAATAAGGAATCTTGGCGATGGGGAGATTGATGGCTGCCCACTTCCATGCCATCTGGAACCTCTGCGCTTCAGAATAAACAAGTACAATGCACATCATCACCATCTTGCTGTTGTCAGCACTTCCCCACACAGCACCTTTTGACACCATTTCCTCTCCAAAGAGATGATTCCACACACCCCTCACCCCACAAAGCAAATACTGACAGCAAAAAGGCACTTCATTATTGTGCCATTTAAGTAAAGGAGACAAACTTTCTTTAAACAACCTACATTGTGCCAGTCCTTTTTAATAGACAGTAGGGTAATCAAGTTCAGGGCAGCCCTGGACAGCTGCCCCACGACCTATGCCTGCTGACCCTTGCTATTCATCACTTTCCTTTGGAGAAGGATGGCAAGCTCCTGGGGAGTGACTGTCACAATAGTCAGACACAAGCCAACAATAATATGGCTCCAGTAAAACAAAAAGGGAAACCCAGATGGCACTGCAATAAATTTACAAATCTGCATTCATGGCTCTGTTTAACACGCCCAAAAG
This sequence comes from Phrynocephalus versicolor, assembly GCA_023846285.1. Classification (NCBI taxonomy): domain Eukaryota; kingdom Metazoa; phylum Chordata; class Lepidosauria; order Squamata; family Agamidae; genus Phrynocephalus; species Phrynocephalus versicolor. Next base: position 15,664,130 of record JAHTLZ010000379.1, on the reverse strand, counting down.
CCAAAAGGCTCAAAGATCCCTGGAGAGCTTCCCCCTCATTGGTTTCTAAAGGCAGGCGTGTGCAGGCTCTCTCCCTCTCTTGCTCTTTCTCCCTCCCTCTCAGCTACTAAGTCCTAGCTCCTCTGAAATGGAGATGAATCTCTTAAAATAACAAACACCCAACCTAATCAATCTACCATTCAGGTCCAATGCTAAATGATGGCCACTGAAAACTAATTACAGGTTTTGGCAAGAAAGTCGAATTCAGAATGGAAACACAGAGGTTAAAAAGGCAACAAAGCATTTGAGAATCATTTTGAAAAAGGCTGCACACACTCTCTCAGACACCAAACACAATGCAAACTGAGAATCTGATTCAATAATTCACAGGTTTACTTTTAAAATGAATCAGATTAGTCCCATGTGTAACCTGCCAGTCCATCTGTATTCACTGGCCTTAATGGGCACTCTTTTCGCACCAGCTTCAGTTTGAAGTATGAGGGAGATAAATTTAGTTTAATTTTCAAATGATCAAGCTATCCATTTTCCAAATGGACCATCTGGATCAGCCTATTAAAATTAATTTATAACTTAGCAGTGAGAAAATTCGTTGTTAGCTTAAGTAATGTTGCCAAAAACTTTGTCGCTTCATCATGGTTTTCCCAGACTTCATATGTTTGTACATCTCCGCATACCTCCCTCGTTTTATTTTTATTTCAAATTCCCCTCCTTCCCTCCGTAAGAGCTACTAATAAGACCTATTCATACTTCCACAAAGCACGTCTGTTTTTCAACAATTCTCGCCACTATTTATTTTATCAGACACTAATGGAGAGTGGCAAAACTAAAGGCCAAATTGAGAAACCTGTTTATTTGGTACTGAACAGTGATAAAGATTGTACAAAATCCATGCATACGCAATTTAGGAAGGTACTAATTGTAGCCATTCTTGGCTCAGGTACTTGCAGTTAGAAGACACTGCAAAAATTACTACAGCTATACATTTTCCACAAATTGTGTTTCTGCTTTAGAAATACAGTACTGAATTAACATAAGTGTTAGTTGTAAAATACTACTCACCATTTGAACAAGACTTTCAGGATTGTGTGGCTCATCATGAAAATTGACATTGATTAGCAGGAAAATACAGTAAAGGAAGCCCTGTTTGCACAATGCTCAAAGCTCAGTATCCACAACAGTTGCAGAACAACCATTACCAAACCAGTGGCTCGTAATTACCAAACACACTGGACCACAATTCCCACCATCCTCTGTTAGAAAGGTCATGATGCATGCTGGGGGATTAGAACAATATAAATGGAGGGCACAGATTTGGGGAAGACCATTACAGAAATTGTAAGCATATGAAAAAAAATAAGTGGGTGAGGGTCAGAGGAGAAGAAAAAATATATTTTTCAAGACCCACAAAGATGGTCCTGTAATACTAATTTTATATAGAAAATGGTTGCCCTCTCTTTTCTTTTATGTTGATTTGGCTTTTGCTTTACATCTGCCCTCTCTGAAACACAGACATTCCATATACAGCCTATAAAAGAGAAGCATGCTGCTTTCCACTATTCATTCTTCCAAAGTCACTGCTTCTCAAAGAAATAGGCTACAAGTAAAATTAGACCACCTTTACAAAGAGCGCACCCAAGTCACACCTTTTCTTTTCCAGTTTCTCTCTCAGTTCTCACTTGTACAGATTTTACTTTTGTATGAGTACTTAGTGACGTAGTCACTGAAGTGTATGGTACAGCTGTAGTTAATACTGGTTTGCAAATGCAAAGAGTTTAACAGAATTAGATATGAAATTAGCAGCCATTTCTGGATTAACTGAAGAGCTCAAATGCACCACTGAGTTTCCTTCTGTTATGGTTCAAGACTACCTGGGACCAGGAACACAACTACTGTACATTTTTGTTCAGTTTAGGTTTATTGTGATTATGCAAGCAAAGAACAAAGGACTATCAATGCATTAAACTTCTGCTTAGTGGTCAGGCAGACTGTGAAAGATATTTATGTTAGCTAACATAACACACGGAATAAAATGGGGTGGTGATGTTGGCATGAAAAATAACTGCACCATTTATCTGAACATCATTGGAACATAGAGAATCAAAAACAAGACATCTCCCATGCAGCTATGCAGCTATGAGTTTGTGCCAAGTTTGATATTTCCAGTGAGTGCTGAGTAATTTGAAACACTGCATACTTTTCCAGAAGTTTAAACAAGGTGTGTGGTGGGGGAGGGACAGACAGACAGACAACCAAAGTAGTATGATATTTATAGAAGTCAGATATTTGTAGGTTTCAATACAAGTCAGGGAGCACTAGGTCTTTTAGGTTAAGAAGCAGGCCAGATCTTGCGGACTGAATGAAATGCATACCTGCCTGAGTGCATTCTTCTCAGGAATTATCTTCCTTGGGGGCTCATCATTGTTACAATCTTCTCTGTCAGAGGAATTCTATGCAAAGCAAAGGGGGCAAAAGGAAGAAAACATTAATACAGCTTTGACATTGATCAGAGAAAGCAGCAGCAACAAAACACTGGATACTTCAAAAACAGGTTTAAATATGCTTTACTCCTCTAATATCTTTTTAAGATAATAAATAATATTTAAGATAGTATCTTAAATAATTTTTAAGATATTATCCTCTAATATCTTTTTAAGAGCCTCGTGGCGCAGTGGTTAAATGCCTGTACTGCAGGTAAAACTGTGCTCATGACCTGGGTTCAATCCCTGGTAACAGGCTCAAGGTTCACTCAGCCTTCCATCCTTCCGAGGTCGGTAAAATGAGTACCCAGCTTGCTGGGGGGGGG
>JAHTLZ010000379.1:15613281-15661287 GCA_023846285.1 Phrynocephalus versicolor | reverse complement strand
GGGAAGGGGCAGAGAAATATTAAATCAAAAAATGGTGGGCAAGTAGACACATTATATTTATAGGACAACAACAGAGTGTTAGAAATAGCAGCCCACTGAAAATATTTATCTTTTGGGAGTTGATCATTGTTACCGCTCCTTGGCCTTCCTTTGACCGAAATGCATCACCCAAAGCCACAGAATGCTATTGCCTTTATGTTGCCTGTCCCAACATGCTTCAAGTTTACCAATTTCTTCTTGAAACTAAACAGCTAATTTGAAGCATTTGTTTTATTCATTATCTTTATAGGTGGCAAGACTAAGAGGTTGGCTGAACAAAGACCAGACAATGACTGCCAAGTGCATATGGTGGCTCACAGCTTGCTGCCGCCCCATTCTACTGCTCCAACACAGCAGACTATTAAAGAGGAGCGCTGTTCATGCACTTTTGTCAGCAAGTTAAGTTCCGCTTGGCAAAGACTGAAAGACTGGAAAACATTATGCTTCTTAAGAAGCAGCAAAGATGGAGCCAACTACTTAAAAACCAAAAGTCTTGCTTTCAGGTAGACTACAACTTCTAGAACATTTCTGAAACAGAATTTGCAGCATAGCCAATTCCCAGAGAGAGAAAATTATTCTCAATGGTAAGCATCTTTTAATACTCTTAAACAACCAGAAATTATTCACATGCCTAAGTAATACCCCTTAGAAAGATACTTTTCAACAAAATTCAAGAACTGCAACTACAGTGTTCAGTGGCAACGATGAGGTATATACATCGATAAAATTGATATAGCAGATAGAGCTGAAAATCTTTACTGGCCAAACCTTGTCACCCCCCCCCAAATGAAATTGTTCTCCTTTAATTAAAAGTGTTTATTAAAGTAAGAGGAAACAAGCAGGCACATGCAATCTACGACTCATCATTTATACAGCATTTGCAAGAAGGTAAAGGTAAAGGTAAAGGTTCCCTCCGCACATGAGTGCTAGTCGTGTCCAACTCTAGGGGCAGTGCTCTTCTCTGTATTCAAGCCGAAGAGCCAGTGTTTTGTGCAAGTTCATGGCCACGTGGCTGCAGGGAAACACTGCTTTACCTTCCTGCTTTGACGGCGGTACCTATTTATCTACTTGCATTTACATGCTTTCAAACTGCTAGGTTGGCAGGAGCTGGGGTTATCAGCGGGAGCTTGCTCCGCTGCGTGGCACCCAGGATTCGAACTGCTGAGATGCAACTTTGCAGTCAACAGTTTCGGAGCCTTAATCCGCCGAGCAAATTGTTGCAGATTGATTTATCTACTTTGTATGTTTGTGCGTGTGTGCTTTTCTGAAACTGAAAAGTCCACTAACCAGAGTCAGGCGCAAAAAAAATACATTAGTATTCTACTGAGCTTCCATATCCTGTTGGGAATCCTGCAGACCAGTAGCCTACAGAGCAGAAATTCACTCCAGTATATAATGTGAGATTGTGCTACTTCTGCAAACACTGCCATTGTGAGAATAGAATTACAGAATTGTAGAGCTGGAACTATTATTTCCAACCTACTGCCAAAGCCACAAATCCATCAACCTAGACATGCGACCATCTAATTTCTGTTTAATTTTTTTAAGGAAGAGAGGCAAGTTCACCATCTTTCAAGGCAGTCCCTCTCACTGTCAAACAGCATTCTAACTGTTAAGAACTTAACTGTTTTTTCCCCCAGAATCTGAATGCACTGCTTTTGCTTCCGACCTTCTGGAGCTAAAAAAACCCCAAGCTTGCTCCATCTTCCATGTGAAGGCCTTTAAAACATTTAAAAATGGTTATAGCTGTTGTATCAACAATTGGCTGGATAGCTCATGGAGTTAGGAACCTTGCTGTGGAGTCACAGGTAGGGAGTTGAATTCCCCACTATGTTTTCTGGCCAAGGGCTAGACTCAATAATCAATATGGTCCCTTCCAGCGCTGCAGTTCTAACACTGAAGCCTAACTTAGACAAGTGAAGTCATACTGTTCTTGCTCTTGCTAAACAAATGAAAACCAAAAACTCACCAGTCCACTACGAATCATCCAGAAATCTATCAGAAAATCCCATGCACCTTCTATTCTCCTCCTCTGTTCTATAAAACAATAAAGCTTTGAACGGTACCAGTAATTCAATAATCTCCCTCCACATGTAGTATTTGCTCTGGCTGCAAGTGAAAACTGAAGCAAATCGAAGCAAAAAATCTTAAGTTCAACACATATGGTATCAGTACTTGGAAGATCACAAAGATGTCAAGATCACAAAATGATCCAGAAGAGAACAGTGGGATGATGTTCGTAGGATACTGAAGACAAATATCCAAGATTAAGAATGCTTGCATAAACTTTCTGGGATATAAAAGGACCATAAGGAATGTGTCCATGGAAATCTTGTGTTACCTTTCTAGTACACAATACAGAGACTTAGCCATCTTGATGTCTTCAGATATTCTGGTACAACTGTAAGGCTAGAGTTGCACATTAACATCAGGGTACCATACTAGGGAAGACTGCAGTGCCGACTTGAAGACAAGAAATGATCAGAATAATGGGAGTAGCTAAATAAATGAATCAGGTCTAAAATCCTCAATTTTTTCTTAATTGTAGACAATAATTTAATTGCCAGCAGAGAAGAAAATATTGCTTATGCTTTCCAATACTAATATGAGAAGAGCATATTTCTAGACAGTTCTTTATTCATAGCTAATAACTGTCTATTAAAAGATTCTCAGCAAATCCAATTTGTGAGAGTTTTATTCTCTAGTTAACAGAAAATATTTGAATGACATATAATCTCCCAAATCAGAGTCTCTTAAGAAAGTGCCATGTGTCATAAAACTGAACTCCCTTGTAACAGGGTGGATTTGATTGAAATCAATTTGATTTAAATCACTAGTCAGTAAGGCTGGATTTAAATCATGATTTTCTAATCTACATAAAGACTCATTTTTGCTGGAATTGTTTTAATCGTAATATTTACAACCAGATGAAGGTTTCATTATTTTTAGAATAATAACTTTTCAGATTAGTTTTACAGTTATATCAGAAAATTACTGATTTGGTGATTATAATTATGAAATTATTGCATGGCGAACTATCTCCAGTTTATTTTATTTTATTTTAGAGAATATTTTTTACCCCATCTTTCCCCTTGGAAAAGGACCCAAGGTGGCTTACAGTAATGAGGGATAATATACAGTTCAGTACAATTAAGACATGTTCTAGTACTGAGAATAGGGAATTGAGGGACATCTTACACCATTAATAGACAACATTACATTAAAGCTACAAGAGAACGTGAGCAGTTAAAAGGACAGTAAAGTTCCATGTAAAGTTGCAACAGAACACAAGCAGTTAAAAGGAGAATAAAGTTCCAGGTAAAGTTATTAGTAAAAGTTGTATTTTACTAATGTGTGTCATTTGATGTCCAACTGTGGCTTTATTCTATCTTAATTGTTTGTTTATATTTGTAATTGCTATAGTACAATTTGTAGTTTATTGTGTAGTGGTTGTTAACTGCCCAGAGAGTGTGTATCACATTACCACAAGGTAGGGGGAAAATGATTAATAGGTTAATCATTCATTCATATTGGACAACTGTTATGTTGTACTTGATTGGAAGGAGAAAAATAATCATTGCCTTAATAATAACAATTTAGTTTTATTTAACCAAAGCAATAACATATAGCATTATGTATGGTTAATGTATGCATTATGTATGCAACTTCATCACTGCACTTCTCATCACTGATGTTGTTTCATTTGGGCCACAGGCCTTGCATTTCTTTGTCGCAGTTTGTTGGAGTGTTTGCAACACATGCCTGCCTTACCTATAGGTAGATGAACTTCATTAAAATATTCCTAAACTGGGTCTCTTTTATGGTCTGCTGTCATTACAGGTTTTTGTGCTCAAGGGAGAGAGTGAGAATAACATGATAACCCTCAGGCGTGGATACACATAAAGATCTCAAGATGTGGAGTACTATGCTGAAAAGGTTTCACTTTCATTTTACTGCTTGCCCCTCCCTCCTGACACTGTGCTCCTTGTGCAGACCTATTCCATTCCACACAACCTTCTAGTCATTGAACTTCTTGAAACTAGCACTTAGGAGGCAAGGGGGCTGATTCTGTGTATATAGATTTGCAGAGGAACAATAGGAATAAGGTCCCCCCCCCTCAATTTTGATGTTTATTTTATAATATTTTTGCTATGAAGGAGGCATCTTATTGTTGCATATCCAAATGCACAGTTTTGAAAATAGCAAAACCAAGCATATTTGACAATATGTTCTAAAATCGAGATAGAAAAATTACCTCAAATAATCTGAAACCTCTGGGAGAGCTTGACATTGTGAATGGATTAATACAGCCTTATACTACATAATTAAAAACTATTTTCATGATGAATAACCTTTGGACTATAATGTATCTTAACTAGAACATGATCTTTAGAGAGATTTTTTCCTCAAAAAGTATTTAAATCAAAAAATCTGATTTAAATCAAATAAATCAATTTGAATTTAAAAAATCCCAATTTAAATAAAAAAAACAATTTTTATAGAAAAATAATTGATTTTTATCCACCCTGCATTACCATAACTACAGAAGGCTCTAAACTAGGATACTAAGAATTTCTTCCTCAGAAACCTCTCAAACAAATGTTGGGAGAAAGCATTCCATAAGACCATCATCTGACAAGAACCTTTAAGACAACCCCTTATCTCACAGCAGGAATCACAGTCACCATGCCAACTGGGGAGATTCCTTTTGTGCGAAGGGAGGGGAGGATTCTGTTTGCCAACACTAATTATAAAACCATACTGGTGCAACAATTTGTCTAATATCAATGTGTAAGAAAGAGAAAGCGAGACACAGAAAGAAAGAAACCACGGCTAGGCAGAGAACATTTTTTTAATGCTTTCAAATCCTTAATCCTGTTTGGAGCTGTCAGTGGGGGTTAATGGAAGCTTTGGATAGGAGAATTCCAATCTGGTTGGCAGATGGATAGGTTGGTTATAGCTGCATAACTATGTCTTGCCTGCAGGCACAATTCAGAACACTGTTAAAGCAATATAAACTCGCTGTCAAGCTGAACCATTTGGATCAGTAGCAAGGAGAAATAATAATAAAAGGAGTTCATTTCTGGGCCTTGTGCTTTCATGCTAGTATGCAGAAGCTGATTAATTGTCGTAGTGTGCTGGTCGGCTGTACCTCCGATTCCTACTTCTGGAGTAGATTTTGCATGCTAATATAATCATTCTCCCTCTTGAGACATTAGCAAATAATCAAATGAAAAACAGGATCATAATTTACTGAGATTCGGGCAATTCTCTATGCAAATTTGACTTGTTATTGCTGCTGCCTCGTTAATCTGAATGCCTTTGACAAACTCCTTTGATTTATGAACTCATGACAACTCCAATGTGTATATATTTTGCTAGATTGACATTATCATTAAGAGTGGGTGGACTGAGCTCACATGAATGGTTGATTTTATTCGCTGGTGTCGGCTGCTCAACAGCTGAGCATCTCTTTTGCACAAAGCCCCCAAGCACAAGGCTCTTCCCATCTACTCATCCATTCATCATCTCGATGTTAATTGGCCCAGGCTTTAAGCAAATTTTCAACACGATTTAAAGGCATGATGACACTGATTACTGACCCTCTGCCATACGGTGCCTATTGATTAACCTGACAGAGATGATGAGCTTGAGGGAAAGTAGGTGTGTGGAGACCTCAAAAGGACACACACACACACACACACACACACACACACACACACACACAGGCAAGACACTTGTCATTATCCCAGAGGCCAAACTTTGTACAGAATTGGTCTTTAAAAGATGTTGTTGCCTTTAAAAGCCTACATCCAATAAGGAAGATGTATGCTGCTTTGAGGGGGAGAAAAACAGTTACAAATAACTTGTCATATGCAGTCTCTTATTTTGGCAAAGCTCCTGGTAACAAACAAATCTCTTCCCAACAAGTAGGACCCAGTACAAACCACCATGTATGAATGCACATTATTTCAGAGACAAATATTTGTGGATGGGGGCGGAACAAAGTATATGAGTAAGGATTAAATGCATAGAGCCTGATACCAACATACCTGGCCTATAGAACTGAGACATAGCAATAGTTCAGTCAGTTCTCAACTAATCCCATAAACAGCCCAAGGACACTCTAAAGGTCAGACATGACATTCCTGATTTTTTTTGGGGGGGGTGCACGCTAATGTTTGGTTTTCCAATACAGTATTCTAGAAGTTAGATTTCTGTATGTTTCCAGAACAATTTCAACATTCTTTGGCATAGCAAGAAGGGAAAACATAAGGAGACTAGAAAAATTCATTTGAATTATCTTGTGACTCTGCCACACACATTAAAGAGGAGTGGGGAAATGAATGCCAGTCTAATGGTTGCAGAAGAGTAAAACTCCTGTAGTCCCTTTCCAATAACCTTTGTAAGTGATAGATGAGTCTGAGAGCCCTGCTACTGTAAAGGGACCATCAGGATCCCGATTTCATAAATGCAGTTTGGCAGTTTATAAATCTCAGCTATTTCAAATAGATTGAGTCTGAAGACTGTTAAGAGTTTATGTGAAAGAGAATGTAAACATATTATAAAACTTAGAGGAGTTCAACACCTAATTAAATCATTTAGCAGACTTCTTTCATCCTCCCCATGAGGAATTAGAAACTTATGCCCTAAAAAGCCACCTTTGCAAAACTAGGGATTTAGAAAGTAGAATGGGGAGGCAAGGCCAAACCAAACCAAACCCAAACTGATAAAGACTATTATGAGTTGCCTTATGCCCTGGTAACTATCCCAAATGAAAGGGACATTATGATATGGATCACAGTAATTGTTTTTAAATTTCTGCTTAAGAGATTTAGCTACACTGCTCAAATACACTGCAACTGCCCTGCAGTGGGCTGCATTTCCTAGCTCTTTGTGACTTCAGGTAAGTAAAGGCATGATTGTATTTAGGACAACTTGGACCCAGTTTAAGCTGTCACTGAGAAGAGACTGGAAAAGTTAACAATATTCATTGCTCTTCCTACACATCCGATACCCTGTCTCAGGACATGGGTTTATTGCCTAAAGAAACAGTGTAAACAACTCACTTAGTCCAATATTCAACTTTTAAGGCACGTTTCTGCAAACCAAATCAGCAATTCATGTTGGGAAGAGATGAAGACAGGGCCAGTTTTGTCATCCATCCTCTTTGTACTGCCCTAAATCATGTATTCTCTTATGTAGTCAATACAATTTGTTTCTTGCTTTGTAGCATTTCCAGAAATACCACATTAGCATGTTTTACTGTAAAAGAAATATATCACACACCCCCAAAAAAAAATTCACAAAGCAAGTCATTTCCTGTTTATTCTCAGTTACATTTCTTGAAACTATGACTGTTAAAATACTTTAGGCTTCAGTCTTCTACAGCTGCATATGTAAAAGACACCCTATGTCCAAAAAGAGTATTTCCAAAAAAATCTAAGACATGCCCAAAAGATCTGGCCAAGAGGCCCTGCTGAAAGTGCCATCCCTTAAAGAGGTGAGGGGGATAGCATGTTGAAACAAGGCCTTCTCAGTCCTTGCCCCTCAACTTTGGCATGCCCTCCCAAAAGAGACCCGTTTGGCACTGAAGCGTTTGGCTTTTCGGCGGCAGGCAAAGACATTCCTGTACAGCAAGCATTTTAATTAGGTAGCAATCTTTTTAGCTGGGATCATGACTCATGAGCTGCAGGATTTTATGATTTGTATATTGTTTTAAACTGCTTTTTATATTAATGGTTTTAATATGTTGTATAGTTTTTAATACACTGTTGTATTCTGCCCAGAGACCATTTGGTAGTGGAGTGGCTTAAAAATTCTGTTAAATAAATAAATAAATAAATAAATTCTAGATAGAATTATTTGTAAGAAGATAGGATTACTAAATACAGTATACTTTAAGAGCAAGTCTTAGATTGTTTTATGTTCCAGGAATTCAGACTGAATGTTAAATAGTACATTTTACAAACACTGTACTTAAGTTTTTCTATCCTCATAATTTGGCTGGTCACTGATCTTTTTAGTTTATTTGTATAACATCTTATTTACACACATACACAGCCAAGATCCTTTGAATATAATTTTCCACATATTAAGCAAAGAACATTTGCTTCTCATAATCAGGACATCTGGTTATTTTGTAACTGAGACATCTGCATTAAGTAGAGCTGTTTCTTAATTTTTCTTAACAAGAGGTTACATTAGACTGAGCTACAAAAACCTTAAGGACTGCAAGGAATCATTTGTGGTGAAATGAAAATGAACCAACCATTTTCAAATACCTTTGTTCACTTTCTAGGCTCAAGATTTTGTTGGCTGAATATTTCCAAACACTTTTGCATAGAATCATATAATAAGCCCGAACAAAAGAATACCCTGATAAATTGGATTTATGACTATGATTATTCAGTTCCTTTCAATCAGCTATACAGTATTACACACATAAAAATAGAAGTGCCATGTGATGCATCTAAATCTAAACTATTTTCTTGCCTACTGTGCTGTTCTTTCAAGTTCACCTTTAGACCTATTGCAGCTGAATCCAATTTTAAATACAGTAATGTGATAGAAATGTATAATGAAAAATTTGTGTCTTAACTTGGAACAACCATATACAGTATTAAACAAAATAGGAGGGAGAGAGTACGCTTGGAACTGCAAGGATTCCCCATGTTTGCTATGCTTCCATTCCTTTGTTTGACCACTTAACACATTTAGAGTGTTGCAGAGCAGAACACAGAAGCACTACATTAAGAATTAGTCACTCTCATTCTATTCTCCAGCATTCCTTCACCATTTTTCTAAGTACTGGTGAAATTTAAACTGAAGGAAAGTCCAACACAGTACCAGGCTATGACCCCACAATAACATGTTAAAGTGGCAGCAAAACCACATTCTGTATCATTGCTGTATATTTTATTCTACTATCATTAACAGAACATAATGTCAAACCCAATGTCCTTAAAACTAACTGGACTCTCCTCCAATTTTCCCCACTAAAACACGGTATCGTTCGTTTGGCAACTCTCAAAATCTTTAGGTTTCCTAAGCTGGACCACATTCCCCAAGCAAATTTAATTATGCCTTATGTTCCGATGTCACACCTACCCCTCACCACAAAAAACCCGCAGGAAATAATCGTTTTTGTTTTTAAAAACAGAAAACAGCTTTATCCTGGGATGGCAATGTCAGTGAGAATGAGAGTTCAGATGCAAAGCTTGGTAGCAGGTCAGGAGCTAAACTGGAAGAAGAGGATATAAATGAAATGAAATAAATAAATGAGAAAAACTGAGTGCTGAAAGTGCACGAACTTTCCCAATGGAACTGCAAATGTCCTGTTGTAGCTTGTTTCTATTTCAACGTCTTTCCTTTCACTGTACCTTCAAAGCTCAACCTTTAGGGTCAGCTCTGTCTTTTGGCTTCCTGCTAGAAATAATTAGCCTCAAATGACACAGCTCTTCAGATCACTGTGCCCCAAATTCCTTTTGTGTGGGCAGTCAGCATCAGAGCATAAACACCCACTTCAAGATTTTCAGCAATTGCTTCCATTCCTTCCATTTTACAGCTTGTGATAGCCTATGGTATCCAATTGTCTCTCCATATTCTCATTTAATCCCATTATCCCAGTGATCCCCACCTACATGTTTCTTCACCAAACTTACGGAAGAGGTCACTGTCCAATAAAGTCTAACAATGAATATTTCTTTGTGGCTTAGAAATCAGGTATCAATGTTCTAGATGCTTCAGATGTAGAGGTCTAGAAATCAGTTTTGCTATGGGTCTCTTTTGTCCTGAGAAAGCCTTTGGGAGCCTTGGGACAAGGTCTGGAACAGTCTTTATTGTAAAAAAAATGCTGCCAGATGGTCTTCAGCAATTTTGATCCTACTTTTGTGATCTAGTGAGTTAAAAGAAAACTATTAAAGCTCCCCACACTACCCTGAAGCTCTCAAAGGTTTCTGTGGGGTAAAGGGGAGCCCTGGGGAGCCCCATAACCTGTGGGGTAGGCAGAAAGCCTTCAATGTGTTTAAATTAATTATTTCTGGTGCTGGATCCAGTTTATAGCTGTATAACTTTATGCAGTAGGTCTTTGACTGCTATCAGAAAAAGAAACACTAATCCATCTTCTCAATTATATATTGATCCAGAGAGGCTAGTGGGCCAGATTAAGGAGACAGCTGGCCTTCAAGGTCAGTTGCCAAGACAGTAGACTGTAGCTAATATGTTGTACTAGCAGGATGTGGCAAAGAATACTAGGGGAAAGATACAAAATTAAAAGTTCATACTTATACTCAAAGAGATATACAATAGTTCTTCTATCTTGCTCCTATGTAGCAGGCTAATGGCACTGAAAAAAAAACAAGTTACAAAGATCGAATTAGAGGCAAGGACTGACCCATCTCTGATGTCTTTCTGGAAATAGGCAAAGACTTTTCTCTTCAGGAAAGCTTTCCCTGAATGATGGACTACCTATTATGTGTCCTTTATATGAATCTATATGATCACATAGACTTTTTGCTTATAACCACTTATAACGTTGTGTAATTGCATTAACACTATTTTTTCAATGTTACTTTCCATCACTCATAACTTTTACATGGAATTTTACTCTCTTTTTAACTGCTCACGTTCTCTTGTAGCTTTAATGTAATGTTGTCTTTTAATGCTGTAAGATGTCCCTCAATTCCCTGTTCTCAATACTTGAACATGTCTTAATTGTACTGGGCTGTATATTATCCCTCATTACTGTAAGCCACCTTGGGTTCTTTTCCAAGGAGAAAGGTGGGGTAAAAATACTCTAAAATAAATAATAAATAATAATAAATAAATAAAACTTACATACTTCACCTAGAATAGAAGAAGATTCTATATGCTGTCAACCTGATTTCTAAAATAACCCAATATTACTTTTGGGTTGTCATTGTTATCACTGTTATACCCATGTTAAGCTTCTATTATCACTGTGGTATAAACTGACTACAGTACAATCTTGAAGTCAGTTTTTAAAACTCTGCTATTCGAATACAGTCTGTTGATTTAGCAAGAACTTCATAGGCAACATACCGGTACATTTCCTTATTGACTTGGAAAAGGCATGCTAGTATCAAGCAATATCACCAAGGAAGAAAAGGAATCCAGCTACATATCAGCTCCTATTTCCATGCCTGAAAATCAGGCAGAGTCTTCATTTCTAAAAGGAAGTCTGTAGCTCTAAAGCATGGTATAATGGAAGCCACTATTCACACTCTCTTGCTTGTATATGAATGGCCTATTAAACCTACAACATATCTGTTTTAGTTAACTTCAGGGTGGGGAGGGGACCAGGAGAGAAACTAAATGTACTTAAATGCTGGGGGGGGGGCTCCCCCTTGGGCTGAATGCCTTTCATCCAGCAAGACATTCAAAGCAGTGACCCAGCAAATGGATTGAAAAAGCAATCTTCCGTCTGAGTGCCACATTATCCGTCCTATTCAGTATGCTCTGTGAGATATCTCAATCAGTGGTGTGTCTGTGTAAGCGACACCGAAGCCCATTGCTGGGTTAATTAAACATTTGACTTTAACACCCTCCCATCATTAAGCAAATAAAAACAGATAATTCAAGCCACATTTCATATACAAGGTACACAGCACATGTCAAAATTTTAGCAAGTTCTAGGCCCCATGGGGAGTTCCACTGGGGAGATAATCAGTTTAACTCCTAGCTGGTTTATCAATTATTCTATTGATTAGAGTCAGCTGATTATGCAAGACTCTGGTTTGCCACATGGGATAAATATTAGAATAAGGCAAACTCAGGAGGCCCCAAAGAGTGTTGGAAAATTAAGAGGCCTATATCAGCTCAGTACAACTCACTTGAGATACACAGATGGGAAAATTGATTTCTTTTTTGTGCTTGTGGACTTGCATGTTTTAGGATAACAGAAGCTGCTGATCAAAACAGGACAGTATGCTTAGCTCATGTGAACGTGTATGCATCTACAAGGCATGACATTTAAGTATGTTTTCCCACATTGCTTGATTTATAGATTCTGGTTTGACACTACAATGAGAGCACAGTATGTTGTGTACTGGAATCCAATTACTGGTACTTAATTAATTTATAGCACTTGCGTATTAACTAACCAAAATTGGTGCAAAGGACAATTATGGCACCAAGCTTCTCTTAAGTCAAAAACAACATGCTGCATAATTTGAGAAAAACACCTTAAAATTGATCTGGTTTTTTGTAAAGATGCATAATTCATTATCAGAAGTGTTATTCATTCATTCATTTAAATATTTTTACTACACCGTTCTGCTAAAAAAATGCACAAGACAGCTCACATAATTAAAAACAAAATAATAACAGTTAAAATAAATTATTCAAGCAGTAAAATATTACAAATGTTGGGTAAAAACACCACTGAAGCAGGTTTAAAAGCAACAAAAATGCAAACCATCCCATTTAAAAATTCTTCTAAGACCTCCAGTCACTAAGGAAAAGTCTGTCTGAAAAGAAAGGACTTTACTTCAGGGCCATGAGAGAAAGTACCAGAGTCTGGGAGCAGCAACAGAGAAGGCCCTCTCATCAGCAAATGCAGCAGTGAGAGAAAAACTTCCCTTGATGATGTTGAGTCCTTGAAATAGTTTGGAACCATGTCATTTAGAGCTTTATAGGTTAAAACTATGACTTTGAATTGGGCCCAGAAATGGATCATTGCCCAGAAGAGTTGCTATAACAGTGTGACCAGCCCCAGTTGACAATTTGGCTGCAGTGTTTTGGACCCTCTGCAGTTTCCAAACACTTTTCAAAGGCAGGCCCACATAGAGTGCATTGCAGTAATCCAGCCAGTATGTACCTAAGGCACGTGTCACCATGACCAGATCAGACCTCTCCAAGAACAGGTGCAGCTGGTGCACTGGTTTTAATTTAAAGCCCCTTCTGGCTACCACTGGGCATCCAAGCTAAGAGACAAATCGAGAAACACATCTAAACTGTGCATCTGTTTTCAGAGGGAGTGTAAACTCATCCAGCACAGGTTAAATCCCTATTCCTTGATCTGCTTTTTTACTAACCAGGAGCACATTGTCTTGTCTGGATTAAGTTTATTTGCCTTTATCCAGTCCATTACTGACAACATACACTGATATAGAACTGAAACAGATTTCTTGGATTTTGATCAAAAGAAAAGATAAAGTTGGGTGTCATCCACATACTGGGCTATAGGTGATACTGTACTTTTACAGGCCACTAATAAAATTACAAAATATCATTGCTAGCTTTCAAGGCCAATGCCCTCTTTTTGAAAGCATGTACCAAAAGAAGGTATTGAAAAAGAGGGTATTGCCCTCAAAAGCTGGCTATTTTATTAGTGGCCGGTAAAGGTATCATCTATAGCCTAGTATTGCATTTGTATTTTGTAATGGCCACACAGCTCCCCCTCTCCCTTTTTTAACTTTAATACAACTACTAAGATACCAAGAAAGAGCCGCCAGCGCCACCCCATACCAAGAAGGCACATGGACTCTCAACAGCAGGAGGACAAGACTGCAACCACTAGATGCAGCTTAAACAACAGCCCTACTGCTTCCTGCCTCATCTAAGAAGACTGTCTGGGAAATATCATCTTACCAAGAACTTTACATCTAAGAATGATCTCCTGGCAAACCACATCTTTTGCCGTGTTTGGACTTTTGGTACATGCTCTGAAAAAGAGAGTACTGCTCTCAAAAGCTTGCAATAATTATTTTGTTATTTTATTAGTGGCCTATAAAGGTATCACCTATAGCAGTGGTGGCGAATCTTTAGCACTCCAGATGTTTTGGACCACAACTCCCACAGCCCTTTGTCATTGGCAACCTAGTCTCAGAATTCTGGGAGTTGTGGTCCAAAACATCTGGAGTGCTGAAGGTTTGCCACCTCTGACTTATAGCCTAGTCTTGCATTTGTATTTTGCAATGGCCACACAGCTCCCCTCCCCCCTTTTTAATCCACATACTGGTGTCACAGAACCGTAAAGTTCCAGACTACTTTTTCCAGAAGTTGCATGAAGATGTTAAATAGCATAGGGGACAAAACAGAACCCTGAGGGACACAACAGGCCTACAGTCAGGATGTCAAACAGGAGTTCCCTCCTGCAGAAAAACCGGAGCCACCATAAAGCAGTGCCTCCAAGTCTCATCCAAGAGAGATGATCCAGAAGGATGCTGATGGTACTGAAAGCTTCAGAGAAGACTGGCAGGTATGGGCACAGTTAAGTAAAAATAGCAGCAGAGCCACAGTCACATTGGCACAGAAGTGCTGAATAGCTCAGTGGTTTAAGGCATCCGGCTGTGGCACTGGGAGTTCAATTCCACACTGTTCCTCTTGGACAGGGGCTGGACTCAATGATCCACAGTGTCCCTTCCAGCTCTGTAGTTCTAAGATTATCACTGCATTATTAAATGAGATAAAGGTACAAAACTTTAGGAAAAGAGGTGAGCTCTTCTATTTTTTTCTTAGTCCTGTATGGGGAAGAAATGAAAACATGAACATCCCAGTACTGTATTACCTATCATCAGAATGTGTGCATCTTCAATGAGTTCATTTCCCCCTCTCACTGCTTAACAAATTTCATTGGTTGTGTCCAATAGCTACTGTGCAAAAGTAATTAATTTTTTATTCTATTCTAACCTAGTCAAGCCTCCTTAAAAGATACTCTAAGGATCTAGTAAAACTCCAGAACAGAATGGAATATAAGGCTGAAGGCTCAAGTATAAGTGTACTCCAAGAGGCGATCCAGCAAAAATTCTGCACCCCAAGAAAAGCAAAACCACCAATGGCTGTAATCTACCATTTCCTATAGTAGATTTGTCCATGGTTGCTAAAATTTGCCTGCATTTGACATGACTCTTAGTGTGTGACTATGTATTATTTTTTTTAAATTGGACGCTAATATACTAATAACAGTGTTACAATATCTGCCTAAATATTCAGATAATATGGTCTATTAATCATTTTCTGCCTCTATGAAACTGAATTTAATCAATTTCAGAAAGATGGTGTTGAGGTGTACATTTTATTTCTAGAAACAAGACACACAATCCTTGTTTTGTTCTATCTCAGACAGTTGTAACTCTATGCTGATGGTTTAATTTTGAGCTTCATATTTCTACTACTGTACTTTGTAAATAGAAAGAATTTGTAACTGTATTTAAGATGACTTTGGAGTGTAAGAATTGGTGACTCTCATCCTAGGTATATATGTAATTGCTGCTTAAGTATCAAAAAAGGGTAAAAGAATGGTATAATATGAAATATTTATTTCACCTTATTAACATAACACTTACGGCCATATGCTTGGCCCTGTCCTCTCCTATGTCTATGGATTTAAAATTTCCAGAATATTTGCATCAGAAATATGGGCTGACTCTTGCCACTTGTAAGAGAACATCAAGCAGATCCCTCAGCCTTACCATAGCCAACTTAATTGAGTCAGAGTCAATCTTTTCAAGTAGGCTTCCTTTTCTTTGCATTTGAATTCCAAATCTCAAAATTTTAATCTCAAAATGTTATACATCATAAATAGGAATCACCTTCCACAGAGATGCTTCAGCTGAGCATCTTTAACTGTCATGGGCAGAAATAAAATTGGAAAATTCTGGAAAGGTCACAGCAGAAATAACAAAGAATGGTGCAGCATCTTAAAGATCTACACATTTAATGCAACATAACCTTATACAGCTGTCCCCTGCCATTTTGCACTTCATATACTGTGGTCCCAGTATATTGTGGGACCGCAGTATATGAAGGCAAGGGCTCCTGGGCAAGCTATGTAGGCCTGTTTGGGGCCTCCTGCACTTACCCCAGGCCTGGCGCTACCCCAAGTGGGCATCTAATGGGCTTCCCGGGCCTGCCAAAGGCCCTAGAAGCAGTTTCTGGCAAACCTGAAGTAGCTTCCGAAAAACCGAAGTGTCTTCCAGATCACCCGAAACCACTTCTAGGGCCTCCGACGGGTCCAGGAAGCCTGTCGGAGGTCCGTTCAGGGCAGTGCCAGGCCTAAGGTAGGAGACTCCAGAGAGCCCCCCCCCATCTAACCTGACCCAGCACCTGAATGTCGTGGATTTTTCTTTATTGTGGGTCAGTTTGGGTTGGGTTACCGTGTAGCAGTAGTTCTCAACCCTCCTAATACCGCAACCCTTTGATACTGTTCCTCATGTTGTGGTGATCCCTTGCCTTGCTTGGGAGAGGCCACAAGCCCCCTTTGGCAGGCCACTGCAGCAGGTGCCATAGAGAACTTTCCTCTACAGGCACCCTCAGCCAATCGCAACCACCCATGCCATTGACTGACATCCCCTCCAACCTATCAAGCTATAACTCACTCTCCCCCCACCCTTCCTCCTCCAGACCCAAGCCACTTGTGCCATTTTCTTCACTGGCTCATGGTGACCACCACCCCTCTCTTTTTTGCCTTTTTATGGTCCTCTGAAATGGATTAATTGGTCTTCCATTAATTTCAATGGGAAACCACATTTTGGATAACAAATTTTTCAGATAGTGAATTGCCTCTGAGAACAAATTAAATTTGTCCTCAGAGGTACCACTGTATTTACATTTGCAAGCTCCACTGGGATCACATGTAAATTCAGTGTCAGTTCAAGCTTTCCCTCTTCAGATTTTCCATTTCCTGTAAAAGCAGTTAAAAGAACATGTAACATTAACATGCTGTATTCTACCCTCACCACTAGAAATACTAGGGTGCTATTTGTAATGGTATTCTTTTAAGAGGTTTGTTCTCTGCAGCTGTTTTCTGCTTGCAGTGTATTTTGTGTAATCAGCACATCATCATAAATACATTGGCTGTTCCCCTGAGGGAAGCTGTCAGTGTTTAATTTACAGAACAACCTGGCCAATGTGAATTCTAACACTACAGCACTAAGGCAAAGCATTGCCAGACTCAGGGGGAAAAATAGGCTTCTATGAATTTTTATATCAAGAGCTGGTCCCAGGACACTTTGGGTTCAGAAATAGATTATTTTAAAAAGCTTTCTTCACAGTGAATGAAATAGACTTTACCAATTACAACTTAAAACCTCCCCTACAGGCATTAAGGAAACTTGGACTTGCTACAAAAAAAACATAATCTGATTTCCATAAAATTCAACCAGCAGGTTGAATGTTCCTTCAGGAGACAGTCAGGCTCTTTGGGAAAAATGAAGTTTTACCGATCCATTGTTCTCCTGAATGGTAAAATAGAACAATCCTGCAAGGTTACATGCTTCACCTGTAGGTTCCACAGAACTAAAAATTGCCTTATTGAAGGGTTGAACTAAAAATAAGTCCCACCAGCTTCTATTTAAATAGTTGCTTCTTGCTGTCATTTTGGTATAGCATGACTCCAATTTCAGATTACTGAAATGTGTTTTAGCCCACTTACAAGTGTTCAAAGAATTCCCTTCTATCAAGTTCTATGCAAATCACATTCAGGAATACTATGGTTATTGGTATAAAAATTACATAAATATTATATGCAGTTATGCCAACATTTCAAATTTGAACATTAAAATAGCAAAATATCTAAATTAATTTTGAGAACACCACATAATCTGTGCTTCTTTTTCCAGACCTAAACAACAGACACCTATAAATTACTGATACATCTGTTTATGAACCTGACATATTTAAGCCCTCCTGAAAAATAACTGCTTCCCCTCCTTGAGAGGTTTCTGAATATTTGTAAACAAAGGTCTGACCACACATTAATAGCACCATCTTACAGATATTTGTTAATGGTTGGGCATCTTCATCAGCTGGACTGATTTCCATGATATTATACCCAAATCCATATGCACAATTGATTATCACTCTATTGGTAAATCAGAAATTGTATTACAGTAATACCTTGGTTTATGGGCATAATCCATTCTGGAAACATGCTTGTAAACCAAAACACTCTTATATAAAAGCAAATTTCCCCATAAGAAATCATGGAAACTCAGATGATTTGTTTTTGGGATCCCATAGACCATATACTGTACACACAAAATGCCAAAACTCACAAAAGAAGTTGGCCAGAAGCCCAAGTCCACACCATGGTTTACATACCTGGCTGTGGAATCTGATCTTGCTTGGGACGAACAACTGGATTTGACTCTATGTTTTTAATGTGACAATAATAAAATGTAATTTGTAGCCCTATACACACTGCCCCATGACTAGAAATGGTTTGAAAAAATAAGAATGTTGAAAACAAATTTAATAAAAATATACATAAAAATAAAAACAAAACCTTAACCTGCAAGTTCCTGGCTGGTGCAAGGAAATCTATTCCCCTCTCCTCCCTCTGCTTTGGAGGCTGCCTGAGTTAGAACGTTCTAGACAATCACCCACAATCCAGCAGGGGGAGGGAGGGAGAGCCACCACTGGCTGACTTGTGATCATGTGACCTGCTCTTGTGTTTGTATATCAAGACATTTCATGTTGATCAAGGCAAAATTTAGAATAAATGTTTGCAAAATGCTCTTAAAACAAGTTACTCTTAAATCAATGTGTTACTGTATTTCATATTGCAAGTAGGCACTATATGAATGCATAATGTTCCACACACAAAAAAATTACCACACAAAGCAAGCCAGAAGTCAGGAAGAAGGGTTCCTCCCTCCCTTACATGCCTTTCTCTTTCCATGTAAAGAGATTAGATTGTGAACCGTGATTAGGCAGTTTAAAGCAAGAGTGAACAGAATATATCTTTGGATGTTCTGCAGTAGATGAGTCAAGGTCCCTGCCTCTCAACTATTTCACAACAGCAAGAACAAAGAGCCTTGTGGCGCAGTGGTTAAATGCCTGTACTGCAGGTAAAACTGTGCTCACGACCTGGGATTCAATCCCAGGTAGCCGGCTTATGGTTGATTCAGCCTTCCATCCTTCCGAGGTCGGTAAAATGAGTACCCAGCTTGCTGGGGGAGCAATGTGTAGCCTGCATAGTGTAATTAAAACTGTAAACCGCCCAGAGACTACTTGAAATGGTATGGGGCGTATATAAGCAGACCACTTTTGCTTGCTTAAAATGTCTTTCCCACTCAAACTGGGTTGCTGACATGGACAGAACATAGACTAACCTGCTTTATATAAAAACACTGAAAGTTCAGTTTGGCTTGGGTAATGAAAAGAAATTCCTAGGCCAGGATACAATGTGGTTGGCTGTACTGATGGAGTGAGTTACTTCTGCCAACTGAACTAGGAAATGGTGATCCCCTCCACCCAACACTTCCTTGTGCATCTTGAAAACCTGCCTTAATGCTGTTGGAAGTCCTTCCTAGTCAGGTTTTCGGCAACATGCAGAACTACATTGCAATGAACATTCAAGATATTCATTGCAATCCCCACTTGCAATTTAAAGTCTTATAGCCCAGACATCACTCTGCTAGGCAAGAATCAGAGCCAAAGGCACATTTTATCAGAACCCTGGATCTGAGAAATAGCATTTAAAAATTAAGAGTTTCCCATTTATCACAGCAATTGCTAGAAGTACAGTAAATATATAAATATACTTAGCTATTTTTGTATTAAACATAAGAACTTTGACAGTGATGTTGAAAGGTTGAGGGAAATACTCTATGTGAAGTCATTCATTGACAACTATATTTGTATGAAGTCTATTAATTTTTCTGAACTTGTCTAAAATGAGTTGGGATGCTATTTCTATATGTACCTGTAAATGCTTGTTAAGGTTGAAAACATTGCATGTAGGTTGCTATTTCTATATGTCCATGTAAATTATGTCTGTTAAGGTTGAAAACATTGCACACAATCAATGCTGACGTAAAAGGCGAGATGACAAATGTTTAACAAAACTGAATTTCCTCCCATATTCAGAAAATTATTGCTTGAACTAGCTACTTCTTTATAAAGAAAAGCTATTGTTAAGATATTTTATACTGGGCACAAGTAAAGTGGAGAGGGGCATGCTCTTCTCCCTCTAACAAAATACCAGAACTAGGGGACATCCACTCAAATTGAGGGTTGGGAGAGTGAGAACAGACAAAAGAAAATACTTCTTTACACAGCACGTTGTTAGTGTGTGGAACTCCCTGAAACAGGGTTTAGTGATGGAATCTGGCTAGGATGCCTTCAAAAGGGAACTGGACAGATTCCTGGAGGAAAGATCCATCACAGGTTACAAACCATAACGGGGATGTGTTATCAGGCTTAAAAATAGGGTTATTTATTCATTTATTTTGAATATTTTAACCCCACCTTTCTCCTTGCAAAAGGACCCAAGGTGGCTTACAATAATGAGGGACAGTATACAGCCCAGAACATTTAAGACATACTCAAGTTAGGAACAGGGAATTAGAAGAGGCATCTTATAACATTTACTGGTCAGAGAGAGGAAGGGTCACATATTCTGTGTTAAACTGGAGTTTTTCACACAACATATGCCAAATCTACTACTTACTATTAAATGTAAAAGATCTTAGTGAACCAATAAATGAAAAATACAAGTGAGAGTAAGTTACTTTTCTATCTCAAAAAAGCATAGGAGTTTTATTAAGGTCTTATGAAGAGTTTAACATCAATGACTGGGCTTTAGTCACTATTGCTTGCTCACTACTGAAGTGTATTATATAGCCAAAACATTGAAATTAGAATTATTAACCTTAATTTTGTTTAAACTATAGGAAAATAGTATTCGGCAGTGATACAGTACCACAAACAGCCAGGAGGTAGCAGCATAGTACACATGATCTCTCCCTTCCTTTTGCAATACAGCTATGGTTTTGCTAATTTCAATGCACGCGCGCACACACATGTTCTAATTCAATTAGTGCAGTCTGCAACTCTAGAAAAACAGTAATTCAATTAGTGCATTGTGGGGCTCTACAATACCTCTAAGCAGATGTTCACAACACTCAGGAAGTTGGAGCTAGCTTTAAGAGTACCTTTACCCATCCAGCCGGTGCTATATGTGTCATTTGTCATAATAGACAGGGATACTTCTCTGATTTCTAACAAAGGAAAGAGGAACGTCTACGCTTGACAAGTATATGAGGTCCTCCTTTACAACAAAAACAGCAAGGCTGATGTCATCATCAGTCAGGGCAACTTTTTGAAAATTCAGTCCCCCCATCACAAAGCCCCTAAAGAGCCTTTTCACCATCAGGACTACGTGGGAGCTGAGGAACAGTAGGGGAGGAAGTCTGTAATCAAGAAATATCACCATAGCTCAGATGACTTAATCAGAAGTGGAAATTTTCAGTAACTAAAGAGTTTCTTCCCATCCTTAACCCTCACAGATTCCTCTTAATAAAAAGGTTTGTTTGAGACCTACCTGGGTTTGTTTGTTCAATTTATATATCATCCATCTGACGGGAAACCACTTTGTGATAGGAGGGGAAAATGTTTAGTTTCCAAAAAGCTGCCCCTGCTGAGGACACCATGTCTTATGCCGCAGCACTTACAGGAATAGAATTTCAGCCAGTGTGTCTCTCATCACACCTGAGGTATGTTAACAGACACTATAAATATTCTACAGCTCTCCTATAAAAGTAAAAACGAACAAGGAAAAAAGAAAAAGGTGGCTCCAATTTTTGTCATATGAGTGCTATATAATAGTTTGCTTTCAATGTCCCTTTCCCATGTTTCATATCTGCCTTGCACATTTTGAAAACAGTAAAAATGCTGGGTATAAACCTCCCCTTTTTATTATTCTTTAAATAGCACAGCATACACATCTCCACTACACATTTCCTCAGGCAGTAAACTCACTCATTTTCCTCTATAATCTGTTGTAAAGCTAATCTTTATCTACCACAGATGTGTGTGGGTGGGAATATCAAATAGTTGATTTTGTTTTTACCCTTCACAATTGCTATTTTTCGGTTCTTCAACCGGAGAGCTCTTTTTAGAAAGTTCTAAGGCAGAAGGAAACAGAGAATCTCACAGCTTGGACATAGTATCTTCCAAATGAGGACTATTGCTTAAAACTGAATGTCACACATCATGGCACTTCAATATTTCATAGGCAATACAAAGAATGAGCACCAATGCTGAAACCTTAAATCTTGGTAAATCCCCTGTGTCAGCCTCTCCCTCTCATTGAAATGCCAGAGGGAGCAGCAATCAGAAAGGAGATGTTCAATGTGATAGAGGTCAGGACACCAGCAGATCAACGTATCAGAAACACGACCTTGTTTATTTTCTTCCTCCCGTATTATTGTTTACAGGGTGCTTTGTTCATGTACCTTGTGGTTCTTAGCTAAAAGATGAAATTACAGCCCAGAATGGTGCGCTCAGGCACATATCCAATTTGTGTTTCCATCTCAGAAAACAAAAAGCTTTGGAGGCCCTCAGGCTGCCATTCAAACTTGGAGAGGCTGACATTTTTAACAGCATGAACCAGAGACTGGCAGAGGGAATGATCGAATGCATTTCTAACTTGTCAATCAAAGATCTCACCTCTGCTGTCTTGTAAACAGTTGGAAGCCACCTAAGTACATTCATAAACGGAGGACAAGCCAGCCCTAAGCTAGAGAGGCTGAAGCCATGCATTTTGGCTGCCATACCCCTATGTTCAGATTTGGCTTTATAATCCCGCAGTAAATACCCTGCAGGTACTTTACCAGAACCACCAAAGTAGAGCCAGGACAAACAACATTGCAAGGATTTCCAGTAAAAGACAGCCATCTTTTCTATGGTGTGGATGGATCTTCTGACCATAGAGTGTATCTTGCTACAAAACAAAACAAAATAAAATTTTGTTTTTCTAGATCAGCTCACTTGTTCACAAGGTTTCCAGATAAACACTGTGTGCTACTCTAAAAATGTCACTTTCTTTATGTGGACAGTGATGTAAATAACCTGACAAGTCAGCATGTTTTTGGAATCTAGTCCTAGATTCTTCATCACTTGATTTTTAAAGAGCCTCATCATGCAGTGGTTAAAATGCTGTACTGCAGCTGTAACTGTGCTCATAACCTGGGGTTCAATTCCAGGTAGCAGGCTCAAGGTCTACTCAGCCTTCCAGCCTTCCAAGGTCAGTCAAATGAGTACCCAACTCGCTTGAGGTGGGGAGAGGGGATGTGTAGCCTGCATAATTACATGTAAACCACCAGGATAATGCTTTAAGTACTGTGAGGCATTATATAAGCAGCACACTTTGCTTCATAGATAGTGGTATTATGTTCGCATCCTATTTATGTTTTTCAATTTACCAGAGAAAATACATAATTGAGGATGTAATCCTTAGCAGCCAAAATGGCAAGGATGGCTAAATTGACACTAATTAATATTAATTGTATTTGTTTTTCCTTTCCTGTTTATTCTTTTTTCATTTTATGAATTTTGGAACCCTATCTGTGACCTGTCATACTGAATGTATTGTTTTAAGGACCTTGGGGATTTCTAAATATTAATCTATAAACCGCTCAGAGTACTGCTTGCTCTAAAGAAGTGATTATAATGCCTCACGATAATCCCATGAGATACTGAGGGGAGATACTAGAACTCAAGGCCTCAGCTCCCCATGGCCTGCCACAGATAAAGCAGCATAAGGAGGTCTATAAACTTCACTTCCCTGATAATAAGAAAAGTTCTGCCATGACGACTGCCGCTAAGAACAAAAGATTTCTGAACACAGAGATTCTGCTCCGGAAGACTTTCAGCAACTGACTGGCTACCAAGGAAGGCTCTTTAATGGAAGATGCTGTACTTCCTTACCTTCTTCTAATGTGCTTTTAAAAAGTTTTAAATATTTTTATTCAGTGGTTGTTTTAATATGAGAATATGTTTAATTGCTTTTTAATACTGTGATTGACTTTTTAGCTGTTGTTTATTTTCAAAATACTTAGTAAACTGCCTTAACTTCCTTTACTGAGAAAAAAGGTAAAATATAAACAGAAAGGTAAAATATAAATAGAATATAACTAGAAGGTAAAATATAAATAGAACACAGCACAATTAAAAATTATAGATATATATGAATAAAATATACCTATATACTTAAGTATAAGTCGAGGCCCCTAATTTTGCCTTTAAAAAGTGGGGAAATTGATTGACTCTAGTATAACCTGAGTCAATATTTCCCTCCGCTGCCTTCCCCAAGCTGGTGCTGGCAGTGGTGGTTGCAGCGGCTGTTCCCCTTCTCTCCCCCCCTCCTCTTCTTCTTCCGATGGGGGGGGGGAGGAGAAGCGGCAGGTTTTTTAAAACTTTTTTTCTCTCCCGAAGCAAGCGTGATGGTGGACAATGGCGCTTGCTTTGGGAGAAAGAGAAAAGTTTTAAAAACCCGCTGCTTCTCCTCCCCCCATCGACCTACCATATTCACCTGAGTATAAGTCGAGGGCCCCTTTTTTCAACCCAAATTTAGGACTGAAAAAAATGACTTATATTTGAATATATACAGTAAATGCATATAGGTAAAATTAAAACAAATTAAAATTTTAAGAATAGATTATTTTTGACCAGAAGTGGGTTGCTTCAATAGTGTTGATTCATTCGGTCATTTGCTAGATCTTTTTTGTACATTTATTTATTTATTTATTTATTTATTTATTTATTTATTTATTTATTTATTTATTTATTTATTTTAGGGTATTTTTACCCCGCCTTTCCCCTTGAAAAGGACCCAAGGTAGCTTACAGTAATTAGGGATAATATACAGTCCAGTACAATTACTGGACCCATTGGAATTTCCTAAGACTTTTCATTGGTAGCCCCACATAGAGTGTGTTACAGTAGTCACTAGGGCATGTGTCACCGTGGCCAGAGCTGGTTTCTCAAGAAATGGGTGTAACTAGCATACTAGCCTTAATTGTGCAAATGTGATCCTGGCCACAGCTGTGACCTGGGCATCCAAGCTCAAGAATGAGTCCAAAAACACCCCCAAGCTACATTCCTCCTTTTTCAATTGGAGGGTAACTCCATCCAGTACAGTATGCATCCCTATCCCTTGCTCTCCCTTTCAACTGACCAGGAGCACTTTTGTCTTGTTTGGGTTTAGTTTCATTTTGTTCATTCTCGTCCAGTTCATTACAGTGTAGCTAAACACTCATGTAAAGTTCAGATAGTAGCTCCCTTAGAATCCGGAGGTAGAGCTGGGTATCATCAGCATACTGGTGGTACTTAACCCTAAAAGACCTGATAATGTCTCCCAGTGGTTTCATACAGATGTTAAATAACATAGGAGACAGAACAGAACCCTAGGGGACTCCTCAGGTCAGTGGCCATGGGGTCGAACATGAATCACCTAACACTACTTTCTGTGTTCTTTCCTACAGGAAAGGACCGGAACCATTTTAATGCAGTGCTCCAATTCCCATTTCAGAGAGACGAGTCAGGAGGATGTCATGGTCTATAGTGTTAAAAGCAACTGAGGGGTCTAGTAAAACCAAAAGAGACACAGATCCCCTGTCCATTTCCCTGTGTAAGTCATCTACAATGAAACCAGTGCTGTCTCAGTCCCATAGCCAGGTCTGAAGCCAGAAGTACATGTGGTGGGGCATAAATTGCATGCACATATGCTAGTACAGCATTAAACCATTTTACTGCATAGACATCAACTGCACAGATGATAACTAAAACTGAAGAAAAAATCTGCTCCCATCTCGAACTCTAAATACAAACTAGAAGAGAACAGGCTTATCCTACAAAGAATAAAAACAACACACTTTGTCAAATGGATGAATGCTGAAGAGTATTCACCAAGACAAAACTCTAGCTGGACTATCCCTTAATAGACTTTGAAGTAAAGTAGGAAAATCAAAGAATAATCAAGTAGATTGGGGCTACTTGGATATACAACACACCTTCTTTTACTGTGGAGAAATACAATTAACAATACCTGATATAATTAAAATTTATCATGTAAGTATCTAACTGAATCAATGAATGAATGAAATAATACAAAGCAAGGAAATTCCAAACATATGCTGATGCCTTCCTAATTGCCAGGTCACTGCCAGAGACCACACACAAAGAATAACTTGAAGAGGCCAATCTGAAAATATCTATTCAGCCTAGAACTTAAATCTTTTATTTGACCTCTCCCATGAGTATTCCTAGAACTGGAGCCTCCTCTGTACTTTTTGGCTATGTTTTACCTAAATCCTCTGTATGACTGCATACACATTCATTTGCATTAGTAAATGATCTTCCCAGGATCTCTCCGGCATATTACTTCTCATCATGATTTGATCCTAACAGTAGCACTTTTTCTGGGGTCATCATCATCTTCCAGATTCCAAGCATTCTCTTTGCTTGCACTATCCTTGTCCAAACAGGCCTTCACTCCATGTGAAGCAACAATTGTGTCTGTTTGTATAACACTGGCACAGCACAACCAAACCTGTGAGCCAGACCATGTTCAATAAGATGCTTGGTGGGAAGTCCTCTCTATTTGAGCAGCTAAAACACTGGAGTTGTATTCCTCACAAAGCTACAAGGAGGACAATATACTATATTGGGAGTATTATTCTGAGTACTTGGCTTAAAGCAGAAGAGTATGTCTACTGCATAGCCAAGATGAGAGAAATAAGCATTTAGCAAATATCTCCAATGGATCCCAGGCCATGCTCTGTTTACCAGTAGAAGATACTTTTCCAGTTGGTCTAGACCAGGCCTTCCCAACAGGTAGACCGTGGGCTACCAGTAGCCTGCAAAGGGTTCAAAAGTAGCCCGTCGGCCATCAATAAAAAAGTGAGGTGATTAATTCTCCACCTCTCCCTCCCCCCTCCCAAGGACCACCACTGCCCCAGCAAAATTCTCAGTCTGCCAGCTCACTGTCTCAGTCAAGTGGGGCAGTTCAAGGGCCATGATGCAGTCCCCTGTTTGAGCCGGGTACAAGGGAGGCATGTGCATGTGCATGTGGGTTGCCCCTTGGAAGTGGCAATCTGTGCAAGCATGCACGTGCCCCCCTTGCATCCGTCCACACCAGGGAAGTGTCTGCATGGTCAGCCTTCCCATAGGAATGCATTAAAATCTTTTCCCTCCAGAACAGATTAATTTTCAATGCATTCCAATGGGAAACCGCTACTCTACTTATAATTTTTTTACTTGTGAACATGTGCTCGGAATAGATAAAATTCTTAAGTAGAGGTTTTAGTGTAGTAGCCCTCAGGCACTTTGGGCCGGAAAAAGTAGACCTTGGCCTGTTCAAAATTGGACAGCCTTGGTCTAGACTACTTCCCACTAGTCAGCACTACTAGATCCTTTTATCTTTTTACTAGTACCTTTTCCTTTTCTCTGTACATATCTTCCCCTAATACAGTGGTGCCCCGTCCTTTTGCGGTTCATGTACTGCGGTCCGGCTATATCGCGGGACCACAGTATATGAAAAAAGCTCCCCCCCCCCGGGGTAAGGGGGGAAAGGCCTTTTTCAAGCCTCCCGTACTTACCCCAGGACTGGTGTTGCCCCAAACGGGCCTGCAAGGGCCTTCCCGGGCCTTCTGGAGGCCCCAAAAGGGCCTCCCTGTGAACCGGAAGTGACTTCCAGTAAACTGGAAGTGACTTCCGGATTGCCAAAAATCATTTCTGAGGCCTCTGAGGGCCTTTCGAGGCCTGTCAGAGGCCTCAGAAATGATTTTAAGCAATCCGGAAGTTATTTCTGGTTCGCAGGAAGGCCCTTTTTGGGCCTCCAGAAGGCCTTGCAGGCCCGTTCAGGGCAGCACCGGGCTGGGGGTAAATACAAGAGCCCCCAGCTAGGCCCCCCAGGCCTGGCCTGACCTGCATCCACATATCGTGGATTTTCAATTATTGCAGGTTGGGTTGGGTCCCCAACCCCCACGATAGGCGGGGGAACACTGGATTTTTTTTCCACAATGTATGCACATTCTGGAAAACAATCCCAATGTATCATGTGTTTCCCTATTAATATATGCATTTTGAATGCACTTTTAAATCAGTCAAGATGCATACAGAAATCAGAGAAATGTAGGTTTTGAACAGGAACTGCATTTGGGTTTGCTATCAGGGAATATGAATTATACAAGTTCTTTCCAAACTGGAAACCAAATGAAATTCTGATCTCCTAAGCACTCTTCCTTTTATTTATTAAAACAAATGATTATTTCATTTCATTAAAATTACGCTAATCAAAACAATATTCTGTGAAGAATTTAAATTCTGTATATTCTGGACTGTATAAGCAGCCTGCACATTCTTTGCTCCAGTCTGCCTTTATCTATAAAGCTAGAATCCCAAGGAGTTTAGGCTGGGAGTTTATAAACCTATATTGAGAGACCTGGAAGTTGAATCATGGCAAATGGACTTCTTTTCTTGTGAGATCAAAATGTTTTGTTACTGATCCAAGCAGCTTCGTCAGTTTGAACAGACAAAGTCATATTTGCGGACCTCCAACTTTTTTTGAACTACAAGTTCTAGCCGGCATACCCACTCATAAAGAATGGTGGCAGTTTCAATCCAGCAACAACTAAAGTACACAACTTGCTCAGACTCAAACTCAATCCCGAGAAGACCGAGGTTATGTTCTTCGGGACTTCCCCTTTCGGATATGGAGGCCCTTTCCCCTGTCTGGAGGGCGTTTCCCTCCAGCTGGCGGACAGTGTCCAGAACCTGGGCGTGGTCCTGGACCCGGCTCTTACCATGGAAGCCCAGGTGGCCGCCGTGTCCAGAACTGCTTTTTTCCATCTCCGCCAAATTGCCCAGATTTGTCCATACCTTGACGAGGACTCCCTTAGAGCTGTTGTGCAAGCGTTGGTGATCTCAAGATAGACTACTGCAACGCTCTCTACATGGGGTTGCCCTTAACTATCATTCGGCGACTGCAGCGGGTGCAAAATACAGCAGCCAGACTGGTGGCGTGTGTGCATCAATTTGACCACATCACCCCAGTTCTGGCTCGCCTGCATTGGTTACCTATTGCGTCCCAAATTAGATTCAAGGTCCTGGTTTTAATTTATAAAACCCTCCATGGCCTGTGACCTGATTACCTGGTAGAGCAGATCTCCCAGCAGTCAACTTTGGCCCGACCAACCAGAGTGTTGCGGGCACACTTGCTGCGGGTGGCCATGCCAAGGGAGGCTTGAAAAACATCTACTCGTGCCTGAGCCTTCTCTGTGGCTGGCCCTATACTCTGGAACCACCTTCCCAGCGAATTGCGCCTTGCACAGTCCCTGCCAGCCTTCAGGAAAGCATTAAAGACCTTCCTGTTCCGGGAGGCGTTTGGTGACTCTTAATTATGAGTTTTGTTTTGTTTTTGGCCGCCTTCTGCCTACATGCACGTTTTTACCACGGTAAATTAATTTTATTATTGTTTTATGCTGTATTTAATTGTTCTATTTAGTGTGTTGTGAACTGCCCGGAGTTCCTTCGGGAAGACGGGCAGTATATAAGCATTATAATAAATAAATAAATAAATAAATAAATAAATAAATAAATAAATAAATAAATAAATAAATGTCTTCGCTGAACAAGTGATGGTCACCATTGTTCCTATGAATTCAAACAAGAGTTTTCAGTGTTACAAGAATATGTGGACTGGACTTGAGCAACAAGGCCCTGTTGTGCTCAACTTGTGGAAACATCTTTCTCATGAAGACCTATATATAACTCCCATCACTTCAAGCCATTTTAAAAGGTAATGAAAAGTTATATGTTTCGCTGCAGGTTTTGCACTTAGGTCTGCTGATCAGAAACTACATTTAATTCTTTCTTTTCTTTTTTGCAACAGAGTTTGATATTTCTGATAACCTGTTCTATTTCATACACTAATATTCTATTTTGATTTTCAGGGCTGGTGTTTGCTGAGATGGTGTGAATAAATTAATGATTAGCCATTGGATATGTAATCGTGACACAAATACAATAAATAAACAGACAGACAAGACAGCTGCTGGGTGGGGTGGGGGATTTATTTACATTTAATAGTTCTGGACAAAAAAAAAACAGCTCTGTTCTAGGACTGCTTGCTTTTTTAATACAACCCTATCTCTAATACAATATCCCACAAATTGTTTCCCCAACCCCCAAGTGCCAATTAAAACTGCCTTCATCACCATCAACACAGGAAATGGTCGTGCTGAAATGGACAGTAAGAGCTGACATTATATGACAATATGGCGAAGTCTGATCTAATCCATCAAATAATGATGATGAAGTAAACAAGTGATACATACGTACTTCATGACTAGTAGGACAACCAATGTTTCATCTCTAGGATTCCTTTCTCTGGGCAGATCAAAATCAGGATCTTAAGACTTAATGTGAAGTTCACAGTTTCCATTACTACTTGCCCAGTATTTTAGTAACACTACAAATAGGGTTCCCAACTGCTGCTTTCAGGATATAACAATGGTAATAAAACAAAAGCAAGCTGGTGTTACAGACATTCGGGTCCTTAGCAAGGAGGAACCCCCTGAGCCTCAGAGAGACCCAAGAAGTAGAAAGGTCCTGGACGAATGCATAGGGTGCAGTGGAGGGTGGGAATAACAGGAAATAAAAAACACAGCATGCAGCATTGCTATGCTCACACTTATGTGTGCTCCCTACTTTCATCCACAATGTTACTACCTTTTCATGCAGCTATCTGCACAAAGAAAACAGCAACAGCATAATGGTTTAAGAGCATGGCACTATCACTGTCTCAATTTCACACTCAAACACAATTTCCTTATCAGTTCGAAAATATTAAAGGCAAGGGCAGTGTTACTTTAAGTACATCCACATATGTTAGTTACTGCAAGGACTGTATTCTATTGTATGTCCAGATCAAAATTGCATTACCTTCTTGATCAAGCATTTCAACAGGCTTGAGCAAGAAGTATCCAATTACATGTGGTGTTTTGTGTCAGTGGTCGGCTCTGGATCTACACAAGATGAAGATGGTATCTAATAGCTTGAATAACATGAAGGAAGCACAACTATAGAATAGACAAGTAACATAATCATAATAATCAGATGTTAATGAAAGTAGGCACAAGCACAAGCAGCAGACACACCCAAGAGAGACAGAGTGAGAAAGTACCTGGAAAGCTGTGAGTGCGCCAGTCCCTGGGTTATAGAGGCATCGAAGCGAGGGCATACTGTCCGCCAGGCTGGAGCAGCCCAGCCACAGAGACCGGGGCATAGAACACTGCAGAGAAAGGACAACTATGAAATGGGACTGTATGAAACAGGATGGCACAGATTACAGGAAATTCTGAGGTTGGAATTACATTCTCTGCAAAATTATATCTGACTGTACGATGCTGGAGGAGCTTCCACACTCCACCACATACTGACCTATCAATTCTCCTTAGGGGAAAAAACTGGAAGGGAGCCAAGGGACAAGGAGCCAGCATACACACAATACTAGTGAAATACCTCTGGCTTTTGATACAGTTGTTCACACAAGGAATTTAATCCACAGTGCATTTAATGGAGTAAAATCACTTTTTTACTTAGTTAGATAACTAACTAAACTGAATTTGAAATTAGCCAGTGCAGGCATTACTATGCCAATCCTTTAATCAAGAGGTAGAGGGCATTTGACCCTCCAGTTGAACCAAAGGTTAGAGACCCCAACCAGCATGGCTAATTGGGATGGTTGTTCTCCCAAACATCTGGAGTGCAAAGGTTCCCTATCACTGCCTGAACTATTATGTGCTCCCTTCTTTTGTACAAATTCACCCTGTTCTCCCTTATACCGCAGATCTTAATCATATCCAGCTATAGTCATGACTACAATTATGTTAAAAACGGACTTGATCACTCATTTGGATTTGAAACTGTCTGAACAACAGACAACAAATTTTTCTTTTAAAAATGGTTTTAGAGCTCGATAAATAGAAAACACTACTAATGTTTTCCAAACTTTAATAAGTTAAGATCAGTGGAAAGCGGCAAGGGTGTCTAAATAGTCTTTACAGTAGACCAAACATTCTCAAATTTGGGGGCCCGGATTCCTGGACTGCAACTCCCAAAAGCCTTGACTACTGGCTATGGAGGTTAAGTCTTTCAAGATTGCAGCCCCATTGGATCTGGCACTCCATGTTCGATAGCTGCAATTACAGACTTTCCAAAGCATTATCTAAATCTGTGATTATATAGATTTAAACAAATGAAAATATACATATCGTAGCATAATTGTAGTGGTTAATCAAGGCTCAGGGATGCACATAAATAGTAGTACATTATATTATTTCAGTTGGTATTTTAAGGACTACTTAATTAAGTTATGAATTTCTACAAACAAAGAAACTTCCTGTCTGTACTTTCCCATGCAAAATCAGTATTTCACATTAAACAAATAACGGTACTTCTGCAACTCAAAGTTGCCCTTTCAATGCACATGGTACAGTCAGTCAAATCTGTGTGCACAAACTGCTGAAATCCAGTAGTTTAGTGTTAAGCAAAACTGTAACTTTTGGCCAGTTTCCCTCCCATGATTCCTGGGCGAGTGCACACAAACTGACTCGTTGAGTGTGCACACCGAGAATTACGACAGGATTCTTTGTTTACCAGAGAAGACTCAGCTGAACATTGTGATTTCACTTATCTCAAGCAACAGGATTTCAGCCACTATATACTAATATGCATTTCTTTGTCCCAGCAAGGTCCAACTGAGTTAATTCTTTTCTGGGGTTCATCTGGAAGTTGAGTCATGGCTACTGGACTTTTTCTTGAGAGATAGAAACGTTTCGCTGCTCATTCAAACAGGTTCATCATCAGTCTGAATACAGCTAGTACGAGTCCTCCATCTTATAGTCAGCTTTGACCTCTTGTCACCCTGGTCTGAAATAGGCTCATAAGATGAACAACGGCCTGAAAAGTCTAGTTAGGTAGACAATCGTATCCATAGCCTTAATGTGAACAATGGCCTTAGGTGCTGAAACCTATAAAGTATGGGTCATTAGCTATGGCCTTGGTGGTGAAGGCTTTTTTGATTTGTCTGGGTACTGTTGAAAGCACACCCTATGCCTGAGGCCGCCACCTCTGTTGAGGGAGGAGGTTTCAATGCTCACATGAATGGCTTCCCTGACTCCTCTCTCAAACCACCTATCTTCTGTGTCTAATATGTGTACATCCTCATCTTTGAATGAGTGCCCTTTGTCCTTCAAATGGAGGTGTACTGCTGATTTTGCTCCCAAGTTGCTGCCCCTTCTATGTTGGGTCATCCCTCTGTTTAATGGCTGCTTTGTTATCCAATGTAGAGGTCTGCACACTCCTCACTGGATTGGACTGCATATACTATATTGCTCCCTTTTTGTTTTGGTTTACAATCATTTGGGCGGACAAGTCTCTGCCTTAGTATGTTTATGGGTTTGAAATAAACAGGGATGTGGTGTTTGCCAACTATCCTTTTAAGCTTCTCAGACACTGAGAAGACACTTAAACGTACCCATACCTAAGGATGCTTCTAAATAATACTATGGAGAAGTTTATTACAGTATATGTGTGACCTTTTGTATGATGTTTCAGAGAGGGTAGCCCTGTTAGGCTTTGCAAAAATTGCAAAAAACAAAAGACAAAACATGTGTCACCTTAAAGACTAACTTTCATATTTTATTGTAACGTTTTGTGAATACGTCCACTTGTTCAGACATATAGCAGCAGAATGAGGCGTATAATATAATATGTGATGAGATATGCATTTCATTCCAGATGTTCATTGGTGGATAGGGGAGGGGGAAGAGGAGGGAGGGATGATTAGTTGTAGAGGTGGTAGGGGGATATGACCAGGAGTCTTAGATAAATTAAGCATTGTTAATGGGTCTGTGGAGAAGGGAGATATGATTAGTTGTACAAATCATGGGAAGGAAGATTTGGCTAGGGGTCATAGATATGTAAAGTAATGTTAATGGCTCTGTGGCCAGAGTAGAAATGTTAAGTGTGGTTCTGAGGTAAATTCCTCAAGAGGCAGAAACCAGAACCAGATAGAGTGGGGTGGGGTGGGTGGAAGAGAGGGGTAAGAGAGCGGGAGTTTTTACTTTAGGGTCCAGGTGGGAGACAAATGTCCATGAAAAAAGTGGCAATATAGTAATATTACATTTGATAATGACTCAAGAAACCCAAACTTATGTTTAGTCCATTCTTGTGTGTGTCCGTCATTTGTATAAATTTTATCTCAGCTGTTTCTCTTTATATTCTGGATTTGTAATGATTCTGTTCCAAAACGGTGACTTTCAAATCCTTCAAGGAATGTCCTGGTAGACTGAATGTCCTTGAGACAGGTTTCTGTATATCGTGGTTTCTTGTATAAAATTTGTGGACATGTCCACAAAATATTACATTAAAATATGAAAGTTAGTCTTTAAGGTGCCACATGTTTTGTGTCTTTTGTTTTGCTTTGTTTTCTTTAATTTTTGCCTTCTATATGATATATATGCTGACAACACCCAGCACTACTGTACTCCTGTTTTCCAGATCTTTCTCCCTTCGACCATTTCTGTACCTCAAAACCTTCTCCAATATTTCTGTTTGTACCATTATTTGAAATACAGTCCATCCAAGCTGGAAATTCTCATGTCTCTTCCAAAGACCCTTTCTCTTTACTCATATGTACCAATTGCATAACAGTTGAACAGATATAAAAGTTTTCACCTTTTATTCCCCTGCTCTTTTTTCAGGTAGTTTGTTCTCAATATCCCAAATCCACTTCTCTTTAACCCTTCCACACAAAAATTAGTTCACATGATCTGATAACCAGGCTCACCTCTTCTCTGCTTTTCTTCTGTCAGTTAGATCCATTCTTATCTGTTCAACACTACTGTTAAAATTATTCACCTGCCACTGCCACATGACATCCCTC
Source organism: Phrynocephalus versicolor (assembly GCA_023846285.1). Classification (NCBI taxonomy): domain Eukaryota; kingdom Metazoa; phylum Chordata; class Lepidosauria; order Squamata; family Agamidae; genus Phrynocephalus; species Phrynocephalus versicolor. The sequence goes on along the minus strand of JAHTLZ010000379.1, from coordinate 15,626,546 downwards.
ATTTAAATCTTCATTGAGCTTTCCAATCTACTGCTAATCATTTAACAAACTTCTTGCTTTTGCCTCCAAAACTCTCCATGGCTTCTGTCTCTCCTCATTTCTCTAGCCTTAAAATGTACCCATACCTAAGGATGTGATAAATACAATTTTATTCCATTCCAGTGAAAAACAGTGTCAATGAATAGATAAACCCTATCAAAAATTGTCAACCAGTGTGAGACGAGTGTTTTTTTCACATTAACATGTCACCTTGAGTCCTTTTAAGGAGAAAGTCAGGGGAACAAGCAAACAAACATGAAAGCCTTATGACTCTTTGTTGATAATATTATATTGTAACATTCCTAAAAACATGTTATGATAAAAATGGGGTATACTTTGCCTGTTTAATTCTGGCTCATTTTACCTGCCTTTTCTCAATGGGCTTCTATGAGTCTGTTTTTGCAATATGATTACTTTGAGGTAGGAATTTATTCCCATATTATCTGTAAAGCACACAGATAATGAAAGTAGATCTGTGATCTACATTATGAGTAGATCTGTGAAGTGTGGATAAACAAATGGAGACTTTATGGCAACATATACATGTGCTAGGCAAAAGGAAAAGAACTAATGCCTCTCTCATTCTTCTCAACACATTCTTAAAGTACTGTATTATGGCCTATTGCTATGCTTAAAACAAATTTCACAGCATCACTTGCTCAAATACTACTCTTGTCTCTAGGACCTATAACATGTACAGCATAAATTTACAATTGTGTGGTCATGTGATGGGAAGCAGCAATCAATCAGAATTTCTTTCCACATAAAGCTATGTAAATATAAATCTTTGTTGCATTCATGCAATGTATTATTCACAAAAATATCTTACTTGAAGATGTTAAAAAGTTGTGATGTTTGGAGCAACCCTTGAAGAATACTAATTTATCACTTTCACTACAACACTGTCTGAAAGCTAAAGATAAATATATTTGTGACCAGTGCAGCTTTTTACTGTGGAGATCTAATAAGAAGATCTAAACTAATTCATATACTCAGATTTGATGTAGTCACCTGGAACAGCTTTCATGTGTTGCATTTAACAAGATTTATATTTGCCTCCATTATTCTTGCTTTCTCTTCTCATTTAAAGAAAGCAACATTTACTGCCTTTAAAACACAATATATAGACGAAAATGTCATTGTTGTTCTTGCATTCTGCCCAAAGAAAGCAGAGGCTTTAAATTGGTACTTGTGTCTGAAAGAAGCTTATTCACAAACTCAAACAAAGGCCTCTGGTGTTTCAATAGAAACACAACATGAGTAAATCAGAGAAGCGAACCAACAGGACATCTTCATTTGCTGCTGGGTGGTAAGAAAACTCAATAGATCCTGCTCAAAATGACTGGTCAAGCTGAATGTTTCAAATACCCACTACAGTGACATCTCCACAAATAAGAGCTACGCTGTTTATCACAGGAAAAGTGATTGACAGAATCTCCTTGCACTGCCATCAACTGCAGATATGTTTTAAGACACAACAAATAATGCAAACGGCAGCGAGGGGAGTGTTGTCAATCAAGGGGGGGAATGCAGTACTGGTCCTTTACGGTATAACTTGAAGGAAACTGCTTAAGCAAAGGAAATGGGTACTGTAATCTGCATTGAAAACCAAACTTTAAAAAACAAAATTAAAAGAAAATTTTGTTTCATGTCTACTGTTCACTCAACAGTAGAGCACAAAGCAGAAAATAGAGAAATTAAGCTGAAAACTGAGCTACCTAGATGGCCTAAGCACCTGAATACAGAAGCTAAGCAGGGTAGGCCCTGGTTAGTACTTGGATGGGAGACCACCAGGGAATACCAGGTGCTGTAGGCACTTGGAGTAGGAACTGGCAAGCTACTCCAGTATTCTTGCCAAGAAAACTCCATGGACATGGGGTCACGAGGAGTCGGTCACGACTGTAACAACGCAACACACACAAGCTGAAAATTATCTCTCTTGCAGAAATTTTCTTACCCAACACAGGGGGAAGAATTTCATGTTCCCCTTACCAGTCTTTGGGGTCTTAGTAGAGTCCAAAGAAAGCACAGCAACTTCTTCTAATCCTTGTTTGCAGTTGCAGAAGAAATGAGATTTAGGTGGGTTGGTGTTTTTTTTGGGGGGGGGGTGAATTACAAATCCCATAATTCTCCATTCTAGGAGTTCCCTCTAAGAGTTAGACACCATATATGCCTAAATGTGGCTCACCTTGGAGAAAGACCTCAAATGGAAGGTTCTGAAGTTGGTCAGTCATAAATCAGATCAAGGAATAGGGGTGCAGTATGTGCTGGATGAGCTTACACTCCCTCTGAAAACACAGGCAAGCAGCCTGCAGGTACTCACAGATTCATCTCTGACCCTGGATGCCCAGATTTCAGTGGTAGACAGGAATGCCTTTGCACAGTTAAAACTAGTACACCAGCAGCACCCGTTTTTGAGAGGTTTCTAGTTACCTCTTGAGAGGTGCTCTAGTTACCTCTTGGCTGGGTTACTGTTGCACACTCCACATGGGGGTTGCCTTTGAAAAGTGTTTGAAAACTTCAAAGGATCCAAAATAATGTAGGATCCAAAATTGTTATCTCCTATTACTCCCCTATTATAGCAACTCCACTGGCTGCTGGTCCATTTCCAGGAACAATTCAAAGCGCTACATTTAACCTATAAAGCCCTAAACAGCTTCAGTCCAAGCTATCTAAACAACTACATTTCCCTCGATGAGCCTTCCTTGGCTTCAAGATCATCAAAGAACCCCTCTACACATATGTATTTGGTGGGCACACGGGAAATGGTGTTCTCTGTCACTGTTCCCAGACTCTGGAACTCCCTCATAGAGGAAATCAGGCTAGTATCATCTTTGCAGTCTTATGCCAGCAGGCATAAAATTAAAGAAATACAAATGTCCTTCTTACACTGAAATTTCAATCTTTCTTCCACAAGCACTTTTCAAGTAGCTTTCCATTCCCAACACAAGGATCCTAAATCTAATTGATTAGAAATTCATAATGTGCCTAAATCATAACACAAGACAGAATAACATATGTAGAGTACTCATATAATTTTTCACATGTAAGCAACCATTTGGGGGAAAATATTTAACAGTGCCATGTAGGACCATTTCTACCAATTATTCTGAATCTAACTACTGTAATCAAGTTAATGCCATCTCTTTTTATGAGGTACCAGTCAAAAATCTGGAAGTTGAATCATGGGCAACTAGACTTCTTTTCTTAAGAAATTATAAAAGTTTTGCTACTCATTTAAGCAACATTTTTTCAGTCTAATGCAAATTACTGGCAAGTCCTCCAATTTATAGTTCACCTTGATTTCATATCCACCTGGTCTGAATAGGCTCATAAACTGGACAATGGCCTGAATAGGCTTGTTAGGTGGACAATGGCCTGAATAGGTTCATTAGGTGGACAATGGTCTGAATAGGCTTGTTAGGTGGACAATGACCTAGGGTCAGTGAAAGTCCCACCTATGCAACCTTTCCCAACACCCATTAAGTATGGGTTAACTATGGCCTTTCTGGTAGAGGTGTGAAGTGCTTCTGGGGATTGCCAGAAAGGGCAGCTTGATAAGTAGTGGACAGATTGTGTCTGAGTTCCCCACCTCTGTTAACTTTAATGCATCCCAGGCCATTTTACCTAATGAGCCTATTAAGGCCATTTCCCACCTAACGAGTCTATTCAGGCCATTGTCCAACTTATGAGCCTATTCAGACCAGGTAGATGTGAAATCAAGGTGAACTATAAATTGGAGGAATTGCCACTAACTTTACTCAGACTGACGAACCTGCTTGGATGAGCATGGAAACGTTTTGATCTTTCAAGAAATGAAGTCCAGTTGCCATGACTCAATTTACAGATAAACTCACTTGGATGACTCAGAATCTTCACGGACCTACAAGTCAAGAAGTAGTTCAAACTGCTCAATGTCAAGTAATGTCACTCAGCCACCAGGTTTTCTGCCTTCTTAAACCAGGAGTTCTGACCGCCTTCCCAATGTTAAACATTGCTGCTATCCACAACCCCGCCACACCTTCCAGGGTTTGTCTTGACAGACAAAAATAAGCTGTCAGTTTCAGTTTAGCATTAAGAAATTATGGGTTAAATGTTTCAAAATACAATTTAATAATATACAGTGGACCCTTGTATAACAAACAGCTTGTATAACATAAAATTTGTACAACATAAAAAATTCCGGAGATAGGGGAAATTTGCTTAACATAATTGCCTATGGGGAAAATCCATACAACATAAAAATGGGATCACTCAATTGTCAATGCATTCCTATGGGAATTTGTATAAAGGAAAATTTGCTTAACATAATTTCATTTGGAACGAATTAATTCCTTTATACAAGGTACCACTGTACATTGAAGGTCATTATATTTTGAATTGCATGCCTTAAAACCACATCTACATATAAAAGCATTTTCAAGGACATCTTACTGTGTAACTATGATGCATAATCCAAACCCAAGGGTCCACTGATATTTTACATGTATAAATCCTAAATACCCAAGAAAATAATCCCCATGGAATACATTAGGACTTATTTCTGGTAAATACATACAAGATTGCTTTGCTAGTCCCCTGACAAATGTGCAAGCTGGCTGACTTAGACTGCAGTCACAATGCTAATGTTTGAAAAAACCCACCCCCATATAAGACAAAAATGAATATGTTGGTTAAGTCAGTTTTACATGACAAACATGACAGTATTTAAGACACCTCGGAAAGACAGTCCTTTTTAAAACATCACCTTCAAGTTTAAATAACTGATGTTAAAATTAGTTCCAGAATAGGCAATAAAAACACAGTGGACAAGTTTCAATGAAAGGCAGTATAATGCACAACTCTTTAAAAACCAACCAAGCATGAATTGATCTACTTGCATTTTAATAGCCTTGAATGCAGAGGTGAAAAAAAATGCTTGTAATTATTCAGCATTTCCAGAATTAAGATGTTAGGTACTTGGATGATTAGGAAGGAATCTACTGTTGATATTTTAATTATATTTAAGGTAAGGATCACAGTGAATCAAAATCTGAAATCCTGTTGTTTTTATGCATGTAGAAGGCACTTATCATTCAGCCACTTCTAGCTGGCAGTTAATGAGCTCCCAATGGGATTCTCTGCTTCATAACAGGTAGCAGAATTTCAGCCAAATTGTATTCAGTGTTACCAGAGATAATCTTAGAAAATACAATAAATGGTAAGAAGAGAATTCCAGACACACAGTGAATCCAAAGGAATAATGTTTATTTACCCTTTGAAGTGTGACATCTGAATAGAAAAATCAAGAGATTGTGGTTTTAGAAACAAGTATTTGAAATTACAGTACAAACGTTTTTGAAAAAACTACATATGACAAGTCTGGGAGGAACAACAGCTGCTATGTTGTAACAGGGGCACTAACAAAGCAAACAGGATCAAGTCTGAAATACTATGAGGTCCCATATTTTGTCTTTGCCCTTACTAAAGATATCATACTCTAGTTTTCCTATTATTCATAGAGAAACATCCTGTTTATATTCTGTAACACTTGAGTGATGCAAAGGGGAAGCCTTCTCATAAGAACTTTTAAACTCTTTACCGGCTTAAAAATACAGTAAATTTAACAAAATCTCCCAAATATTTTCTATTAATAGGAATAACAAATGGTGAGGTGAGGGTTTGAAATGACTACAGACCTCAAATGAACAATGCTAAACAGTACTAAAAATACCCCTATTCTTATCTAGGCTTTCTACAAAGAATTATTTTTATTCCATGGTAGTGTTTCTTTTGTGCCTTTCCCTATACAGACTTACAAAGGTTAATTGCTTTTCTGTATGTCATCCAGCAAGAACTGGAGTCAAAACCAACACCAAATGTCCTTATTCTGAGACATTATTTAGCCATTTCATCACCACTTCTCCTTGCTCCAGCGCAAGATGCTTTTGAGTCTTCAGATACTTGAATCCAGCTACATTTATTTGGTCACTTCATCCTCTTACAGAACAAGAAACACCTCCAAGTCTTCAGGTAAATCAGAAGAATAGTTATCACCCCATGTCTTGGGAATCTGACTATATTCAGGGTAGCCGACACAAAACTAAGATATAGTAAGTACCAAAAATAAATTATAACAAACAAAACCAGCCACATTCTAGCAGTCATTTCATACCATGCCAACCTATACAAGTTATCTCATTTCTCAAAATAAGATGAAAATCCAAAAAAAGGGGAAGAACATGGAAAAGGCTTCTTCATAGCCACTTCTTGACTTCTAATGAGACGTGAATGGAACACTGCACACTGATTCTGCTGGAGCTCTCTCACTGTCAAAAACAGTACTGAATTCTGCCCAGACTAACTAGAAGCCAGTGAAATGCCTGTATGTTGACTTTCCACTTACTTGTAGTTCTTATTAATAGCTGCCATGTTCTATATCGTTTGGGTTCAGGCTATCTCAAGGACTGCTTTCTCCCCTATAAGACTGCTCAGGAGACTCCTCCCTTGGTCTGCCACCCGCAGAGGCACATGGGATGCAAGAAATAGCCTTCGCAGTGACTGTTCCCAGACTGGAGAACTGTCTGCCAAGAAACATTAGTCTGTCTTCCTCTATGTTTTCCTTCTGCAAGCAAACAAAGGCCTTTTATTCAGGTAGGCATTTCATAGATGATTGACTGTGGATAAAGATTTTAATGAACAGATACTGTAGTTACTGTACTTTTAAGGGGCTGTAAAGTTTTTAAAAATCATAATACCACCTTAATGACTTCATTGTTTTGGTTTTACGATTTGGCTTATATTATTTTATCTGTTTCTATCTTGAACTTACTTAATGATTCTCTTATTACACAGATAACAGTACTATTTACAATCAACTTCTCCACCCTATATGGGCTGAGCTTTAGTCTATTTACTGTTGTCTAACTCTAAACAGGGGTGTGGTGGCTCAGTGGGCTAGAACGCTGAAACTGTTGGCTGTAAAGTCGGCAGCTCAGCTGTTCGAATCCCAGGTGCCACGCAGTGGAGTAAGCTCCCGCTGTTAACCCCTGATCCTGCCAACCTAGCAGTTTGAAAGCATTTAAATGCAAGTACTGTAGATAAATAGGTACTGCCATAAAAAGCAGGAAGGTAAACAGTGTTCCATGTGCAGAAATGCATTCAGCCATGGCGACCACATGGCTACAGACTTGAACAACACTGGCTCCTTGGCTTAAAAACAGAGATGAGCACCACCCCTACACCTGGACACGACTAGCATGGATGTGCATGGGGAACCATTATCTTTTACCTAATTCCAAACAAGTTTAAACCTCTTGCTCAGAATACATACTATGTCACTGGACTTTCAATGAGGAAGAAATAAAATGGGGCATCATAAGCTTAAAGGCTCAGACATCTCCTCCAATGATTTTTGAACAGTATAAGAGATTAACTCTCAACTCCAACTAATAATGCCAAATGAAAGTAGATGGTCTCAGCTGCAGATTTTGGAATAAGTAAAACTAGTGTAGTATAGTGATACCACCTCCTATCCTATTTATCATTGCTATCAAGAATTGTGGTGATTTCGAAGAGAATTAAGATCATTGCAATTGTATTGTTCATTGGCTAGTAAAATTTACCCAACCAAATCATAGGGCAATGTAAGTCTCCACAGGAGTCTGTAACTAAAAGTAGCCCTGGCAAGTTTCAATGAATTTGGTGATCCACTATGAAGATCTAGGACATCTTAGGTGGGTTTTGGGCAACCGATTAAACCTTTTGTTAAATGGGCATACTGATAGTGGTTCCCTGCCCTTTTGCGGTTCATATACTGTAGTCCCACTATGTCATGGGACTGCAGTATATGAAAAAAGCCCCCTGGGGTAAGGGGGGAAGGCCTGTTTCAGGCCTCCTATACTTACCCCAGGACTGACGCTGCCTCAAATGAGCCTGTGGCAGCCTTCCCAGGCTTTCTGGAGGCCCCAAAAGGGCCTCCCTGTGAACAAGAAGTGACTTCCGGATCATCAGAAATCATTTCTGAGGCTTCTGAGGGCCTTTCTAGGCCTGTTGGAGGCCTCAGAAATGATTTTTGGCGATCCGGAAGGCACTCCCGGGTCTCAGGGAGGCCCAGAAAGGCCCTCACAGGCCCGTTCGAGGCAGCGCCGGGTTGGGGGTAAGTACAAGAGCCCCCAGCTAAGGCCCCCAGGCCTGGCCTGACCTGCATCCGCATATCACAGATTTTCAATTATCGCGGGGCAGGTCAGATCCCTAACCCCAGAAAAAGGCGGGGGATCGCCGTAACCAGACAAAGATAAAAAAAAAAGATGAAGAAGTTACATATACCCAAGAATACATTCTCTGAAACAAACAAATACATTTGCCATGGAAATTATACAGGTTCAAGAAGTTAGCAGTTTTTATCTCTTTTGAAGACTGTTAAAAGGCTTGGGAAAAACATGAGTATAGGTGACAAAAATAATACTTATAACTAACAACCCAATGTTATTGCTTAGACTGTGTTACCAATGAAGGTTTACAATGTCTTGAGAAAGAAACCAGAAAAGAAAAATATATTGCTGTCAATGTTACCTCTAATTTTTCCAGCAACAGGGAGGGGGGGCTTCACCCCATGGCTGGATCCAAATGGCTGCCAACACTGACTGTGGGCACCAATGCAGCACTGTGTGGCTATGCACCTGAACAACTTAAAGAGAGCACTCATTGCTGCTCAAAAAAGTCAACAATCTAAAACTGCAGACTGGGGATGCAACAAAGAGAGAGGAAAATAATATTGCTGAATGATTTTAAGGCTTGACAGAATTTTTTTAAATCTTGGAGGGCCCTATATTCTCATTGCTACTGACATAAGAATTCACTCTCAGGTGTCAGGAAATAAAACAAGCTTGGCTACTGTTTTCAACAATGCACATTTTGTCCAAATCAAAGTGGGAATTGGAAGGGCACCCTATGCACTTGAAATAGAAAAAGGAGGTAAAGGAATGGCTTTACAGAAAAATTTAACCCATAAAGATATTGTTTTCGGTGTGCTGCACAGCTTTTCAAATCTGTGGCCTCCAACCTTTTTAGAACTAGGGACTGGTTTTGTCTCTGTGTGGGGCTTCCCGGAGCACATGTGATTGCTCACAGGGCCTTTTCTCAGATATATGCACAAACACAACTCCTCCCATCCAAGTTCCTTCACGGTCATGACAGGAGCAGGAGAGGAAACATCCCAAGCCGGGGAGGGGGGAGTGTGCACACTTGCTCAGACACGCAATTCACAGAAAACCTTGCAGAGCAGTTACCAATAGGTTGTGTACTGGTCCTGGTCCACAGACCACGGGTTGGGAACCCCTGCTCCAAACGACCTAGCTCAAGTAAGCTGAAAGGTTGTGTTTTAAAATAAAAATGTGAATAGTGGACAGCAGCAAAAATGATAGCCCCCCCCCCTCTGTTCCTGCTGCAATCTTCCACACCACTGGAAAAAAACGACTACTGAAGATTTATAAGTTTTGAATAACTGTTTTTTTTTGGGGGGGGGGCATGGGGAACTACAGTGCAGAGATGGAGTTGTTCTCCCGATCCAGAGATGGAAAGAGATATGTCAGTGCAGTAATCCCTTGAATTTGAATATTTTCATCCAATAACATTGTTATCAATTATGTTGTTGTTGTTGTTGTTGTTGTTGTTGTTGTTGTTCAGTCGTTCAGTCGTGTTCGACTCTTCGTGATCATGGATCAGAGCTCGCCAGGCCTTCCTATCTTCCACTGCCTCCCGGAGTTTTGTCAAATCCATATTGGTTGCATCGATGACACCATCCAACCATTCTCTGCCGTCCTCTTTTCCTTTTGCCTTCAAGTTATCAATTATACCTGGAACAAATTTGTTTTTCCAGTCTATGAGTGCCAGAGTTCAAAAGCACAACTCAGCTATTATCCAGTCTTACAATCTCTTCATTTCAACTTTTCAAATTAGGAACAGTGGTGCTAAACCATTTACATCCTATGATTTACATCACAAGATATGACAAGAAAGAATTTATGAACTAGCATCTTGAAGTATGCTGCTCCTGACAGGAACAACACAAATAGTGATTGCTCCAAGATACAGTGGAAATTTGCATACAAGTGTTTATCTAGACCTGTTTTTTAAAAATAAGATAAAATGTTGCTGGACTTTCCCCCCTTGAGACTGGACATGTAAAAGAAATATCTTTCAAATGTATGTCTATACAAGGTATTACATAAGAATCAGAGACTTCATCTCAAAATATTGAGTATTAGCAGTCTAACATACAGTATTACCGCACAGCAAGTCAGTTGTAACCTTATAAAATATGGTGATAAGGAAAGTAAGGAATATTCCTGCAAAATATTAAGATGTACAGTATGACACAGAATTCAGGTCTAATTATGTGGGTTCATACCCAGTTTATACTTTAAATAACTTGGCTGTGCTCAGGCCTGACAGAGAAACCCCAAGAGAGATGTTAACAGGAGGTGCCAAGTGAAAACCTGCTCTGGCAAGCTCTGAGACCAGTCCAAATGGTATTGTGTCTTACTTGTATTAATACTTCTGTTATAACCTTCACAATCCCAGATCTACCACTGAATGTCCCTCTGAGACTCTACTCCTCAGTCTCTCCAAGAGCAAATGCCCAGGGTACAAATAGCACTGGTGTGACATCTCCATGTGCACTACTCCTGAAGATGGGTGTCTTGGCCTATCTCTGGAGCCAAGCTCAGAGGTCAAGGCTCAAACCTCTTGGGTTCAAATGTCTCTGACCTTTTGTCTCTTTTTCTATAGCACTGCTGGGATAGTTGTCTCCTCTGTTAGCACTACAAATTCTACAGCCCCTGTGTCCAGGTTACTGCTGGACTTTAAGATCATGACAGTTAATTCTGAGATTAATGCATCAGGTTGAAATCCTTTCAGAAGTAGTATTGATAGAATAAGAGATTTAAGAAAACTTATCAAAACATGGTTTGCCTGAAGTCAAATCATGGTTCAAGCTTCCGATCATACAGAATATTATGTTCTAAAGCTGCCTGCTAGACTGCTACTTCTATTTTCATTCTCTCAGCATTCAAATTCTTAAGGCAACTTCTGTCTCTATAATATAACAGCCTATAAAGGTGGAACAATGGTAGTAATTGAGCTCTTGTCAACTCAGCCAGAATGACAAACCACAAATGGCACAAACTATGGCTAGCACAAACCAGTTTTTTAACGCTGTATTGCTGGTCAGTGCCAAACTGGCAATTCAGATGTCACAGAAAATTATAACTTGGACATGACTAGCACGTATGTGTGTGGGGAACCTTTACCTTTTAGTCTGTATGTTTAGTCCGTAATCATAGTCTACTATGATGCCTTAATAATTTAATGACTATAGAGTAATCAAATCAAGCTGGAGAAAACCAAGTTTTTGTAATATTGCCTTTTAAATATGCATAAGAAAACCTTTGCTTTTGAAAGCTCACTATTAAAAAAGACATCAACACTTGGAGATGGAGTGTTACTGATGAAAACAACATTCCATCTGAAATAAGAGAAGTAAATTACAATTAAGACTGTAGGTATCCATTCTTCCAAATCACAAGAAGTTGAGAAAAATGAAGCTTTAAAATTATTTTGAATTTTTTTCTCAAAGCTATTATGATTCTACTCATGAATATTCTCTGTTATATTAGAGCAACTCTGTAAATGCTTGCAGTTGAGGGTATAGCGTAATATTAAACAGTAACATCATACATAGGAGGCAACAAAACCATAAATAAGAATATCATTGCAAGCGCCTATGAAAAATAACTTCTTTAAATGCAGGGAATTTTTCAACACTAAAAATGTTTCTGAAATACAGTAAGTACAGTGGACCCTTGTATAACAAACAGCTTGTATAACATAAAATTTGTGCAACATAAAAAATTCCAGAGATAGGGGAAATTTGCTTAACATAATCGCCTATGGGGAAAATCCGTACAACATAAAAATGGGATTACTCTGTTTTCAATGCATTCCTATGGGAATTTGTATAAAGGAAAATTTGCTTAACATAATTTCATTTGGAACGAATTAATTCCTTTATACAAGGTACCACTGTAGTTTCATTTCACCCATATTTACTGCCTTATTTTGAATCAATACAAAATTCTGTGCGGGTCCTAAGGGCATAACTATTAGTCAACCTGGCAAAATAATTTCTCAGTAAAAAAACTTTTAATATGTGAGGAGAGTACATAAACCACTGACTGTTGCATTTTCTGGGTTGCCTACTAGGCTGCAGAAATAACTGATAGCAGGTCATCAACAGCTCACATAACTGCCCTTATATGATTAGGTAAACAACAGGATTTCACTCCAAAGTTTAAGAAGTTGGCACATCTACACAGGAGGAAGTATTTACTGATAGAATGGAAATAAACTGAAACTGTCTTGGAAGAAAACAGGGAAAGCCAAAATCACTCATTCATTTCTATCAACATATATAAATTGCGTGTTTTAGTAGTGTGATTATATGGTCAGCAATTTTAATAACAAGTGGTGCTTTAATTAACATAAACATTAATGAACAAAATAATGTACAGTTAAGAATGATTAAAAGGGTGGTGTGGTGAATCACTTACAATAAATTCCATCTCTCCACAGTCCTACTTGCCTGGCTGCTGAACAAACCAGGAAAATAACTTATTGATTAGTAACACTGAGAATAGATTTTACTACGCTTAGCCTTGCACAAAGCCTGAACTAAAAATGTATTTTTAATTTGGATTTTGTGTACTTACAGTTAAATTGCTTTTTATTCTAAAAGTCCTTCTTGATAACAGCTGCAGTTCAATATGTAATATAGCTCAAAGATGTCGTCATGGAATAGGATTATAAATTCTATTATGAGACTATCATTCATGTAGTCTTTTCAACAAGCTAGGCCGGGGGTCTGCAACCTGCGGCTCCGGAGCCGCATGCGGCTCTTTGGAACATTTGCCGCGGCTCCGGGAGGGTTCAGAAATTTCAATACAAAGGTGCCGAATCTCGCGAGGACAGCCTGTCCCACAAGGCGGCGCGAAGCCAAGCGCGGCCACACTCTCGCGCTCTACCTTCCCGCAGGCTCCCTCTTCTTCAGAGCGAGAGAGAGAGGGAGGCGTGGTGGAAAGTGTCCCCCGAATGGCAGCCTTTTTTCTTTTTTCTTTTTAACTTCAAGAAAACCTCCCAGATCTCCTTCCTTCCTTCCCCCCTTCCCCTTCCTTTCTTGCTTGGGTGTT
>JAHTLZ010000379.1:15560798-15613271 GCA_023846285.1 Phrynocephalus versicolor | reverse complement strand
CTTCCCCTTCCTTTCTTGCTTGGGTGTTTGCTGGGAGGGGGAAGAAGCGATGTGTGTGTGTGTGTGTGTGTGTGTTGTGTGTGTGTGCAACGTGGAGGAAAAGAAAACCCTCCTTCCTTCCTTCCCCCCTTCCCCTTCCTTTCTTGTTTGGGTGTTTGGAGGGAGGGGGAAGAAGCGAAGAGTGTGTGTGTGTGTGTGTGTGTGTGTGTGTGTGTGTGTGTGTGTTGTGTGTGTGGTGGGGGGGGCAGCGTTTAGACAGGACGGTTCAACGTGGAGGAAGAGAAAACCCTCCTTCCTTCCCCCCTTCCCCTTCCAAGCATTGCACATGTGCAGTTGGCATCTCTCTCTCTCTCTCTCTCTCTCCTTTTGCTTCGCTACAGCCCCCCCCCCAAAAAAAACTACGGCTTTGCACTAACTTGCCGGGATGAAGCTCCAAAAACGCTGGGGAGCGGGCGCGCGCGCGGCGTGTCTCCGCAAAAGAGAGAGAGAGAGAGAGATTAGAAATCCCCCTCCTCTCCCTCCTGTACTATTTTTTGGAAGATTTTTAAAAACTGCCCCCCCCCCAAAAAAAAAGTGGAAGCGGTGTGGGCACGACGCACTCGGGCTGAGCTTCCCTCCTCCATGGAGGGTGGGGGCGAGAGGAGGAGGAGGAGGAGGGAGAGATGGAGTGTGTGTTTGTGGGGGGGAGAGAGTCAGACCATGGCTGCAGGATTCGGGCAGAAGGCAGCGAGGGCGGAATGGGAACCTCAAGAAAGGCGGCTAGTCTTCTCTCTCCCCACCCCACCCCCCGCCGCCACCACATCCGCCCTGCTTCCTTGCCCGGTACTGTCAGTTCTGGCCCAACAAGCAAGGGGTTGGTGGCGGCGGGAGCGGGGAGGGGGGAGCGGCGGCGGCGGCGGAGAGGCGAGAAGCAACGGAGGAAGTCGGCTTTTCTTTTTCCTGCGCAAGATCAACTTGGCAGTCAAGGGACGAGGGACGTGGCGTGACAGCTAGTTCGAGCCCGCCCCCCGGCCCGAGGAGGGGTCTCTCTTATTAGACTTCCAGCGGCTCCCTCCTGGAGTCAGCTGGTTTCGGTGGCGGGGTGCGGGCGCCGGGCTCAAGTTGTTCAGGGGCCCCTGGCCGCCCGGGGAGGCCAATGCTGAGCCGAGCCGAGCGGAGCGCCTGTGCACCTGCCTGCTTGTCTCGCTCGCTCTCACTCTCGCTCTCTCCGAAAGCCCGCCAGCAGCTGCCTTCTGCTCCATTCCAACACACAGAACGTGCCTCCTGCGCGCCCACCCACCCCCCAGCCCGGCCCTCCTCGAGACTGGTGGACACACAGCCACCCCAGTTGCGCGCGCGGGAGAACTTGAGGCAGGTGCGCGCCTCGATGGAAACCCTCGGGGACAGGGTGGCGGGGTGGGGGGAGGTGGCGGCGGCTCGGGCTCGCCCGCTCGCTCGCTCTCCCGGCACCTGAAGTGCTGAAGAAGCAACTTTCATTGGCTTCCTTCTCAGAAGCCCTTTGGGGGTGCCCGGAGGAGCCGCAGCCGCCGGCGCTCCTTCCCACCCCACCCGAGCTGGGCGCCGGGACGCAGCGTGTCCGAGGAGCGCACGAGGGAGTGTGTTGCTTGCGAGCGCCCGAAAAGCCAGGAGCGAGGGGAGGGGAAAATATATTTGCAGTGTTATATTTGTTTTAAATGTCGCAATGGTTTTGCGGCTCCCAGGTTTTTTTCCCCGTCAGAAACGGGTCCAAGTGGCTCTTTATGTCTTAAAGGTTGCAGACCCCTGAGCTAGGCTCTAGCTTCTCTTGGACTGGATCTCAGCTTTGAATGGTTCCACAGGCTTTTTGTATAGATTATATAGGTTTTTCTTTCCACCCTCTCTGCCACAGTCTAGTATTCAGATAGGAAGATCCTAGGAGAAATTTGGCAGTTTTCACATAGGATTTGTGTCTCCACATTACATATTTGTTAATAACAATACATTAAGATTAAAAAATAATAGACCTATTAGCCCTGTTTTCCTGCTGAAATTATTTCTGGACCTTCTACATACTTTAACACAAAATGAAGTAAGAAGTTAGTTTTAAATTCTCCAGTACTGCCTTCAATAGTTTTCTTGAGTTATCATTATGGCAAAGAGATAATAGCGAACGCTTACCCCTTTGCATCTTTGTGTCAATAAAGTTAAGCCCTATTTCTATAACTAAAATTCATGTCTCAGAATAAAAAGAGGTTTGGAGCCGAGCAGCCATTAAAACAAAATCAAAACTAGACTATGGGTGATACCTTCATAGGCTGCTAGTAGAAAAATAAAGCCTGACCAACCAGGCTCTATGCTTCGAAGAGCCAATAGAGAGATGATGGTTGTAAGCAAGAGGGAGGTGCCCATACCATGCTGCTCTTTGTTTGAACTGGCCTGTAAAGTCCAGCCCAATCGGACCATGCTGCTCTGTGCCTTTCAAGAAGAAGCCTGGCATCCATCTTGCCACGTGAACTTTTAAGAACTCTCTCCTGGCAAATGACATCCCTTGCCATGTTTGGACTTCTATACCCACTTTGAACAAGAGAGCTTACTCTCGAAAGCTCAGCAACTTTTTTATTTTTCTACTAGCAGCCTATGAAGGTATCACCCATAGTCTAGTTTTGATTATGTCTTAGACATTGCAAGTGTCAATGAACAGAGGACTACTGGAAATGGAAGGAAGGAGGCTGTGTAAAATAAGGTACTTTGGAAAATATGCAATAAGGTCATTGCAAGCAAGGAGGGGAGATGAGTAGTGGTTCAAACTATATTTTACATCAAAGCCACACTGCTTGTATATCACCAGCTCATTAGAGATGCTATGAAATGTCACTCAATACTGTATCTGATACAAACAAGCTTATTGAGGTTTTCAAGAACAATACCTTACAACCCTGTCTGCCTTTCTGTTTGCAGAATAGCATTCACACATTAACAAGAAATCAGAAAAGGATGAAGAGACATCAAGATATTGTCTCTCCACATAGAATCACCTAATTCATGTTTCATTATCTTATTTCCTGTCATTTATTGTAAGTGTTTCTATGCATTTGTTTCTTTAGGCGCAAAGAACCCAAAAAGACTTTCAGTCTTATCATCCTCTACAATGGAGCTTATCCACATTATTTTCTCTTTCCAGTGCTGAAACAATCATTTCTACTTCCTACCATGCAACAACTTTCCATCTTGCCTGCAAGAATGTCATATTTTCCCATAAAAACACATACATGTTGTGAATGTGCATGTCTCATACATGCAAAGTTTAAAACAAGATTCTTTGGGGAGAATTGTTATACTATATTTGTTTTGAGATGCTGACAGCAATTGCTATAGCCAGGCTGCCGAAATATCTAAAGCCTGGCCTTTAATAATCACCAAAGTAATATAGCACCAGACCACGTCTGAGCAGGGACTCCCAATAGTGTCACATTGTGTCAAACTGCAGGATTGTTATGGGATGTGAGCAAATGTCCACACTTGTTTTTACCCAATCAAATCTGAATTAGGCTTTAGATGTATGTCTCCTGTGTATTAACCCATTGGCCTCCCTGTTATTACCACTACCACAGACCTTCACACTTGAAGGCTAATTTTAATTTAACAAATTGAGTTTCTGCTGCAGAGCATTCTACACATCGTCCCAGTCTCCCTCTGATGAGCCTTGTTTGAACTTTTACTCATGAGCAGTGCAAAGAGGGCATACACATAACATGCAGACACACAAAACATACAAATAAAAAGATGCAGTGACTATCTGATCATACAGCACCATGAGAGTGTTGAACGTATGTGTACTTCACTAATGAAACAAGCACAGATTTCTGATGCAAGCCCTCAAAAGAGATGATAAACAGTAATACAATCCAACCTGCTTTAGCCATGCTTGGTATCCCGAAGATGTAAGCTGAAATCCATCTTTAGGCATGTGTATTCTGGGCTAGGAGAGAATAGACATAAGAGATCTCCTTTTACATTGAGACCTGGCTAACCTAACCATTTTTCCAGGTCATGGTAAACACCAACACATTTTAATACATATAATGAATTTGTTCCTCAGGCATACTGAGGTAAGTCATTACTCTAGGATATTTCAGAGCAAAAGAATCTTGGGCTCAGAAGAACTGTGAAGGCCATCTAGTAAAAAATTCTGCAAAGCTAACCATCTACAAAGGTTTAACTAATATCAAAATCAAGTAATTCTAAAGAACTTAAAAAGAGAGTGAATATTAAGCAAAACCTGAGCATCACCTCACATATACTATGTCTACAATAACTGTAATGTCAAGGTTCACAGCAACAGCCTACTCCTTAAGACTGTTGTAAATACTGCTAAAAGAATTAATGTTAAGTGCCTCTGGCTCCTTAAAAAACACAATATAATCTAATTCTAACTGCTACCTCTGTTTTACAGTGGTGTAGTATTTCACAATGAGACAGTCATCATTTAGGGCCGACTTACAAAAACATACTACAAGTCAATAGAGTTCCTTCTCTAAATTTTTCATCCCTTTACCTTCCTATAGTGAATAAGTGCTACAAATTCTGGAACAAACCTGTGAACTAAACAAAATTCTATTCATAAATTAGTAAACCGCTCCCTCCCACCCTATTTACATTTGCAAACATCAGCAACACATTGGAGATGGTCTACCATAATTATCATGACAACATCTACTGCCACTTCATTATGGCAATTTAACTTAAAGGAGGGAATATTATGGAAAGAAATTTTACATGCCCTCCCATTTTTGAGCTTGTGAAACTTCAGGCCTCTGTTAGAACACAAATCCTAAATAATCGTTTAAGGGATACATTCTGAAGTAAAGTAGTTTCTGCTCACAGATGCTGCCTTGAAATTCCAGGATGCCCTAACCCTGTTATCCTAGCCTACTACAGTAGAACCCTGGTATCCATTGGGGTTGGTTCCAGGCCTGCCCATGGATAACGAAAACCATGGATAAGAGAGAACGCCTCCCCCCAACTGATATTTTGCGACAGTAGGTTGATTTACAGCTGCTAATTGTGACAGTTGCTTGCTTTGTGGCTGCTTATTATTTATTTAATTTTTTCCTCTGTCAGACATGGATAACTGAATCAGTGGTTAATCAATCAGTGGCTGCGGGCATCCTACTATAATCAAATATGACAATAATCCATAACATATTTGTGAGCTTTGTGTATTCATGTATAGCAAATCAGCTTTGGGGGGACTTCTATCAGCAATAGTAACAGAATAGCTTTTGGGTTACACTATTCCACAGTTTTGTAAGTACAATCCCATGTTTTACCAACCTAACACCTACCAAATTACACTTCTGTGGGGTCACAAAGAGTCGGTCACAACTGTAATGACACAACACACAGTAACTCAAACATTGTTTCCAATGTGCATTCTATTCCTAGTTGTGCCTTCTCTATAGACTCCCTCTCACAATATGCCCAAGTCATTATTACCTCATTCCAATTTCATATTGTCCATCTTTGCTCTGCAATCTTTAACTGACTTTTTGTTTTATTACATTCCTTTACTGCTTCTTCCATTTTTAACTGTATGAATCCAAGGAGTCTCTAGTGAGGTTTGAAAAGGCTGTTTCCTCAGAATGATTCAATATTTTAAATTTCTATGGAAGGCATTTGTTTTATCCCCTAAAAATTAAATAAATAAAAAACAGCCTTTAAAAACAGACATTAAATTACAGGCCTCAGTTCCTATTTTCTAAACCTATTGCAACCCCTGAAGGCTTACAATATTTGAATCACAGCTGGAGCCATGGTTACCACACAGTTTAAATATCAGCTTCTTTACTGTGCAATTTGTTTTTTAAAAAATCAAATCAGAGCTGTGTCATAAACAAGTACTCATTAAGTAGCAAGCAAAAAATAAGACTTTCTGTGCAAGAAAGGTTTTTAAGTATCTGCCCCCCCATACTTGGAAGAAAAGATAAATAAGACTAGCTAGGAAAATCATAGGCCTAGAAAAATCATGGGAAATCATAACTAGCATGAAAGAAAGAAAGAAAGAAAGAAAGAAAGAAAGAAAGAAAGAAAGAAAGAAAGAAAGAAAGAAAGAAAGAAAGAAAGAAAAGAAAGAAAGAAAAGAAAAGAAAAAGAAAAGAAAAGAACAGCTGGCATCACTTCCAGTGTTATTCCTTTAGTAGGAGTCAAAGTGCTACAGATTATTTTTAAAAATCTCCTGCTTTAGGTGAATAATGCTGAGTTAGTACTGCAGCGTGAATTGATCACACTATTCTTTAAGGATGCAAGCCTATTCCCAGCAAGTCAGTAAGTCTCTTTCAAGCTGGTCTATTCTGAAATGAAAGACACCAAAACAGCAGGTCCCTTCTGGAGCCACAAAACTGCTGCTAGGATGGCAGAGGATTTATTATTTTTATGTAGTCCTTTAGACAGATGTATTTGTTAACAACAAGAATAGCATAATTTATTATTATCCCCTATTTGGCAAATTCATTTTTCTTAGCTAAATGCTTAGATAAGAATAAATGAATTTTTAATACAGTTTTTAGAAACACTTGTCACTGCTTCAGTCTTTTCATTTAGTGAATAGGACTGATGCTTCTCTCAGCAGGGGGTGATATTTTAATGATGCAATGCTACACTTCCTAGAAGACAGACAAGCCTCATGAGGCAGATTATAGGAAGAAAGGAACTCAGATCCCATTAAAAGCAGACAGCTCCAGACAATTTTTAAAATTAATTTTGTTTAATGATAAAATATGTTATAACAGGTGGGTAGCCAATTGTAAAATTAACCAAAACATAGTTAAAGGAACCAAAGAATATTAGAAGAACAAATAAAATAATATTCTTGCTCTCAGTTTACTGCATGACTTTATAGAAATACTGTACTGTACTGACTTGTCAATACCCCGTTGTTCACATCTACAAAGCAGGTAAAGGAGTTACAGCCATTTTAAGCTGCCATAGTTGTGATATGGTACCTCATGATACCACTGAAAGCTGTACATCACTTGTCAACATACAATTTACTTCTCATGGCAATTTTTATGACTGTGGGTATTATCATACAAAACATCTAAATTCACCAAAATGCAATACAATTACAGTAACTACTTTTAACTTAAAACTAGTCAGCAACTTCATCTATCAACCAACTAATGCCACTGAAATACTGCATTGCATCTTTCACCTACATTATCTTTGGAGAGAAATACTGAAGTGTTTTGACAAAAGTTGCCTATACTGTACTTCTATTTATACTGGAATGGCAGAGAAAGAACACACAGATATGCTTAAAATCATGAACTACAAAGTAGCTGGCCTGTGTTACTCTGATCTATTACGTCAGATAAATTAATCAGTCTATCCGGCTACAAAATTGCTGCCATCTTAACTACAGCATATTCATAGGCCAAGTGTTAGGAAAATACTTCTCATACCATACAGGTCGAAGGATAGGAGCCAGGCAAAAGCAGATAGCCTAATTAGAGATGGGTGTTTCATTTTCGAAGGGGACTGGTTCTGAAATGAGCTGGTGCTCAGAATGTACTCTTTCCCTCTGGAACAAAAGCAATCGCTGTCTTACTTTGCTTTACCTCGCACTGGGCGAAAATCCAACCAGGAAGTAGCCTCAGATGCATCATCTTTTCCTCTCCCTGGCACTGGCCAATCAGACAGGGAAGCGGGATGATGCATGTCCTTGCACAGCTTCTGATTGGCCAGCGCCAGGGAGAGGGAAAGATGACACATCGGAGGCAGCTTCCTGGTTGGATTTTTGCTCAGTGTGAAGTAAAGCAGGGTAAGACAGATGGTGATTTTGTTCTGGAGGGTGGGACTGTGTTTCATGCACCAGCTGTGCTGGCGTGTTTCATTTCGGAACCAGTTCTCTTCCAAAATGAAATGCCCATCTCTAAGTCTCAATCTTCAAGAGATGCAGACAACATACTAGCAAGATCTGAAATATTCATATGGTTGTGTGTGTGTTGTGTCGTTACAGTTATGACTGACTCTCCATGACCCCATGTCCATGGAGTTTTCTTGGCAGGAATACTGGAGTGGTTGTCAATTCCTACTCCAGGAAACATTCATAAATAGTCACAAAAAAGCACCAGAAGACTGCCTTCAACAGAGATTTCTGTCAAATTCTACAAAGTGAACACTCCAATATAGGAAATGAATCAACTGCAATTATGGCTAAACAGTAAAAATGCACAAGCAAAGACTTAAAATAAACAGCTCCATGTAGTATATTGCTCCAGAGTCCCAACTCAAAATCAAAACAAGATACTGTGAAAAATTAAAAAAAAAATTCATGAAATGCTGCAGATGACACATGCTGTAGAACGCATGCAAGTTAGGTCAGAGGTGGATAAAACTCAATGATTTTTTAAAAATCACAATTTAAATGAAAACTCATTTTTCAAAAATTTAAACCATCAAAAATTTAAATCCCACTCTATCAGAAACCACAATTGTTAAAAATGCAGCATCATGACACTTTTTTATTCTAATGGCCAACATTTTGTTCTGGAGGGTGGAACTGTGTTTCATGCACCAGCTGTGCTGGTCATGAAACACAGTGTTGTGCTGTGCCATCATGTCTCTGGCACATTGGGGTGATGTCACCAACAGTGGCAAACAGGCACTAATGAAATAACGCATTTTCCCCATCTATAAGATGCCCCCATGTTTAAGATGACCCCCAATTTTCTAGCACGAAATAACAGTTTCTCTATCTGGAAGTTGAGTCATGGCTACTGGACTTCTTTTTTGAGAGACAGAAACGTTTCGCTGCTCATCAAAACAGCTTCATCAGTCTGAATACAGCTAGTGCGAGACCTCCATCTTATAGTCAGTTAGCTTTGACCTCTTGTCACCCTGGTCTGAATTAGGCTCATAAGATGAACAATGGCCTGAATAGGCTCGTTAGGGAGACAATAGTATCCGTAGCCTTAAGGTGAAAAATGGCCTAAGGTGCTGAAACTTATCAAGAATGGGTCGTTAGCTATGGCCTTGGTGGTGAAGGCTTTTTGATATGTCTGGGTACTTTGGAAAGCACACCCTGATAAGTAGCAGACAGACTATGCCTGAGGCCGCCACCTCTGTTGAGGGAGGGGGTTTCAATACTCACATGAATGGCTTCCCTTACTCCTCTCTCAAACCACCTATCTTCTTTGTCTAATACTATGTGTACATCCTCATCTTTGAAAGAGTGCCCTTTGTCCTTCAAATGGAGGTGTACAGCTGATTCTGGTCCTGAGCTGTTACCCCTCCTATGTTGGGCCATCTGATATCAAAACATAAAAGGAGCATTGTTCACCTTAAGGCTATGGATACTATTGTCTCCCTAACGAGCCTATTCAGGCCATTGTTCATCTTATGAGCCTAATTCAGACCAAGGTAACAAGAGGTCAAAGCTGACTGACTATAAGATGGAGGACTTGCACTAGCTGTATTCAGACTGATGAAGCTGTTTGGATGAACAGTGAAACGTTTCTATCTCTCAAAAAAGAAGTCCAGTAGCCATGGCCCATGACTCAACTTCCAGATAAACTCACCTGGATGACTAAGAATCTTCACAGACAACAGTTTCTCTACTGTGTAGTTCTCTTATTGGCTTATTTCCATGGATAAGACAACCCTAATTTTTAGCCCATTTAATTAAAAGTACAGTGTTATACATGGCAAAATTGAGTGTAATTTCTCCTTTGATTTTTGGCTTACGTGTGGCTTCATCTGACTGTGCATGAGTTGTAAAAAAACCTAAAACTGAAGCCGCAATGTGACACTGCCAGTGGTATCATTCCTGTTATGCCAGCAGAGGCATGAAACAATAATATCTGATGAGGATGTTTGGATGAGCATCAAAATGTTATAATCTCGCAAGAAAAGAAGTCCAGTTGCCATGATTCAACTTCCAGAGAAACAATATTATCCAATATCTGTATGCTAACTCTGCAGTAATCTATTACCAAGAACTTTATTTCCTCCTGCTTTTGAGATGTGTGCGTATTATATTTTTGAACATAATGCTGAGGAATAAATTGCCCAGATTACCAGGCTAGTCACATCTTTGCTGTCCTTTTACAAGCAAGCTAATACCTTTCTCTTCGGGCAAGCTTTGCCTTAATGACCGGCTGTCAGAGTGGGTTTTTTTTTTAATAAATGGTTATGTCTTACTATTTTGAATGTATTTTGGTGTTGCTTTTGTTTACTGTCTTTTAATGGTGGTATCTTTTCAAACGTTTCTGGAATTTGTATATTTACTGTTGTTAGCATTTAATATTGTCTTTTAATTATGTAACCCACCTTGGGTCCTTCTTAAGCAGAAAGATGTGGCAACTAATTTAAATATATAAACAATTCTCTCAGTTTCTGCCTCTTACAGAAAGAAGACAAACCCTCACACAGTCTGAGACCCAATGAGCTATGCTTTCTATTACACATATGGTGTTTATATAGTGGTACTTAAAAGATGCAGACTTTCAGTCCTTTTATTCACATATTCACAAAACTCTCATCTTCATACTATCCCATTCCAATGTTATACAGTGTATATTTTATCTCTATCTTCCCATAATTCCCACCTAAAGGTTAGCATCTAGTATTGTTTTGATTCACTCCACTAACAAGAAGTATAATTTAGTTTTAACCACTCATGAGAAATTATAATGTGGCTGGCGGTGAATAATTTGACAAAGAAATCAGTTGGCTGACAAAAAATAAATATCCACCTGAATATGCCAGCACTAATCAGGGCGTGAAATTAAACTTTTTATTCAGTAGAAAATAACTGCTGCAGGGCAGCGAATTAGTAGAAAGCAAATATTAAGGTCAACCTATTCTTTCAGAGTGTCTATGGTATATTTACTAAAAGAAAGGGTATGGAGCACCAAATTCCACTTTTCTAAATCCCTAAAGCTAAGTACTTCATTGATGCATTAGCAAATTTAGTATTTGCTTTTACTAATTGCATGCACTTAATGAAACATACAAAATACTGTTAACTTGAACCCTACACTTCTGTAGTAATACACCAGTGGTGGCGAACCTTTTAGAGACTGAGTGCCCAAACTGCAATTCAAAACCCACTAATTATTTGCAAAGTGCCAATGAAGTAATTCAACCTGAATACAGGTGGCTGTGAAGGGGAGCCCTTTCTGTCGGGTGCTGACAGAAAGGGCTCCGAATGCCACCTTTGGCACCTGTGCCATAGGTTCACCAACATTGTACTATACCTAAAGCAACTAAAGAAAAGAGTTAGTTTGAAAATTCTAACATAAGGACTAAAAACATACAGTGCTTATCTTGCACAAATTTGCAGACTTCATACCCTTAATTTCTTCTTATTGGCTATACCCTTACTGGTTTTCATATAAAGTTAGTGTAACTCTCTATGGTTAATTGCAGCTAACCGATGACATGCCAAGGCACCTAACCATACAACTGAGACGCACACTGGCATTTCATCAATTATAAGTGATAAAATATGCAAACCTTACATTAACACCGATAGGATTTCAGCTGTTATTATGTGAGATCATATTTAACAATTTACAGAACTCATGATGCTGACACAAATATCTTGACGCCCAAGGAGCACTTTCCCTCCTTTGGAAAACTTTGCTCCTATGGAATTAAATAATAAAGAGAGTCGTATACACATGCAAAATAGCTTGTTACTTTGAAATGAACAGGATTCCCATATGTTTGTAAAAGTTCCACATGTACTAGGCAATGCAGAGGAATACAGATTGAGGGATCTGTTTATATTGACATTCCAAACAAAACCCCAAACTTTTTGTTTGGTTTTCAGTTTGGATGAGATAAACTACCTGGATCCATTTCAATCTGGCTTCAGACGTGGCTATGGGACTGAGATGACACTGGTTGCATTTACACAGGGAAACAGATAGAGATCTGTGTCCCTTTTGGTTTTACTAGGCATTTCAGCTCCAATTGACACTATCTAGACCATGATATCCTCCTGACTTGTCTCTCTGAAATGGGAAATGGGGGTACTGCATTAAATGGCTCTGGTCCTTCCTGCAGGAAAGAACGCAGAAAGTGGTGTTAGGTGATTCATGTTCGACACCACGGCTGCTGACCTGTGGAGTCCCCCAGGGTTCTGTTCTGTCTCCTATGTTATTTAACATCTATATGAAACCACTGGGAAAGATTATCAGGTCTTTTGGGGTTAAGTGCCACCAGTATGCTGATGATACCCCGTTCTACCACTCATCCCCTCCGGATTCTAAGGGAGCTACTATCTGAACTTTACATGAGTGTTTAGATGCGGTAATGAACTGGATGAGGATAAAAAACATGAAACTAAATCCAGATAAGAAAGAAGTGCTCCTGGTCAGTCAAAAAGGAGAACAAGGGATAGGGATACAACCTGTATGGGATGGGGTCACCCTCCAATTTAAAAAAGAGATACGCAGGTTGGGGTGCTCTTGGACTCATGCTTGAGCTTGGATGCCCAGGTCACAGCCGTGGCCAGGAGCGCATTTGCACAATTAAGGCTAACATGCAAGTCATGCCTGTCTCTTGAGAAACCAGTTCTGGCCACTGTGACACATGCCCTAATGACATCCCGGCTAGACTACTGTAATGCACTCTATATGGGGCTACTGATGAAAAGTCTCAGGAAACTCCAATGGGTCCAAAATGCAGCAGCCAGATTGCTGATTGGGGCACATTACAGAAATCACATTACAGCAGCCCCACTGGCTGCCAATCAGCTATCGGGCACAATTCAAGGTGCTGATCTTGACCTACAAAGCACTATACAACCTGGGTCCTAGCTACCTTAAAGATCAAATCTCATAGTATGAACCAGCCCGGGTGTTAAGTTCATCAGGACAGGCCCTTCTCTCCACCCTGCCACCCTCACAGGCACGTCTCATGGGAACACATGAAAGGGCCTTCTCAGCCGCTGCGCCCAGACTCTGGAACTCCCTCCCACTAGAAGCCAGGACTACCCTATCTCTTAGGTCTTTCCTGAAACAGGCAAAGAGCTTTCTCTTCAGGCCAGCTTTCCCTGAATGATGGACTACCTATTATGTGACTTTCATATAAATCTATCATACATCAACACACAGACTTTGTGATTGCATTGACAATATGTTCTCAAAGTCTGGTTCCCTCACTCATAACTTCACATGGAATTCTACTCTCTTTTCAACTGCTTGCGTTCTCTGGTAGCTTTAATGTAATATTGTCTTTTGATGCTGTAGTTCTCAATACAGTGGACCCTTGTATAACAGACAGCTTGTATAACATAAAATTTGTACAACAAAAAATTCTGGAGATAGGGGAAATTTGCTTAACATAATCGCCTATGGGGAAAATCCGTACAACATAAAAATGGGATCACTGTTTTCAATGCATTCCTATGGGAATTTGTATAAAGGAAAATTTGCTTAACATAATTTCATTTGGAACGAATTAATTCCTTTATACAAGGTACCACTGTACTTGAATATGTTTTAATTATACTGGACTGTATATTATCCCTCATTACTATAAGTCGCCTTGGGTCCTCTTCAAGGAGAAAGGCAGGGTAAAAATACCCTAAAATAAATAAATAAATAGTGTCATACATTTTCTTTAGTTTATCTGTAAACATATAATGATGAAAATGTGATGTTTATTATCATGGTACTATTAAAATCAGTATTTACAGCCCATTCTTTCCTGAAATCCTTGGAAGAATAAAGAAATACAAAATGAACTGGTGTTAGAATAGTATAACAAAAATAAAGCTGCAAAAGGGTTTTTTTTTAAGCACCAACCTACTACTTTTATCTGTAAATCTAAAATTTTAAAATGAAAATCCACGAGGAAAAGCCAGATGTTATTTTTACCAATTAAATTAGATTTTCATACAGCTTAAGCCAGGCTTGCAATTAAATCAATCACCTGTTTGCCACAGATAATAAGAGACACAGAAGAGATGGTTGTCAACCATTGGAAGGTGGGTGAGGTAGAAACAGCACTTCAACAGCCCCCAAGTTTCTATGCCAGAGAAGAACAGAGGAAAACCCCAGAAGAGAAACCAAAACCTTCCCTTATTCATCATAGGGTTACTTTTCACTGAAAAGGAGGAAAGGTAAAAGTGAGATGCAATACTTCTTATATCGTATAAAATTTAAGTCTAAAAAAGGAACCAAAGAGATGGAATACTACATAACTGGCAATCCTGTGCCTAATAACACTGAGAGATTCCAACACTGCCAGATGTAGAATCTGAAACCTGTACCTCTGAAATTCTATTTTTTTTCCTGCACTATTCACATTTCTATGGACCACCCTCATGTAAACCTCTATGGGGCTGAACTTCTGTCTGTGAATATTTAGTGGTTGAATAAGGTTTATCACTCACCTTTACTTTAGACAAAGTTAACAGATTCCCATTTATTTATGCATCTCCGCGATATGCCCCCACTTTGCTAAAATGCAAGCTTCCCAAATATGCCAAATTAAAAATATTACAATGCAGGTAGAAAAAAATAACCAGAAGTCAGTTGCAGAGATATTTAATTAGAAGTCGAAACTAATAAGGTTTAGCTCTATGCACTAGTGATTGGATGAAACTGTAGTGGATGCTAGTCCATTCATGAAAACAGATGTTGCTTCACAGAACCTTGATAACTTTCTTAAATACCTTTGAAAACAAGGATCAGAAAATATGAACTCTTATAAAAAGGGCTTTATTGTATTTTTATAGCATTTTACATACCTTGTAAGAATCTGTTAAGTGTGAATGTCAGTTTTATTTTCTGTCCCCCTTTTTTTCTGGCTATTTACAAGCTTTGTAAGAAATTGTTCTTTAATTAAGTCTAAACATAGTTTTATATAAATGGATTCCCGGAATTAAAAACATTCAGACTTAAGAAATGATTGTTGCACAGACAGTAAGAGGCCGTAAAAAAAGAATACCACTTTAAACAAAGATTTCTCATTTTAATTAAAAAGATAATCATCAGAGCATTCCTACATTTAACAGAATCATTTGAAGCAACTTTGAAGGAAAAGAAAGCTCCTTTTTGATGTAGGCATATATAGTGCAGTTGATTGTATTTAATCAAAGTTCCAGCCAAGGCTATTTTGCTGTATTTTTAAGAGGTATACTGCAGTTTTAGTAGTTTTGTCAAATATACGCATTGCTTATTAAACTCATCCATAATATGCTTCCAAATAGTTGCAGCATAATCTAAAGAGAATTTAAATAATTATCTTGGCTTGTATGGCTTTCCTAAATTAAAGATTTAAAAAAAGAACATTTGATTCCTGTGTATCAGATTCATTGTGCATCCACCAAATGGGTTTACAACTTGCACAATGAATGCTGTTGTTCTAAGCTGATCCACTGCTTTCATGCAATGGTGCTGCTAAACATTCATCAGATGCAAGCCAACATATGTTTAGGCAATGAGATATGCATAATTTTTACATAGTCATATTTAAAGAAGTATCCCTAAGGTTCTGGATTGGGAGCATTTGTACATCTTGTATTTTAGAACTGCACACAGCAAAAACAGTACTCTGAATTTGTCTTAACTGTCAACAACAACTTATTCTGCAACAGTAAATTACTAAAGAACCTGTATACATTTTTCAAAGATCTTCTAACAATAGAAAAATGCACCAATTTCTGTACTAGATCAGATAAACAGACTATCTAGCCCAGTATTCCATTTTAGTCTCTGGCCTGCTTGTAATACATCTACTATAGTTCAAATCCCCATAAATGCAATAATATTTATTTGAATAAATTTATTTGAATAAATGCAGTTAGTAGTTCCAACCACAGTAGATTCATTGAATCAAGCAATTCAGGTGTTGAACAGCTAGGTTTATGTTTATGTAAACCTTGTAGATTACATGGATTTACTCTATTTCAGACAATCAACTGGATTCAAAGTACAGTGGTACCTTGTATAACAGACAGCTTGTATAACATAAAATTTGTACAACATAAAAAATTCTGGAGATAGGGGAAATTTGCTTAACATAATTGCCTATGGGGAAAATCCGTACAACATAAAAATGGGATTACTCTGCTTTCAATGCATTCCTATGGGAATTTGTATAAAGGAAAATTTGCTTAACATAATTTCATTTGGAACGAATTAATTCCTTTATACAAGGTACCACTGTAATGTATCTTATATGTGCTTTGAATGGTGAAAAATGAATCTGACAATGTGATGCAAAATCCTGACTACAACATGTAAAATAGGCATCAGACAGCCATATAATGAATATGCTGTTATTAATGTGAACTGAAGAGATACTAAATTTAACATCTGACTATTGTGCACTTCCATGGGCACTGCAGGACATAGGTAGATATGGAATTTATGCAAGTTAAATTGTTCATTTGATTACTGATGATCAGTATATGCTGCATACTTTCTAGTATCACTTCAAATGTGATTTTCTTCAACAAACATGGTAAGAAACAAAAATACTGTACCTTCCATAAGATGTTTTAGAGAGGTTGGTCTACCACCACTTGCTGAGGATTACGCGGGTGAACTGCTTGCAAGCACCTGTTAAATGTTTGGCATTCTGTAGCCATGTAACAGTGAACGTTACTAGTCTACAAAATATCCAGAATGGGCTTTTAATTGTTATTTTGGAAGAATTACAATGATAAAAGCCATAATTTAGGTCAATAGCAGAAATCTAGACAAAAATACCCACTAGACATTAATGAAATTGGTCTCATTCTCTTCATCCTTTCTTCATTAAAAATTAACACTGGGATCAAATTCTGGAAAAATTCATAATACTGTGGCTAAAATCCTTTTGGCACAGCAAGTTAATGATGGGCTTGCCTTTCATCATTAATTATAAGTTTCCAATCCGCCCTCTTCGGTCTGTGAAGATTCTCAAGTCATCCAGGTGAGTTTATCTGGAAGTTGAGTCAAGGAAACTGGACTTCTTTTCTTGAGAGACTGAAATGTTTCGCTGCTCATCGAAACAGCTTTGTCAGTCTGAAGAAACAGACTGATGAATCTGTTTGGATGAGCAGCAAAACGTTTCAATATCTCAAGAAAAGAAGTCCAGTTGCCATGACTCAACTTCCAGACCTCCTCCCCCTTCTGGTTAGGCAGCTTCTTAGGAATCCCCTTCATCTTAGGGAAAACTTTTGGGGTCACGGAACAAAGACTGGAAGTCTGTACTATCCTAAAATCGCTGCCACTGGGAGCACAAGTAAAAAACATTAAAGAGTCTCCTGCCAATTCTAAGCCCCCAAAGGCTTCCATATGATGAAAGGGATTTGAGCCTCAGAACATGCAAGTAGGGTTGGAATCATTTTATTAGTGCTAAGTGGCTGCAAATGATATCATAAGCCTTGCACATGCAGAGCTATGCCAACAGGATTTCAGCCATTGCAATAAGAAGTGTCAGTCTAGGTCAGTGATGGCGAACCTTTTAGAGATCGAGTGCCCAAACTGCAATTCAAAACCCAGTAATTTTTTTTTTGGCAACGTGCCAATACAGTAATTTAACCTGTATAGAGCTGGCTATGGAGGGGCAATGTCAGTGCCCACAGAAAGGGCTCCGAGGGCCACCTTTGGCACCCGTGCCATAGGTTTGCCATCCTAGACTCTAGGTTCTCCCTGACAAGTCCAGTCATTTCTAACTCAAGGGGCTTTTGCTCTTCTCCGTTCATAAGCTGAAAAGCTGGTATTTCTCCATGGTCACATGGCTAAGATGACTAAATGCACAAAGACACGGAATGCCATACCTTACCACTGAAGTGGTACTTATTTATCTACTCACATTTTACATGCTTTTTTGTTCGTTGCGAACAACTGGGACAAGCAACAGGAACACCCTGTTGTATGGATTCAAACTGCCAACCTTTCAATCAACAAACCCAGCAGTTCAACAGTTTTACTTTAACCGTGCTACCAACATTCCATGTCAGATTAGGTAAGTATCTAGCTGTGTCCCAAATGCCACATTAAGGTTGGAAAGTGGCCTCCCCTCCGTGCTTGGCTTGGGACACTAAATTACTGGTTAAGACTGAACCTAGCTCCCTCTGGTTTGCTTCCTTTTGTCATGAAGGATTCTCATGAGAGTAGATGGATGAAATATATCAAATCCAAAGTACACTCTTTGGGACTGTCGCCCAATCTTCTATTGACCACTGGGTATAGTAAGGCGAGATGTTTATTAGAACAGCGCCTACACGATATTGAATATCAAAATAATCTGTCCATAACCAATAAATTATGTCCCTGGTATGACAACTCAGTGATAAGTCATCCAAAAACAATGGCACAATATCTAAACGTGCTAACAGTTCCAAAGTACAGAAGGGCCTTTTCATGTGCACGATTTAATGTCATGCCTTCAGCTATGCTAGAGGGTCGCTTTAAAGGAACACCTCTACAAAATTGCACATGTCCATGTGATGAAGGTGTTGAAACACTTGCCCATGTGTTACTGTTATGCTCCTTTTATAGAGAAGTACGGCAAGAATTACTTTTCCCCATGTTAGTAAAGAAGCCAGGTCGTTCATCTGATTTTTATATATCATTACTCCTCGGAGCCCGAGACAAACAGGTGACACTGCAGACAGCTAAATTTTTAGCAGCAGCAATTAAAATGAGGCCAACTATGATTTTAAAATAATAATCATTTACAGATTACTTGTCCAGATCTTGTATAGGAATGTTGCATGTATATGTATTTACTATTATGATTTGGTATGCCAATTTTATATCTATTCAAATGCCCTTTTTTGCTAAGGCCATGGCTAAT
Organism: Phrynocephalus versicolor; assembly: GCA_023846285.1. Taxonomy (NCBI): domain Eukaryota; kingdom Metazoa; phylum Chordata; class Lepidosauria; order Squamata; family Agamidae; genus Phrynocephalus; species Phrynocephalus versicolor. The sequence continues at coordinate 15,594,506 of JAHTLZ010000379.1, read as the reverse complement.
GCAAATAAATAAATGACTGATTGATTAGGTAAGTATATTTTTCTAAAGCCAAGTGGAGAAATGAAATATAAAACTATACCCAGAAATTACTCCTTTAGTTATTTCAGTATTACTCTATACATTCTTTATTATATCTATCTCCCAATACAGGGTTAAAGTGCATCTCAGTTGCAAACTCTCCATTCAGACTTCTGTAGAGATGACAGGTATAGAAACAATAGAAAATAGTTTCTGGAAGGAGATGTGCTGGAGCCACTGTCTTGAGATTATGGGACATTCGATAGCAGTTTGAAGATACAGTAATAAGAGATACAATACCTGTTATAAGAAGCAGAAATTCTTCCCAAAAGAGGACAGCATGCCAAAAATAAAATAAACTTTTTGCAAGTACCAGGAGTCATATTTCCATTTTTGTCGTGCTGTGTGCAACTTTTTAAATCTGTCCTTAACAATAGAGCTTTATCCCTAACAAATGTTACTTTCATTTACTATAGCTTAATAGATTTATTTCTCACATACCTGAACTAGTCGAGTTTCCAATTTGTATCCAATCCTGCAATTCTTCTGCATAACATTAATATCATCAGTAATTTATGTCCATTTTACATAAGAACATAAGAAGAGCCATGCTGGATCAGGCCAAAGGCCCATCTAGTCCAGCTTCCTGTATCTCACAGTGGCCCCACCAAATGTGTCCAGGAAGGCACAAGACTGTCTCTTGATACCACTCCCCTGCATCTGGTCCTTGAAGTACTCCGGTTTTAAGACTGGAGATTACACATCTCCATCATGGTTTGTAACCTGTGATGGACTTTTCCTCCAGGAATCTGTCTAATCCCCTTTTGAAGGCATCCAGGCCAGATGCCATCACCACATCCTGTGACAGGGAGTTCCACAGACTAACAACACGCTGGGTAAAAAAAAATTCTTTTGTCTGTTCTCACTCTCCCAGACCTCAGTTTGAATGGATGTCCCCTAGTTCTGGTATATTGTGAGAGGAAGAAGGGCATCCCTCTGTCCACTTTAGTCATGCCCTGCATTATTTTGTATCATATCCCCCCTCAGGCGCCTTTTTTCCAGACTAAAGAGCCCCAAATGTTTTAGCCTTTCCTCATAAGAGAGGTCCCCCAGCCCAGTAATCATTTTAGTCACTCTCCTTTGTACCTTTTCCAGTTCCGCTATGTCTTTTTAGAGATGCAGTGACCAGAATTGTACAAAATACATAAGGTGCGGCCTTACTATCGTTTTGTACAATTATCCCTAGCATGGAATTGGCCTTCTTCACCACTACCACACTGTCCACAAGCACAACAAGATATCTTTCCTGATCCATCACGGATAGCTCAGAGCCCATGAGTTGATGGATAAAGTTTGGATTTTTTGCCCCAATATGCATTACTTTACATTTTGCTACGTTGAAATGCAATTGCCATTCCGCAGCCCATGCCCCCAGTTTGAAGAGATCCTTCTGGAGCTCTTTACAATCTTCTCTGGTTTTTACCATCTGCAAACTTGGCCACCTCACTGCTCATCCCTCTCTCCAGGTCATTTATGAACAGATTGAAAAGCACTGGTCTCAAGACAGATCCCTGGGGCACACCGCTTTTCACCTCTCTCCATTGTGAAAATTGCCCATTGACACCTACTCTTTGTTTCCTGGATCTCAACCAGTTCTCAGTCCATAAGAGGACCTACCCACTTATCTATCCCCTGACTGTGCAATTTTTTTCAGCACCCTTTGGTGAAGGACTATGTCAAAAGCCTTCTGAAAATCCAGATAGACAATATCCACCAGTTCACCAAAATACACATGCCTGTTGACCTTTTCAAAGAATTTAAAAGGTTTGTCAGGCAAGACTTACACTTACGGAAGCCATGCTGAATTTCCCTCAGCAAAGTTTGTTCATCTATGTGTTTTAAGATTTTCTCTTCCTAATGTTCAAATAGAATCTCTTTTCCTCTTTTAATGTTAAAGACTGACCCAGATCAGGAGAATTTGGACAGTGGGATGACTTCTGAAATAGTCTCTTAAACAAGCATTTAAAAAGGAGAGAGAGGACGCAGAACACCAATATGATATCTTGTGGTACTACCGTAACATCACAGGATCCCTGAGGTCTCAAAAATGACCCAGATCATCAAGGCCTCAAAAAGGGAAAAGAATAAATCCTTCCAGAATTTGGAATCACATAAAGGCTTGGGTTCTTTAAAAATGAAATATGGACAAGTGGTAAGAGTCACAAGTCAAGGAGCTTTGTATCCAAATGGTTCGGTGACTATAGCCTGAGGCGGTAAGAAAAGTGCTATTACTATTTCTGCTTACAATGCTCTCAGGTTCCATAATACATCCGAGAAGGGAAATGATAAAACATAGGCAACAAACATAGGCAATGCCATATGGATACTTGATGATGAATGCATCACCTCTCTACGTACTACATCTAGAAATGATATAAAAACTAGTCATTTGGTACTAGACTTGGTTGTAAACAAATCAACAATTGAAATGCTTCATTGAAGATGCATAGCAAAAAAAGCCCTTTCACTCTCTTTCAAGGTCTTCCAGCTTCAACTAATCCACAAAAATAATCTGGAAGCATTATATAATGTTCATTGCAAATACATCCTCTGCTCATAACACAGCACAGCATGGATCAACTTGCTTACCGGGGAATTTCTCAGACAAATATTACTTCTCCCAGCTAAGTGTTCATTCCAAATGCACCAGTGTTATTTGGGGCTACTATCTCCTGCTACTCTCCTGAAAAGGTTACAATGATGAAAACTCCAGACTTCTTTGAGCAGATTTCTTACACAGTTGGCAGAAGGTTGCCCTGTTTCTGCAAACTAAAGACACTTGCATCCAAAATCCAATACATGTGACCTCTGGGGGGTCCAAGTCTTCCCAAGCTTTGTTTGTTGAAAGCAAAATCAGGAGTGTAGTAAAAGTACTTCCATATTAAAAAAGAAAAAGAAAGAAAGTCCCACAAATAATTGGGGAGAATTCTGCATTTATTACACAAGACTGTCTCTGATATCTGAGGGTAGAATCCTGCTTTTCTTTCTTTATCAGTTTGCCTGTTTCTGGTTCTAGCTGCATCTTTTTAGCTGTTCTGAAAAATATAATGAAAATCTCCAAAAAAAGGTTGTAATATTTGTCTGGTTATCCTTGGAAAATGACTAAGATGATCTCTGCGCTTTGACAACAATTTTAGTATTGTATTAAATTGTATTAAGTGGACTATTCTGCACACGCCAACAGAGCAAACAGTAGGCATCATATATACTGTGGAAATAAGGCAGTACCCCCCTTAGGTACCTCCCTCCCCTCCCCAATTCTGAGTGGGACTTTTCTAAGAGTACTAAATCAGACCTGCCTTCAGAACAATGGTTCCCAATCTGCTCCCCAACATCCTGGCCAGCAGAACTAGTTGTGAAGGATTCTGGGAGTTTAAGTCCAAGAAGACCTGAAGACCCAGGGTTGGGAACCATTGCTCTAAGAGAAGCCAACTCTAGACACAGCAACACCAGAACAAGTTTTGACAGGGAGCAGGAAGTATTTATACTCCCTCCCAAAGAACTTCAAACTTACCATATTTTTCCATCTATAAGACACCCCCATGTATAAGATGACCCCCAGTTTTCCAACCCAGAATTATAGTTTCACATCTACGGAGTTCTCTCCTTGGCTTATTTCCATGTACTGTATAAGACAAACCTCATTTTTAATCTAAAAATTTTAGACAAAAATACATTCTTATACATGGAAAAATACTGTATACTTCCCAGCATCATGAAAGGCCTTAAGGGAATAGTAAAACAACCTAAGAAAATGGGAATTAATTAGGAAAACTCACAGTTCTGCCACCATCTTCACATGTTCTTTCCATGCTGCATAGACTATGACCTGTCTATCAATCAAACTTTATGGTACAGTCACAGACACAATAGACTACGACCACCAGCAGGAGCAAAACAAGGAAATGGCATCTGGGTAGGAAAAAAATAATTAACATGCTTATATGCTGCCACCACCTCCCCTCCCTTTCCTCTCTCTCAACTATGAACCAAAGTGGCAATCACATCCTTGACTGGTAGCCTGCTCCACCACAGGAAAACCATTTGAAAACATTCACCCATAATATGAAGTAAATGGGAAGATGGGAAGATTCAGCAAGTCCTAAATTATCAAACAGGGGTTGCATGTGGTGAAACCCAATGCTTTCTCCTCCCAGAAAGTATTTTCCTCTGCTTCAATAGGAACATTCTGATAAAGGATAAAAAAGAGTTACCGTATATACTCGAGTATAAGTCGACCCAAGTATAAGTCGAGGCCCCTAATTTAACCCCCCAAAACTGGGGAAACGTATTGACTCGAGTATAAGTCTAGGGTGGGAAATGCAGCAGGGCCTGGCAGCTGCTCCTTTGTGAGCTGGGGGAGCGGCTCACAATGTTTAAAATGACTTTTAGCCACTGATGCAAGTGCTTGGATCAGTGGCTAAAAGTCATTTTACACATTGTGCGCCGCTCCCCTGTGATTCAGATGGGGGTCATGAGAAGCGGCACACAATGTTTAAAATGTCTTTTAGCCACCAACCCAAGTACTAAAATTAGGGCTGAAAAACTAGGCTTATATTCGAGTATATACAGTATGTTTTGAATATCAGAGGCAAACGATGTGGAACTGTCTGTATTCTCACCTAATTAATTTAATTATATGGGTCAAAGCAATTACAGATCATGATGCCTTTCAACTTTTCCTAGGTATAGCACTGTAAAGTGGATTACCTTTCTCTTTTGGAGGCACCCAGGGACAATGCAGCTTGCCCAAGACTATACAGGCTAGCTCTTGCTCCTGAAGACATACTCTGAAATCAAATTCCCAACATGTGGTTCTGCAGCCAGGTACTAACTCATTGAGGTTGTACTTGAGAAACAGGAAAAGGCCCTATTGTCACCTTAAATGCAAAAATCTCAAAATTGTATTGTATTGTATTAAATTGTAGTACAGTAGACCCTTGTATAACAAACAGCTTGTATAACATAAAATCTGTACAACATAAAAAATTCCAGAGATAGGGGGAATTTGCTTAACATAATCGCCTATGCAGAAAATCTGTACAACATAAAAAGGGGATTACTCCATTTTCAATGCATTCCTATAGGAATTTGTATAAAGGAAAATTTGCTTAACATAATTTCATTTGGAATGAATTCATTCCTTTATACAAGGTACCAGTGTATTGTATTAAATTGTATTGTCTTTTGATGGGAGGTCAGGTTTTGCTACATCTCTCTTCTACTTAAGATATTAACGTACAAATCAGACAAAAAGCAGCCATATCACAGACACTTAAATCCAATACCATAAGTATTAGTTTACTTGTATGGCAGCACAAAACTTCAACACTGGCATGATTGGCATCACAGATTCTGTGGCATGAACAACTAAATGCAAAGGCTCAACAGGAAAAAAACATTAATAGAACACATTCTTGCAGATGAGAAGAATATAATGTTAAATGGTTTTTTTATTGGTAAATAAAATCTCAAAGAGAGAGAAAGGCTAAAACATTTGGGGCTCTTTAGTCTGGAAAAAAGGCGCCTGAGGAAGGATATGACTGAGACGTACAAAATAATGCAGGATATGAGTAAAGTGGATAGAGGGACACCCTTCTCCCTCTCACACAATACCAGAACTAGGGGACATACACTCAAATTGAGGATTAAGAGAGTGAGAACAGACAAAATAATTTTGTTTTACCCAGCATGTTGGTTAGTCTGTGGAACTCCCTGCCACAGAATGTGGTGATGGCATCTGGCTTGGATACCTTCAAAAGGGGATTGGACAGATTCCTGAAGGAAAAGTCCATCGCAGGTTACAAACCATGATGGAGATGCGTAATCTCCAGGTTTAAAACTGGGGTATTTCAAGGACCAGGTGCAGGAGAGTGGTATCAGGAGACAGATAACTAGTCTCTCATGCTCCCAGATGCATTTGGTGGGGCCACTGTGAGGTACAGGAAGCTGGACTAGATGGGCCTTTGGCCTGATCCAGCACGGCTTTTCTTACATTCTTAATCATAGAATCACAGAATAATTGGAAAGGGTCTATAAGGCTACCAAGTTAAACTTCTTGTTCAATGCAGGAATCCAAATAAAAGTAGGTCTGACAGATGACTGTCCAATTTTCTAGATTGTCTACAGCTTTGAAGCACTCATCGCCTCCGCACATGATTGGTTTCATTGTTGTACTGCTCCAAAAATAAAGATGTTTTTCCTGATATTTAGTCAAAATCTGGCTTCTTCTAGCTTGATCCCAATCTTATATGCCCTGCACTTGATGATGATCAAGAGCAGGTCCTATTCCTCCTATGTATGACTATGTTTCAAGTATTCAAAAAGAGCTATCATAACTCCCCTCAGTCTTCTTTTACCAAAGCTAAACATGCCCTGTACTTTCAGCATTTCCTCATAGGCCTTGGTCTTCAGTCCCCTAATCATCCTTGATTTCCTCCTCTGAACTTGCTCCAACTTGTTGGCATCCTTCTTAAAGTGTAATGTCCAGAACAGGACAGCGTACTCTAGATAAGGCCTAAGCTGTGCCAAACAGAAGGGAACTAGGACCACATCGGATCTGTGCTTTTAAAATCACATTTGCTTTTTTTGTAGCCACATTGCACTTTTGGCTCATATTCAGTTTGTGATCCACAGCAATTCCAAAATCCTTCTCATGTATAGTATTGCTGAGGAAACTATCCCTGATTTCACAACTCTGTTTTTTGTTTCTCCCCCCTAGGTCAGTGGTTCCCAACCTGGGGGTCGGGACCCCTTTGGGGGTCGAACAACCATTTCACAGGGGTCGCCATGAGCCAGTGAAGAAAAAGGCACAAACGGCTTGGATCTGGAGGAGGAGGGAGAGGAAGGGGGGGGGGAAAGAGTGAATTAAAGCTTGATAGGTTGGAGGGGATGTCAGTAAATGGCACCAGAGGTTGCGATTGGCTGAGGGTATAGAGGGAAGTTCTCTATGGCACCTGCGGCAGTGGCCTGCCAAAGGGGGCTTGTGGCCTCTTCCAAGCAGGGCAAGGGGTCACCACAACATGAGGAACTGTATTAAAGGGTCATGGCATTAGGAAGGTTGAGAACCACTGTCCTAGGTGTAAAACTTTGCACCTCTCCCCTGTTAAATTTCACTCTGTTCTTTACAGACATGTGCTCAAGCATATCAAGATCTTTTTAAATTTAGTTCCTGTCTTTAAAGGTATTCACAATTCAGAGTGAATCCAAGGAACTTTCTACCTTCATGTTGGCAACATTAGAGTTAGCCATAAGAAGACAGAGGAACTGTGAAGAGGTGGGACTCCATGATATCCAAATCAAGCAAATTAAACATTTTTGAGCAAAACACAAAGGAACAGCTCCTTTACTTCATTAATAACTGTGGATGAGCACACAGATTCCAAAAACACGGTAGAAGAGGAAAAGTGAAAAATCATCAGACCCCAAAAAACTCCTAGTCAATCTCTCTACTATGCCACTCTCTACTACCAGCAGAAACAAATTGCTTTATAAAATACATGTCCACTTAAAAACAGAGAAGGTGACAGGCAGCTCTAAGTTAGCTGAGAAGGCAAATTTTTGAACATTGCCCTACCCTGTCACTCTGAATTGAACCCTGACCTAAAAAAACACTGCCTAAATACTGAACAGAAAGTTGCCACCAAAAACATACTTAGAAACCAGACAGACAGACAGAAACCCTCTATAGTGTAGTGTAGTGTAGTGAATATAACAATGGACTAGGGCTCTGGAGACTAAATCCTCACTTGACAAAGAAAACTAACTTGGGGAGTGGAACTGGTAAAACTACTGTGTAAATATTGCATTAACCTTGAAAGCCTTGTTAGGGCTGCTATAAGTCAGTTCCAACTTGATAACTAGCTAGTTATCTTTTGGTTATTTTTACATTGCTGCTGTTATTTGCCGTTCAGTCACCTCTGACTTATAATATGGCAATCTTATTGAATTAGTGACATCCAGAATGTCCTGTCTTCAACAGCCCTGCTCAACTCTTGTAAACACAAGCATGTGGCTTCCTTTATAGAGTCAATCCATCTCTTTTCTTGCTACCTTCATCCTTTCCTAGCATTATTTTCTTTTCCAGAGGATCCTGTCCTATCATATGCCTCAGGTATGACAGCCTGCAAAGTTTCATCATTTTTGCCTGCAAAGATACATCAAGGTTGATTTGCTCTAGAACACACTTGTTTGTCTTTCGGGTGGTCCAGGGTATCTACAAGGCTCTCCTTTTCACATTTCAAATTAATCTGTCAGCATTCCTCACTGTTCATATTATTATCTTTAAATTATATTGCTTAAAAGAAGGGACAGTTTAAGAATGTAGAAAATAATACTAAACACAAATGTATGATCTTCCAATCAAAAACTCCAATTTCTCTCTGACGTTTTACAGCAAATGCATAGGTGTCTCCTTCCCTCAACAAATGCACTTGACTCTGTGAATTATGCCATCTTCAATATTCAAGTACTGTATTCTTGAAACTAGGGCTGAATACTTCTATAGGCTCCCCCTGACTCTCAAAGTCCAAGGTTGTTTGTTAAAATTAAATGTATTTACATCCCATCTTCTCTCCAGTGAATTCAAAATGGTGCATGTGGCTATACTCCAGCATCTCAACAACAATGTGAGAAAGGCTAAACAGAGAGTAGTTGGCAATAAGTTGTCTAGTGAATTAATTGGCTCACTGAGGGCATGCATATGGATCTGCTAAGTCCTAATCGAGCAGCAGTTTCTTCCCTACAGTCTACCAGACAAATGCTGGATGCAATATAAAGTTAGCTACTTTCATGGTGTTTAAGGAGGTTACTTGTACGGTACAAAGCAGCACAGTGTGTGCATGTTTCCACTGACAAGAGAAATAGTTTCTAACATGGATAGAATCCTTTACATATTTGCATATTTCAGCTGCTGTAACTGAACAACGCTGTAGAATTCTGGCTAATTACCAATCCTAGGCCTGTCCCAGTCTGATGACTTTACAATTTTGTTCTGACTCCTGTGTCACCATTCCTATTTAGAGAAGGCTGACATTAAAATTCTTTACATGAATTGGCTAAGAAGCTATGCCAAGCATCAGAGAGATATATTTTGAAAGACACCCTGATTCATGCAGGGCTACCAAAAATATCCTCCCTCCTGCTTTTGTTATTGGACACTACCATAACATAATAAGAAAAGTTAGAACTGTACTTATACATGTGAGTTTGGGCTATAGAAAATATCTGACAATTATTCAATGACATGCAAATAAAAGAAGTTAGTCCTAACTTAGTAAACCTATCAGCTCTAAGATGTAAAATCAAATCACCCTTCAAATTGTATAATGGTAGTAGTGTTAATCTGAAATCCCACCTGCAACCATTTGGGAAACTTGAGTGCAATGCAACCTTTCAGAAACTCTCATATCCAATAGGTACCCCACAGATTAATCTCAATAGTTTTCCTTCAGAGCAAAAACCTGCACCTAGTGGATCATTATAGGTCCCCAAGGTCCTTTTCACTGTGCCTCAATGCACTGCATACTGCTGTAATCCAATACCTACAACCTTCAAGAATAAGTACAGGCTACTATTAACTTTGTCAACAAACACCTTTAAAATTAAATTTTAAAAAAGCAGTCCTGCCCCCATTCATTTTGTTCCATTATATCCACAAACCCTCAAAAAAAAGTTTAGTCATTCCTAATTCCTATCACTTTAAACATCACCCCCTCTGATTAATTATTAAGCCTTGTCCCAGCTTTCCTTCAGAGTGCTGCAAAGCCTTCTCCTTTTCCTCAGAAGCACCATCATCCCGCCACTAAACCATGACTCTCACACCTCCAGTTCAGACTTGTGTGGAATACCAACAGCATCCTATTTCATTGGGACTCAGCCAGTTTCATTGTGCACATGTTGTACATTGACAATAAACACCCAAGAGGGATATGCAGGACTTGCCCGCCCTTCTTTCCTCCGAACCCCGCGGGTACCTGAGCTCACAGAAACTGGTCCTCCCCAGCGACCTCAACTCCTGTGCCCCCACCCCGCGGGGTTGCCAGGGGAACCGGGTGGCCCACAGGCTGTCGCCATACCTCCCCTCTCCTCAATTTTACCCCACCAGCCTCCCATCACCCTCACCCTCTTCGGCCAACGCTTATCCCCGACCTCCCTCGCCGGCCCCCGCGGTTTCCCTCCTCACCCTTTCCCTCCTCACCATGAACTTGAGGGCCTTCTCCTGCACTACCGCTTCGGCGGGGTCCATAGCCCCCCCGACCTGCCTCGGCTGCGGCTCCTGTTCCCCCGCCAGCTCCGGGCCTCAAGCCAGGGCCGAGGCCTAGGCCACCCACCCCGCTTTCCACTCCCAGCCTTTCGTTCTCCCTCAATGGAAGGCCGCAGCCAGCAGCACACAGGGGCAAACAGGAAACCTCCGGTCCCCTCCTGCTCAGGCAAATGGGAAATGTAGTCCTGCCCCCTCTACCGATAAAGCGCCAGGAGAGTAAGGTGGACTACAATTCCCGACATGCCTTGCGAAAACAGAGCCGCTACCTTGTGTCACCGCTGACGGAAGTGGCAGGATGTTATTAGAGAGGGTTGGGCTTGGCTGCATTAAGGCGGGCAACCGAGTTTCGAAGTGACTGATGGAAGTTGTCGTTTCCTAAACCCCGCGCTGAGCAACAAATGCTCTAAATTGCAGCTACTGTATCTGCTTTTCCTGGCGTGAGCCTAGATTGAGTGAGACCGCACAAGCTCAGGCTTGTAGCCCGATATCCCAGAAGCCATCCTCGTATATTTAGGCGATGCAATGTTTTTGGACATCTCCGCATCAGGCGCTTATGTATGAAGCCATAACGCAGCACATACAGCTTGTCAGACAAAAGGAGGAGTCAAACTTATGACTGACGACATTATTTCACCGAGCATGGATACGTAGCCTGATGCATATGGATACAATTGCGCCTACCCGCAGGCTGTGAGAGTAGCAGTTCTGCTCCACTCACACTGGTGACCTGGTTATTGAAGTCTGTGAAAATACTGGCAATCAAGCATTCGAGTTCTCATTACCTTTTTGGTAATGGACAGTTACCACTGAGGAGCAGCTGTACCGTTGGAAGGAGCTAGCCCAGTGATGGCAAACCTTTTAGAGACGGAGTGCCCAAACTGCAATTCAAAACCCACTAATTTTTTTTTTTTGCAAAGTGCCAATACAGTAATTTAACCTGTATACAGGTGGCTCTAAAGGGGAGATGTCAGGTGCCCACAGAAAGGGCTCCGAGTGCCACCTTTGGCACCCGTGCCATAGGTTCGCCATCACTGAGCTAGCCCATCCAGGGGCTGCTCCCAGTAGCACCAGCAATGTAAGAAGAGCCAAGTTTATCTAGTCCAGTGTTCCTGCAGCGATTAACTGGATGTCACAAGTGGGACGTGACCATCCTGCAACTGATATTGGGGAGCAAACTAGATTTAATACTGAGAGTAGTCATCAGGTATAGACACCATTATTAGTCTTGGCTTTCATCAACAGACACTAATTATACATCCTTAGCCTTCTGAAGCAGAGGAGTGGCAAGACAGCCACCTCTAGTTGTTTGCCTGCCCTCTTCCTCTGAATAGTAGTGAGTATTGAGCCCAGCTGCACAACTGAAAGGACGCAGGGAGAAGATAGGCAGGCAAGCATGTAAGTTAAAGGCACCAAAGAGCAGCCATCCCCACAAGAAGATTAAGAGTCCAATTCCTTCCATATTTATCAGAAGGAGGACTCACTTAATTTCATAGAGTTTTCTTCTTGGTGAATTACAGTTCAGAATGTTAAAACTCAATAATATTAGAGTTAGCGCCTTTCAAACTCTGATTCAGCATGTCATGAGATAGATTCTGTATAGGAATGGCATAAATGGGTTTGGTTTTTGGCATGTTGCCTTTAAAGTAAGACCATTTAAAAAGTTACTTACAATTTACTAGATGCAGTGTATATGTATATCTGTCTGTCTGTCTCTGTAATTTATTACAGTATATACAGGTTTCAAATTTATCCATGAAGAGCAGCCAACAGCAACTGGGATCCTGCCCTGCTCCTCCGTAGCCCAGTTCTGGGCTGCACCCCAGATAAGAGTGTTTTGGTATACAAACTATATAAAGTGTGGAATACTCTTAGAACATTTATTAAGTTCTTTTATTAGTATCCATAGCACCATCAGAATATTGGATTTTATATGAGCTTTTAAATTATATTATTATTGTTCACTTTGCTCTATCTGTAGGCAGAATAGGCTAGACTATAAAAAACAAAAATATCACCCTGTCCCCAAATTTCAGTAGCTGGGAACAAGAGCCGCAAGAGGAAGAAATGGGTGGTATTTTTAAACCAAATTATATAGAGAAGGCAGGATTGGCAAGAGCAAGAGAACAATACATGACTGGAAGCAAACTAGGAGGAGGCCTTTCTGAAAGCTTACAGAAGGACAGCAAAGAGGAGAACCACTCCACCCTACCATTGAATGGAGTCTCGCAGCCTGGGAGCATTGACAGAGAAGACCTCATGTCCTCACCCAATGCACCTGTAAGGGAAATGTGACTGATCGAAAGTCCTCTGCTGATTGTTCTAGAACGTGGACAGAGTCAGAAAGGGAGATAAAGTCTTTCAAGTAGCTTGGACTAATCAATAAAACCTATGATTATATTTAAAGAGGAAGCTCTTCTTTTGATGTGTACACAACACAGAAACTCCACTGAGCTCTCTTCTTTCCAAAATCCTAGGAACATCTGCCTTGTAGCTGCCTAGGATCAGGTCTGTTAAGCTTTTCAGTGATGAAATGAATATCTGTGACACAATGGAGATATCAATGGGTGAATGTAGGGATGCAAGAGCTTATGACTGGTTTCCTTGGGAGATGACCTACGTAGGGAAATGGATAGGGGATCTGTGTCTCTTTTCGTTTTACTGGACCTTTTGACCACAGCATCCTCCTGATCCGTCTCTCTGAAATGGGACTTGGGGGCACTGTCTTACAGTGGCTTCAGCCCTTCCTGCCGGAGAGAATGCAGAAAGTGGTGTTAGAGGACTCATGTTCAACTCCATGGCCACTGACATGTGGGATCCACCAGGGTTCTGTTCTGTCTCCTTTGTTATTTACCAGTTACATGTAACCACTGGGGGAAATTATTCAGAGTTTGGGGGTTAAGTGTCGCCGGTAAGCCGATGATACTCAACTCTACCTCTCATCATCTCCGGATTCCAGGGAAGCTATTTCAACTTTACATCAGTGCTTAGCTTTGGTAGTGAACTGGATGAGGAAGAACAAACCAAAATTAAACCCAGACAAGGCTATGGATACTATTGTCTACCTAACAAACCTAGTCAGGCCATTGTCCATCTTATGAGCCTATTTCAGACCAGAGTGACAAGAGGTCAAAGCTGACTATAAGATGGAGGACTTGCACTTAGAGATGGGCACGACTCAGAAAAATTTTTCGTTTTTGTTTTCATCTAGGGGTCCGTTTCGTTTCGTTTCCGTTTTCGTGAGCTAATTTTCAAAATTTTTCATTTTCGTTTTGTTACGTACCAAAAACGAAAACGGAAATTATTTTGTTTCTTCCCATTTAGCTCCATTAAGTGCTTTTCCAGTAACGAAAAATGAAAAACGGCTCAAAATTAGTCGTTTCGTTTCCGTTTTTGTTCCATTTTTGAACCGTTTTTTGTTTCGTTACATAACGAAAACGAGAAACGGAAACGGAAATTTCGCTAAGTCGTGCCCATCTCCACTAGCTGTATTCAGACTGATGAAGCTGTTTGGATGAGTAGCGAAACATTTCTATCTCTCAAGAAAGAGAAGTCCACTTGTCATGACTCAACTTCCAGATAAACTCAGCTGAGAATCTTCACAGACCCAGACAAGACAGAGCTGTTTCTGGTCATTCAAAAAGGAGATTAGGGGATAGGGATGCAACCTATATTGGATGGGATTACCCCCCGAATTGAAAAAATATGTGCATAGCTTGATTGTGCTCCTGCACTCATTCTTGAGCCTACATGCCCAGGTCACAGCTGTGACCAGGAGTACATTTGCAAAATTAAAACTAGTACGCCAGTTATACCAGTTTCTTGAGAAACTTGCTCTGGCCACTGTGACACATGCCCTAGTGACGTCCCGGCTAGACTACTGTAATGCGCTCTATGTGGGGCTACCAATGGATAGTCTCAGGAAACTTCAACGGGTCTAGAACAAAGCGGCCAGATTGCTGACTGTGGTGGGTTGCAGAGATCACATTACACCCCTACTAAAGCAGCTCCACTGGCTGCCAATCAGCTGTCGGGCACAATTCAAGGTGCTGACCTTAAGCTACAAAGCACAAAATGGCCTGGGCCCAAAGTACCTCAAAGATCAAATATCTCACTATGAACTGGCTTGGGTGCTAAGGTAATCAGGAGAGGCCTTTCTCTTCATCCCATCACCATCACAAGTGCATCTCAGTTGCTGCTCCCAGACTTTGGATCTCCCTCCCACTGGAGGCCAGGACTGCCCCATCTCTGCTGTCTTTCTGGAAGCAGACAAAGAACTTCCTCTTCAGGCAAGCTTTTCCTGAATAAGGGACTTCCTACTACATGTATGTGACTTTTACATGCATTACCATACATGACTGCATCAACTGATTTCATAAGAACACCAGTGTTTCCATGTTTACTTTCCACCCTCATAATGGATTTTTCTTTCTTTTCGGCATACTCTTTGTAACATTAATGTTACCTTTTAATGTTCTGAGATGCCTTCTGATTCCCTGTACTTAACTTGAATACAGTATGTTCTGGGCTATATATTGTCCCGCATTATTGTATGCCATTTTGGGTCCTTTACCAAGGAGAAAGTCGGGGTAAAAATATTCTAAATAAATAAATAAATAAATATTATATGGTCAAGGAAATATCTACAATGGATTTTGGGGTTGTTTATTCATTTTTTTAAAAAAAATCAATATAGAAAACGCAGGAAGCTTTACTGATCACTTCTCCCCACATTTATTTTTCAGAAAAGAGCAATTTAAATTACAGGGCAGCATGTTTAGAGCGCCTTGCTTTCTGTGGCACAGGCTCCTGGTTCATTTGTCAAAGAGAAGATGTAAGGAATATTTATAGGCTGTTATGTTACAATTGTCTATCCTCAGGAAATTCTTTCCACCTTAATTTATCTGCTAAAGAATCCTCCCTCACCAAACACATATGAACAAACACAGGGAGACACATTTCAGGAAAGTTCTCCACATCCATTTTTTAATTTATTTTTTATTGACAATCCACTTAAGATAATACATACCATCCAAGCTTGTTCTACAAACAATACCGAATAATACAACAAATTAAACATTTTTAAACTATCCAACAGTCCAATCCATATTCTGATTTATTCAATTTAGTTTTTTGTATAACATCTGAGGTTAATGATACATTCAGAAATGTATCATGTTTTATTTCTCCCCTGTATAGTTTAAACCTACTAGTCAGTTTTTCCATAACTGCAACTTCCCATATTCAGTTTACAAATTTTGTGAGTGAGAGATCCTGGGGATATTTCCAGTCACAAGTAATTTCTATTCTAGCCATGCCGATAAGAATTGCTATTAATTCTTTATTAGCTAGTTTTTCATTTTCCCCAGTAAATAATGAGAATAATAACATTTCATTTGGAACTATTTTCTGTTTAGTTAATTTCTCTATCCAGTTAATTACTTTATTCCAAAATGTCTCTTATATTTGGGCATGCCAGCCACCTGTGCTCTAAAGAAACTTTACACTCACAATTACACCAACATGTGTCAGAGAACCTCCCGTTAATCTAGGTACTATCTTTAAAACTGTTTCCTTAACTTTTGCTGAGATTGATTTATAAGGGTACTGGGTCCAAATCCTTGTCCATACTTTGTTTGGTATATTACTGTTTAAAAGTTTGTTTCCTAAAACTAACAATGTCTTAGACAATTCTTTGTCTATAATACATTTACCGGTATATATTATTGAAGTTAATCCCTTATTTATATTTTTATCTTTTTCAACGAAACATTGGGGCCTTGAGTTTGTTATAATTTCACAGCAAAATTTCTTTTTTCTTTTAATTGTAGCCAATTAGTTTTAATTACTCTTGTTCTCTGTTCTAACTTATTGATCGTTATTGGCTTCCCTGATTCAAATAAATCCCTAATTCTATAGAGTCCAATCTCAGTCCAGTGCCTAAATTGTTGAAATTTCTCTTGAGATTTGAAATTAGGGTGTTCTAAGATGGGACAGATAAGTGATATGGGAGGAGCTAAGATTCCTATATGCTTCTTCCATATTCTTAATGTTTCAAAATTATATAAATTCTGGGTTTGGTCACTCTTCTTAAGTTGCTTTGTTGTAAAAGCCTATTCATTCATTATACTTTCCTCTACCCCTCCTTCCATCTTAACCCAATCAGGCACGTTCTTCATCTGTATAAATTTGGACATTTGAGTGATTTGAACAGCTTCATATGTTAGTAATTGTGATATAGTCAAACCTCCTTTTGCACTTTCACTATACTTAATACTCTTAACAAATCTTAAACTTTTTCCTTTGCCCACATTAAAATTTTCTAGACTTTTCTGCACTGAACTCATTTTCTTTATATCAGGTTGCAAAGGTATATTTTGAAATAAGAACAAGAATTTGGGTAAAATATGTGTTTTCACTACTGCAATTCTCCCTAATAGAGATAGGTTTAATTTTTTCCAACTCTTCATTTTTTCCTTGATAAATGTGAACAATTTTTTTAAAATTTCTATGAATGAATTGGTTTGTATTTTTTGTTATCCAAATTCCAAGATATTTTAAAGTTGAATAACATAGGTCTAAATTTGACCTCCTTTGGATTTCCTTTTGCTCTGTGATTGAAAAGTTAAGACAGAAAAGTTTAGATTTTTGATAATTAATTTTTAAACCTGTGCAGACTCTATATTCCTATAATAATTATTTAAGTACATCTATGCTTTTAAGTGGGTCTTCCAAGAAAAAAAGCATATCATCAGTGTATAAATTTATTTTATGATTTCTATTCTTAATTTCTAGTCCCTTAATATTTTCATTCCCTCTAATTTGTGCAGCTAATGGTTCCCCATTACTAATGCAAAAAATAATGGGGACAATGGTTCCCCTTGTCAAGTTCTTCTGTGTATTTGGAAGTTTTCAGATTCTGATCCATTGATCAGTGCTGTTGCTCTCATTTCTACCTATAATTTTCTTAACACATTAACAAATTCCCTCCATGTTCATTTCCTTCATTAATTCTAACACATAAACCCATTCAACTCTGTCAAAGGCCTTGACTGCATCCAGTGAGAGTATGGCAAGCTTCCTTCTGTTTTTATTTGCTATGTGTATAACATTTAATACTCTGTGGGTTGCTTCCTGCATCTGTCTAGCAGGCATAAACCCATACTGGTCCCCACGAACATAGTTATTAATAAAACTACTCATCCTTTTAGCCAGTATTGTTGAAAAAAATCTTTTGATCCTGATTTTGCAGAGTTATGGATTTATATGAAGCTGGATTCTGAGGGTCCTTCTCTGGTTTTAATATGGTTATTATCCTAGCTGTTCTCCATGAGTTAGGAATTTCTCCCCCCTCCAATATTGAATTAAACAAGTTTACTAAATGTCTTGGTATATCATCTGCCCATGCTTGATAAGAATCAGGTGTAAATCCATCACACTCCAGTGCTTTTCCGTTCTTAAGATTTTTAATTACACCTCTGATACTATCACTGCTGAGTTAAGTTGTTTTTTATGCTCATGTAAAATTTGATTTATTGGAAGTTTGCTTATAAAACTTGATATATATCTGCTTCTACTCTGACTGGTACAGTTCTTTATAATAGTCCCTAAATGTTTCTAGTATCTGCTGTTGTGATGTTACTACTGTTTCATCTTTAGTTCTCACCAATACAATTGCCCTTTTAGTAGCTTTTTTCTTAACTGCATGTGATAATTTAGTATTTTTATTTCCATACTTATAATAATTTATTTTTCAATAATTCATCATTGTTTGGGTTCTACCAACTCTAAAGTTACCACACTGCTTTAATGTGTGAAAAATAGTCAGAGGTTTATTTAGAAGCTTAGTTATTCTGAGAAAGACATGTTGGAGGGATTTAACATAATTTCTCATAACACCAATGGGTTGGGTTCCCCTCTGAAAAGATACAAGAATTATATGAACCATGCAGAAATTGGGAGGGGATATTATTCTGTTACAAGAAATACATCAGAGAAAGCAGGTGGAAACCATTATTAGACACCCAATTTTAGGTGATCAATACATGGCCAATGGAACAAATAAAGCTACACATTAAAGCAGTGTGGTTAATCGTATCTAGCTTATAATATGTAGCTGCCTAGATGCCCTAAGCACATCCGATCTAGCCTGATTTCGGAAGCTGAGCAGGGTCGGCCCTGGTTAGTACTTGGATGGGAGACCTCCAAGGAATACCAGGTGCTGTAGGCGCCTGGAGTAGGAACTGGCAAACCACTCCAGTATTTCTGCCAAGAAAACTCCATGGATATGGAGTCACTGAAACAACACAACACACACCATTGCCAATTTGGATTGGATTGTGCATCCCCCTCTCCCTTCCCCCTCCCTCTCCCCTATTCCCCTTCGGAACCTCCTCTCTCCCATTCTCCCCAGACTTCTCCTTCGATGGCACTGAGAACGAATCTCCAGTCCATAAGAGAGCTGTGCTCTGTATCCATATGAAACTGGTTAGGATTTTCAGGTCTCAGTCTCTTCTGCTGTGAACAGAGTGAGAGCTTCACATAGAACATCTGTAGCAGTGACAAATAAACTGCTATTTTAGCTAAATTTATCTACTATTGGTATTCTGTTCACTGAGTTGCTTCTGAGAAGCTTCCAAAGGATTCTAGGAATATAGTCTGATAAGTATTGGGCTACAGTATGGTATACTCTCATATTTTAGCTATGCCTTTGATTTCCCCCCCCCCCCTTTCAAATGTGTCAGTTACTTGTTATGCATGTTTTATATGTGTCTCTACAGAATGCTTTGAGCAGTGGGAACCTTTATAGAGGTCTTATTAATTAATTGATCAGATTCATTTTTAACCATCCTGCACTGCAGTGCAAAAAGAGGCTGTATTTTAGCATTGGAAGAAAAGATGACCCTTGTTCATCTACAGTTTCCCCAGGAGAAATCCACAAAATATCACTTTGATACTGTATTACCCAATGTCTTCAAGATTTTATCAGCCATTGTCACCCAGAGCATGTTCAAAACTAATAATTGGTGGCAATAATTAATTGCACAAGGAACAGTTGCCACTTGATTTTAACTGAAGGCTTTCCCGTCAGTGAATAGTTCTTTGGTTAATCAATCTACCTCATTCTCCATTCTATTATTGCACTACTAGTTTTAATAACTTTCAGGGATCCTAGAACACTGGGAAAAGTCTGTCATCTCAGCTCCTTTTTAGGGATATGGCTCTAGGCTTGCAACTCTCTTTCAGACTCCTCTTCCCCACACCCACATTGCAAGATTTCCAGAGATTACTAAAATAATGTTAAGTGGGGCCAGCCTTGGGGGCTGGGTTACATAATGGGTGTGAAGCTGCAAGGGCTACTGAACTTAGGTTGATAATTTAGTCTTTATTGAACATTGCACCACACAAAAGGAGCATCATCAAATGACAGGATAAAGAGCACGCCAATTTGCATAATTTTGCATCTATTAATTCATATGCATATCTTACATTATAAATGTTGAATTAAATTAAATTTTAAATTAGCAGAGTAACAAAATGTTTTTTATACAGGTAGAGATGGCTATGAACAAGGAAAAATATTTTAAAATTAAAAGAAGAGATGAAAAATAGAATACAAAGCTATACTAAATTGAACTTATCTTGGTTTGGTAGAATAGCAATGATAAAAATGAAGATACTGCCTAAAATTAATTTTATCTTTAGAATGTTACCTGTTCAGTTTGTAGAAAAGGATCTTAAAACTCTCCAAGACATGATAAATAGGTACTGTAATGGTGGGGGAAAAATCAAGAATAAACAAAAGTTTGTGGTATAGATCCCAAAAAGAAGGAGGATTGGTATACCCAATCTAAGAAATTATTATATAGCTAATCAAATCAGTTGTTTGGGAGAAATCTTATTCAAACCAGAGAAGGTAATATGGTGGGAGCCGGAGTCATTAGACATAAAGAGGGAAATAAATAAATTCTTGTTCAGTGACTTTAAAAATAAGGTAGAGATTGAGAATCCCTTCCTGAATGGTTTAATGACTACATGGAGAAAATATAGAAAAATCTTATCACCGAAGGGGTCCCCATTATGTTTAGTAACAGACTCGGAAAATTTTCCTACGAATTCGAAGCATTATTTAGGGTTATTTAAAGCTAAGAAAATAGCCAGATTAAAAGACTGGTTGGCCAAAATTAGAACAAATAAGGACATAAAAACCACTTTGCAATCTAGTGATTTAATATGGATAAACTATATACAATTAGGAAAATGGACAAAGAATTGGGTCAGAGGAAACAGTCAACTTAGAGAATGTACAAAGTTTGAACAGTTTTTATTATCGCTTGAATCCGACCAGGACAATATAGAGAAAGGACTAGTACGTAAAATATACAAAATAATAGGGGACACTGGAAGTGAAGGAGTCAGATTCTCTGAGAGAGGTCTGGAAACAAGACCTTAATGTAGAGGGGAAAAAAGAAGACTGGGGGAAAATCTGGAACATGAGAATCTTGCGATCATTATCGGTTAGGATAAAAGAAAATTATTTTAAATTGGTTTCTAGATGGTACTTGACGCCAATTAGGTTGAATAGAATGAACACTGAATATTCTAAGATTTGCTGGAAATGTGAGAAAAAGATAGGTACATACATGCATCTCTGGTGGGAATGTGAAATAGTTCAAAAGTTTTGGAAAATGTTTTTTTTAGAGCTAAGTGAGATGATTCAAGTAGATATTGATTGTAATCCAGAGATAGCATTGTTATCATTGTCAACTAGTAAAGATTATGATGTTACAACCAAGGAACTAATAGCAAATCTTGTGACAGCCGCCAGATTAATTATAGCAAGAAACTGGAAATCCAAACTAGATCTCAAGATGGAAGATTGGTATAACGAACTTTGGGATATAGCCATGAACGATAAATTGTCTTGTAGTTTAAAAGTTAAACGAGGAGAAATGAAAAAAGACATTTTTATGACATTTGGGGAAAATTTATAGACTTTGTATTAGTAGAAGGGAAGGGGAAAGAACTGACGAATATTTCAAGACTGTTCTGGAGAAGAGGACTTTGAGAAGAATATTAGAACAATAGACACGGGAGTAATAAAGAAGAACTCACAGAAGAACTGGATGGTCCCGGGGGGGGGGTGATGCACTAGTATTGTTATTTGTCTGTTTGTCTTTAAAAATTTTAAAAATAAAAATAAAAATAAATTTAAAAAAAGAAAGAGAAAGAGAACAATGCCATGAACATATAGAAAAGCAAATGTGTGCAGATGCATCAGGATACAGGAAATATAAACATGCTTTCCTTGATTTTAAAATGGAGGAGGGAGGAGAATGCCAGATCACTTCAACAGCACAAAACAACCCCAACAAGTCCCTTAGAGCTAGAAGAGGCTTTTTAAAGCCTCATGAATATTTAGCTTGTCCTCATGTAAAATATATGACTTTGTGTAAGGATCAGGCAAAGGAGGTGCATGATTTTTTTCTGATTTATGGGCTCAGTGATGGATTATTCATAGCAGAGCAGCTGTGTGGAAAGATTCATCCACTGCAAAATGTGATTGTACATCAGGCAGTCTGAGGGAACGGAGCTATGACTAATGGCTACTTTACATATAAATGAGAAGGTTTGTGCTAGGAACTGCTTAAAAAAATACAGTCTCTCTCACTCACTGACTAAGGCCTGGCCTCTTCAGTTTGAGGAAAGTACAGTACTGGGGCCTGGAGGAAGAAGGGGCTAAAACTTGTCTGGCCTCATCAAAACCTGCCTACTGTTAACGAATGCTTGGACCAGGAGTCAAAACCAGTCATCCCTTTGGGCGTTGCACTTCCAAAGGTGTTCTACTGGCAACAGATGGCCTTCTTCCAGCAGATTCAGCCTTATCAGCCCAGAGGAAAACAGAACTAGCCAGTACTTTTTCTACTCTACATAGCACCAGCAGCAACCACCAGTAAGAGAGGAGCCACAAGCAACTGGAGCCAAACTTGCAAGCTGAATAGTTCAGATAATTCACAGACTACAGGAATTCCTCCGCTTGCAGGTAAGCAGGTATAACTATGTTAAGAAAGGAAATAATGGAGTGAGCATGGCGGGAAGGTAGCAGTAGATAAGAGAACACCGAGCCCCAATAGTGTAGGGCTAAACGATCTGGGCATTCCCCATTAACCTGTGACCTTGGACCAGTCCCTCTCTCTTAACTAAGCTTACAGAATTGTAATGAGAAGGAAGAAGCTAAAATTTATGCCCCCCCCCAAGCTCATTTAATAAGAGGAGGAACAAGATGGAGGAAAGAAAGAGAAGATGACTTGTGACAGGGAAAGCCTTTTGAATATTGGATATAGTGTGCAGACAAACCTGTGTGGGAGGACTAGGTGTTTGTAACAGAGTTGGTTGCGTTGAGGCCTACAATGAGCATACGGATCAAAATTGTTCAGCATCCTTTGTGGCTCCTCTGATTGCCTTTGCAATCCATTTTGGACAGTACATACAAATAGGATATTGATGGAGCAGATTGAAGCAGGTGACTCAAGCAGGAGATAATGGGAGGCAGTAGTGGACTATATGAAGAGACAACCATTGATCATCTCTGTGTCCTAAGCTAGCTATCCTTGTGCAGTAGTGTATACTGTTCAATTACTGTCTTTGACAATTGCCAATACAAACAGTTTTCGGAGTGGGAAAAGGTTGTTGTTTTGTGTTTGTAATACACCCACACATTAGCCCTTCTCATTAATGCAATTCCACTCCTTTCCTTACTCTTGTGTTTGTTACAGACTGTCTAACTGTCTAGACATTGCAGATGTGGGCAGATGTTAAGGCTGTAATTTATAACAATGGCCTCCAGAAGGCAACACCAATTTGTTTCATGAATGCTTTCAGTTACAGATGCAAAGATCTCCTGTAAATACTCTTGACTTACATATTAAGTTACTATTCTACAAAAGGAGTCCCTCTATATATTGGCCTCTGCTAGAACTTAGAACTCCCATTGAGTATTATGATTTTTCAAATTCTGTACGCACACCTGAATTGTGAAATGTGGGTTGTAGCCTGCAGTCCTGTGCACAGTAGTTTGGAAAAGTTTCAAAAGTAATAATAGTGAAAAATTGCAACATAAGATCTAAAAACAGAGTTAAAAGCTGGAGCAGCAACACGAGGCATAACAATAAAAGGAACTGCAAACAAAATAGACAGAGATAGCATCAGAATTAAACATCATCGTAAAAAAAACCCTACAACTGAGTAAAAACTATAAACAGATTCAGACATAACAGGAATGTGCTTGCTACACAACACTAGTTAATTAAAGAAGGATCAAGGTGGGCTTTCCTCCAGAAGGATTTCAAAGTAGTTCTAGGTATAGATACAAAGAAAGCTCTTCCTGTGATTTCAACCAAATACTGTATATAGCAGAGCTGCATATGCAAGTAGTCCTTCCTTGGTTACCTCATTGACTTGATAGATGCTTAGGAGAGAAGACAGTCTTGTGTCATAATTAAATGATAAAGAAATAGTACGTACCAATTTGGATTGGAAAGAAATCCCACTATGTTAGACAGGATTCTTTCCATTTCACAATGCTAGCTACAGAAAGGAACATCAGCTAGTTAAAGAATCAGTAATGACATGAAAAAGATATCCTTAGAGACTCACCTACAAATAGGTAAATAGCTGATGCTGTTAGAAGGGAACCAGGTTACATTTAAGCATGTTTTTGATTGATTGATTGATTGATTGATTGACTCTTAGTTTACAGATGGAAAGGGAGCTCTGATATCATTGATTACCAGACAAAAGCACAGTGTCCTATTTATGACTAGTATAGCACAGGGCCAATCTTGCTCTTCACTCGGTGTGGGAATTCCCTGCACTACTGTAGTTGTTATTCATCTATTTGCTGCAAGCCTTTTATACTTCCCTGGTCTTTTCTGGGAACTGATCCTCTTATCTTCTTCTTAGAAGCAGCCTAACATCTGTGACACATCTGTGACATGCTTACCCTGTGTGACAGTAATATGTCATAGTTTTGGCATTTGTAAATGTAGTTGTAGAGCATGTGGGCTGTATCTTTTATTGACTGACAGCAGAACTGCATTTTCATATTCGTGTGTTATGTATTGCACTGCTGCAGGGATGAATCTAAGTCCAGGTACTGTTTATGTTGCCACTCCCACATCTCTTCCATGCTTGGTCATTATCTACCTCTGAGCTATGCAAGGCATCATAACTGTACTATCTGTGTCCTTTAAATAGATGCAACGTCAGAGTTGTGCAGCTGGGCTGAAACAAGGCAGGGATCAACAACAATGTGGCAGTGCAAGGGCAGCACCATTCTATGTTCACTTGGAAATAATTCCTGCTGTGTTCAATGGGATGTGCCATCAAATAAATACACTGTTCTCAGTCATTGCTTAACAGTGGCTGGTTAATTTTTGTAACAATGTAAGTGATCTCTTTAGGAATCAGATTTGCATTTTAATATGCATAAAACTAATATGAAATAATAGAATCCAGGCACAGCTCCAAGAGAAGGTCCAGCTGTATTAAGATTTCAGAATGCATGCTATTTGCTTGTTTATACATTAATAACCTACTCTTCAACTACTTACAGACCATTCAGGAAGGATAACAACAATAAAAATAAGTATAGCAAATAAAGCAGAAACACTGGATAAAACTTCATTCAGCAGATTAAACAAAAACTTCTCTCAACAGGAAATATTTTGACATGTGACAAAAAACCTATGAGAGTAGGTGACAGCAAAGTTTCCTGTGCAGCTTGCATTTTGTTTTGTCTACATTCAATGAATTTCCACATTTGAGACATACAGGAGGGTCCTGATATCTTAAGTCACAGATTGGATGGTATAGAATCATAGAATAAAGACATTAGAAAGGGCCTAGAAAGCCATCAAGTCCAACCTCCTGTTCAAGTCAGGAATACAAATCATAGGATCTCTGCCAAGTGGTTGTCTAAATTCCTCTTGAATATTTTGGCAAATGTGCTTGTAAATGCATATGTGTTGTTATTCATGAATATGTATTAGGGTATGTTGCTTAGCCAATCAGCAGGCTGGTAGGCGTGGCAAGTGTGTATAGAAATGTTCTCTGAGAGGAGAAGTTGCTCTCCTATATGATCGAAGGGTGGTTTAGGGAGTTAATCTTCCTGTAGTGTCGGTTAGTCAGGCATGACAGTCTGTAACTGGCAAGGGGTCTGGTGTATTTAAATACAAGAATAGTTATAATAATAAGCCATTAACAAAGTATCTAGGAACAACTGCTAAGCAATCGTAACAATAACAGTGAACATCTAATTGTACAACAATAAAAGTGTTAGGTTATATTTTCAAATCATAAACATTAGTGTTAAAGTCCATCCTTCATAATAAAAGTCCTGAGTGTCATGCTAGTATTATGATGGGGATGTCTGGAGGGAAAATATAGTACGTAATTGAATACTTTAATGGTGGCAGTGAAAGTGGTCCAGGATTGTCACAAATATCTCCAGCATCGTAGCACTCACCACCTCTTAAAGAACTGGTTCCATTGCCATAATGTATTAAGAGGGTGTTTTTCCTAACATCCCATTAAAGTCTGGCTTCCTGTAACTTGAACTTATTGTGATATGTCCTGAACTCTAGGTTGATTGATCATAGATTCTACCTCTCCTCTGTATGACGGCCTTTTGAGTACAGTGGACCCTCGTATAACAAACGGTTTGTATAACATAAAATCTGTACACACAAAAAATTCCGGAGATAGGGGAAATTTGCTTAACAGAATCGCCTATGGGGAGAATCTGTACAACAGAAAAATGGTCATGATTAGGGATCACTCTGTTTTCAATGCATTCCTATGGGAAATTTGTATAAAGGAAATTTTGCTTAACATAATTTCTTTCGGAACGAATTAATTCCTTTATACAAGGTACCACTGTTATTTGAAAAGCACCATCAAATCTCCCCTCCACCTCCTTTTATCAAGTCTAAATATGCCAGTTATTTCCATCTTCCCTGATACGACTTGGTTTCTAATCCCCTAATCATCATCCTCTGAACCTGTTCCAATTTGTCAGCATCCTTGAATTGTGGTGCCCAGAGCCCAACCAACACAGTACTCAGAATAAAGCTGAACCAGTGCTGACTGGAGGGCAACTAGTACCTCACGGGATTTGGAGACTATACTTCTATTAATGTAGCCTAAAATAGCTTGTGATCTATGATGATTCCAAGATCCCTCTCTCTCTTAGTATTGCTAAGACAGGTGTCCTCCATCTTGTAACTGTGTTTTTGGTTTCTTTTTCCTAGGTGCAGTACTTGGCATTTATCCCTGTTGAATGTGGCACTTTCTACAATAATCCTTTAAAGCAAATTCAGGACTGTAAAGATCATTAAAGATGAAAGTACAGTGGTATCTCACAAGACGAATTTAATTTGTTCTACAGGTCAATTTGCTTTACGAAAAAAATTGTCTTACAAAACATGGTTTCCCATTGGAATGAATGGGAAATCGATTAATCCATTCTGGAGGTCAGAAAAAAAGGCCAAAAAAAAAAAAGACTTCTTTATAAAGTTCACTTTAAATGCATGCAGAGCAGGACCCCCCCACCCCATGCAAAAGCAAGCACCAAGACAAAGGGGAAACTGCAAACTTGTTCTGCACTTTGCAGTTTCCTGCCAAAACTGCAGAGAAAATAAGGCAAAAGCAAAAAAGAAAACACCAAACAAGATACACTAGCCCATTCCTGCCTGCAAAGCAATCAAAAACAATTCAAGAGCAAAAAAGCAAGCACCAAGATGAAGGGGAAACTGCAAACTGTCTGCACTTCGCAGTTTCCCACCAAAACTGGAAGGGAAAAGAAGGCAAAAGCAAAAAATACAACACCAAACAAGAAACCCCAGCCCATTCCTGCCAAAAGTGCAATAGAAAGCAATGCAAAAACACAAAAGAAAGCGAGGAAACCTCAACTCCCTAACTTTCCAAGTTCTAAAAGTCAAAAAAACCTGCTGCAAAACAATGTCCAGAATGGCTCCAAAACTTGATTAAAAAAACTCCTCCCACCCCTCCACAAACTACAGGGGAATGCAATGCATCCTACATTGAAAAAGTAATGAATTACTTTGGTCATTACAGGCCCATTGTCCCTACTAACTACAAACAGTAATATCTTACTTCCAAATTCCCCTACTGAAGGCAGAAGATCTTGTAAACTTAAACCCAAACATATAATACTCTACTCAGTTAACCACGGTGGCATTATCTCCTACCTTTCCCCTGCCCCTCTAGGCATGTGATGCCTTCACCCCATCTTGTCCATCCAGCTTGGTCTTCTTAATGTTGTAGTGCTGTGTAGGATCAAATTTGGGATAGTTGTCCATTATCCATTTACTGACATGGCGTTCGATAACACCTTTGTTAGATTTGGTTACCGCTGTATTGATTGATAGTCACACAAGCCGAGAAAGGTCCCTCCCAGCCAAATCTCTTAAAGGCAGCATACAGGTTGAAATAACTCCAACAAATAATTTCTCTCTCTACATGTCTCCTAGGTCAGTGATTTATCTCTTCTAACTCTACATGTCCATCAGGTGTATGTGTGTGTAATTTTAATTTAAAAATAAATCATTAATTGTTCATGCTTCTGCTGTACAGTTCATACACGGGAATATTAATTAAGGCATCCTATGCACATTTACTTAAGAATAAGCCTTACTGTACTCAGTAGGCCCCAATTCTGAGTAAATCTATACAGGACTGCACTATTAATTAAATATTTAAAACATGAACAGCAGCAAGGATATCATTCCTTGAGATCAAAGGCCGGGTCGGGGGACTGAGACAGTCTTGGTCGCACCGCAAGATGACCTTATCCGGGGGACCAACAGGAGTAGCTCTACCTTGTTGGTCCTTCTGGATCTGCCAGCAGCCTTTGATACCATCGACCACGGTATCCTCCTGGACCAGCTCTTCGAGATAGGTATCAGGGGCTCTGTTTTCAGTTGGCTCCGATCCTTCTTGAAGAACCACCCCCAGCGTGTGCAGCTTGGGGAGGGAGTTGTCGGCCCCGTGGATACTCTCTTGTGGGGTTCAGCAGGGGTTGGCCCCTCTCTCCCATGCTGTTTAACATTTATATAAGGCCACTGGCAGAGGTCATAAGGAGAGTTGGAGTCTGCTGCCATCAGTACACTGATGACACACAGCTCTATCTCTCCTTTTCCACCTCTGCAGTTGAGGCTGTTCAGACCCTCGACCAGTGCCTGGACACAGTCATGGCATGGACCAGAACTAACAGACTCAAACTCAAATGATTGCAACATTCTTTACATGGGGTTGCCCTTGACTCGCATTCGGTGACTGCAGCGGGTGCAAACTGCGGCGGCCAGACTGGGCGGGTGTGCGTCGATTTGGCCACATTACCCCAGTTCTGGCCTGCCTACATTGGCTACCTGTTGCGTCCCGAATCAGATTCAAGGTCCTGGTTTTAATTTATAAAACCCTCCATGGCCTGGGACCTGACTACCTGGCAGAGCGGATCACCCAGCAGTCAACTTTGGCCCAGCCAACTAGAGTGTTGCAGGCGCTCTCGCTGCAGGTGGCCACGCCCAGAGAGGCTCAGAAATCATCCACTCGTGCCTGAGCCTTCTCTGTGGTGGGCCCCACACTCTGGAACCATCTTCCCAGCGAATTGCGCCTTGCCCTGCCAGCCTTCAGGAAAGCATTAAAGACCTTCCTGTTCCGGGAAGCGTTTGGTGACTCTTAATTCTTAAATTCTTAATTTTTTTTCTCTCTGCCCGCCATCTGCCTATATGCTCTTTTTATCTTGGTATATTTATTTTATTGCTGTCTTATGTTGTATGAAATTGTTTTATTCATTGTGTTGTGAACCGCCCGGAGTTCCTTCGGGAAGACGGGCAATATATAAGCATTATAAATAAATAAATAAATAAATAAATAAATAAATAAATAAATAAATAAATAAATAAATAAATGATGCATGAACATGTAGTTTATTCTACTCATATTATTTAACTACTATTCATTTCTTCCATGTACAGCCTCTGCTGGAAATCGCATCTATAGATAGAACCTAGTCAGTGGATTTGATACACTAAGGATAATCTGGCAAATTGTATAGAATCAATCATAGAATCATAGAGTTGGAAGAGACCTCAAGGTCCATCTAGTCCAACCACCTGCCATGCAGGAACCCCCATCACAGTGCTCCCAACAGATCGCCATCCAGCCTCTGCTTAAAAACCTCCAAAGAAGGAGACTCCACCACCCTCCATGGCAGCAGATTCCACTGCCGGACAGCTCTAAGCATCACGAAGTTCTTCCTAATGTTTAAATTGAATCTCTTTTCCTTTCATTTAAGACCATTCCCCCACGTCCTAGTCTCTGAAGCCATGGAAAATAAACCAGTCCCCTCTTCTATATGACATCCTTTCAAATATTTAAACATAGCTATCATATCCACTCTCAGCCTTCTTTTTGTAAGGCTAAACATTCCCAGCTCCTTAAGCCGCTCCTCGCAAGACATTTCTTCCAGATCCTCAGTCATCTTGGTCGCCCTCCTCTGGACCTGTTCAAGGTTGTCAACATCCTTTTTAAAATGAGGGGCACAGAACTGGACACAGTACTCCAGGTGAGGTCTAACCAGAGCAGAATAGAGTGGTAATATAATTTCCCTTGATCTTGACACTATGCACAGTGGCACTATCTAAATCCCACATTCTATAAATTGTTCTGGCATGACTTGGTTTTAAGAAACCTGTGTTCACTTCTCATATTGGCAGCATTGCTAGTTAAATGATTACAGACTGTCTGCTTAATAATTTGTTCTAGGATATTGGCAGGAATTGAAGTCAAGCTGACTGGGCGGTAATTATTTTGGTCCTCTCCCCCCGCCCCTTTTAAAGATAGGGACAACATTTGCCTTCCTCCAATCTATAGGGAATTCCCCTGTTCTCCAGAACTTCTCAAATATTATTGCCAATGGTTATGAAATTATTTCTGCCAGTTCTTTTAATATCCTTGGGTGTAATTCATCTGGCCCAGGAAACCTAAATTCATTTAATGTTTCCAGGTGTTCGTGTACTACCTCTCTACCTGTTCTATGTTGCAATTCCCATCCTACGTCATCTACTCTTTGTGCCAAGGAACTGTTTTTTCCTTTTTGGAGTAAATCGAGACAAAGAAGGTGTTGAGTAGTTCTGCCTTTTCCTTGTCTCCTGCTAGTAATTGGTTATCATTGCCACGCAGAGAGCCTATCATTTTGTTATTTTTCCTTTTGCTGTGGACATAACTAAAGAAACCCTTTTTACTATCTTTAATCTCTCTGGCATGTTTAAGTTCATTTTGCACTTTAGCTTTTTTTACCACCACCCTGCATATATTAGCTATTTGCTTATATTCCTCTTTGGTGCATTCCCCGTTTTTCTATTTCCTGTACTTGTTTTTCTTTATACTTAGATGAGTTAAAGATTCTTTAGAAAACCATTGTGGGTTCTTTAGACATCTCCCTTTTTTCTTTTTGTTGGAACAGTTTTAGATTGTGCCTTTGATATCTAGCTTTTAAGAAACTCTCATCTATCTTGGACTTCCTTCACTTTCAGTGTTTCAGTCCATGGAATCACAGACAATGATTCCCTAAGTTTACAAAAATTGGCTTTCTTAAAGTCCTGGATTCTTGTCTGACCGTGCTTAGCTTTACCTTCCAACTGTATAACAAATTCCAAGAGGGCATGGTCACTTTTACCTAAAGATCCCACCACTTCGACCCCGTTTACGAGGTCCTCCCTATTGGTTAAGACCAGATCTAAAATGGTTGTGCCTCTTGCTGCCTCCTCTACCTTCTGGACCATGAAATTGTCTGCAAGGGCAGTAAGGAATTTGTTGGACCTTGCATTCTTAGCTGAGTTGGACTGCCAACATATATCAGGATAGTTAAAAATCTCCCATTAGTACTGCATCCCCCCCTTTGACTGTGTAAATTGATATGAATTAAAAGGCAGCTAAATGGAAGCAGTCTGTTCTTTTTCTGAATTAATTAATTAATTAAATGCATCGATCACTAATTAATTGCCAAGTACTAATCAATTCCAGCAGCAACTTTTCACTGATTGGTAAAAGAGAAGCAACAGTGCAGAACCAAGGAGAAAATTTATGTATTGAACTTTTGAGTAGCAGCTCCATATTGTCTCTCTCTTAGGTTTCTGTAAAGGTTATAAACATGGTTTCATTTTTTTAAAAAGTGCCAGCTGAAAAAATCAGGAAAATGGAATTAAAGAGGTCTTGACAGACCTTAATTTCCCTGGCTACAGCCTTGCTTCTAGATATTCTTTTTAAGTTACCAAGTTTGTTAAATGCAAGACAGGCATTGTGTGTTATTTCTACTGACAAGGCCTTCGAGAAATATTCATTTATCAGGAAGATTAGATGTAGTGGCTACATAGAAGAAAGAATTTTGCCATGTGCATTTGTTGTGCAGAGGTGAAAAAAGCCCATGCTTGCTGTTTTGCTGTTTTAAAAATCTTCCCCTGTGCAAATATTAAAGGTAAGAGAGTCCAGTCCTCCACTGAATCTAGCCAGCCCATTTATACTGGCTAAAATATGTTGGTGGCGTTCCATGATCCTATGAAATGGCCCTTACTATTGAACAGTGAACCTTACTATTTGACACTAATGTTGCAAAAATGTTTAAAGGGCATTAAATATGCAGTCCTAGGTCCTGAAGCCACCAGGACTGAGATACAGCTGCCCCCTCAGAGATATCTGAAAGGTATGTCTTCTTTTTTTCCTGCACACTGCCCTGTCAATGAACTTTGCCGGCTTTAATAATTCAGGCAGTGGGCTATCGCAACAGGCCCAAACCCACTAGACATATTGTGTCTTGCTTGTTTCCACTTAAGTTTCTTGCAACTTAGCCTCCCATGGAGGAAACGGGGCAGTGGGTGAGGGGTTTTAGAGGAAGTTAGCAGGACCCTCTTCCACCCCCCTCCCAGCTCACTCATGCTATTTCAATTAAGCACTGCTGAATTTAATCTCCTGCTCTTAATAAAGTTTATTGTTGTCTTGCCAACTCGCCTCCGGACACCAAAATGCTATTACTCCTAACGCGACGGGAAGGGCTATTTTACTGCTGCAAACTTTCTGACTGAAGAGTCAGGGAAGAGCAACTCCCAATACCACAGCAGGCTGCAAGCCATTTGGATCCAGGGAAATTAACGGCAAGGAAATGCACAGGAGGCTGCAGGAGTGAGCCAGAGGGCAGAAGGGTACTGCTGCAAAAGGCAGAGATGCCCACGTGCGCAGATGATGATGATGCAAACGCACAGCCAGAGGATGTCATATACTCCGAAATGAACAAACATTTCTTCCTGCAACCATGCCATGTTCCTGTATGCATCCATTGAAGGGAACTTTACTACATCAGAATGGAAAAACCAAACCAAACCCAGAAGTATAGCTCTTTGCCAAGAGTGTGCTCACGACTATCTGGGGTTTGATAAGTCACACGCACTACTTCATCCACCTGTGTTCTCCACTGTAACCCGGTACTACCCTGCTGGAATAAATATATTTACTGTATTTTAATTACATTGGTGCCAGCAGAGCAAGACTTTAGGCAGATGTCCAGGACATTTAACTGAACGGGCAGAAGGACCAACAAAAGCAGCAGGACTGACTTACAACATTTGGAGGTAAGCGAATTCAATGCCATTTTAATACATCTACTTGAGGTAAGGTAATTAGGTCCAGACTCAAAATGGTCACGTTTTCATAGGGGAAGTTGTGACTCCGGCAGGAAGGGTGCTGCACCCTAAACTTCTGAGGTGACCTACCCTCTTAGATCACCAGCTGCTCAGTCTTTGCTCAACACATCTAATGCAACTGTTCCTCCCCACTCCATGGAGGGCACAACATTAGTTACCGCCACGTATAGCAAGCCCAACGCTCAAAGGAAAGCAAGTAGGGCTGGTGGTGATGTCTGTCTTGTCATAAGGCAGAAATCTGCAGGCCTGGCTAGAAAACACAGGAAGACTGGGGAAAGTTCAAGGCACTAAGGGAAAAAAAAAAGGAAAATCAAACATGAAATGGTTTGACTCAGCCCAAAATCACAGTCTTTTGAGGTTGCTGCTCAGGGCAGATCCCTTTGGGGAGCATTAAGTCATGGGGTCTGCCATAAATGGGAAGCAACTTCATTGCAAATAGCCACAGTGTCTGAGCATTAGACAAAACTGGGTGGAACTCTAACCAGAAACGTAGTTGGGGTGTGTGTGCGCGTGCTTTATCTATCTATCTATCTATCTATCTATCTATCTATCTATCTATCTATCTATCTATCTATCTATCTATCTATCTAT